>JANAVB010015398.1:4667723-5267723 GCA_029216955.1 Iris pallida | reverse complement strand
ATAAAAGTACCTGTACAGTACATACTCTCCGAATGGAGGTGACATAACAATATACATCTCAATCACATCTAGGGTAGAAGAATGAGAGACAGATAGATAGATAGATAGTAACTCAAGAGAACAGTATCATAGATGAATAAGTCTAAGTGTCTAGTACAACACAATATCCAGAACTGACAACTCATAATACAAAAGTCTAAGAGTCTATACATCTCCACATCTCAAAAATACAACACAGAATGTGAGACAAAATGTAAATATAGAAGACTGCCTAGACTAAACTGGTCTAGACTACTGGAACATCCTCCTCAGCTGTAGGTAGAACCTGCTGAGGGTCCACAACATAAGTATCATCTAGTCCTGCTCCATAATAGGTAGACACCAGGGCCTCATCCTCATCCTCTGTAATATTTTCAACAGGTCCAATCAGGACAGAAACGAGCACAATACATCTCACGCAGTTCATATCAGGTTAGGAAATACGATACAGGCAATAGAGTAAGATACATGAACTGCTGAAAGGAAATATACGCTGTAAAAGAGATAGCTGTAATGAAATATCTACTGTATATAGAGAACTGTAAGTGACTAGTGATGTAGAGCACAAGATAGGCATGTGAATGGCTGGACTTGCACATGATTACACTACGGAGTTGTACATGATTACACTACTTTGGAATTATTCGCATGACCACTTCTACTCCCCCGTTTCCCCAATCAATACACAAGGATCTATACAAGTTACGTTATTGTACATGATATCACATGGGGCCCATGAAAGGGTGCACATGATAGTATACATGAGAGCTCAGTAAACATGAGAGTACATGATCACATGAGTGTACATGAATAATGGAAGCACATGAGTACATGATGATAGTGAAACACACATAACATGAAGTACCCGATGCTCCCGAGGGGGATAATATCTCAAGTAAAGATCCATATAGTACCAATCCGTGTTACCAACGTGACAACAACAAGTAAAGTAATCTAGAGCGAGAAGTAAAGCCTGAACAAGTATGAAACGGTCAGAGAATGTACTCGCCTGATAACTGAATGTCTGAAGAGGATATACTGTCTGAGGAGAGGTGTCTGGCTCCTAGTCAGAGCAATACAAGTCACAAAGTATCCACAATGATAAAAATAAAGTATACAATGCATACTACATGATTCTAGGTCAATCTGGTCAAAAGTCAACTCTTGGTAAACTCTAATAGTCAAACTAGGTCACAGAAAGTCATACTAGGTTACAGGAAATCAAACTAAGTCAAATAAAGTCAAACAAGGTCAAATAGGGTCAAACTAGTTAAGTTATCTAGGGTTTAGTCAATCAATGGTCAGACTAGTCAAATACTAGTCAATATGGTCAAGCTAGTTCAATCTAGACTATCTAAGGTACTACATCACAAGGTTAAGGTATAACCAATACCTACAAGTATACCACATATAAATACATATATATATAATACCAACCTTAATCCTATATTCAAGCTAATCCCATATTCCAATCTCAAGTCATGACTCAACTCTAAGTATCTAACTTAACCCCATACATATCTTAATCTACATAGGTCTTCCACAAAACCCAAGTCACAATAATATACTTATATATAGGTCAAACCTAACCCAACTAGTTAATAGCCTAGGGTTTAGTCAAATCTTAGTCAACAAGTCCTTCTATGTTCATCCAAGCCATTTCTAGGTCAATTTGGTCATAGTTGACCCATAGTTGACTTTGGTCAACAATGGTCAATTATCTAGTCAAGCTAGGTCAACACTAGTCAACTAGTTAGGGTTTTAGTCAAACTAGTCAAACTAGTTGTTTTAGGTCATTCCTAGTCATTTCTAGGTTAACTAGATCACTTTTGACCTAAGGTTGACTTTGGTCAACCCTTAGTCAACAAGGGTCAACATGGGCTAGCCCCAACCATAGGCTAGTGATCCTGGCCATAGGCCATAGTCTAGTTTTCACATAAACCTATAACTAAAGGTTATACATATATATATATATATATATAGGCCTAAGTATATACCATTATGGGAATACACTATTTATAATACCCAACCCCACATATATATATATATATATAAAATAACACTATGTATATATCTAATACAATATATATATCATATATATATATATATACATATATATATATAAACAAAACCTATATATATATAATCATATATATAGAGAGAGGAAAGAGAGAGAGAGAGTGAAATAGAGAGAGGGAGCTAACAGTGAGAGGGGGAGAGAGACTGCACAGTGGGGGGGGTGTGTCTCAGGTTTCCTGAGACAGGAACCCCACAGAATACACACACACACACCACACACTGCCACACACAAACACACACACACAGTCACATATACACATATGTGTATATACACATATATGTACATGTATACACACCCTAATCCCACATACACACTCACATACATATATACTAAGTATATACATACTGAAAACATATAGTAACATGTACAAAATACATAAAATGGCATTTGAAATTGGGTTTTGGAAACTGGAAATAAATTCCAGAAAACTGGAAATAGGTTTTACCCAGGTTTTGGGGGTAATTCGATTTCGAACCACAAAATCGAACTAAGGTTAGTGTCCATGGGTTGGTAATGGTAGGGTAGGGTCTATACTAGTGTCCTAGGTGCCTGAGACACGACCACGACACGTTTTGGTGTGTCGGACACGCAAAAATCAAAATCAGGTAAAATATAGGGCACGCGAAGGGCTGATGTTTGTGTGTCTCGTACTCACGACATAAGACACGTCGTGTCTCGTGCTCATGGGGGAAGGTTCGCCTAGGGGTCCCCTAGGTGTCCATGGTCCTGATTTGTGTCCACGTGTGTCCGTGTCCGAGATACGAGCACGTATCAGTAGCTCTGATACGTGTGTGCGCAGTATAGTGTAGGGTCATTGCGAGTGTGATTTCTCACTCGACACGACACCAACGTGTCTGAAACTTTGGGAGGGGTGTGTCAGACACTGCCCCAACCCTCAGGCCAAGTTTCGTGTGTCCACGTCGCGTGTCGTGTCCGCACGAGAAGTCTGGTAGCAGGGGAGGCTGCACAGTCTCGTGCGTGCGTGTCGAGGGGTCGTATGCTCCACACGGGGCACATGGGGCCACGTGCTCGTGTCAGGGGGTCGGCCTAGGGTCTAGGTTTGTGTCCTCGTGTCTGTATTGTGTCCACAATGGGTGTGGACACAATACACAGCATCAAACAGTTAGGTTTTACAGTGTGTCAGTGTGGCTGAAATCAGTGATTTCGTGTCCAATTTGGACACGAAACGTGTCCTGTTTTGTGCTCAGTCAAGTGGAAAAGTGACCTAGGGATCTAGGGCTACCCAAATATCAATTTTGTTTTGAAAAACATTAACAAAATGTTCTATGTGGCATTTCACCAAACACCTGGTTTCAAACATAGATACGTGTCCGATACGGACACCAAACCACATAAAAATCCTACCAAACTTGACCTACATGACCATGGTATCCTAATGCATGCAACCATGAAGAGAAATCACTATTTTGATAGGGTTTAGAACACTTTACCTATATGTGCAAAATTATGAAAATTAACCTTCTAGGGGGGTTTCCTCTTCACTTTGGGGTGTCCAAATCCTTGTGCAACCTTGCTACTAAGCCTCCTTTAGCATCCTCAAGTGTAGGGGGTTCCAACGCAACAAACGGGGCTC
The DNA here is from genome assembly GCA_029216955.1 of Iris pallida. NCBI lineage: Eukaryota > Viridiplantae > Streptophyta > Magnoliopsida > Asparagales > Iridaceae > Iris > Iris pallida. The sequence continues at coordinate 5,264,010 of JANAVB010015398.1, read as the reverse complement.
AATTTGGTGAAGGAATGAAGAAGTTATGGCTTTGTGAAGTTGAGGGAAAAATGGGTTTTCAATACATTGAAAATGAGGCTCTTTGTGAAGATGGGGGTGTTCATATAGGGGGGGGGGGCATGCTTGGCCGGCCATGGGGGTTGGTTTAGGGTTAGGATCAATGGTTGTGGGCTCTCCAACAAGTTTCAAAGCTATCCTATGGCTAGGATTCATTCTACATAACTTTATGTAAAATATCTAAATAAAATATCTAATGTAAATATCTAACATGAAATATCTAGATATTAAGCCATACTTTGACTTATGCAACCAACCATTCCTTTATCATTTCTAGGTTAGGGACTAACCTATGGATTAGGGTAGATTAGGTTAAAGGCTCTCATGACACTAACCAAAATCAATGAATAGTAAAAACTCATAAAATCAATTAATTCCAATTAAATCCTAGAAAATTACCAAAATACCCTTTAGGCTAAAAACCACTAAAATGATATTCTAAGCCTATGGTCAAGTCCTCATGGTCATGGCAACTTCTAGGTTAGAGAAACTAGGGTTTACACTAAGTTATTCTAACCAAAATCACAAGTCATAAGTCATGACTTAGCATGACTTTAGAAATGGTTTAAATCACACTAATAATCACCAAAAATCATACCATGACTAAAATACCATTAATAAATAATAAAAATAATAAATTTTCAAAAATTCCTAATTTCAGAAAACAGGGTGTTACAAGTCTACCCACCTTAAAATAATTTCGTCCTCGAAATTTAGATGGTCGTACCCCTTCTAGGTCAAACCTCCAACAATCAAGGACGAAGCCACTACCTAGGCAACATACAAGGTCAACAAGCAAAATATGGGTAGTAGACCTATACTGGGTCATGTCCAAAAATTGGCTGGCAGTTTCAGGTCATAAGGTGTTTTAATTCAAATCGAAGCCAAAAGAAAAATAACTCCATGGGGTAAATCAGGATAGAGTCTCAGGTTAGGAAAATCGTACTAAGCAAATAAAGCACACGAAGGTATGCCTAAGTGGCACACTAAGGTCATGGGTGTAGTATGTCATGTCTAGGTTACGTATGTGAAATTGGTTTTGAGAAAACAACTAGTCTTGTGTTCCAAATTTTAAAAGTCACGGTAATGTGTCTACGGTAATCATAATTTAGAGTGGGAAGGGTCTATGGCCAAATTTTATCCAGAATTTGTGATGCAATAGTGGTACCAGGGGGACAGGTTAAATGGGAAAGTCTGTGGTCTCATCTGGGTGCACTAGTCATTCTAGATCAAGACTGTCCTATGGTATCAAAACGTACAGACAATCTAAGGTGTCCTAATTCGGAAGGTAAGGGAACAACAATCATCAAGGCTATAGGGTCGTCTACCATCCTATATGAAAATAGGTCATTAACAAGTAACTGAGAAATCATTAAAGTTATCCTTCCATAAAAAAGAAAATTGAAAATTTAGGTACAAACAATCACAATAGATTTTAGTCTTGACACGATCTAAGTTGATCAATTTCAGGAAAAATAGAGATTTGGGCAAGATGGGAAATCAATTAAGTATGAGCACGAGCATCCAATGATGAAGATCCAGGTCATGATAAATTTAATTCAACTGGATACGAATACGAGGTTCATAGGCGATTAAAATAATTCCAAGGAGAATTGTCAAGGCTGTTGTGGATAAGATTCTAGGGTAAGTTTAACTGTGTCCATCCACGTAGATTGATACATGAAAAAGTGAACCAAAGTGCAATAGGTTGATCAGAGCATCATGTACCGGTTCTGATTAGACAATATGTTAGTGGGTGGCCACCCAATAAAATATATCATGACCAAGCTCGAAAATAGATAAGCTTGCAAAACTAAGGCTAATTTAGCAGCACAAGATATAAAGGTGGTAATGATGAAAGGAATTATATAGTCCAAGTTTCTTAGCCAACGGGTCAAGTAATCAGATAAGGTACAAGGTTAAGTATTCAAGGATTCAAGTAGAACGCCATCACATGCTAGGTCGAAAGAATTGAACCAAGGTGGATTTCTAATTGAAATAAGAATAAATTTAGTATCATGGCAGAGGTTATAGTTTAGCCATTTGACCAGAAAATCATATCAAGAAAAATAGAGTACAGGGAGACGGATTTTAGTAGGACATGGAATACCTACATGAAGGTAGGCTAGTCTAGGTTTTATATGTGAAGTTTGTTGGGGGGTAACAGCTAGTGTTTATACTCTGAATATCTAAGTCACGGTAAAAGACGTCCAATGATCTAGAATAGAAAGTGGTAGTTCGAGACGTGACAAATTGATGCAAAAATTGAAGAGGATCAATTTAAGCCATGAAATAAAATTAATCAGGAATTCAGTAAATAATTTAGGAATACAGTCCTAGGGATAGATAGGCTACTAGATGAATATAGTTAGGGTTCGACCAATCAAGGGTCAAGGTTAGAAGGTCTCAATAAGTCTTTATTTGAGGGAAATGTCGAGTAAGTCAGGTTTGGGATACAGTCATATAGTTTGGTAGAAAGAGTTTAAGCAAGGTGCAAAATAGAGAGGACAGTTCATTTTAATGAGAAGCAATTAGCAAGAGGATTAGATAGCAAGAAACAAATAAGAGTTTTCTCATAATTGTGATTGAGTACCCCAAAAAAATAAAAGATATTAATCTAACACTAAGAAATTAAAATCAACAACTACAAAAATTTCAAAATCATCAACTAATTCCTGGATTCAAAGTTCTACAGTGAATCCTTCAAAATCAAATTCAATCAAGGGAAAAGGAGTTTAAATCGTAATTTCAATGAGATTCTCAAGGGTCATCCCAGGAATCTCTCAAAGTATCCTAGCAGTGATTGAGTATCCATTCTCTCTAAGCCTATTCCTCTAATCCTATCGCAGGCTGTAGTGATACTCTAGTTCGAATACCACTACATAAACTCGACCTGCATGGGCTACCACTAAAAACGTGTCATGACCCGCACCCACTGTCAGGGTACGAGAACGTAACAACGCCCAGCCTACGCCGCAGTATCGGCGGTAGAACGCTGTCCTAGGTCAATCATCTAACAATATAAAAGTACCTGTACAGTACATACTCTCCGAATGGAGGTGACATAACAATATACATCTCAATCACATCTAGGGTAGAAGAATGAGAGACAGATAGATAGATAGATAGTAACTCAAGAGAACAGTATCATAGATGAATAAGTCTAAGTGTCTAGTACAACACAATATCCAGAACTGACAACTCATAATACAAAAGTCTAAGAGTCTATACATCTCCACATCTCAAAAATACAACACAGAATGTGAGACAAAATGTAAATATAGAAGACTGCCTAGACTAAACTGGTCTAGACTACTGGAACATCCTCCTCAGCTGTAGGTAGAACCTGCTGAGGGTCCACAACATAAGTATCATCTAGTCCTGCTCCATAATAGGTAGACACCAGGGCCTCATCCTCATCCTCTGTAATATTTTCAACAGGTCCAATCAGGACAGGAACGAGCACAATACATCTCACGCAGTTCATATCAGGTTAGGAAATACGATACAAGCAATAGAGTAAGATACATGAACTGCTGAAAGGAAATATACGCTGTAAAAGAGATAGCTGTAATGAAATATCTACTGTATATAGAGAACTGTAAGTGACTAGTGATGTAGAGCACAAGATAGGCATGTGAATGGCTGGACTTGCACATGATTACACTACGGAGTTGTACATGATTACACTACTTTGGAATTATTCGCATGACCACTTCTACTCCCCCGTTTCCCCAATCAATACACAAGGATCTATACAAGTTACGTTATTATACATGATATCACATGGGGCCCATGAAAGGGTGCACATGATAGTATACATGAGAGCTCAGTAAACATGAGAGTACATGATCACATGAGTGTACATGAATAATGGAAGCACATGAGTACATGATGATAGTGAAACACACATAACATGAAGTACCCGATGCTCCCGAGGGGGATAACATCTCAAGTAAAGATCCATATAGTACCAATCCGTGTTACCAATGTGACAGCAACAAGTAAAGTAATCTAGAGCGAGAAGTAAAGCCTGAACAAGTATGAAACGGTCAGAGAATGTACTCGCCTGATAACTGAATGTCTGAAGAGGATATACTGTCTGAGGAGAGGTGTCTGGCTCCTAGTCAGAGCAATACAAGTCACAAAGTATCCACAATGATAAAAATAAAGTATACAATGCATACTACATGATTCTAGGTCAATCTGGTCAAAAGTCAACTCTTGGTAAACTCTAATAGTCAAACTAGGTCACAGGAAGTCATACTAGGTTACAGGAAATCAAACTAAGTCAAATAAAGTCAAACAAGGTCAAATAGGGTCAAACTAGTTAAGTTATCTAGGGTTTAGTCAATCAATGGTCAGACTAGTCAAATACTAGTCAATATGGTCAAGCTAGTTCAATCTAGACTATCTAAGGTACTACATCACAAGGTTAAGGTATAACCAATACCTACAAGTATACCACATATAAATATATATATATAATACCAACCTTAATCCTATATTCAAGCTAATCCCATATTCCAATCTCAAGTCATGACTCAACTCTAAGTATCTAACTTAACCCCATACATATCTTAATCTACATAGGTCTTCCACAAAACCCAAGTCACAATAATATACTTATATATAGGTCAAACCTAACCCAACTAGTTAATAGCCTAGGGTTTAGTCAAATCTTAGTCAACAAGTCCTTCTATGTTCATCCAAGCCATTTCTAGGTCAATTTGGTCATAGTTGACCCATAGTTGACTTTGGTCAACAATGGTCAATTATCTAGTCAAGCTAGGTCAACACTAGTCAACTAGTTAGGGTTTTAGTCAAACTAGTCAAACTAGTTGTTTTAGGTCATTCCTAGTCATTTCTAGGTTAACTAGATCACTTTTGACCTAAGGTTGACTTTGGTCAACCCTTAGTCAACAAGGGTCAACATGGGCTAGCCCCAACCATAGGCTAGTGATTCTGGCCATAGGCCATAGTCTAGTTTTCACATAAACCTATAACTAAAGGTTATACATATGTATATATATATATATAGGCCTAAGTATATACCATTATGGGAATACACTATTTATAATACCCAACCCCACATATATATATATATAAAATAACACTATGTATATATCTAATACAATATATATATCATATATATATATATACATATATATATATATAAACAAAACCTATATATATATATAATCATATATATAGAGAGAGGAAAGAGAGAGAGAGTGAAATAGAGAGAGGGAGCTAACAGTGAGAGGGGGAGAGAGACTGCACAGTGGGGGGGGTGTGTCTCAGGTTTCCTGAGACAGGAACCCCACAGAATACACACACACACACCACACACTGCCACACACAAACACACACACACAGTCACATATACACATATGTGTATATACACATATATGTACATGTATACACACCCTAATCCCACATACACACTCACATACATATATACTAAGTATATACATACTGAAAACATATAGTAACATGTACAAAATACATAAAATGGCATTTGAAATTGGGTTTTGGAAACTGGAAATAAATTCCAGAAAACTGGAAATAGGTTTTACCCAGGTTTTGGGGGTAATTCGATTTCGAACCACAAAATCGAACTAAGGTTAGTGTCCATGGGTTGGTAATGGTAGGGTAGGGTCTATACTAGTGTCCTAGGTGCCTGAGACACGACCACGACACGTTTTGGTGTGTCGGACACGCAAAAATCAAAATCAGGTAAAATATAGGGCACGCGAAGGGCTGATGTTTGTGTGTCTCGTACTCACGACACAAGACACGTCGTGTCTCGTGCTCATGGGGGAAGGTTCGCCTAGGGGTCCCCTAGGTGTCCACGGTCCTGATTTGTGTCCACGTGTGTCCGTGTCCGAGATACGAGCACGTATCAGTAGCTCTGATACGTGTGTGCGCAGTATAGTGTAGGGTCATTGCGAGTGTGATTTCTCACTCGACACGACACCAACGTGTCTGAAACTTTGGGAGGGGTGTGTCAGACACTGCCCCAACCCTCAGGCCAAGTTTCGTGTGTCCACGTCGCGTGTCGTGTCCGCACGAGAAGTCTGGTAGCAGGGGAGGCTGCACAGTCTCGTGCGCGCGTGTCGAGGGGTCGTGTGCTCCACACGGGGCACGTGGGGCCACGTGCTCGTGTCAGGGGGTCGGCCTAGGGTCTAGGTTTGTGTCCTCGTGTCTGTATTGTGTCCACAATGGGTGTGGACACAATACACAGCATCAAACAGTTAGGTTTTACAGTGTGTCAGTGTGGCTGAAATCAGTGATTTCGTGTCCAATTTGGACACGAAACGTGTCCTGTTTTGTGCTCAGTCAAGTGGAAAAGTGACCTAGGGATCTAGGGCTACCCAAATATCAATTTTGTTTTGAAAAACATTAACAAAATGTTCTATGTGGCATTTCACCAAACACCTGGTTTCAAACATAGATACGTGTCCGATACGGACACCAAACCACATAAAAATCCTACCAAACTTGACCTACATGACCATGGTATCCTAATGCATGCAACCATGAAGAGAAATCACTATTTTGATAGGGTTTAGAACACTTTACCTATATGTGCAAAATCATGAAAATCAACCTTCTAGGGGGGGTTTCCTCTTCACTTTGGGGTGTCCAAATCCTTGTGCAACCTTGCTACTAAGCCTCCTTTACCATCCTCAAGTGTAGGGGGTTCCAACGCAACAAACGGGGCTCAATTTGGTGAAGGAATGAAGAAGTTATGGCTTTGTGAAGTTGAGGGAAAAATGGGTTTTCAATACATTGAAAATGAGGCTCTTTGTGAAGATGGGGGTGTTCATATAGGGGGGGGGCATGCTTGGCCGGCCATGGGGGTTGGTTTAGGGTTAGGATCAATGGTTGTGGGCTCTCCAACAAGTTTCAAAGCTATCCTATGGCTAGGATTCATTCTACATAACTTTATGTAAAATATCTAAATAAAATATCTAATGTAAATATCTAACATGAAATATCTAGATATTAAGCCATACTTTGACTTATGCAACCAACCATTCCTTTATCATTTCTAGGTTAGGGACTAACCTATGGATTAGGGTAGATTAGGTTAAAGGCTCTCATGACACTAACCAAAATCAATGAATAGTAAAAACTCATAAAATCAATTAATTCCAATTAAATCCTAAAAAATTACCAAAATACCCTTTAGGCTAAAAACCACTAAAATGATATTCTAAGCCTATGGTCAAGTCCTCATGGTCATGGCAACTTCTAGGTTAGAGAAACTAGGATTTACACTAAGTTATTCTAACCAAAATCACAAGTCATAAGTCATGACTTAGCATGACTTTAGAAATGGTTTAAATCACACTAATAATCACCAAAAATCATACCATGACTAAAATACCATTAATAAATAATAAAAATAATAAATTTTTAAAAATTTCTAATTTCAGAAAACAGGGTGTTACAACAAGTGTGCAACATTTGTGACTTTCTATATTACTCTCATCTCTATTCTCTATACGGCAAGTCGTATCATCTCTATCATGTAACTTTAGCAACATTAACAGAAACATCTTTGCAGCATAGTAAGTGAGCATGTAAGCATTCATATTGAAATGAGTAAGGCAACAGTTCTTTGATTTAGCATCTGATTCATTTCTTATTCTTATCTTTTGTTGGTTTGGTATCATTGATCAGAGGGACGCAACAAAAGAGTGGACTAGAGATTATTTTTATTAGGACGTGGAGATAAATGTTAGCCTGGTCAAAGCAACTCACCGAGATTGAATCTTATTCGAGAGAACGAAGGACTTCATGCACCGATCATGCACCGCCTATGCGTCCTACATTGGCACTAACATTTGATTAGCATACTTTGATATCTTTCTCCCAAGATTCGGAATGAATACGAAATGCGATAAAAGCAAACAATGAAAACCAATCATCGAAAACTAACACAAAAATGCATTCAACAAAATCAAGAAACGAATAAAAACGTCCAACGAAAACTCTTGGATTCATTTCAATAGAAGTCGATCCATCAAATGGAAAGGTTCATTGTATTTCATCTATGATCCATCGATACCGGCAAAATGGTTTCCCCAATACTTAGTCAAGACTGAGTTAGCAAGCTGTGGGTATTACATAGTAGACAGCGAGAAGCGGGGCACTACATAATAACCTACTGAAAAAAAAGTTTTGTCCTCAAAACTTAAAGGATAACTCACCTCCAACACGGTCTTGATCATGTTGGAGTATTATTAGATTGAAAATACGAGGCCTCTGTAGCTGTTCATTGTGCAGATTATCTTATATCGGCGATGGGTCCCGCATCTGCCCATGCTCCTCAGTATTGTTCCTTCGTTTCGGACAATTCTTGACAATATGGTCTTAACTGCCACAGCTAAAGCATGATTTGTTGTCAAAAAGATAGACTTCCTTCGTGCGTCAACGGCGACCGTGGAAGGTACAATCTGCTCCTCTGTGCTATTCATTATCTATCTTATTTCCCCTCGGTCTTTTTCTTCCCCATTATAGTACCTTTTAGTAGGTTGATTGTGATCGGTCTGAACTTTCACTGGTGCAGTCCTCAGGCTAAACTGCTCCATTTGTACCATCACCAAAAGGCCTTAGTATATGATTCACACTCTCGGTTCATAACACTCTTTTGAATGTCCTCGTTTAGGCTATATATAAATCGATTCATACGATGTTAGCAAACTTGGCAAGTTTAGAGAATTCTGACTCGTAGTCCTCCACGGACATGCTTTCATGTTTCAATGTCATGAATTTGTCTTCCTTCTTCTGACTGATTGCAGGAGGAAGATATTGTTCCAGGAAAGCGAGCTTAAGCATAGCCCATATAGTCATTCCGTCTCTGGCCCTGGCACATAATTTTGGCTTCTTAGCCTCCCACCAGTCATCTGCCCACAATATAAGCTGTAAGGTGGCACATGCCACCTTTTTGCTGCTAGGAATGCCGATAAAGAGAACAGACGTTCCATTTTCTTGCCCAGTCCATCATCTTATCTAGTGATGTCCTGCCATCAAACTCTGGAGGCATAGCATTTAGAAAATCCAATAGATTATTAGTTTCTTGCGAGCCTATTATGACTCATCAACATCCACGGGCCCAATCTCGGGAGACCCAGTCAGATTATTTACTGCGGTGGTATCATGATTTCCCGCTAGCAAAGATACTATTCGGACCAAGGCATCCAGCTGCTTTTGCTGGGCCATGCTATGATCCTCAGCTTCTTTCTGCTGAGTTTTTATTTGGGCCTGCTGCGCCCTGCTACGATCCTCAGCTTCCTTCCGTTGAGTTTTCATTAGCGCCAAAATCCATTCCACCAGGTCGGTCGAGGCGGATCATGACTACCTTCTTTTTCTATTCCTCTATAAAAGAACGTAACTTATGTCATTCTCATAAAATATTATGGACTTATTGTACGGGATATTGGTTTTCATGACTAAAAAATTAGGACCATTGAAAACCATCATAATACTTATATACTTTTCGAAAGTGATATTTGAAAGAGGCCAAGGACGTAAAGTCGTGCTTTAATACCACTTTGTCACCCCCGATCCCGCTAGGGTCATTCGTCCTCGCGAAGGCATGATGTCATGCAAGCCTAAGTTGCGCTTGCACAAGGCCAGTACATGTACAATACAACTAGACAAAGCAAAACACATGCAAGCAGCACATTTATTTGTAAAAAATAAAATATTAACACAGAGATTTGAAATAGAAACACTTCTTTATTGATAACTTGATAAGAATACAAGTACATAGCTTTGTGACTCAAAATGCTATAGCGTGGCTTATATATTTCTCTTTGAAACTCTTTTGAAAATAATCACAATGCCCATACATCATATCCCTTTATTACATAACTTGAAATTTAAGACATCTTCAAAAGAAACTTACAAACTGGACTTGAAATAAAAATAGCTTTGAGGAGATCAAACAAACTCTACTGGGCTAGACGAGCTTTAGCACCTCACCGAAAGTCCCCCTGTCTACTTGTTATCTGAAATGATGCCCACAACGTAGGTCAGTATGCAATATGTACTGGTGAGCGGCTTTTGGCCGAACTCACATAAATCTGCACTAAATCAACATATGAAGATAGCAGTTATTTAATAGTGATCTTTCTACTTGTCTAGGTTCTTTTTAAGCAATTCATAAAAAAACATAAATAAGATATCATCACTTATATAAGTGATTCTTACCCATGATCGTCGGTCTATCCCTGCACAAGACAAGCATTAACACAATTTGTATATAATATGAAGCATACTATCCATCTCTGCATTTAGTATTAGGTTTGCAATAAACTCTGATTATAAGCATGCACCTAACTACATATTGGTCCATGGGTCATTCCCTATGATTAACTGATGTGACTCTTTGGTTCCGCTTGTCGCTAGTGGACACTCTATACACCCTCTAATCGCGAGGTCTCTTTACCTCAGGGTGTTACTCTAATCCCCCTAAGCCGAGCTTCCGGTGCCCCAGAACCGGTCGTGGAGATTCTTTACTTGTGCACAAGTTGTCCAGGACCAATACAAAAATGCAACTATATCATATAAATCTCTGTTATAATAATTGTGCAACATTTATGACTTTCCATGTTACTCTCATCTCTATTCTCCATACGGCAAGCTGTATTATCTCTATCATGTAACTTTAGCAACATTAACAGAAATATCTTTGCAGCATAGTAAGAGAGCATGTAAGCATTCATATTGAAATGCGAAAGGCACTGTTCTAATTAGCAACTGATTCATTTCTTTATTCTTATCTTCGGTATCATTGATCAGAGGGACGCAACAAAAGAGTGGACTAGAGATCACTTTTATTAGGGCGTGGAGATAAATATTAGCCTGGTCAAAGCAACTCACCAAGATTGAATCTTATTCGAGAGAACGAAGGACTTCACGCACCGATCATGCGTCGCCTATGCGTCCTACATTGGCACCAACATTTGATTAGCATACTTCGATCTCTTTCTCTCAAGATTCAGAATGAATACGAAATACGATGAAAGCGAACAATAAAAACCAATCATCGAAAACCAACACGAAAAGGCATTTATCAAAATCAAGCATCAAAAGAAAACATCCAACGAAAACTCTTAGATTCATTTTAATAGAAGTCGATCCATCAATTGGAAAGGTTCATTGCATTTCATTCGTGATCAATCGATACCGGCAAAATGGTTTCCCCAATACTCAGTCAAGACTGAGTTAGCAAGCCGTAGGTATTACATAGTGGACCGCGAGGAGCGTGCACTACAGTCTATACAACATTCAGCTAAGGTGATGATCAAAAACCTTCATCCTCTTCATCCAGGGGAGGTCAAAGAGCTACTTCATGTGAAAGGGTTTATCTAGTACCCGTTCCCAATCTAGACACCCTTCTGGTGCACTCCAAATTCCTGAACAAGATAATACTGGGGGTAGTATTCTCCAGTCTTTGACCATTCTAAATCTTAATCTGATGATAGAGTACCTCACATTTCAGAAAAAGATGATGCAGTTTCACTATCAAGATCAAGCAGTACTAGCTCGAATAATGCTTCCTTATATACCTCTCTATCTAGCAGTCCATATACAACTTTTGTGTATGTGACTGTTAATAAAGAAGGTAGTAATAATGATCGATAGAGAATTGATAATCTGGAAACCATGTTACAAAATGTCATGGCCATGATGCAGCAAATGCAAACAACCATGAACTTGCAAACAGCTCTACATCAATCTCATCTACCATATCAAACTTTCGCCGATCAAGATACAATTGGGGTTTCATTCAATCCTAATCCATCACCGATAGTTGAAAATATCTCTACGCCAATGCTACAACAGACACGACCAGCTATCATATAGACGAGCTCTGCAAGCCAGTCGATTGATACTCTCGAAGCTATTTGGGGCATCAATACTCGATTGGATGATATAACTTCAACGGATAAACTACATCAAATGGGAATGTCATGCCCTTATCCTTTAGAATAGGATGATGTGGTTTGTCCTCTAAAATACAAACCTCAATATCTGATTTCTTATGATGGAACAGGTTTCTCGAGATAGCATTTGACATACTTTTACTCCCAGACCGTTCACATACCAAAGAATGATGCACTATGGTCTAAATTATTTATTGGCTCCTTGAAGGGAGTAGTCTTTGAATAGTTTTGCAATCTACCTGATGATTGTATTAAAACTTTCAAAGACTTAGAGAAATTGTTTCTTACTAGATTCTATGAAGGGACAGGTAATGTCTCTATGTCAAAGCTTATTGCTACAAAGTAAGAGAACAAAGAACCGGCTCATGAATTCATTAAACAGTTTAGGAGATTATCGATGAAGTTGCATCCCGTGACTCCTCAATCAGTGTTGATCGATACATGCAGGGGTAACTTCTTACCTACAGTCAGATTCTGCATTGGACCTGAAGATTATAATAATTAGCCAGCCATCATCGCTATTGTCGAGAAGGCTAAAGAATCATTCCAGGTTCTGTATTTGATTGGGTTGAAATCACCCAAAAATAAAGGGAAGCGTCCCCAGAGTAGCAATACTTCCGGGAAAAGTAATAAAGGAAAGGAGTCCTTTACGGTGGATGTTTCCACAGCTGCTTTCCAGCCTAAATAGAAAGCTCCGATTGCGTCAAGGCCTAAGCCAAATTATACCTTCAATGAAGCCCTCACATTGGACATTTTCCAGGTACTTATGACAGGAAATAAGTTGGAACTACCTCCCCCTCGAGGGCCATAGGAAGTAAGGCAAACCAATGATCCGAAGTATTGCTTTTATCATCAGTATATGAATCACCCTACAAAGGATTGCTACATATTGAAGAATCATATTCAGCAACTATTGGATTCAAAGACCATCACACTGCATACAGATAAGAAATAAGTTTCTGCAAATTTTGTTTCTCTCCAGTTTAGAGATTTTTCTGTAATTGAAGTACAAGACGGTGTTACACCGATACCGAAGGTGATTTTACAAGCCATCAAACTTCCTCCAATTCGTGATCAGACAACCAGACTTGTCCTATTTATTACTCAGCGTAGTGAAGTCATGTGGATCCATCCTGATCTTCTTGAAGATATCGATCCAAAATCTACCTCATCCACTTCCAAGATGCAGAACAAGAAGAAAAGAGTACATCATGTAATATGATCAATGAAGCACTAGTCGGGGAAACCAGATCTGGAAAAGCATACCTACGTGCCTCCAATCAAGACCAAGAAGATAATCCTTTTACTATAGCTCATGCTCCTAGTCCACCTGCCATTCTGGCTTCATCAGAATCAAGACCACCAAAGCAGACCTCAGGAGAAAAAGGAAACAGAAAGAGGTAAGGTTCGAAAAGTCCTTGAAGAAGTCTACTCCCCTCGAACTTGACAAGCTTTCCAATTTTGATATACTGGCACAGCTTGCCAATACCCCAGCTCGACTTTCCACATTTGAGTTACTCCGTCTCTCCAAAGATACACGGGAGGCGCTGAGTGAGGCACTGCAGTATGCAAACTCATATTTGTCCCAGATAGGAACCTTATGATGACCCTGTGACTTGCCCTCATTGTCATAGTGCATCAGAGAAGATTTCCAATATCACCTTTACTCAAGGGAACATTTTTTTGAAGAACAATCACCATCATAGACCCTTATACTATACGGGGCATGTTAGGGCTTGTAAGGTGGATCGCATTCAAATTGTTCCAGGCTCATTTGTTAGTGTGATTCCCCAAAGTTTGCTTCAGGTATTGGGAATCCCAATGCACAAGTTGTCACCTACTTCCACTACCATTACTGGCTTCAATGCTGGATGAAGTCATCCTCTTGGGAATATTCGTCTCAAGTGTCAGATTGAAAATCACCGGACTGAAGTCACATGTTATGTGATTGTAAAACCCCTTAAATTTAAAGGAATATTTAAATTATTTTTGGATTTTATTTAATTCTAATTTATTTTTATCTTATTTATATTATATAAAAGGACTATAGCCATGGTTGAGTTTGAATATGCAAGACGACTAGAAAGTATGGCATGCCTAGCGTAGTCGGGTGCTTTAACTAGTATGCTAGCCATGTTAGGAATGCCATGGTCATATTATAATCTCTTGTATGTTAACCATTCAAATTATGGCATAAGTTATATTTTTATTTAATTAATTAGTTAAGAAAGCCTTTATGACTTTTTAGGAGACCCGGTTGCACCGAACCTTCTCAAACCTCTTCCAAGCTAAACCCAACCCTATGTAGGCATGTTGGATATTAAAAAATATTAATAATTACATTTATTTGTATTTAATTCAGATTTTGTAGTGTAATTACATAGATAGAATTAAATAGTTCTATATTAGGAAACCCATTTTTAAATCATCAATCCAATCAACTTGCCAACTCACCAAACAACCAAATCATGCCAAGTGGACCCCCACCATGCTAATTTCGGCCAAGCAACACCCCCATGGCCAAATGCATCAAATTAAATAGGATTTAAATCCTAGATTGCTTAAAATTCATTTAAGGATGTGTTTAAATATACCAACTTATCCCAAACCTTAACCAAATCCTAATCTTTCTCTTCCTCACCTTTGGCCGACCAAAACCCCTCTCCCTCTCCATAATTTCAGCAGCAACAAAATCCCCATAGCATCTATACATCATCTTCTCCATTGCACATCTCTCCATCCTTCACAAAAACTTATCTCCTCCACCATACATTCCCGAAACCCCACAAAACAAATCCTAAAAACTCCATCTCTCTCATCCAATCCTCTATAGCCATTATCAACTCTCTCATACTCACCAAGAGAGGATTAGCAAGCGAGGATAGCAGAAAAAATTGGAGCTTTGGTGAAGAGAAGTCAACATCACCCTTTCTAGAAATGATCTTTGGTAAGAACCCAATTCTTTTCTTCTAAAAATCTTTGCTAAAATTCTGTAGAAAATATGTTATTAATTCTGTAGAAATTATATTTTGATAGCTTTTGTTAGGTATAATCATCCATAAAGGTTTCATGAAATATATGCGTAATATTCATGTGTCGATAGGATCAAAATTAACCCCATTGTAAAGGAACTTTGAGTTATTGGTGCCTATTTTCGAAACTGAATTTTATGTGTGTTCATATACATAAATTAGGATTTTTAATTATTTTTCTACGATTTTAGCAACTCAAATCTGGTCGGAAAAATTGTAGGTCAAAACTAGCTAATTTCGGGTAACCGGCTGACCTAGAATGTCCCAAACTTGTAGTATAACTCAACCCTTGTACCTCTAATATTATTCTTTGAAATAAAATTATTTTATTGCTGTTTAAAATATATTTTTGGTTATTTTAGCAATTTTGAGTCATTAACTATGTTCCGGGTAGACAAGCTGACTTATTAATCAACTAGTCATAAATGTCTTTAGAAATATTAGTTATGGAATTTTAGAGATAAATCTGTATAAAATTAGTTTAAATATTATTTTTATGATTTTTTTATGATTTTTAAGTATGTTATTGAAGTAGGGGCATAACCGACTAACTAAAATTTAGAAACCCAAAAACTGTGTTTCGATGTCTCGTAGAACATGTGTGTGATTGTATGGATCTAAATGGTTCCATAAGAGATTGAATATAATTTTAACACATTACTTTGACTAATTAATTCGTATCGTAAGTTTCATAAGTAGTGACTTAATTTAGTTAATTAATTATCTAGGAGCGTCGGGTTCCGGAGGCGTGAACGCGGGAGCGACGTTTCATATTTACAGTATAGAATCAGACAAGATACCTTGCCATATTTACTGCTTACATTTAGTTGCATTTTATTTTAGTTATTATATCTATATTCCTTGTTTATTATTTTTTTCTTGCATGTGGACCTAGAGTTAAGTGACTACCGTCAATAGAGTGCATGTCATTAACTTGTCACGATTGTATCACGAGTTGTGTATGAGTTGTGAGTATCATGTAGTGGTCACTTGTGTGTTGGCTGATCACCCGTGTGCATGCGTAGGAATAACTGTCAATAGATGCATGTTAGAAGACTTGACAATTATTGAATATAAACCATGTTGTGGAAATGACACGTGTTGGTGTGTCGTGGTTACGATACATGTATAGTATCATTAGGGGGAGGGGACAGCTACTAGCGTAGGGGCTACATTTACTTTTTACACATTTATGGGTGATAGTGACTCGGATGAGCGCTACTTGCTGCCCGGCCGATAGTGTCTTGGATGAGCGCTACTTAACGGCCACTCTTTATTACTTGCTTACGTGAATCCGTTACAGCCCCTGCGTAGAACGTTGTCCTCAAAGTGCATATCACATAGATGGTTAGGTACCCTGTTGTGTTATAGTTTATAGTATTTTTTTTTACTTATGCAGTTACATGGCATGTTCTTTCTGTATCTTGTTACGTCCCTCTGATGACCTGGTTATCTCTCCAGGTGTATGCTTTCATTATTTACTGCAGGTGTTCTAGCCAAGGCCGTAATCTTCTCCTTTCCTTCGAAGAGAATTGCGCTTGGTTCGTTTGATATTTTATCGATTCACTTCTTGTACATTTTATTTTGAGATAGTTGGTAGTAGACTTTGTCTCCGCCCAACGTTTCTACAAATGACTTTAATAAGTTGATTTTATGATATATTGGTTTGTGGATGAGATTAGCTTCATCGTTACTACATTTTACAGCTCATGTGTACATACGAGATATCCATATATTGGAGTATACTTCGTATGTAGACAACTGGCATGATACGTTTCTAGTCCTACGTATTTTGGGACTGGGGTGTTACAGTGATTGACGCTAATGTCTCTTACAATATTTTGTAAGGACGGCCGTAGATATATGACAACCTTCTAGTATCATCTACTCTTCATCAGTGCTTCAAATATGTGAACGAAGAAGGAGTAGTGTGTACAGAATTTATAGACGTCGATCTTTTCAAAGGGGTCGAGGTCTACTTCTCTGATGCAAGGCTGTATAAACCTCTGGACCAGAGACCCTCTGACGATGAACCATCGCATCTGGTTGTGGACAAAGAAGCAGAAGCTAGGGACGACGTAGAAGAAGCATCTACTGATCAAACGATAGAAGAACCTCTAGCCATATACTTGAAAGACCATGTATGGAAGGAGCCAGTGGAAGAGCCCTTGGCAATATACTTGAAGGGTCCTATGTGGAAAGAGCCTGCTAGGACTTCACATGAGACTTAGTCAGGGGGTAGTACACCTTTTGTTGTTGACTTACGCAAGAGCAAAGCTAACATCAAGACATAGGAGCCTCTAGTAATTGATCTCAGGACAAAAAAAGATAAACTACTGGTGATTGACCTGAGGACTAAGAAGGAAGAACCGTTTATATTTGATCTTCATCGAAGCAAGCATCCAGTTCAGCCAAATGAGCCCTTTGTGATCGATCTGATCATGATGCCATCGCTACAGAAGCAAGTATTGTAAATAAACCTCCATGTATCAAACTTCCTGAGGATATTTTCCCAGAAAAAAGAAATCATATATACCTAATAAAAGGGGTTCTGTTTTTGATTATTTTGGTGTCCCTACGACTGGACTAAGAATTGTCGACTCTTTGTATTCGCTTATTATGGATACAAAGCTATCATTGTATGTGTCTATTTCTTCTAACAATAGTACTCCATTTCTGTCATATAAAGATTCTTATTTTGAGGTGCCGGTTAGGTCAATTGGTGAAACACCGATTATATTTGGCTGAGCCGAGTTTCATAAAGAAGCTTTGCTTGATGATCCAGAACCAGATACCGATAGAATGCAATTATATCAAAATACTCCTCAAGCGAAGAATATTATTCAAAGAATAACCGTCGCCTACCGTTGCGTATCCCAACTCCAAAAGGGAAACTGCAAGACTACTACCACCGTATTCGATCTGGACTGGGATATGTAACTCTCCCAACTACACCAGAAATCTCAGATAAAGAAGATAGCGATACATGTTCTCATTCTTCCAATTCTTCAGTATGGAATTTAAATCATAGTGTTGGAGCAATATTTAAAGATATTTTCTCAGCTTATATGATATATGGTGATCAAATAGAGGATGATGATATTTCTGTGGAACCTTTTGAAGTCGAACCTTGGGCTCAACAGCTTGACACCTAATGGGAAATGAGGTTTGAACAACGGAAACCTCCTACTAAAGATGAAGTTGTTCAAGTTAATGTAGGTGATCCAGAATCTCCTAAACCGATATTCATCAGCAAAAGTTTATCTGATAAACACAAACATTCTTTCCTTCAGCTTATTAAAGAGTATATAGATGTATTTGCTTGGAGTTATGAAGATATGCCTGGGCTTGATACACAGATAGCAATGCATCATCTTAATATACTTCCTAATGCAAAACCGGTGAAGCACTAACAACGGCAGTTTCATCCAGATATGATGGAGGCTATTGTTACTGAGGTAAAGAAACTCATAAACAGTAGCTTTGTTCAAGAAGAATAACATCCTGACTGGGTTGCTAATATTGTCACGGTCATGAAGAAAAATAGAAATATTAGAATATGTATTGATTATCGGGACCTTAATCAAGCTTGTCCAAAGGATGAGTTTCCTCTTCCAAACACAGATGTTATGATTGATAACACTTATGGCTTTGAACATATGTCTTTCATGGATAGGTTCTTCGGTTATAATCAAATTAAAATGTTCCTAGCTGATAAAAGTACACATCATTCAGAACATCGTTGGGGGTATACTACTATATGGTGATGCCATTTGGTTTAAAGAATGCTGGAGCTACATATCAACGAGCCATGAGCATAATTCTTTGCGAACATTTGCTAAAAATAATAGAATGCTACGTCGACGACATTGTAGTAAAAAGTCATTCAGAGGGCGATCACCTTCAAGACTTGAGAACGGTATTCGAATTGATGTGTGGGACCAACTCAAGATGAATCCTACATAGTCATTCTTTGGAGTCTCCAGCTGCAAATTTCTTGGATTTTCATAACATGAAAGGGAATACACATTGACCCTGACAAAGTTAAAGTCATCCTAGAAATGGAGCCCCCGAAGAATATCAAAGAACTTCGTGGTTTACAAGGCAGGTTGGCCTACATTCGAAGGTTCATTTCAAATCTGTTCGACCGATGTCGACCTTCACTCAGTTAATGAAGAAAGGAGTCTCTTTTGTCTGGGATAAAAAATATCAACAAGCATTTGAAGATATTAAAAGTTATCTCACTAATCCTCCAATATTGGTGGCTCCAGTTGTAGGTAAACCATTCTTGTTGTACGTTCATGCAATAGAACATTCTCTTGGTGCACTATTAGCTCAAAAGAATAATGAAGGACATGAACAAGCTATCTATTATTTGAGTCATATGATGATCGGCGTAGAGCATAGATATAATCCTGTTGAGAAAGAGTGTCTCGCCTTAATCTTTGCAATTCAAAAGATGCGACACTATGTAATAGGAAAAACTATCCATGTTATATCCAGAGTTAACCCTCTCAGAGTTCTCATGACTAAGCCAAGTGCGCTTAATTCTCGCCTTGCTACTTGGGCAATGTTATTATCCCCCTATGATATGGTCTATGTACCCCAGAAGGCAGTCAAAGGACAAGCCCTGACTGATTTCCTAATTGCACACCCGATAGCAGAAACTTCCACTCTATGATGAAATTTTGAATGAAGTATTGGAGTCTAATACAACGACGGAGGAGTCTGTTTGGAAGATGTTCTTCGACGCAGCTTCAAGAACAGGTCCCAAAGGCAATATTGTAGCAGGAGTAGGGATAGTATTGATATCTCCTGATAATCTGGTCATCCATCGCACTTATTCTCTTATGGAGCCTTATTCTAATAATGTTGCAGAGTATAATGCTCTACTTATTGGACTTCAGTTGGCTAAACAGCTGGGGGTAGATTATCTAGAAGCTTATGGTGATTCCAAGTTAATAGTCAGTCAAGTTCAAGGAGAATATGAAGTTCGTCATAAAGATTTTCTTTCATATTACCAAACAACTTTTAAAATAGCTGTTACTTTCTTCGGGTTCATCATTGAATATGTACCTCGACTAGAAAATATAGAAGCAGATGCGCTAGCAGGTTTAGCAGCATCACTTGCTACCCCTGTCAACACCCAGAAGTCGATCACAGTGATTGGTCAAGAATTGTTCTGTACTAAGAATAATCTGGATACTCACCAAAGCTATTCAGCAACAGTAGATGTCGACTTCAAAGATTGGAGACTTTCATTTATAGACTATGTTGTTTATGGAAACCTTTCCGACAATCCGGAAGAAGCTATTTCAATTAAGAGACGTTCTGTAAGACCAATTAAAAGTTTAGATAAGGAATTAAGGTTATTAGTTTATAATTAGGGCCATCATATATTTAGTTTGAGGGCATTATTTATTATAGCTTTTAAGTACCCATTCTCGTAGCTTTAAGATTACTAGCACAACGCTAGTAATTAGTTTTACCCAACAAAATTAGTATTCATGACCTAGTCGAGCTCCTCTAGACTTGTACTATATATGTCTCACTTAGACACGTCTTCATGTGCTTTATTTTTATAGCACAACATTCGTGTACGAAAATCGTAGTTCAAATAGACCGAAAATCTATGTCCATACCAATTGGAATTGGATACATAATTATAACCTGAATCCTTCGACCCGTAGGTTGATATGGATCTATATTGAACCTACTACATCTAGGAAACTTGGGTCCTATTAAATTGGGCTCCTACACACTCCCTATGTACCAAAGAATGTCGTGACATTATCCTAGAGAAAATGCCAATCAACTAAATTTTGCACCCACCTATTGAGAGTTTCTAGCCAACCCTAGACCTAGTTTGGACTCAAACTTAAGGCCAATGACCCTGGGACTTGACCCTAACCTATGGGGGTCTAATAACGCTTAAACAATATGGTCTTGAACACATTTTTAGGCCACAAACTTTAGTGGACAGCAGCTAAATTCTGTGTGGCTGAATCATACATTTCTTCACGGATTAGGATGGGTTCTAACTATTTTATGTGATGACTCAACCTACTAACCCCTCTTCTCTCTTCATTAGGAATTACATGGCCATCTTCCCTTCATTTCCTCCCCCTAATATGCAGCCACAACTAAAATTACAACCAATTTTCCTCTCCTTCCTCTTCCTCAAGCCAAGAACTCTCCAACCAGGCCATCCCTACCAAGCTGTGTTCTAGGCTGAAAATGTCACGCCCCGACCCGGAATCACCCGAATCACCGTCCTTGCTGGGGTGTGATGCCGCACGAGCCTGGAGTTACGCTCGTGCAAGGCAAGATGACAAGTTCTCAAATGGTTATCTTTGAGTTGAACGTTAACAACGAAAGGAAAAACAGAGTATACAAAAACGATTCTCTTTATTGATATTCGAAATCAGATTACAAAGGCTTTCGATAGCCCAACAGAATTTGCCAGATTGGCTATAACACTCAAGTTCTCTCTTGCCCACAAAGGATTTCACCATTCCATACATCATGCCTTCTATATCTCGGTTACATCAATCCTGTTGTATATCCGAGCATCAATGCGATCGCACGCTTCAATACGCTTCGGCATTCCAAGCCTCAACGCATTCAAGCAAAGCTCCGTCGTAAGCAGACCAATCCCGGAACCTGCTAGCAAACTAGTGGGGGATTAGTACTTTCGTCCTCGCTGTACTGATCAAAAACCCACTTAACAAACCGATATTTAGTATTGTATTGATTCATGCAAACATACAATTTTAGTTCTCTTTCTATGTTCTTCCTTAGGATGAATCCATGGCATATTCGAAGACTGTAAAGCATGGCAAGCATGTTATTCAATTCGCATAAGTAAACAGGCAAGCAATCTTGTGTTTGATTCGTGGCGCAACTTAGCAATATCGATGCACTCACCCTTGCACCGACGCAAGGTGAATACGCCTATCCGTTTTCCCTGTCATGTTATAAGTGCCCTCTATTCAGGATCGATCCATACAGGATATACGTATACCTTGCACTTCCAAACCCATCGCCCTTAACTATATGAAGGTCACTAGCTTTTCGGGCTAGAATGGACTTATATTTATCGAATCAAAACATAAGACGATGTTAACTCTGTGCGATTGCTAATCAACATCTGAGGCCACCGAAATAATTGCAGCAAGTGGCTTATCACATTTACCAGACGGTCGCTACCCATATAAATGAAGTGCACCAACAATACCGTAAATGAATCCCTCCTAGGTCGAACGGTCCCAGCGCCCTGGCGCACCGCGTTCGAGGGAATACCTATGCACGAGCTTTTATATCTTTAAGTCCATTTGACCATGCAACGAATCTTATCTTTCATACAACCAAGCAAGTTCGCTTATCTCTATTTCAATTGGCACAATGCCCGAATGTCCTCAACGAATGCCCGAAGGCCGCGGACATTTCTATGGGCACCATGCCGCATTATCCTCTCGTATTTCTTCCGTTAACTCCCGTTAACTTTCTATGTTCTTACGTTTCATACTTCGTTTCAATGTTCAATGGCATTATGTCTCAACTCAATGTTCATCAACCGAACGACCCGAAGGTCCCAAACACCTTTCGAGGCATTATGTCATATCCGACTGTTCTGCCATATTCATGCCACAACTGTATTCTTTTGCAACGAAGCCATCTTTTATTATCTCGTGCACGAAGGCACATTTTGACCGTATTTCTAATGTTCTATGACTTAGCATTCAATGTCTGTGGCTTGCACGCTAGGGCGCTCGCCTATTGTCTTTCAATATTCTAGCCATTCTAACTCGTACGCGAAGGCACGGTATAGTTCATGAACTAAGGCACTCGCCGAGTACAGTTATCCCATGTTCTTGCGGCTTGCGCCCCGAGGCGCTCGCCTTTGCGATATCCAATGTTCCATAGCGACTCGTACGTCTGTCGTACGATTCATTTTAATTGTTCTATCTAGTGTTCGACATGCACTATATTTATCTCTCTATCGAGCCACGCCCGTGGCGTTGATAGGTTAACTCAACATTTAATGATATGTATTTTACTTAAGCATGACGGAGTATGAAAGAGAGTTAATGTCCCCCCACCTTGAATCAATGCGCCTTGTCGTTTTGCCGAGCCGTTGTGGCTCGATTTCATAACTTTGTACAGCCACTCTTCTGACTTGTCTATTCAAGCACTTCGTGTTTATTGAATTATACGTCCGATTTGGGCTTACCGTGCCAACGTCTCAGTCCGTCGCAAGGCGACGATTTGCTTTCGCGGACCCCTTACTGAATAAGGCAAAAGATCGACCTCTAACATTTTAGCATAAATGTATAGCCTGCACATGAAACCAACTAAAATCAATACTTGTATCGATTTGGACTTGCGCCTTGGTCGATTCGATTTCTTAGAATCTTCGAGCCGTCTCAACGCACTTATCCTTCGAGGCAACGCCGCGCTTCGCTTCGATTCACTCGATGCATTCCTTGGGACAAGGCAACTCTTCGCATCAACTTAGTTCGATGCATTGCTCGGGACAACTTAACACTTTGTATCAAATTGCATCGATACGTAATCGGGTCGACGCAACTCTTCGAGTCCACGACTCAGCATAATGTACCATACGGATCGGGGCATTACAGAAAACACCATCATTCCAGCAGGTTTTACATCTTGGAAACTAAGGTAAGACCTTCCCCTAACTCTCTAATACATTCTCTAAAAATTATAGGCCTTAATTCACCCATTCCTACATGTTTTCCCTCTCACAAACCCAATCTCACAGCATATCGAAAGTCTGAATTTCAGTCTCATGTGGACTTATGAACTGTATTTCTCTAAGAAATTTGAGGTATGACCCCCCATAGTATTTCATCCTATTAATCTACAATGTATTTCCCTCAGTTCCATATATGTGTCATGGCATTGTGGCAGCATTTTACCACTTCGAAGGTCGTTCGATCTCGGTGTGACGCCGTAGAATTCAGCATACCCTTTGAACAAATCTCGACTTCCAAAAAGGTATTCATTTGATTCCCGAGCAATTTATATTGATCAAAACTTAGGGAACAACATGTTATTTCATTCCCCTAGGTAGAAACCATACGTTAACGTGCTAAAATGTCATTTTAATTGGACAAATACACGCATTTTCGTAAATTCCAGAATCAGTCTTTTGTTGTTGTAAACCATATTACACCCCCTTGTATCATTTTGTTCACAAAACCCACATGGAATGGGACCTATCTATGTCCCCTTTGTTGCCCTAAATTTTCACTATATAGTGTTTTAGAAAATATTGACATTAATGTCACATTTTGACACCTTATTCACTAATTCCAGAATCTATAATGTACTGTTGTGAACTATTTTTCACCTACTCTTACTAAAATTTTGGTCATAAAACCCACATGAAATGAGACCTATATATGTTCCCTTTATTGTCCTAAATTTTCACTATATAGTGTTCTGGAAAATACTGATGATAATGTCACTTTTTGACACTGTGTTCACTGATTCCAGAATTGACACACTGAGATTGCACGCGACATTTTATGTGGGAATTTTTATGTACTTGACCTAAAACCTATATGATTACGACCCTAACACAATTTCCCATCAAACCATATAATGTTTCTAGGGTATTTCCTTAAATTTATAGGATTTACGTCACGTTTTAGGGCGACGAAATGCTAATTCCAGAATTCACATTTAGGGTTCAAACCATGTTTGGCCTAACTTTTTCTTATGTTATATTAGTCAAACCTATGTCAAACTTTAGGCACATATTTAGCACTCAAATGCTTGTCATAAAACCTATTTTTATCACATAGAATATGTCCTAGAATAAAAATACTTGACACATAGGTTAGACTTGTAGGTTTAGGCTCGTGTTGGACTTAAGTCACATCTTTGCGATTGTACAATTATTAGTTTGGAACTTGTAGATAACCTTAGAGACTGTTATAATGATTGGATAATAGGTTGGTATGCTATAGGAATGCTCGCACAATGGATATTTCTATCAATTGACAAGTCGTAGTAATAGTTAACCATTAGTCTAAACTAGTTCAAGGCGAAGCCTTAATTTTCATAACCTAATTTATGTGTGTGACTCTTGATTGGTTGTTTTGGGTTATGGTTGATTCTTGGTGACTATAGCAACTATAGTTCGTGCCTAAACATGGATATAACTTTGTAAACTTGCAGTCGCAGCACGGATTGGACAAAACTCCAGACAAGTATACCTTGCCAATATGTACGGTTTATTTATATATGCTTATATTCTAATGTTTTTTTTTCTTGTTGTCAGTTTATATACTCAGTTTACTTGTCTATGCACTCCGTACATGTTACATGACTCGTACTTATTTTTGTATATCACCTGTATGGATCATCACAGTGAGTGTGAGCTTGACTTGACCTGACTGGACTTGACTTGACCACTTGACCGGACTGGATTCGACTTGACCACTTGACCTGACTTGACCCTTATTCGATACTAGGATTGGCTACTTAACCACTCTCAACTCGAGATCCCCTCACTGGACTGCGATAGAGACTTACTATGGATTGGGAGTTCCTCACTGGGATACTCTCTGTAGGACTGTGAGTACCTCGCTGGGCTGCGGTATCATTTATTTACTTTCTTGGTAGCCACTCTTACTTCCACGTTGTTCTTTGTTATTTCATTATCTGACTCTTATTACTTTACCATGCACTCTCATTTTTCATATTGTTATTTAACAGTTTCATTCTTATCTATTTCATACATGTTACATAAACTGTACAGTAGGCTTGTATATTATGTATCCTGCTACGTCCCTCTGAGAACCTGGTCTTCTTCCAGGTTGTTGCTGAGATCTGCTATAGGAGTGTTGGGAGTTACTTCCTCACGATCAGTTATCGATTGGTAATGCCTTCTTATCTAGTCTTTCATATTTATTTATTTTCTTAGTTCCTAGTATTGTAGCTAGTATTGCAGATGTTATATTGATTACTTAGATTTTTACCTCATATGGACAGCGTATACGTATTCGAGTCGGACTAGAGTCTGGTTGAATACGTAGCTGGCCATTGCCATGTGGCTTGGTCACTCGTATTTTGGGACTGGGGCGTGACATATTCTCTTCATTTCTTTTATGATGCAACTACTAAAATGTTGTATCGAAGATCATATGATGGACTTCTTTTTTGATGTCTATCCGAAAAAGAAGCCAAATAGGCCCTTCGTGAAACTCATGTTGGTACTTATGGTGCCCATCAACTTGGTCCGAAATTGCAAGCTCGGCTAAAGCGTTTGGGTTATTATTGGCCCACTATGGTAGCTGATGCTATAGATTACACAAGAAAATATAAAGCTTGCCAAATTCATGCAGATTTCATACATCAACCTTCAGAATTTCTGCACCCAATGGTCGCGTCCTGGCCTTTCGAAGCATGGGAAATGGATATTATTAGACCTATTAATCCTCCTTCCTCCAAGGGACACCGATTTATTCTAGCGATAACTAACTAATTTTTAAGATGGGCGGAAGCTATACCACTTATTAAAGTTAAAACAGTTAATGTCATCAGTTTCATTAAACATCATGTGATTTATCATTTTGGACTTCCCAGAAGGATTGTTCATGACAATGGCCCACAATTTGTGAGCAATGAATTTCATCAATTTTATGAGAAGAACCAAATCCAGAACGTGGCCTCTACAGTGTACAATCTTGCTGTTAATGGTTTGGTTGAAGCCTTTAACAAAATTATTATCAAGTTACTCAAGAAGTTTGTTTCATCTAATAAACATAATTGGAAAGAAACTTGGTAAATATCTTTGGGTGTATCGCACTACAGTATGGACTCCCACCGGTACAACACAGTTCTCTTTGGTCTACAGAAGTAAAGCAGTTCTTTCTCTGGAGATTCAAATCACGTCTCTTGGAATCATTCTATCCAAATGAATTAACAATTGAAGGAAATGATCGTCTACGGTTACAAGAATTGGAAGCTCTCGATAAGAAACGCTTAATGGCTCAACAGCGAATTGAGTTATGTCAAGCCCGTATTTCCAAAGCTTCCAATAAGAAGGTAAAGAAATGAGTTTTCCAGGTCGGCGACCTAGTTCTTTCAGTAAGAAGACCTATGGTTATGACGCATAAAATTAAAGAAAAATTCGTAGCTAAATGGAAAGGTCCATTTGTTGTTGAATCAGTGTATTCAAATAGAGCATACAGGCTAGCAAAGCCTAATGGAGATCTGTTGATGATGCCTATTAATGGCAAGTTCTTGAAAATAAATTATGTCTAAATCATAAGTGGACACTACTTTGTATACCCCAGCAAGTTTTGTAAAATATTTACATCTTATTTATGGAGTAGTGAATACTTTGCATGTTAATATCTACTTCATTTCGAACTATTATTTTTTATCCTAACGGTTTTTGGATAAGTTATAAATAATGGGTCTGTAGAAGCATGAAAATTTCAGCAATGAAGCTCTACGCGCCCAAGCCAATGAGGCTCTATGCGCCCAAGTCATCCTGTGAAGCTCTATGCGCCCAAGCCACCC
This sequence comes from Iris pallida, assembly GCA_029216955.1. Taxonomy (NCBI): domain Eukaryota; kingdom Viridiplantae; phylum Streptophyta; class Magnoliopsida; order Asparagales; family Iridaceae; genus Iris; species Iris pallida. Next base: position 5,236,394 of record JANAVB010015398.1, on the reverse strand, counting down.
TGTGAAGAAGGGCGCATAGCCTGAAACAAGGTTATGCGCCCGAGCCTGACTCGGTCAAAGCCATGATCGAAATGTACACCGAAGCGCACGGCTACGTCAGTCTCCACGAGCAGTCGTGTACCGAAGCATGCGGCCACATTAACACCACGACCAACCTACGATCTTATAGCCTGCATGCGCATACACCCTATGCGCCCAAGGCAGGACTATGCACCCACATGAAAACTAGTGTGTTTTCCTCGTGTGGACGCATAACATCATTCCAAGTCAAAAACGACTATAAAAAGGGGTCTTATCCCTCTTCAAAGCACAGAACGGAGAGCATTTTCAAGAGCCAAATTGCTGCACTTCTTGCCAGTGAGCCGAGAGTTAGCAATTTTCTTAGGTTTTCTCCTACTTTTGTAATCGGAGTGTCAACGGAGTAAAGGAGCAACTGACGCTCGATCTCCATAGTCCCATTCGCCAGAATTCTTTTTTTGTACTCGGGGATCCTCAGCACAGGATCTCTCAGACGTACTCGATTTATGGTGCCTTGCGCTAATAAAGAAAAGACAATGTTTCTTCTTCTTTTTGTATGTGTCAACAAAAATGGCGACTCTGCTGGGGACTACCTTTTTTTCAGACGAGAAGGTGGTAATGCAATTCGATACCGACAAAATAGAGAGTACTCAGAAGATGCTGATCGTAAAGTTTGATCCGCAGGCGTTCGAAGAGATGCTCTCGAGGGATGGCTCTACTCCCTCAAAATCAGCGAAGCCAAACAAGTCTCGCAAGACTTGGCTTCCGAAGGCTCGTTGTGCATATCCTGCTAGTGTCATAGCAGATATGCAACTAGAGGACTCTGTCACATGGGCGTATGACTCTGCCACAGAAGCTCCCCAAATGGAGAAGGCTCACACCGTTACGGGCTCTACTAGCCCAGCGACTTCTTTCCTGTACAACCAACAACAAAGTGTTCGATGCTCGAGACTTGGTAAAGGAAAGCATTGCGATGCTAAGAATCGGAGTGTTCGATACTCTGGGTAAACCCATCGAGGCTCAAAAACGAAGGAGGCAAAGCTGGAAGAAAATGGCGCTGCTCTACCGAGGATGCGCCCAAAGCCATGCGCCCAAGGGGGTGTTTGGGCACATAACTCCAATTAGAAGGCCTCTATCTTCAACAGATTGGGCATCCAGGATCATGCGCCCAAGGCTATGCGCCCAGGCTCACTGGATCCATACTATGCGCCCACATCAAAGAGGCTCAGACACGCTGCCAAGAAGCATGCGCCCAAAGCCAGTCTCCAAGGCCTATGCGCCCACAGCAAAAAAAGGCCCCAACTCGTATAGCACGGGACTGTCTTCAAGGACATCACAGAACTTAGGTGTGGGGGTTGTCCCTGCACGTGAACTAAGTTTGGATGCGCCAACTCTCCTTACGAACCCGCATGCAAAGCTCGACGATGCATACAACATGGATTGTAAGGTAAAACTCCCTTCCGCTGACTTACGCGACATGATAAATCATAAGCATAAAGCGAGGAAGGACATAACAATTCATAGTGCACATCCATGCACCAGTATTGTCATCAATTGTTGCTACTCCAAAGCAACAAGTGTGCCTCAGAGACAATCCGTGTTTTGACGGCAGCATTTCTTTGATGATGAAAAGTCGCTGTGTGTTTCATCCAACATGGCTTCATGGGGTCCCCCTTACGGAAGCCCCAATCAAAGACGTTGGACCACGAACCCAACTTTCTCTCTCAATTTCGCGAGAAGAAGGAGGAGAAGTCTACCAACAGATGGCCAGCAGGCTGTCACATCTGAAGGAGTTTATATGGGTACTCGGTCAAAGGCGAGATTCCGTATGGATGACGAAGATTCCTAAGCTGGGGGTAGTATTCCCTCAGAGTCTGAAATAGATGACCTTCACACTGGGGGTAGCCTTCCAGAGGACGACGATCCCTCCGAGTCTGATGGCGACTATCTACCTCCTCTATCTGAAGATGAGGGACTTGTCAACTCAGAGACAGACAGTATCAACACCAGTTGTACTGTTTCCTCTATTCATTCTCGCATATTATCTACATACATGGCAGACGGAGAAAGACCTGAAGAAGCCAGTGATCAGACCAGCAAACGGCTAGAGGGTCTTGAAATAGCATTCGCCAAGATCACTGATATGCTGACCAGTATCATGGCGGTCCAAGCTGCTGGGGCTGTTCCTCTACCTCAACAAAACGTCTTGGCTCATGCTAGTCTAGCTCATAGCGACAACCCTCCTTCACTACAAAAGGAGTATCATTTCGTTGTGCCTCTCCCAAATCTTGTAAATGTTGGGGGTGGTCCTTCGCCAATGACGCCTGACAACCGTTCAGCAGTCATTTCCCAACACCTGCTTAATCAACAAGATGCAATTAATTTCCTGGTCGCCCGTCTCGATACCATCTCACACAAAGACGAGCTTTAAAAGATGGAGATATCTCAACCTTATCCTCCTGAATGGGAGCATGCTACTTGCCCTCCTAATTAAGAGCCGCTGACACTAAATTCATTTGACGGGTTGACTTTTTCTCGTCAACACATGACATACTTCAACACGCAGACTCTACACTTACCCAGGGACGATCCGTTCTTGTCAAAGCTGTTTATTAGCATCTTACAGAGGGTAGCTTTCGAATGGTTCTGCAGTCTGCCTGACGGTTGTATCAATTCTTTTAAAGACTTGGAGAGGTTGTTCCTCAACAGGTTTTACGAAAGTGGCATGCATGTTAGCATGTCCACTCTCATCGAGACCAAGCAAAGAAGGACTGAGTCTGTCATCGCCTTCATCAACGCTTCAGGCGGCTAGCACTGAAGATGCCCTTCGGCATACCAGACTCAGAACTTATGGATACTTGTCGACATAACTTCCTTCCTATGGTAAAGTTTTGTCTGGGCATGCATAAGTATGATACATGGCCCACTTTCATTGGGGCCGCTGATGCTGCTGAAAACGATGTTCCTAATCTGGAACTACTGGGGTTGAAAATGCCTAAATCTAAAGACAAGGGCAAGCATCCTCAAACTATCCCTGTCCGTGGAGGTAAAGGGAAAGAAGTCCTGAAGGTCGACACTTCCAAAAGAGATTCCAATTCTCAAGGTGCCGACGACAAGCCTAAGGAGACCTTCTCCTTTGACGAAGACGATGTTATTACCATTTTTCACACATTGATGAAGGGTAATAAACTGACATTGCCTCCACCACAATGTCCTGCAGAGGCGAACCAACTCAATGATCCCAAGTATTTTCTATATCATCAGTACGTGCACCATTCCACCAAGGACTGTATCGTCCAGAAGAAGAAGATACAACAGCTTATCGACAACCAAGTGATCAACCTCGAAGCTGAAGACAAGGTCGTATATTCTAACATGATCTCTCTTTAGTTTGGTGACTTTCCTCCCACAGAAGTCCCAGACGGCGTGATCTCGATCCCCAAGGCAATAATGGAAGTCGTCAACCTACTGCCAGCTCGCAACTCAACCCTGGTGCCACTCACGACTGAACGTGGTGAGATCATGTGGGTCCATCCAGACATTGTGCATGAGATAACACAGGGGGTGGTATCTTCCAAAGCAAAAAGGGGCAAGAAATACAAGTCATGCCATATGGTGTCTTCTCCCATCTACGAGGTTCTATCTGGCGAGACGCAATCGGGGAAGACTTATATTCGGACATACGATCCCACACAAGAAGAACCAGTACCTTCTCAAGCTCCTACTACCCCCACAAGCTCAGAAGTTGGCCCGTCTAAGCCTTCAACTACCGACAAAGTCAAGCAGAAGGAGATACGGTTTGACAAGTCTCTGAAGGTGCCAGCTCCCGAAGGCATGGACCGGGCCTACAACTTTGACATACTGGCACAACTGGCCAATACACCTGCCAGGTTGTCTCTGTTCGATCTATTGCGACTCTCCAAAGAAACGCGGAAGGCCTTAAGCAAGGCAATACTATATACCGACACTTATCTCGCTGAAGTCAAAGCCCCAGTTGAAGACCCCGTCTCCTGTCCCCACTGCCACAGTACTATGGAAGTGGTGCCCAATAGTACCTTTTCACAGGAGGACATGCTACTCAAAAATAATCGTCATGATAGACCCCTGTACTATACAGGGTATATCGGGGCGATCAAGGTGGACTGGATGCACATCGATCCAGGATCCTCCCTCAGCATCATTCCTAGAAGTTTACTTCAAATTCTGGAAATCCCTCTGCACAAGCTATCTGCAACCAATACAACTATCATGGCTTTCAATGCTGGTCGAAGCCACCAGCTGGGCAAGATCCATCTCAAGTGCCAGATCGGTGATCTCCGAACGGAGGTTTCCTGCTAAGTGATCGATGTTAATGTATCCTACAACGTCATGTTGGGACATTCATAGATACACGAGAATATGATCATTCCTTTCATACTTCACCAGTGCTTCAAGTACGTCAACAGCGATGGTGTCATGAAGACGGAGTTTGCCGATGTCGATCCTTTTAAGGGCATCGAAGCCTACTATAGAGATTCGGTACTTTACCAATCTCAGCCCCCAAGGACGACGGCAACGAAGCTGACAATAAAGCTGAAGCAAGTTCATCCTCCAATGATGGTCCCTTGATTATCTGAGTCAAAGGACGTACTACTCCAAAATGTACTCCGAAGCCTCTCACAATCTGGGTTAAAAAAAAGAGCCCTGACAAGGTCAAACCATTGACCATCACTCTCCGCAAGAACCCTGACAAGGTTAAACCTCAGGAGGAACCTGCTGAAGTCCGTCCTCCCAATCCTGAAGAATTACCCTACGTGGCGAACTTGGCCAAGACTGTGGCTCCTCTTCCAGATGATGATCCTCTCAATGAGTATATCAATACTCATAATAATGTACCTTCAGCGGATGATGTTATCCTTGAAGAAGAACTTGCGTATTTTCTTAGTAAAGGTTTATCTTTGAATTACTCCGATGTCTATCAATCTGTAAACCACTACATAGATACGATATACGCTCTAGAGCACGGCATAGGACCACACCTCTGTATTCCGGTCACGAAGCCTCACCTGCAGGAAAAAGTCTACCCAGAAGATATCCACTACTTCATCGTTCCATCCAGAAAGAAGGATGAAGAACTAATCATCTTCGGTCGAATAATTGGCGAAAGAAAGTTCGTTCCGGACTCTACTTCTTCCAAGCGCAACACAGAAGCTGACTATGACTCTGGGAAAATGCAACTTTTTTGGTATAGTTGGCAGGCCAAGAATATCATCCAGAACATGGGATATGACATCAAAAGCGCCAGGGACTAAATTACGGCCGGGGAGGACGGTTGCCAATACGACACTTTGCTCCTCCCGACAAACCCGAGAACTACTATCAACGAAACGGTATTGGTTTAGGTTATGTTACTCCTCCAACAACTCCTGAAAGATCAGATGATAAAGCAGATCGTTGTTCTCGTTCTTCTGATTCCTCCCTCTGGAACTCAGACTCCAGCATTGGCAATATGTTCAAAGCAACTCTGTCCGTCAACATGGTTTCCGTTGACCAAATTGTAGACGATGTCCAATCAATCGAGCTTGAATAATGGGCTCAAAAGATGGATACTAGGTGGGAGCTGCACTTCGAACAACGTGAACCACCTACCAAAAACGAAGTCGTCTAAGTCAATTTAGGAGGTAAATCATCTTTTAAACCAATCTTCATCAATAAAAGTCTATCTGGCGATGAACGCCAATCTCTTATACAGCTTATAAGAGAATACATCGATGTCTTTACATGGAGATATGAAGACATGCCAGGCCTGGACCCTAAAGTCGCCATGTACCGCCTGAATATTTCGTCTAAAGCTAAGCCAGTGAAGCAGCAACAACAAAGATTTTGACCAAATGTCATGGAGGCCATCGAAAATGAAGTCAAGAAGCTCATTGCCAGTTGATTCATTCGCGAAGAACAACACCCTGACTTGGTTGCCAACATCGTTCCAGTCATAAAAAAGAACGGTAAAGTTCGAGTCTGTATCGATTACCATGATTTGAACTCTACATGCCCGAAAGATGAGTTCCTTCTACTGATCACTGACGTAATGATCGACAATACTTGCGGCTTCGAGCAGATATCCTTCATGGATGGGTTCCCAGGCTACAACCAGATCAAGATGTTCCCCGACGACGAGAAGCACACATCTTTTCGAACACCATTGGAGGTATACTGCTATACGGTGATGCCCTTCAGATTGAGGAATGCATGGGCGACATACCAGCGAGCCATGAACATAATTTTTTGCGATCATTTGCGCAAAATAGTGGAGTGCTACATAGACGATATCGCAGTTAAAAGTCGTCTCAAGGGCAACCACCTCCAAGACTTGAGAACGGTGTTCGAACTAATACGTGCACACCAACTCAAGATGAATCTGACTAAGTCTTTTCTGGGAGTCTTTGTAAAACCCCTAAATTTTTACTATATTTTTTATTTATTAAATTTAGTACCGATTTAAAATTTTGTATTGTACGTCGCATAGTCGTATTGTACGTCGCGCACGAAATTTTATTTTTCGTAGTTGCTCGTCGAGTGCGAATATGTGCGAGCGTACATATTTTAGAAAAAATATTTTTCTCTATTTTATTATACACTTTCAAAATATCATATAAATATTCTTGCTATAAAAAGCCTTTTGTTTCTAAAAGTTTTTAATAATAAATAATATTTTTGTATACTAGAAAAGCCTAATTATGTAAAGAATATTTTTGCATACATATATTTCGTAATTATTTATTGGTCTATTTTAAATAAAAGAATAATTTTCGAGATTTATTAATATTAATATTTTATTGTTCAAAAAGATATTTAAAAATATTTATTATTTTTGAATTATTATTATTGGTATTTTGAAAAATATATTTGAAAGTTATTGTGGCCATTTAAATCTTGATTTGAATTTATGTATTTATTTAAATAGTTAAATAATTGAAATTTGATTTATTGATTTGATTTTTAACTAAGGGAATTAAATTAGATTTAATTGGATTTGGATTAGATTTGATTTGATTGATTTTAATTAAATAGATGATTTATCTACTTAGGTTTTAAATATTCCTAGTCCATATCTAAGTGGGAATTTCCACATCCTATAAATAGGCAGGTACTCCTCCACATTATTCATCCATAAATTCTCCACAACCAAATAAGTGCATCGTGTCCGTGCCCCCTCCCAGTCCAAATATCTTATTCCATATTTTACAATATACATTGATTCCTCGTGTCAGACACACCTTCGACACAACAAACCCAAAGCCTAAACTCTAATCCAGTTCCTATGTCTGTGTCGACATCACGACACGAATAGTACAAACCACCGCTGATCAGCACTCGTCACCCAAACCCGGCATTGGTCTGCCCTGACCGCGGTCGAACCCAATCACCGCCCACCACTGTTCCGCCTTCGTCCAGAATCGTGCCGCCACCCACATTAGCATCACGACCACCACCATCGTAGCCATCGACCTGACACAACACCGCCATCTCGGCCGTCTTTCCTGGCCCAGGACTCAGGCCGACCCCACCGTCACCATCACAACCGCCACCCGGCACCATCAAAACCGCCGCGACCACCACGCCCAACTTCGCCGCACCCCTCAGCTCCGGCCAGTCCCGCCAATCACCCCTGCCGCGTCGGTAACCATAGCCAGCCAACCCACGTCGAACCACCATCATCCCAAAAGAAAAAAGAGAGGGGAAAACTGGAACCCTAACCTGACCGCGGCCAGTGCCGCCGACCTCTCGCCGTGGCGCCGTCTCTGCCGCGTGCGTCTTCCCGCGCCAGTAGAACCCTCGTCGCGAAACCGCCGGTCACCCGAGTCCACCGCCGACCTCCGTGCAGTATGCCCTAGCCTCCGCCTACTGAGAATCCCCGTAGCGCCGCGTCCATCTCCCCGTTCCTCCGCCTTGGCGTCCAACCTCCGCTTCACCGAGCCTAGCCCCGAACCCTTTGCTCCGGTGATGCCCGCCGGACTAGCCTCCGCCGACCTTCTCCCGAGCTCACCCCCCTCCGATCTAACCCCCACTCCAAACGCCGCCGCCCCGCTCCTTCCCTCCGCCATCCGCGCCGCCTCACGAAACCCCCTCTCTCCAGCCTCTCATCCCCGCTCTCTTCCCTTCTCCTCCATCTTCCCCTCTCTCTCTCTCTCTAACTCTTCTTCCCTTCTTTCTTTTATTTTTTTTCTTTCTTATTTTACTGGTGTGTCCCCTCCCTTCGAGAGGAGTGCACACGCAGTACAATTTCCAAAATTTTTTATTTATTTTGTTTATTTTTTTATATAATCTCTCTATTATTATTATTATATTTATTATTATTACCGTTATTATTATCATTATTATTATTTTTATTATTTTTTTTATTATTATTATATTATTATTAATATTATTAGATAATAGTCAATTCATGGGTATTTTTATATTATTACTATTATGATTTTGGGGGTTTCTATTGTTATTTGAAGAGGGTGATTCCTTTTAAACTTTGTTTTATCACTATAAGATTAATATTATTATTTTTGTTTTGTTAAATTATATGTAAGGACTAGTGACAGCTAAGTATAAAGGAATATAGTTTTATTTATTTATTTTATTATGATTTTATTAGTAGTAAGATTTTTATTTGTTATTACTACATGTACATCAAAATATCTCTAAAAGTATATTATTATATTATTAAGAAATGGTTTTACAAAAATTATCTTGGAATAAAATATATTAGTATTATTTTATGATTTGTAGCTTTAAACCTACAAATTATGTTTTGACACAAATTGGATTTGTGACTTACAATGATTAGCTTAACCTATTTTGAAGTAACAAAAATATTTTTCCGATATTATAAATACTTTCTAAAGATATTATATGTATTATTCTCTCAAGATGTTTTCTATTATCAATCTCAAGTCCATGACCAATCCCATTACTCCTATTCTCGCTGTCACGACCCGTACCCACTGTGAGGGTACGAGAACGTAACAATGCACAGCCTACGCCGCAGTGTCGGCGGTAGAACGTTGTTCTAGGTCATGAACTATAACTAGCATAATATGAATACTCTCCATAAGGAGGCCAACACAGAGGTACAACTCAATCACAATCTAAGGTAGAATGTAGCACGATGAAATAGATAAGAAATCCTCAACTGAGGTACAACAGAAAAGAAATACAAGTCTTATCATTTCTAAAAATATACAAACTCTGAATCAAGAACAACAACTAAACATGAAAAGGAAAATAGTCTAAGCTATCTATACTAAGCAAGGTATCGTCCTCAGCAGCTGCCTGAACCTCCCCAGGGGTCCAGGTCGCGAGTGTCATCTAGGCAAACTCCAAAGTAAGGGTGCAGGGTTCCTCATCATCCTCTGTAAAAATTTTAACAGGTCCAATCAGGACGGGAGCGAGCACAATACATCTCAACAGTTCATAGCAGGTTATCATGCAGTAAAGTAAGATATAGATACTGAAGAAATGCAGTATGTAAACAGAGAGAGAAAACTGTAATAGAAATATCTACTATAAGTAAAGAGCTACCAGTGACTAGTGATTTAGAGCACAAAGTCGACATGTGAACGGCTTGATTATACATGGCTATACTAAAGAGGCGTACATGGCTATTCTACTTTGGAATTGTTCACATTGCTATTTATACTCCCCCGTACCCCCAATTAATACACAAGGATCCAACCAGGTTATGTTATGATTCTATGTAACAACCCCCGAAGGATGGTAAGCCCCCGAAGGATGATAAGCCCCCAAAGGGTGATAAGCCCCCAAAGGGTGATACATAGTAATCCCATAAATGGGGTTTCTGGGAAACCCAATAAATGGGATAAGGATTCAAAGAAGACTCTGTGATCGTATGAGTATATGTCACAAGTGATCAAAGAACCAAAGAAGTATAGTGATACGCCATGTAAGTAAAACGCACAGAACATAGAGTACCCCGATGCTCCCTGAAGGGATAACATCTCAAGAAGGGATCCATATAGTACTAATCCGTGTGACCAACGTGACAGTATCAAGTAAAGTAATTTAATGCAGGAAAAAATTCTAAGCAGGATATGAAATGATCAGAGAATGTACTCGCTTGGTATCTGAATGTCTGAAGTAAATGTATTGTCCGAGATGAGATACCTGACTCCTAGTTAGAGCAACACAAGTCAAGATGTATACAGGAGATGATAAATGTAATCTATGATGCATCTGCATGCTGTCTAGGTCAAACTAGACTAAAGTCAACACTTGGTCAACTTTAGTCAACCACACTAGTCATACTAGGTCAACCTAACCCAGACAAGTCTAACAAGTCTCACTAGGCCTAATCAAGCCTAGTCTAGCAATCACACACCAATCACAAACCATTATAAGCTATCCACATATATACTTATAGGCATATATTAGGCTACATACAATTCTTGCATACCTTCATCACATACATATATATATATATATATATATATATATATATATATATATATATATATATATATATATATATATATATATACATATATATACATATCGAGATAGAGAGATAAGGAGCTAGCATCATGAAGAGGCTATGTGGTTAGTGTGTGTATACATGAAGGTGTATAGCAATAATGGTTCAAACACTAGCTAACTATACATGGCATCTAATGTATATTCCTACACCTATATACATCCACATATATGCATATACTCATATATATATACATACATTCATACTTATATATAAACTCATATACATGGCATACATACATTACATAGATGCATACATTTATTCATTCATTAACATAATATACATGCACTCAATATGAATAAGAAAAAATTGAAATGGAAGGGAAAGGAGGACTGGTTATAGGGGTAGCTATTGGCTGGTTTGGGGACTTCTATTAGGCAGGTTTTGGGCACTTGGGGACAGCTACCAGCTGTGTTTGGAGGGCTGAATTTAGGACAGTTAAGGACTGGATTGGACTGTGTTAAGGACAGGGTTTTGGGGCTAACCTATGGCTGATACTATAGGGCTGATTGTAGGCTGTTTAGATGGACTGAATGGCAGCTATGGGCTGTGCAATTTGGACAGGTAATAGGTTGAACAAAGGGCTGGTTTAGAGTGGTTTAAGGGGGCTGAAATTAGGACTGTTAAGGAAGCAAAAGGGGGGACTGTTAATGGGATGGAATGTGGGTGAGGCTAAACATGTGTGTGTCTCCAAACTGTGTGTGTTAACTCAGGTTTAGGTGTTCACAGGAAATAAATGACAAAGGGTGTACATATCATATTGCATATATTTATATTTACAATGTATTTGATAGTGCATTCATTGTCCACATATCAATAATGAAACCAAAACCCATACAAGGTATGAGAATTAAACTCAAAAATCAGTTTTAAAGGAAACCCAACTCAGTGAGTTTTCTCAACCTCTGTTAACATAGTCTCAACATGATGGGTTAATCCCAGTTATGTTATATCATTCGAAACCATTAAACTTAGTTAAGTATGGAAATCAATATGACATTGAACCAAACCAACATTAGGAAAACACCATGTTTTCCAACCCTCAAGCCTTCCAATGTGACATGTGAGCATGTGTAAATGGGAACTTAGAATTTAGGAAGTGTAGATATGTTGCAAAGCTCTGTTATACACAAAGGAAAATCTCAAGTTTTCAGGTTTATGGTTTGTGTGTGTATCCAGAAAACAGGGCTTCAATGCTCAGGTTTTAGATTAATGCAATGTGTGTATGAATTCATCCTCAGATTTCCTGTTGAGGAACAAACATTTGTGGTCATTTAGTTCCATATTTCAGGGCTTAACCTATCTCAGGTTCTTAGGAACCTGAGAACAAATGAACATCCATATATGCTAGGTTCCCATATACTTAAAAACCAATCAATTTCAAATCCAACACAAATGCCAAAATCCTATTTTCAAACTAAAAGCAAATTCCAAATTGAAATACTTAGCTATCCATGTGTTATAAACATGTGGGAGAATATTTAACAGTGAAGAATCATCAACAAAACTAGAATTTAACATGTTTAGGAACTGGGAAAAATATTAAGTATCAGAGAATCGAAACAAACCCAAATCCGAACTAGAAAACACAATGAAATCTAATACATTGCAAACAAGAGGTTGGTAAAATAAACTACTACACGTGTACGTGTCAACCATGTTGTATCGTGTCCAAAAATAGGACACGAACGTGTCCAAAACCCAAACGAACTCAAATAGTACAACTGGACAGCAATCATCGTGCACGTGTTCACTGTGTTTGTGGACACGACACGACATGAATTAAGACACGTGCTCGTGCACACGTATACGCCCATACTAGGGCTACACATTTATGTCAACATGAGGTGTCCACATGAAGCGTGTCGCGTATACAAGACACGTATCAGACGCGTGTTCTGTGCGCATCCAGTCTCAGTGTACGACCCGTGCGGCCTCGTTTTCGTGTCCGACATGAAACGAGGTGTCGTGAGACTTTGGGGGAGTATGCGCAGACACTGCCCCCGTGTCCATGCCAATTTTGGCGTGTCCACGTGCTGTGTGCAGGGCACACGAGACACGTGGTAGCAGGGGAGCCAACCGCGCTCGCGCACGTGTGTGCACCCGTGTGTACTCGTGTCCCCCGTGTCCCGACACGACATAAAAACTCCAAAAGGACTCTGGAAATCCATAAGCAATCATAAAACCTATTTTTCCAATCAAATACTTTTCAGAAAATAAAACGAAATGCCCTTTGGGGCATTTCATCAAACACCTACAACATGGCCTAATACGTGTCCGATACGGACACGTATTGGACACGAAACCTAACAATGCCTATACCAATAGAGAGAGGACACCTAGGGCTTCCTATTCATGCAAAGAAATCGAAAATCTATGAAAGGAATAGGAAGTTACCTATATATTCAATTTGCATGGAAAAGCTTCAAAAAGGGGGTTTCTTCTTGATGGTCAAGTGCTCCAAATTGGTTCAAACCTGAGATTTCTCTCCATGGACATAAAATAGAGCTGGATTAGGAACTAATGCAAAAGACTAGAGTGGAAAAAGAATTAAAATGAATAATCTATGGGTTAGGGAAGAATGGACAAACCTCTTTCTTCAAAACTTGGAGAAATTAATAAAAGAGGCAAGAGCAAATGGAAGAGGCATTAAATAGGGTGTGGAACCCTAGGTTGGCTGCCATTGGCTGATTAAGGTGAGGTTTTGGGTTCCAATGGTGATCTATGGGCTTCCATGGGCCAAAATCACTAATCATGACTTGTGGAATCACAAGTCATTTCCTAATCAATTCAAATCCTATTTCCCAAAATAAATTATAATGGGTTAATTATTACTAACTTAAGTCAACCTAGGTTTCCATATCCTAATCACATAGTCATGACCTAGGTTAGCCACTAGGTTAGTCTCCAAAGTCAACATAAGTCAAAGTCAACTAAAACACCAAAATTAATTATACTAAAAATCTCTAAAAATCATATTAATTCTAATAAATCTAAATAATACATAATAATTCCAAATAATTCCCAAAATTACAAAAATAACTAAAATACCCCTCAATCTAGAAATGATAAATAAAGTACCCTAATCACATGGTTAGGCTTCTAGGGTTACACTAGCAAGACACCAAATCATAAGTCATGATTTAAAATAGTTTTAAATGATTAAAAATCAATAAAAATCATGGAAAATTTTAAATACCATAATTAAATAAATTAAAATACAAAATTTCAAATTTACCCTCATTTGGAAAAACTGGGTGTTACATTCCTACCCACCTTATAAAAATTTCGTCCTCGAGATTAAGATGGTAGCAGTCCTTCTAGGTCAAACACCCCACAATCAAAGTCTCAAATATATCGTCAAATAATCATATGCGTCTGTCCAAAATCATGATACTCAGAATCTTCGTCGTGCTAGTGAGCAAGGCTACGATAATCACAGAGTCCTCGACTAAGGCACATATCTCTATAATCATGGCATTTAAAATTTTTGCATTGCCTCATGCTTGGCAGCGAAAATCTTAAATTCCCACCCCCAAGAAATACGTCCTAAATCTGACTATATGTCCTCACTATGCCAGCTAAACACGACTATCGAAAATTCTAGATTCATAACTGGGTGACCTAGCCCATATAATTTATCTCAGAAGAAATCAAACATAACACAAGAACAACAGGACAAAATTGATAAATCAACAAGGAACAGAAGGAATCGAAATTTGAAGGCAGTTATGAGAGGCAATTGCAGAATTTGAGTCAAAAGAACGGAACCTGCAACTAGATCTCTAACGGCCTGAGCATCCTCGACTGTCCTGGCGAAAGCTCGCCCTTGCTAGTCCCTCCTGGCCTGCTGCTGATGCTGCATGTACCTCTGCTGCTGAGTCGGTTAGGGTAATCCCCTATGCTGGCCTACTGGGGCCCTAGCTCCTGCTCCCTGAACTGTCTATCCCGATGACTCGGGACACTCTCTCAGACGATGATCGGATCCTTCACAAAGCAAATATCTGCCCAGCCTCTTCCGGCATTCGCTCCAATCGTGCCATGGTCTCTTGCAAAAAGGGCAAATGATAACAAGCTGCTGTCCCGGGGTCTGCTGCTGCCTCTACGGCTGCTGTGCCTGCTAAAAGGGTACACGGTCCTGAAACTGTCGCTACTGAAGGTAGACCCTCAGCTGTTGGTACTGCTGCTGAAACTGTAGAGGTAGCATCTGCTGCTGAAACTGCAGAGGTAGCATCTGCTGCTGAAACTGTAGGGGTAGCATCTGCTGCTGAAACTGTAGGGGTGGCATCTGCTGTAGATACTATGGCTGAATCTGCAAGTGGGGCATCTGATACGGATACTGCTGTTGAATCTGCAGATGGGGCCTCTTGGCCGGGCCCGCACTGCCACTAGCTCCCTGAGTGTCTCGCATCCTCTTCTCCTTCTGTCCAAGATCGTCCTCCGCTGTCATGGCTTCTACCAGAATCTGCTCGAAGGTGGCGTCGCGATCGCTCTTGGTATATAACTTGATCTCTCCGATCAAACCCCTACAGAACCTCCTCACCTTCCCAACCTCGGTAAGCTTCTCGATGAATCTGCTCAAACGGCTGAACTCTCCAGCGTACTCCTCAACGGTCTGGTTCCCCTGAACCAAACTCTCGAACTGCGCCTCCAAAGCACGGAGTGCGGTATCGGGAAAGAATTTCTCCTTGAACATTTTCTTGAACACTGCCCAAGTCTGACCGGCTGTACCAACCCTCGGGTCCGTCTGGTACCAGGTACGGGCCAAGTCCTACATCTGACTGACGGCTGCCTCGATCTGTAATCCTGCTGGTATCTGTGCCAATCATAATATCTCCTCAATATGCTTTATCCAATCGTCAGCGTATATGATGCCCTCTGTACCCTTGAAGTCTCGAGGTCTCATCTTCTTGAAGGAATGGATGTCTGGAGTCCTCGGCTGATACGGCTGCATCTGGCCTCCCTGTGGCTGAGCAGCCACCAGCTCTACTGTCGTCCTGACCAACTGGTGAGTATCTTGTATGCTCTGTCGGATATCAGCAGACTGGCTCTGCTGTATCTGCTGCTGAAACTCCAAGAATCGCTGGAAGAGGGTAAACATCTGGGCCGCTTCTACTGTTCCTGAAGGTAACTGCTGCTGGTACATCTCTGGGATGACGGAGGAAGACCTCCAGACAGGTGGAGGTACACTTCCAAAAGCTGCAAAAGCTCCTATATGAGCAGAAATAGGGGGTGCTGTGGTCCTAGCATCCACAACTGGGTGAGGGGTGGTAGGCCTCTCACCAGAGTCTGCTGAGCCAGAGCGATGCGATCGTGTCTCAATCACCATCCTGGAGACAGATCAAACAAGGAATCAATACTGAGATAGAAACGATAATTCAAGGGATGACAGTTATTCAAGGAAGCAATCTTCAACAGGAATTTAGATGGCAAGAATCCAGTTAAGAGTTTTTCCTAATGTGATTGAGTACCTCAAAAATAATCCTAATCCTACTGCAGGCTGTAGTGATACTCTAGTTCGAATACCACTACACAAACTCGGCCTGCATGGGCTACCACTAAAAATGTGTCACGACCCGCACCCATTGTGAGGGTACGAGAACGTAACAACGCCCAGCCTACGCCGCAGTGTCGACGGTAGAACGCTGTTCTAGGTCATGAACTATAACTAGCATAATATGAATACTCTCCACAAGGAGGCCAACACAGAGGTACAACCCAATCACAATCTAAGGTAGAATGTAGTACGATGAAATAGATAAGAAATCCTCAACTGAGGTACAACAGAAAAGAAATACAAGTCTTATCATCTCTAAAAATATACAAACTCTGAATCAAGAACAACAACTGTCACGCCCCAGTACCGAAATACGGAGACGGACTAGGCCAGCTACTCCATATGAGGTACGTAACGTCATACGGCGATCGTGGCTGTCGAGAGACTAGGGGGTACATGCTACAATCAAGTCTCCTATGGTCCCACAGAGTTCTATGTCTCAATCAATCAAATCACCTCAGCAATTAAATGAACATTAAAGATAAAGCAGTAAGGCGTCCCCGACGCTTCATCAAAATGATCATGAGAGACTAGCTTTATAATTTAGCTATCTCAGAGAGTCAGGAGTACAAAATTATACACAGCTGCAGTCTGTTTAATTACAATTATGTACTGACACCAAAATATCGAGTAATCCGGCTAACAGGTGCCGGTGGCTAAACGCCACAAAAGTATAAGCAGGAGTGGTGGAGAAGAAACCCACTCGAGTCCCCGAACTGCCATGCTCCTAGTATGCACCATGGATGTCAGGGAGGAAGATAGTATCCTCTGGCTCTGCTACGAGATCTGGCCAAACAAAACCAGCGGGGTCAGCCCCGAATAGCAAGTACCGCCAAAGGGGCACAAGAGTTAAGATTTAAAAACCCTGTTAAATAGAATGATTGATAATAGTAATATTTATGCAACTATTATAGGGTAGCGCAACATCCTCGAGCCCATATGGCACCCTTACAACCAAACAAGGACAAAAGGTGCCGCATGGAGTCGGGACGCGTCGTACTCTATAACTTTCGCATAAGTTAAAGGATATAAACAATAAAATCTCCTGATCGTGACTTCGGTCGATAGCCTACCGCAGCACAATAACCAACCCAACAATCAAACAAGAACATGAGTTGGATCATGTACCATGATAGACCATGTTCCTTAGTCATTCACAGAAGTAGCACTTCACAACCAGAATAAGTCTTCCGTTCATAACTTCGGTCCACAGCCTATCATAGTACGATAACTAACCCAACAATCAAACAAGAACATGGGTTGGATCATGTACCATGACAGTTCGCTTCCCTCAGTTATTCGCGGAAGGTAGTAGGATACAAGCAAGTCGTTTTCACGGCCAATCAAGTCTACGAGTTTCTAGTGGGACGAGGTTATCCTCGCATCATGTTATGTAGAAATCCTCAGATCGTATCTTTCCAGCAAGGCTAGCCCACCCAGGGGTTCGCATAGACAGGTATGATTGAGCACAGGTCCCTCGCAAGGCCACCTTGCTAAAACATATAATATGTAGCAGGAATTAATCGGATACAGTCATCCACTCGTTGCAGATGACACAGTATACGTGGAGACCAGCCGGCGCGTCAAGACAGTATCTCAAGGCGGCTGGTGTAACACGATCTCGGGATTTTGCCCTCCCCATGCATCTAGTATATTTAGTTGCCTAATTTAACCCTAGGTGAAATCTTGGACTTTTATACTGTGGCCTGCATGATTATCCTCCTAAAGTCGTACTTTAGTACGAGTACCCCAAAGAGGATCCATGTCAATCAGTATGTCAACATGTTCTATCCTCCTTAGTGTAATGCATCATTGCAAATACGCCACGTAGAGTTACGAGTCATTTGTCGAGCATGAACAGGAACTGGGACATTCAGGTACATGTATCAGGTAGGAATACTTTGTTCTCCGGGTCACATTAGTGCTCATATCATGCTTGGCACAAAAGGCGTAAGGATATAAAATGGGCATATAATATATATATATACACAATAATAATAATAATAATAATAATAAGGTAGCAATATAGGGCACAAAAGTCCATACGGCTCAGGGGGAGTGAGTCCATGCGGCCGGGTCAATACTGGTTCATACGGCTGGGACTACACGCTCATGCGGCTCAGGGAGCCCCAAGGCGCATGCGGCTGGAAAGGCGGGTTCATGCGGACGAAGGGGTGTCAGCGTATGCGGCTGAGCATGGGCGATACATATGCGGCTGGATAATGGATGGGCCTTATGCGGCTCAAAACCAGTAGCGCATATGCGGCTGAGTGCAAAAGAACTCATGCGGCTGAAGGCTAGCCGCATGAAGTCCATGCGACTCAAGATAACAGGGGCTCATGCGGCTCAATTACTTGCCGCATGAAGATTCATGCGGTCAAGTACTCAAGCAAATCTTATGCGGCTAGGAAGGACTTTCCATGCGGCTGAGCTCGAACGAGTCTCATGCGGCTGGAAATGGCCATGCGGCCAGAGACTTGCCACATGAAGATTCATGCGGTCAAGTACTGCTCTTCTTCTCCACTCGTCCGAGAGGAGGAGCCAAGCAACCATGGCTTCCAAGCTACACAAAACCTTCATCCGGAGCCCAAATCGGAACTTCCTTAGGTCAAAATGGGGTAGAACAAAATTCTCTACAACATGGAACCATCAAAACTTAAAAATAATGAAGTTTGCCAGATCAAAACCAAGAAAGTCCGAAAATGGTTAAAACCTAGATCTACAAAGATTAAAGCTTCAAAATGGAAAACTTTAAGTTCTAAACTAGTATAGAATAAGGAGAAGAACATATTTTGACAAATAATTTTGTAAGAAAACTTCAACAACATTTATGGATCCATCTCTTGAGCAAGTTGGTACTTGCCTTGGTTGGTGGAGGAAAGTAAATGAGAGGAAAATAAATGAGAGGAGAGAGAATGAGTTGGGTTATTATATAGAATCTCGAACCCATGGGTTCATGATGAACCAAGGTGAACCAAGAATAGGTTACCCAAATGAGCCAAAACTGTAGGCCCAAATACAGAAAATAAATTAGAAAATAATATTTTGTCGAATATTTTTGGAAAATGCATGAAGAAATACAGCATAATAAATATAGTAAAAATACAAGAAAAATACAATTTACCGGTTTACGTATTAAAATACGTATTCCAGGATCGGGGAGTGACAACAACTAAACATGAAAAGGAAAAACAGTTTAAGCTATCTATACTAAGCAAGGTATCATCCTTAGCAGCTGCCTGAACCTCCCCAAGGGTCCAGGTCGCGAGTGTCATCTAGGCAAACTCCAAAGTAAGGGGTGCAGGGTTCCTCATCATCCTCTGTAAAATTTTCAACAGGTCCAGTCAGGATGGGAGTGAGCACAATACATCTCAACAGTTCATAGCAGGTTATCATGCAGTAAAGTAAGATATAGATACTGAAGAAATACAGTATGTAAACAGAGAGAGAAAATTGTAATAGAAATATCTACCATAAGTAAAGAGCTACTAGTGACTTGTGATTTAGAGCACAAAGTCGACATGTGAACGGCTTGATTGTACATGGCTATACTAAAGAGGCGTACATGGCTATTCTACTTTGAAAATGTTCACATGGCTATTTATACTCCCCCGTACCCCCAATTAATACACAAGGATCCAACCAGGTTATGTTATGATTCTATGTAACATCCCCCGAAGGGTGGTAAGCCCCCGAAGGGTGATAAGCCCCCAAAGGGTGATAAGCCCCCGAAGGGTGATAATCCCCCAAAGGGTGATAAGCCCCCAAAGGGTGATACATAGTAGTCCCATAAATAGGGTTTCTGGGAAACCCAACAAATGGGATAAGGATTCAAAGAAGACTCTGTGATCATATGAGTATATGTTACAAGTGATCAAAGAACCAATGAAGCATAGTGATACGCCATGTAAGTGAAACGCACAGAACATAGAGTACCCCGATGCTCCCTGAAGGGATAACATCTCAAGAAGGGATCCATATAGTACTAATCCGTGTGACCAATGTGACAGTATCAAGTAAAGTAATTTAATACAGAAAATAATTCTAAGCAGGATATGAAATGATCAGAGAATATACTCGTCTGGTATCTGAATGTCTGAAGTAAATGTACTATCCGAGATGAGATACCTGACTCCTAGTTAGAGTAACACAAGTCAAGATGTATACAGGAGATGATAAATGTAATCTACGATGCATCTACATGTTGTCTAGGTCAAACTAGACTAAAGTCAACACTTGGTCAACTCTAGTCAACCACACTAGTCAAACTAGGTCAACCTAACCCAGACAAGTCTAACAAGTCTCACTAGGCCTAACCAAGCCTAGTCTAACAATCACACACCAATCACAAACCATTATAAGCTATCCACATATATACTTATAGGCATATATTAGGCTACATACAATTCTTGCATACCTTCATCACATACATATATATACATATATATACATATCGAGATAGAGAGATAAGGAGCTAGGATCATGAAGAGGCTATGTGGTTAGTGTGTGTATACATGAAGGTGTATAGCAAGAATGGTTCAAACACTAGCTAACTATACATGGCATCTAATGTATATTCCTACACCTATATACATCCACATATATGCATATACTCATATATATACATACATTCATACTTATATATAAACTCATATACATGGCATACATACATTACATAGATGCATACATTTATTCATTTATTAACATAATATACATGCACTCAATATGAATAGGAGAAAATTGAAATGAAAGGGAAAGGAGGACTGGTTATAGGGGTAGTTATTGGCTGGTTTGGGGACATCTATTAGGCAGGTTTTGGGCTCTTGGGGACAGCTACCAGCTGTGTTTGGAGGGCTAAATTTAGGACAGTTTGGGACTGGATTGGAATGTGTTAAGGACAGGGTTTTGGGGCTAACCTATGGCTGATACTATAGGGCTGATTGTAGGCTGTTTAGATGAGCTGAATGGCAGCTATGGGCTGTACAATTTGGACAAGTAATAGGTTGAACAAAGGGCTGGTTTAGAGTGGTTTAAGGGGGCTGAAATTAGGAATGTTAAGGAAGCAAAAGGAGGGACTATCAATGGGATGGAATATGGGTGAGGCTAAACATGTGTGTGTCTCCAAACTGTGTGTGTCAACTCAGGTTTAGGTGTTTACAGGAAATAAATGACAGAGGGTGTACATATTATATTGCATATATTTATATTTACAATGCATTTGATAGTGCATTCATTGTCCACATATCAATAATGAAACCAAAACCCATGCAAGGTATGAGAATTAAACTCAAAAATTAGTTTTAAAGGAAACCCAACTCAGTGAGTTTTCTCAACCTCTGTTAACATAGTCTCAACATGATTGGTTAATCCCAGTTATGTTATATCATTCGAAACCATTAAACTTAGTTAAGTATGGAAATCAATATGACATTGAACCAAACCAACATTAGGAAAACACCATGTTCTCCAACCCTCAAGCCTTGCAATGTGACATGTGAGCATGCGTAAATGGGAACTTAGAATTTAGGAAGTGTAGATATGTTGCAAAGCTCAGTTATACACAAAGGAAAATCTCAAGTTTTTAGGTTTTTGGTTTGTGTGTGTATCCAAAAAACAGGGCTTCAATGCTCAGGTTTTAGATTAATGCAATGTGTGTATGAATTCATCCTCAGATTTCCTGTTGAGGAACAAATATTTGTGGTCATTTAGTTCCAGATTTTAGGGCTTAACCTATCTCAGGTTCTTAGGAACCTGAGAACAAATGAACATCCATATATGCTAGGTTCCCATATACTTAAAAACCAATCAATTTCAAATCCAACACAAATGCCAAAATCCCATTTTCAAACTAAAAGCAAATTCTAAATTGAAATACTTAGCTATCCATGAGTTATAAACATGTGGGAGAATATTTAACAGTGAAGAATCATCAATAAAACTGGAATTTAACATGATTAGGAACTGGAAAAAATATTAAGTATCAGAGAATCGAAATAAACCCAAATCCGAACTCGAAAACACAATGAAATCCAATACATTGCAAACAAGAGGTTTGTAAAATAAACTACTACTTGTGTACGTGTCAACCATACTGTATCGTATCTAAAAACAGGACACGAACGTGTCTAAAACCCAAACGAACTCAAACAGTACAACAGGACAGCAATCATCGTGCACATGTTCACTGTGTTCGTGGACACGATACGACACGAATTAAGACACGTGCTCGTGCACACGTGTACGCCTATACTAGGGATACACACTCGTGTCAACATGAGGTGTCCATGTGAGGCGTGTCGCGTGTACGAGACACGTATCAGACGCGTGTTCTGTGTGCATTCAGTCTCAGTGTACGACCCGTGCGGCCTCGTTTTCGTGTCCGACACGAAACGAGGTATTGTGAGACTTTGGAGGAGTGTGCGCAGACACTGCCCTTGTGTCCATGCCAATTTTGGTGTGTCCACGTGCTGTGTGCAGGGCACACGAAACACGTGGTAGCAGGGGAGCCAACCGCGCTCGCGCGCGTGTGTGCACCCGTGTGTACTCGTGTCCTCCGTGTCCCGACACGACACGAAAACTCCAAAAGGACTTGGAAATCCATAAGCAATCATAAAACCTATTTTTCCAATCAAATACTTTTCAGAAAATAAAACGAAATGCCCTTTGGGGTATTTCATCAAACACCTACGACATGGCCTGATACGTGTCTGATACGGACACGTATTGGACACGAAACCTAACAATGCCTATACCAACAGAGAGAGGACACCTAGGGCTTCCTATTCATGCAAAGAAATCGAAAATCTATGGAAGGAATAGGAAGTTACCTATATGTTCAATTTGCATGGAAAAGCTTCAAAAAGGGGGTTTCTTCTTGATGGCCAAGTGCTCCAAATTGGTCCAAACCTGAGATTTCTCTCCATGGACATGAAATAGAGCTGGATTAGAAACTAATGCAAAAGACTAGAGTGGAAAAGGAATTAAAATGAATAATCTATGGGGTAGGAAAGAATGGACAAACCTCTTTCTTCAAAACTTGGAGAAATTAATAAAAGAGGCAAGAGCAAATGGAAGAGGCATTAAATAGGGTGTGGAACCCTAGGTTGGCTGCCATGGGCTGATTAGGGTGAGGGTTTGGGTTCCAATGGTGATCTATGGGCTTCCATGGGCTAAAATCACTAATCATGACTTGTGGAATCACAAGTCATTTCCTAATCAATTCAAATCCTATTTCCCAAAATAAATTCTAATGTGTTAATTATCACTAACTTAAGTCAACCAAGTTTCCATATCCTAATCACATAGTCATGACCTAGATTAGCCACTAGGTTAGTCTCCAAAGTCAACATAAGTCAAAGTCAACTAAAACACCAAAATCAATTATACTAAAAATCTCTAAAAATCATATTAATTCTAATAAATCTAAATAATACATAATAATTCCCAAAATTACAAAAAGACTAAAGTACCCCTCAATCTAGAAATGATAAATGAAATACCCTAATCACATGGTTAGGCTTCTAGGGTTACACTAGCAAGACACCAAATCATAAGTCATGATTTAAAATAGTTTTAAATGATTAAAAATCAATAAAAATCATGGAAAATTTTAAATACCATAATTAAATAAATTAAAATACAAAATTTCAAAATTACCCTCATTTGGAAAAATTGGGTGTTACACTCGCACCAATTCAAGCCTACCTTATGTCGAACCTAACTAATTCAATCGTCCTGGACACAATAGAACTGTCCGTGTCACCACCCGAGGTCTCCATGTACAGTTATTGCACCGAAGTTGTACTTCGTGCTACCTTGATCATCGTAGCACACCAGGCGTACTACCAGGCAAGATACCTTGCCATTTGCTGTTTACTTATTTTAGCTCATATTTCATGCATTATTTTTTTTATGCAAAATAAACTGTGACACATGGCATAACCTATTAAAACTTACTGTTTATTTATATTTCCTGCTATGTATTATTTTTCTTACACATTAAACCTAGATTTAAGGGACCGCCTTGTGTGTTACATTCATGGCCTTGACACGTTGTAACACGAAGTTGTGTGTCGCATGTAGAACACGGAAGTGCATGATTGGCTGGCCACCAGTACGTACAAGCCGTGCGATAGGAATAAACGCTAATAGAATTGTATGCTAGTTGACTTAGCGGTTATAGAGGTTAATGTTTTGGATACAACATAGTAGGCATTGGGCGGGGAGGATAATTCCTTAGCGTATGGGCTTCGATGCACTTCCCTTGTGACCCGGACTCTCCGCTGGAGATACGGGATTGATGACCCATGATTACTGACGGCCACTGGCGATTCTGCAGAACTTCATGCTCTTACTGATAGGGCCTCTGGTGCCCAAGGGGGGACTATGCCGATCCTATTCAGCCAGGACCCATGCGTAGGAAGGATTGTTCTTAACAACATTTCACTTAGATTGGTTAGGTACCTTTATCCGTTAGGTACGAGTACTTTTGGTTTGGGTACTTGTATCTAACCGTGGCTTGGAACAATAACTTGTCGCGGATTAGTTTGTCACATCTTGTCCTTGTTTGGTTGTAGGTGTGACTTACTACTTTGATGAGAAGGTATTGAACCTTGTTGGGGTCCGGATACCATATTGGATTCTTAGCATGGAAAGATACGTCACCATGAATTAGTTTACCATCTCCTGTCCTTGTTTGGTTGGAGGAGGATGGTACGCTCGTTCAGTAGGTGCGTATTGGACCATGTTATAAATTCGATTGACTTATTTATTTGAGCAATATTTATTCAGTTTTTATGGCATAATATTATGTGTCTTGTTACGTCCCTCTGAGGACCTGGTTATCTCTCCAGGTGTGTGATATTGTCTTTTGCAGGTGTTCTAGCTCTAGCCATGATCATCGCTATTTTTTTCTAGGATGATTGCACTTGGATCGTCTTCGCTTCGCTCGCCAAATTTATTTCTTTACTAATGTATTTTCCTTTCACTTGTTGGTAGTGGATTTGTCTCCGCCCAACATATTGTATCAAGACAATTCATTATCATTATATGATATCTTTTATTCATTTAATTGTGTGGATGAGATTAGTTGTGGTTCTACTGTATTTTACAGCTTATGTATTCATACGAGGATTCCATATATTAGAGTGTACTTCGTATGAATACAGCTGGCATGTCTACATTCCTAGTCCTACGTATTTTGGGACTGGGGTATTACATGTTTTTGTGGTGGCCCATGCAGGTTAACATAAATTGTTTGGTTACTTTACCATACCAAGCAAGCCTGCGTATAGGATTAGAGTCTAGGATCTCATCCGCATACTTGACCTCTTTCCTTGATTTTATCTACCGTTTGACTCATCAATTGCATCTTGCTTGCTTGCTTCCATCCCTATTCTTATCTTCCCTTCGTGCTTGCTAGAGATTGACCCTACTAGTTGGATGTCCCAAAACACCCTTAGTTTAATTCTTTAAGTTGGGTAGAATACCTTATGAACTAGCAACCCCTTTGACCTAGTGACCTATATTAGCAAGCTTATTTAGATCCTATAATCTAGAAGACCTAACCCGTCTAGCCAACCAAGGACTTGGACTAGAAGACTATAGGACGACTGTATAAAGACCATCACTGGACATGACTTAGCTTCGTTAGAAGTTCGAACCAAGTTCTACTTTCTCCCAATCTCAGTCTCCCGTGCCTATGTAATTACCATTTTGACTAATGATGCTAATGTAGCCTAGTTTTTGCAAGCTTATTCTTTTTATCAAGCTTGTCTCAAGACATATGTTATTTGGGCATGTCCACTAACATATTGTCTAGTCAGAACCGGTGAATGATGGTCTGATCAACCGAGTGCACTTTGGTTTGCTTTGGCCTATTACTCTACGTGGATGGGGACATAGTTAAACTTGTCCTCTAGAGTCCCATCCGCGACTGCCTTGGCAACTCCTTTAAAATTTTTCGATCGTCTTTGAATCACGTATTCGTATTCGATAACGCCTCCTTCGAACTCTATATTGCTTTTGCCTTCACCTATTTTAGGAGGACGAAGGCGTTATACTAGAACTTTCTCTAGCCTTCCTATCGGCTATGACCATTCTTACTCGATGTTGCTATATCTTCATCCTAAACTACTCGACCCTATCAAGACCCTCTAATCGCTTAATTAAAGCGAATCTATTTCGTTCTCTTAATCGTGACCCTCATTCATTACCCGTGACCATACCGTATTATTTTTCTATAATCTAGATCGCGATTCTTACGGCATGATTTTGTTATCGATTGTTCCCCATCGATACCCCCTTGTGTCCTCTCACCCCCCTCTAATTCTTAATTACGAGGACGAAATTCTTTTAAGTTGGATAGGATGTAAAACCCCTAAATTTCTACTATATTTTTTATTTATTAAATTTAGTACCGATTTAAAATTTTGTATTGTACGTCACATAGTCGTATTGTACGTCGCGCACGAAATTTTATTTTTCGTAGTTGCTCGTCGAGTGCGAATATGTGCGAGCGTACATATTTTAGAAAAAACATTTTTCTCCATTTTATTATACACTTTCAAAATATCATATAAATATTCTTGCTATAAAAAGCCTTTTGTTTCTAAAAGTTATTAACAATAAATAATATTTTTGTATACTAGAAAAGCCTAAATATGTAAAGAATATTTTTGCGTACATATATTTCGTAATTATTTATTGGCCTATTTTAAATAAAAGAATAATTTTCGAAATTTATTAATATTAATATTTTATTGTTCAAAAAGATATTTAAAAATATTTATTATTTTTGAAATTATTATTATTGATATTTTGAAAAATATATTTGGAAGTTATTGTGGCCATTTAAATCTTGATTTGAATTTATGTATTTATTTAAATAGTTAAATAATTGAAATTTGATTTATTGATTTGATTTTTAACTAAGGGAATTAAATTAGATTTAATTGGATTTGGATTAGATTTGATTTGATTTGATTGATTTTAATTAAATAGATAATTTATCTACTTGGGTTTTAAATATTCCTAGTCCATATCTAAGTAGGAATTCCCACATCCTATAAATAGGCAGGTACTCCTCCACATTATTCATCCATAAATTTTCCACAACCAAATAAGTGCATCGTGTCCGTGCCCCCTCCCAGTCCTAATATCTTATTCCATATTTTACAATATACATTGATTCCTCGTGTCAGACACACCTTCGACACAACAAACCCTAAGCCTAAACTCTAACCCAGTTCATATGTCTGTGTCGACATCACGACACGAATAGTACAAACCACCGCTGATCCGCACTCGTCACCCAAACCCGGCATTGGTCTGCCCTGACCGCGGTCGAACCCAATCACCGCCCACCACTGTTCCGTCTTCGTCCAGAATCGTGCCGCCACCCACATTAGCATCACGACCACCACCATCGTAGCCATCGACCTGACACAACACCGCCATCTCGGCCGTCTTCCCTGGCCCAGGCCTCAGGCCGACCCCACCATCACCATCACAACCGCTACCCGGCACCATCAAAACCGCCGCGACCACCACGCCCAACTTCGCCGCACCGCTTAGCTCCGGCCAGTCCCACCAATCACCCCCGCCGCGTCGGTAACCATAGACAGTCAACCCGCGTCGAACCACCATCATCCCAAAAGAAAAAAAAGAGAGAGGAAAACTGGAACCCTAACCTGACCGCGGCAAGTGCCGCCGACCTCCTCGCCGTGGCGCCGTCTCCGCCGCATGTGTCTCCCCGCGCCAGTAGAACCCTAGCCGCAAAACCGTCGGTCACCCGAGTCCACCGCCGACCTCCGCACAGTATGCCCTAGCCTCCGTCCACCGAAAATCCCCGTGCCGCGTCCATCTCCCCGTTACTCCGCCTTGGCGCCCAACCTTCGCCTCGCCGAGCCTAGCCCCGAACCCTTTGCTCCGGCGGCGCCCGCCGGACCAGCCTCCGCCGACCTTCTTCCGAGCTCACCCCCTTTGATCTAACCCCCACTCCAAACGCCGCCGCCCCGCTCCTTCCCTCCGCCATCCGCGTCGCCTCACGAAACCCCCTCTCTCCAGCCTCTCATCCCCGCTCTCTTCCCTTCTCCTCCATCTTCCCCTCTCTCTCTCTAACTCTTCTTCCCTTCTTTCTTTCGTTTTTTTTTCTTTCTTATTTTACTGGTGTGTCCCCTCCCTTCGAGAGGAGTGCACACGCAGTACAATTTCCTATTTTTTTATTTATTTTGTTTATTTTTTTATATAATCTCTATATTATTATTATTATATTTATTATTATTACCGTTATTATTATCATTATTATTATTATTATTATTATTATTATTATTATATTATTATTATTAATATTATTAGATAATAGCCAATTCATGGGTATTTTTATATTATTACTATTATGATTTTGGGGGTTTATGTTGTTATTTGAAGAGAGTGATTCCTTTTAAACTTCGTTTTATCACCATAAGATTAATATTATTATTTTTGTTTTGTTAAATTATATGTAAGGACTAGTGACATCTAAGTATAAAGGAATATAGTTTTATTTATTTATTTTATTATGATTTTACTAGTAGTAAGATTTTTATTTGTTATTACTACATGTACATCAAAATATCTCTAAAAGTATATTATTATATTATTAAGAAATGGTTTTACAAAAATTATCTTGGAATAAAATATATTAGTATTATTTTATGATTTGTAGCTTTAAACCTACAAATTATGTTTTGACACAAATTGGGTTTGTGCCTTACAATGATGAGCTTAACCTATTTTGAACTAACAAAAATATTTTTCCGATATTATAAATACTATCTAAAGATATTATATGTATTATTCTCTCAAGATGTTTTCTATTATCAATCTCAAGTCCATGACCAATCCCATTACTCCTATTCTCGCACCAATTCAAGCCTACCTTATGTCGAACCTAACTAATTCAACCGTCCTGGACCCAATGGAACTGTCCGTGTCACACCCGAGGTCTCCATGTATAGTTATTGCACCGAAGTCGTAGTTCGTGCCACCTTGATCATCGCAGCACACCAGGCGTACTACCAGGCAAGACACCTTGACATTTGCTACTTACTTATTTTAGCTCATATTTTATGCATTATTTATTTTCTTTATGCAAAATAAACTGTGATACATGGCATAACCTGTTAGAACTTACTGTTCATTTATATTTTCTGCTATGTATTATTTTTCTTACATATTAAACCTAGATTTAAGGGACCGCCTTGTGTGTTGCATTCATGGCCTTGACACGTTACAACACGAAGTTGTGTGTCGCGTGTAGAACACGAAAGTGCGTGATTGGCTGGCCACCAGTACGTACAAGCCGTACGATAGAAATAACCGCTAATAGAATTGCATGCTAGTTGACTTAGCAGTTATAGAGGTTAATGTTGTGGATACAACATAGTAGGCATTGGGTAGGGAGGATAATTCCTTAGTGTATGGGCTTCGATACACTTTCCTTGTGACCCGGACTCTCCACTGGAGATACGGGGTTGATGACCCATGATTACTGACGGCCACTGGCGATTCTGCGGAACGTCATGCTCTTACTGATGGGGCCTCTGGTGCCCAAGGGGGGACTATACCGATCCTATTCAGCCAGGGCCCATGCGTTGGAAGGATTGTTCTTAACAACATTTTACTTAGATTGGTTAGGTACCTTTATCCGTTATGTACGAGTACTTTTGGTTTGGGTACTTGTATCTGACCGTGGCTTGGAACAATAACTTGTCGCGGATTAGTTTGTCACATCTTGTCCTTGTTTGGTTGTAGGTGTGACTTACTACTTCGATGAGAAGGTATTGAACCTTGTTGGGATCCGGATACCATATTGGATTCTTAGCATGGAAAGATACGTCACCGTGAATTAGTTTACCATTTCATGTCCTTGTTTGGTTGGAGGGATGGTACGCTCGTTCAGTAGGTACATATTGGACCATGTTATAAATTCGATTGACTTATTTATTTGAGCAATATTTATTCAGTTTATATGGCATGATATTATGTGTCTTGTTACGTCCCTCTGAGGACCTGGTTATCTCTCCAAGTGTGTGCTATTGTCTTTTGCAGGTGTTCTAGCTCTAGCCGTGATCATCGCTATTTTCTTCGAGGATGATTGCACTTGGATCGTCTTTGCTTCGCTCGCCAAATTCATTTCTTTACTCATGTATTTTCCTTTCACTTGTTGGTAGTGGATTTGTCTCCGCCCAACATATTGTATCAAGACAATTCATTATCATTATATGATATCTTTTATTCATTTAATTGTGTGGATGAGATTAGTTGTCGTTCTACTACATTTTACAGCTTATGTATTCATACGAGGATTCCATATATTAGAGTGTACTTTGTATGAATACAGCTGGCATGTCTACATTCCTAGTCCTACGTATTTTGGGACTGAGGCGTTACAGTCTCCAGCGACAAGTTCCTTTGTTTCGTCATCACTTCAAAGGGTATACATCTGGACCCGGAGAAAGTGAAGGCTATCCTCGATATGCATCCTCAAAGAAATCTCAAAGAGCTACGCGGACTACAAGGAATGCTAGCCTACATCAGATGATTTATTTTGAACCTTTTGGGAAGATGTCAACCATTCACTCAACTCATAAAGAAAGGCGTATCTTTTGTCTGGACTGAACAATGTCAACGCGCATTCGACGACATTAAGAAGTATCTTACAAGCCCCCAGTATTGGTAGCTCCAATAATGTGGAAGCCCTTCTTACTATATGTCCATGCTATGGACCGTTCTCTTGGCACCCTATTAGCTCAGAAGAATGAAGGTGGCCATGAACAGGCAATCTACTACCTCAGCCGCACAATGGTGGGTGCCGAACATAGATACACACCAGTGGAGAAGGAATGCCTTGCACTGGTATTTGTCATCCAGAAGACACGCCACTATGTGTCTGGACAGACTATCCACATCATATCTAAAGTTAATCCTCTCAGAATACTCATGACTAAACCGGGTTCTCTCAATTCCTGTTTAGCTATATGGGCAATGATGTTGTCTCCATACGATATGCTCTTCGTTCCTCAGAAGGCAGTAAAAGGCCAAGCATTAGCTGATTTCCTAGCAGCTCATCTGGTGCCAGAATCTTCCAAACTACGAAGAAATCTCCGATGAAGTAGTGGAGTCTAACACTGAAACTGAAGAAATCCCCCATTTGGCGAATGTTCTTTGACGGTGCATCAAGAACAGGACCAAAAAGAAATATTATGGCCCGAGTCGACGTCGTGCTCGTGTTGTAGGTCCTAAAAATCAAGTTGCACCATCAAAGAAGCAATAAAAATCAAATTGTGCATCCTTCAAATGAACTGCGCTGGAGATAGATTGCGCAACAACTCAACTGCGCCAGCTGAACTGCACATCCATCCAAGCGCGCTAGCTGACGTGGCCGCGTCATCATTATCTGACCAAAAATCAGATCTTCTGACAGCTGACAGCCCGAAGAATGAGGAAACTATTCATTTCTCGTGCAGCACAGCGCTCGAGGACAGTTATACAAGCAGCGCAAGCTACCAGTCCAATCGAAGTGCAGTCTGACAGATTTCCTGCAGCGCAGTTCAATCCCAGCACAGTCTGAAGCCAGTGCAGTTCATGTGGCGCAGTCCATCAAGACAACTGACATTTTGTACGTGGCATACATGCCATCAATTGCTCACCACGTGGCAACCGTCTGTACACGATTATGCGCATTTCAATCAAACAATGCCATGTGTCTAATACAGTTGAGCCACGATCGAGTAACTGCCAGCGCAGTTCGCTGCTTGCGCAGTCTAATGTCTGCGCAATCCAGAATAACTAAAAATTAGTTATTTCTAGAACTCTATAAATAGAGTTTCAAGTCCTTCATAGGAGAGAGGAGAAAAATCAGAATCAAGAGCAGAGATCATTCAAGATCATCAGAGAAATCAGGAGTTCTTGCCCAAGTGCTGTTGCATTCTTCATAGGCTACTGCCTTCAACTTCAGAGGCTATCGTCTTCAAAGTTCACATCGTCCAAGGGATAAAGCGATCGTCTTCGGATCGGATTCCTATAGTTGTACTTTCCCAGAATTCTATTGTAATCTTCTTACAAAGTTTGTGAAATAAAGAACACTTTTGTTTTTGCAAACAAAATGGCGACTCTGCTAGGGACGACTTTCTCCTCCGACGAGGAAGTGACAACTCAATGTGATGTTGCGTCTATCGGAAAGACGCAGAAGACGCTGGTTGTAAAGGTTAACCAGACGACCTACGAGGAGATGATCAACTCCGGGACTACTCGTCGCACTGCAACCTCTGCCAAGAGCAAGGTTCGTTCAGTATGGACTCCAAAGTCCTCTGCACAGTACTCTGTGTAATCCTCTGCGCAGTCTGCTGTCTCTGCTCCCAAAACTGTTGTGCAGTCTGCTGCCTCTACTGCCCATACGCAGTATACTGCTCCTTTTGCCAGTGTACAAACAACTTCCTATGCTGCTCTGGCAAAGTGCAAGACTCCTCTTCCCCTGGCTCAGTTGGCTGCAACTCTTCCTGCGCAGTCCACCACTCCATCAACCAGAGTGTAATTCAAGCACTCTGAAGTCAAGACTCCTGCTGCGCAAGCTACAGTGTCTGTGGCCAGAAGGCCATCTGTCAAAGCTTCTCATGCACAACCAGCCAATGCGCCTACTGCCACTGCAACCCCTGCGCAAACTGTGCCAGCACAGTCTAAGAGGGACAGCCCTTTGGCTAATCTTCCTTCTTCTTACAGCAAGATAAAAACTCTACTCCTCTTTCCAGGCACCCTGTTGCTCCAGCGCAATCCACTGGGGGTAGTCTGTTGACTATTCCTTCTCCGCCTCAGAACAAAGGAAAAGGCCCGTTGGTCTTTTCTCAAACTTCCTCGTCCCACGACTTGCAAGACAACAGAGGGAAAGGCTCTTTAGCCAACCCTTCTTCACAAAACAAGGAAAAAGGTCCTTTGGTCTTTTCTCAGTCTTCCTCGGTTTTTATCGTAGAAGATCAATCTGAACGTGCCTCGGCACCAACCAGTACAAGAACTCTCTCAAACAAGAGTTTTTCTTTCCTCCTTGCCAAAGGAAAGTATACTGATCTAAGAGGTATTCTGCCTACTCCGGTAGCAAAATTCTAAGATCTCCCAACTCTCAGGATATCCCGCTCAAAACAGGGAAAATTACTGGTGTCTCAGACAGAAACCCCTGGAGGTGAGTTTGTTGATCTAAGGAATTATCTCAATAGACCACTTTCTATGAAACACAAACAGCCAATGTCGAAGATCAACCAGCATCAGAGACAAACTTCCAAGATAAAGAATCCTGACACCTATGCTAATGAAATGAGTACTTCTCTATATACTCAAGGGACAAAACATCTGAAGAACCAGAACCATGTTCCGAATATAGTCAAAGAACATATCCCTCAGACTTCTTCTCGTCCCGTCATTGTTCCTGATCTCCGAGAACACTTCAAACAAAAATGGGACAACATCTCAACACCTCCAGTTCAACTACTTTGACACCATTGTAATCACAAGGTGGTCATCAAGTGTTGTTGTCAGATAACAAAACGATCTGTCTTCGATCATTTGAATTTTGCAACGTCTGAACCAATGTCAGAAGATGAATACGAAGTGTTATATGCTTCCGTCAACATGACTTCTCGAGACACTGGGGGTAGAAAGTGCTCCAAGCACGGCAAGCCTCGCAAGCCCAGCCAGCGGTATTTAGATCTACTCCAAGAATCTTCTGAAGGAGTATTTCGACATACCAGATCCCGAAGCCAAGATGCAATCGGTCAAAGGAATCTTCTCCAAGATCCTTCTGGTCATCTTCCTACTTCTCATTCAGGAGATGACTCTTTCTCTGATTATGATGCATACAGCGAAAGTTCTGAACAGACAGTATCCTCTCATGTACCTAGAGAAGTGACAGCTTATGTTGTCATTAAAGACCCAGATGCTTCTAGTTCGGCTAGTCAAGAACAACGAATAACTGCACTAGAAGACAAACTGAAGACCATGGCTGAAATGGTCGCAAGTATGCATTCTATCATCGTGGCCCAACATACAGTACCACCGACCGCACCTGCTGCAAATCCTGAGATCACAGCATCGTCGGTGCCTGTCAATACAGGGCCGGGGGTAGTGTCTCCTCAAGTACCCCTTGTACCAATTCAACCCACACCCAGTCAGTCAGGTGCTGGGGGTAGTGCTTATCACGCTGTTCCTCTCCCTAACACTCTGATTCAGCCTGCTCCTTCTTCATCATCGGAGGATGCTAATGAAGCTGTCAAACTCTTGCGCACTCAATTCGAGGCTTTCAAAGAGAAGGACAACTTACAGAGATTGGGAATCAAGCAACCTTATCCTATTGAATGGAAGGAAGTTCCGTTTCCTCCTAAGTATAAGATTCCAACAATCTCTCTGTTTGATGGCAGCACTTCTCCTAGTCAGTTCATTAACCACTTTGAGGTAATGACTGTCCAACTTCAGCCAAATGATGCTCTTCTTACCAGGGTATTCGTCGGCTATTTAGCCGGTGTGGCATACGATTGGTACAGAAGCTTGCCTGACGGCTGTATCACCTCTTTCTCGGATTTCAAACAGATCTTCTTGGAATGATTCTATGAGGGGATCAACGACATGACCATGTCAGCCATTAATAAAATCAAACAAAGACATAATAAAACTACTGAGAATTTTATTGAAAGATTCTGCAGAAAAGCTTTAAAAATACCTCCTGGAACTCCGGCCGCTGTAACTATAGACACCTGCAAGGAAAATCTTTTGCCTATTATCAGCATGTGGACGGGGTCAACTCAGTTCCAAGACTGGCCATCCTTCATTGTCAATACTAAAGCAGCTGAAGTTAGCGCTGACAAGTTTAAGCAGTTGGGGGTACACATGTCTAACCCCCGACCGGGATGAACATCAGACATCGGGTGGTGGTAATCGCCAGAACAACCGCAAAGGAAAAGAGACTTTGAATATCAACTTGAAGAACAAAGAATCTCTGGCTGTCAACGTAGCTCCACCTATGTCTACTTCTACTCCCTCTGTCCCTCCACCAAGAGAACCTCGTCCGAAAGTAGAGTACTCCTTTGACGAGAATGACACCGTGAGCATCTTTGATTGCTTGATCAAAAGCAATAAGCTCCAACTTCCAGACCCGAAGAAGTCTGATAAGGTCGGTAAGATTGATCATCCCAAATATTGTGTCTATCACAGGTTCATTGGGCATCCCACTCGAGCATGTTATGTGCTCAAAGGCAAAATTCAAGAGCAAGTTAACGCTGGTGTTGTCATTCTGCAGCAAGATGAGAAGACGGTTACCGCGAACATGGTCTCAGTTCAGTTCGATAATTTCCCTCCGCTGTCACGATCCGCTCCCGAATAACCGGATACGAGTCGGACATGCCCAGCCTTTGTCATTAGAATAACAAAGTAAGCTGTACCATTCTAAGGAAACTAACCAGATAATATGAACATGAAATGAAATCACAGCATCTATATAAATGTGTCCCAACCAGAATAAAGTACAATATCTGAATTATTACATTCAACTAATGAAAGAGTCTTCTAGTCTCAATACATGGAAAATAATAGGAAATACTAAAGAAGCACTAGGCTTCTGCAGCCTCTAGGTCACAAGCAGCTCCAGCTGGCTCAGCAGGGAAAGCAATATCCTGACCATAGTAAGTTTCGCACAAGGCCTCCATCTCACCTGCAACATATCCTATTCAGGAGCGGAGCAAGTACAATTCTAGGTAATAAACAAGACATCATGATATGAAAGTACGAGAAAACATGGAAAGTACAGAAAAGAACAGGTGAATAAGTACATGAAAGAAACAGTGTAAAGTACATGAAAGAACATGAATGTAAGAACATGAAAGAACATGATATGTAAGCACCTGAAAGAACATGATATCATAGAATCACAGGAAATAAGTATAAGGTATATCTCCTGAACATGTGTGTACTATATTTGAAATATAACTAAATATATGACCGGCTAGGATAAGCACATGAAAGCACATGAATGGGCGGCTTAGGACCCGCGTGCACGATGCGGAATCTAAGCTAAACACACCTGAGTTGTTTCTTGGGATTGGTCACATAGATAGTATATTTCCCCATCCCAGATACAAGTAATAAGAACAAGAGAACATGAGCACCAGAAAGTATATGACGTGTCACAATGTGTCAATCAAGGAAGCACAGGATATATAATAAAAAGTACAAAACCATAGAGTGTACTTGCCTGGCTCCAGGAAAGTACAAGTATCCAAGGAAACTGGATGTCCTCCTGTATGTAATAAGGATGTGTACAAGTTGGTTAATAAACAGCTAAATCTAAATTGGTTTATCACAAGATTCTATTCACAAATTATTCCTTAGTTTCTATGGTTTCCTATAGAGTATCAAATAATACTCACTATATCCTAGACTAGCAAGAACTTAAAATAAAGCTAAATACATGATATGGTTATTACAAGGCTTAGTATTTAGACCAACCCAACAGTTAAGGATTTAAACCTATCATTCTATATTAAAACTTTCATGAATACTTCTAGGTAATGAGTGAACCAAAAGTCTTAATTCAGAAATGAATGTAAATTCTTAGAAGGATGAGAATTCCTAGTTTAGAACCACAGTTTAATGGTTTTAAACTTGACAGGAACCTTGCCTACAAATCAATCCCTTGCTAACAGTCCAATATCTCCCATCATTGCTTCAGTGAAACACACATACTGAATTCTTGTCATGGCTTAAAGTAATACATGGGAATCACCATTAACTATTAATTAGAAAAACCTACTTCTAGTGTTCTGTCTCAAGGCAAAACTTAATCCTTAAAGCTAACCTGGTAATCCACTGCAGGTTCTTGGATAACCCATGGTCGACCAACCAATCCTAACCTGGGAACTTCATGAGTCATTCCCCAATATTACTGAGAATGAACTGAACTCTTACATCCCAGATTTCAGCGTCTTTCAGGTTTCCTGAGACACACATTTCTTAAGAGTCTCAGATTACCTTGAGACTCTCAGGTCTCCTGAAACAATCTGGACTGAAATATCCCAGAGTAACATTGAATCCTTCAAGTGTCTCAGATTAACTTGAGACTCTCAGTTCTCCTGAAACAATCTGGACTAAATGTCCCAGAGTAATATTGAACCTTCAAGTGTCTCAGATTAACTTGAGACTCTCAGTTCTCCAGGTTTCCTATTCGTGTTTACATCCTTATGATACACCCTGGTCAGTCCTCACTCGAATTGGTATATATACCAAATTAAACCCAAGACTGAAAAATTCCTGGATGATCCAAGACTGATGTCCAGTCTAACTATATGGTAACTCAAGGATATACATAATACTAGGATGATAGCCCAGATTACTCATTCAAAAAGAAGTATCAATTAGAATAGAATTCCTACTGATCATCATCAATCCTAAATACCCATACCCTGTGATATAAGCTCTCAAGCATTGGCTTCAGAATTTTGAAACTGAGAATAAGCATGGCTTGAAAGAACACATAAACCCAGGTAATAATCCTATTCCAGCTTCCATAAGTCAAATCATTTAAATCAACTGAAACTGGATTAAGCATTCCCATACAAGGCTGGAAAAATGAGTAAGTTTATCTACCATGTCAGCTAACTTGCAGGAACTAAACACAAAAGTAGAATATGAGAATGATAAATACAACTGATGGTTCTCCACTATTTGAATTCATGATTAGTTATTGCAAGCAAGTCAACAGGACTGAACCCATCTTACACAAACAAGACATCCCAAGTTCCTCCATTCACTGATAAACAAAGTCCATCCTCCATGCACTTGATGCATTACTACCAAAGTTTATGAATCTAATCAATAGCATAACTTCAAGACTGAAATCAACCGTCCTATTCCTGACTATAACAATCCAATCATCAAATAAAAAGAAATCAAGAGAAAGGAATGTACAGCCAAGGATAGAAATATTGATTTACTGATGAATCCTAAACTGTCTCAAAGTCAGGACAATATCTCCTTCTAATCAGATTACTACTATCCCTACAATTCTCAGGTCCCACACAAAGACTCAATTCTTATTCTAACAGTTCACTCCTTAGCATTAATCGAAATCAGAGAATTAGAAAATACAAAAACTCATTAAGACATGTCATGCATCAATATTTCCAAACCATCTACTCGTAAAAATACTGAAATTGAATAATATACAGGGATGTGGGATATTACCTGATGATTACTGTCACAACACAAATCTGAGCCTCAACCTCACAATCAACTCAAGTTAACTCAATTGTATGGATCCAGGATTCTGAACAGGGAGTAAAATAAAGATAACATAGCTCTTGTAAGTTCAGTGTGAGATTCTTCAATCTACACTTCACAATCTAGTACCAACCAATAGGTGACAGGATATTGGAAATTAAAATAAAATCAAAGTACTCACACGATTGATTATTCCGAACGTTCAAGGATTGATTACTCTTAAATAATTTTATGATCAAAATCTCAGATCTGAGTGAATTAAACAGGAATTGATCAAGATCTCAATAGATTCAAATCAAACAAAAATTAATTGACATGAATTTAAGTCTAGAAGATTAGATCATTCGATCCCTTACCAAATCGATTGCCAGAGTATGAGGGACTGTGAGAATCACTATCGATCCAGAGATCAAGATTCCTAACAATAACTTGTAAAGGAAAAGGAAACGATCAGCTAGAGTCAACTACTCACTCGGAGATTCAACAATTGGTAAGATGGAACTTCACCTGGTTAGCACCCACGTTGAGCCATCCTGCACCGACGATCAACGTAGCTATGGCTAAACCTCTTCTTTCTCAGCTTCTTCTTCTTCCTCTGGGAAGCAAATGGTGAAGCTCTACTCTGTGGAGACTTGGAAAGGAAGAAAGATTTCTAGATCTGAAATGAATGGGAAGGATGATCGACCTGGCTTTATAGGTGGTTAGGAAAAAATCGATGGATCGAGAAGGAATGTAAAAGCACGGAAGAGGAAAGTTTTTGTAGGCTTCACATGGCTCAGGTGATGTTGATAACCGATTTTGAATCAAAAGGGGTTTGATTGAATGCTCGTCTAAGCTGAATGGGAAGAGGAAGTTGTTCTCCTCAGGAATTTAATAGGTTAGATCTTGGGCCTCCCCAAAATGGGCTTTACCCATTAGAAGAAATTTATTAGAGCCCACTGATTCTAACTGGATTAAAGCCCAATAGCTAACTAATACATATGAATATAGTTTAAATTAAATTATTTAAAGATTCTCTAAATAGTTAAATCTCATATAAAAATATTTGAAATTTTCAAATATCAGGAAAGTGGAGTTACATCCGCAGATGGTACAGCATGGTGTCATCCCTATCCCCAAGGCCACTCTAGAGATCGAGAATCTCCCTCCTCCACGAAGTGAAGGTCTCGTCCCCTTATCTCTTGACAATGGTAAGATTATATGGATTCACCCTGATCTTGCTTCAGAGTTCGAAGTTTCCTCTTCCTCCAAGAAGAAAGAACGCTCCAAGGGCAAGACAAAGACTTGCAATATGGTGTCTTTTGACCCCATAGTTGAAGAGGAAATCCTGCTGGGCACCAGATCAGAAAAAGCCTACCTACGGGAAGTTCTTGAAAATCAAAAAAACCATGCTTCTTCTTCTGAGTCTGCTCCAGTGCAACCTGTCTACACTGAAGACATCCCTTCTGCATCCTCACCGGTTGTAGAACCTATTCCTCCCAAACCGACGGTAGCCGACAAAGGCAAACAACAAGTCTGCTTTGACAAACCTTTGAAGAAGTCATCTCCTTCTGGACTTGAAAAGTCTTACAACTTTGATATCTTGGCTCAACTAGCCAATACACCGGCTAGGCTGTCAATCTTCGAGCTCTTGCACCTCTCCAAAGAGACTCGAGAAACTCTGAGTGAAGCTGTAATGCAGGCAAAAACCTGTCTAACCCTTCTAAAGAAGCCGAAGGCAGATCCTGTCTCTTGCCTCCATTGTCATAGTGTATTAGAGTTAATTCTAAATATTACCTTCACACAGGATGATATGCTGATGGAAGACAATAGGCATGACCGTCCTCTATACTATACAGGATACGTCGACTCGATGAAAGTCAATCGGATTCTGATAGATCCAGGGTCTACCCTCAGCATCATACCGAAGACAATGTTAGATGCACTGAAGACCCCAGTACATAGTCTTTCCAGTACAATCACCACCATCTTGGGGTTCAACCAAGGAAGAAGTGAACCTTTGGGCAAGATTCGCCTAGAACTCCAAATAGGCAATCTCCGCACAAAGGTTACCTTCTACATCATTGACAACCATGGTTGTTCTTACAATGCTCTGTTGGGGAGACCATTCCTGCATGAACATAACATTGTTCCTTCGACTCTCCATCAATGTTTCAAATACATTGATGACAAGGAAGAAGTTCAAAAGGAGGTTACAGATCTCTATCCTTTCAAAGGTGTCGAAGCATACTGCAACGATGCTCGCATGTATAAAGATGAGTTCATGAAGGTTGTATTGGCTCTGGACACTGAAGAAGAACAAGAAGCAGTGCCCAATGACACCCTCATCATACCTGTCAAAGGGTGTGCTTCTCGTCCTCAATCCTCCAAACCATTGGCTATTAACTTGCCAGTCCAGAAGCAACCAATCGATGGTGGTCAACATCAAAGGGAGCTCACCTCTTCTGAGCCACTTGTTATCGACCTATGTCGTAACAAGGATAAAAGAGAGCTCACCTCCTCTGAGCTGCTTGTTATCGACCTCCGTCATAATAAGTCCAATCCTCCTCCACGTTCTTCTTCTCCCCTTCTTGTAATCAATCTGACCAAGCCTGCTAAGGCTACAGGTCCTGTTGTAAATACAGATGTACAAATCAATAAAAAAGTATCTCCTTTCCAGTATACTGATGTCATTTATCATGCTAGGTGCTATTTGGATATGTTAGATAGCTTTCAATCATTTACAATAGGAGTTGTACAGTCTCTTCAAACAGAAGTCTCATTCGAACACCCAGATGATTCATATTTTGTTGTACCTTCTCGAAAGAGAGGCGAGAGTCCGATACTTTTTAGTAAAGGATCAGAACAAAAATTCAGTTATACGGATGATAGCAAAAGTAACGATACGGGGCATCTTCAACTTTGTCGTTACAATCAACAATCAAAAGACATCATCCGAAAGATGGGTTATGAGTTCAAGAATGGCCTCAACTATGGTAAGGGTAGAAAAACTCCTATCCGTATGGTTGTTCCAGAAGGAAAATCAGAAATGTACTATAGCAGGACCAAAAGAGGTCTCGGATATACTTTACCTCCGACATTATCTCCAGTAGTCTTCGAATCCGATAGTGAAGAGCGCTCTAACTCTTCTGATTCCAGATCATGGGATTCTGACAACAGCATCGGTCAAGTTCATCGATTGATCGTATCTTCTAACATGGTCTCCGTTGAACTTCCAAAAGGCTATGATGAGGATATTGAAGAAAATCCCGAAATAGATCCTTGGGCTCATCGAATGGATACCCAATGGGAACTCCGATTCGAACAACGTGAACCTCCTACCGAAGATCAATTAGTTCAAATTGATGTAGGAGAGAGCGGGTCACCTCGTCCAATATTCATCAGCAAGAACCTTCCAGACGCAGATAAACAAAAATTAATTCTTCTTATTCAAGAATACATTGATGTATTTGCCTGGAGCTATGAAGACATGCCAGGTCTAGATCCTAAAGTTGCTACTCAGAAATTGAATATCTTGCCTAATGCAAAACCAGTCAAATAGCAACAACGACGCTTCAAGACAGAAATGATGGACGCAATCGACGATGAAGTCAAGAAGCTCATCGCTTGTGGCTTTATTCGAGAAGAACAACATCCAGATTGGGTAGCCAATATCGTCCCAGTCTTGAAGAAAACCGGCAAAGTTTGAGTTTGCATCGACTTTCGGGATCTTAATGAAGCCTATCCAAAAGATGAATTTCCTCTCCCTATCACGGACGTCATGATTGACAACACCTGTGGGTTCGAACGAATATCTTTCATAGATGAATTCTCCGGATACAATCAAATTCGGATGAATCCTAAGATGAAAAACATACTTCTTTTCGCACTCCTCGCGGAGTCTAATGCTATACCGTAATTCTATTTGGTCTCAATAACGCTGGTGCAACTTACCAATGAGCCATGAGTACCATCTTTCGAGATCATCTCCGTAAGACTGTCGAATGCTACGTCGATGATATTGCTGTCAAGAGTCGTCTAAAGGAAGATCACATCCAAGACTTGAGAACTATCTTCAATCTGATGCGCCAACATCAACTCAAAATGAATCCCACCAAGTCATTCTTGGGTGTCTCTAGTGGCAAATTTCTCGGCTTCGTCATTACCTCTAAGGGTATACACGTGGATCCCGAGAAGATCAAAGCCATTCAAGAGATGCGTCCTCCACGCAACCTAAAAGAGCTACGAGGATTCCAAGGTCGACTTGCGTACATCAGAAGGTTTATTTTGAATCTGTATGGACGCTGCAGACCATTTACTCAACTAATGAAGAAGGGTGTATCTTTCATTTGGACTGAAGAATGTCAACGAGCATTTGATGACATAAAATGATATCTCATGAACCCACCAGTCTTGGTGCCACCGATCTCAGGCATACCATTCTTAATGTATGTTCGTGCTATGGATTATTCATTAGGTACTTTACTTGCCCAAAAGAATAAAGAAGGTCATGAACAGGCCATCTATTATCTTAGTCGTACTATGATTGGTGCCGAACACCGTTATAGTCCGGTCGAAAAAGAATGCCTAGCTCTTATGTTTGCTGTTCAAAAGACGAGGCATTACATCATTGGCCAAACTATTCACGTTATTTTCCGAGTTAATCCTCTTCGGGTACTGATGAAAAAGCCTAGTACACTCAATTCTCGGCTGGCTACATGGGCCATTCTGCTAGCCCAATATGACATGGTATATGTTCCACAAAAGTCTGTTAAAGGTCAAGCACTGGCTGATTTCTTAGCAGTTCATCCTGTTCCAGAGACATCCAAACTTTATGATGAAATTCCAGACGAGACATTGGAATCAAATATGATCTCTGAAGAATTTTCTACTTGGCGTCTATTCTTTGACGGTGCATCCAGGATTGAACCCAATGGTGCCATTGTTGCAGGAGTTGGAGTTGTCCTTGTTTCTCCAGACGGGTCAACTATTCAAAGAGCCTACTCCTTAGATGAACCTTGCTCCAACAACCTGGCAGAATATAATGCTCTACTCATTGGTCTTCAGTTAGCTAAACAACTAGACGTCGAATATCTTGAAGTTTCTGGTGACTCCAAGCTGGTTGTTAACTAGGTTAGAGGAACCTATGAAGTTCGCCATCAAGATCTAGTGCCTTACTATGAAGTGGCAATCAACATGGCTACATCATTCAAAGCCTTCTTCATCGAATATGTCCGCCGAGCTTGCAATACTGAAGCAGATGCTTTGGCTAATCTTGCAGCAGTCTTAGCCATCCCTATCAAAAGATAGCAGGTGGTGGTTGTTTCTAATCGGGAATTATTCTGCATCGAAAACAATCGTAATATTGAGTTCAGTAATCTTACTGAAGCTAATGTTATCAGTGAAGACTGGAGAGCTCCCTTCCTGAAGATCCCAAGGAAGCTACGAGTATTCGTCGACGGTCTCTGTGATTCTACTACAATCAGACCACCAAAACTCTTTACCGGCGGACTTATGATGGCCTACTCTTATGCTGTCTTGCTGGTGATGAAGCGAAGCAAGTATTGCGTGAAGCTCACGACGGTGTCTGCGGAGCACATCAACCCGGTCCTAAACTATAAGACCGTATCCGACACATGGGTTACTACTGGCCCTCTATGGTATCTGATGCCATCGAATATGCAAGAAAATATCGAGCTTGTCAAATCCACACAGATTTCATTCATCAACCGTCGGAATTTCTTCATCCGACTGCTGCTTCCTGGCCTTTCGAAGCTTGGGGCATAGATATTATAGGTCCCATCAATCCTCCTTCTTCTAGGGGACATCGGTTCATACTAGCAATAACCGACTACTTCTCCAAATAGGCCGAAGCTATACCTTTGGCTGAAGTCAAGACCAGCAGTGTCATCAACTTCGTCAAACATTATGTCATCTATAGATTTGGTGTACATCGACGAATCACTCATGACAATGGACCTCAGTTCATCAGTCAAAAGTTCACAAGGTTCTGTGATGATCACCGGATTGACAATGTCGCTTCGAAAGCCTATAATCCTGCTGCTAATGGCTTGGCTGAAGCTTTCAACAAGACTATCATCAAGCTCCTTAAGAAGTTTGTGTCTACTAACAAACGAAACTGGAGTAAAAAGCTTGGAGAATGTCTTTGGGCCTATCGTACTACGGTCCGCAACCCCACAGGTTGTACACCCTTCTCTTTGGTATACGGCTGTGAAGCAGTTCTACCCCTGGAACATCAAATTCCGTCTTTAAGGATTGCCATCGCCAAGAGCTCACTACAGAGAACAACGAACTTCTTCGACTCCAAGAATTAGAAGCGCTTGACAAGAAACGGCTATTGGCTCAACAGCATATTGAGTTATACCAAGCCCGCATCTCAAAGACTTTCAACCACAAAGTTAAAGTCAGAGCCTTTCAGAAAGGAGAGCTCGTTCTAACCGTCAGACGTCCTATGACTATGACTCATATGAGCAAGGGCAAATTCGACGCGAAGTAGGAAGGGCCTTACATTGTGAGCAAAGTCTTTTCAAATGGAGCCTATCAACTCTCAGAGCTAGACGGTCGAGT
The DNA here is from genome assembly GCA_029216955.1 of Iris pallida. Classification (NCBI taxonomy): domain Eukaryota; kingdom Viridiplantae; phylum Streptophyta; class Magnoliopsida; order Asparagales; family Iridaceae; genus Iris; species Iris pallida. The sequence continues at coordinate 5,191,434 of JANAVB010015398.1, read as the reverse complement.
TGCAATGATGCCCATCAATGGCAAATTCCTTAAGAAATACTATGTATGAATGTAACAGGGATTTCATGTAAATATGATTAGACAGTTCATAAATAAAGTTTGATTTTTATTTCATCATAAACGTTGTTACATAATATCAAGGATGGGAGTCATTATCGTCCTTCTTGAAGACAGGACGAGGACCACTACCATCCTTTTCAAAAACAAAATCAGCAAAAGACCCGAGAACATCCTTACTCGAACCCACCAGGAATTTGCAAGCAGCCATCCTCATTGCCTCTTCTTCCTCTGTCGTCCCTGGTTCAAATAAGAAGTCCAAGATGTCCCTTGACGGTTTGGGTGCAAACGAACCTTCGCCTGCCTCTGTCTGCTTTGGCTGGGCCGGCTCGACTGGACGTTCTTCAGTAACCGCTTCAACCTTCGGGACGATCTCAGCCTTCTTGGATGCATCTCCAAACGACATCTTTGGGTTGAAAAGTGAAAGTGATCATTCCATCTAATCTTCTATTCTATTTATAGACAGAGATTTGTGAAATAACGAAGCGACATATTCATCCGACGGTTCGCCCGTTCATTACATTCAACTGACGGTTCGCCCGTTCATCACATTCATCTGACGGTTCGCCCGTTCATCACATTCATCTGACGGTTCGCCCATTCATTACATTCATCTGACGGTTTGTCTGTTCATCACATTCATTCGACGGTTCGTCCGTTCATCACATTCATCTGACGGTTCGCCCGTTCATCACATTCATCCGACGGTTCGTCCATTTATCACATTTATCTGACGGTTTGCCCGTTCATCACATTCATCTGACGGTTCACCCGTTCATTACATTTATTCGACAGTTCGCCCGTTCATCACATTCATCTGACGGTTCACCCGTTCATTACATTCATCCGATGGTTCGCCCGTTCATTACATTCGCTTGACGGTTCGTCCGTTCATTTCATCTATCTGACGGTTCATCCGTTCATTTCATTCATTTGACGGTCCATCCGTTCATCCTGACGATTCATTTCGTTCACACATTTTGACGATTCATCCATTTCGTTCATATCAGCAACTTGTCATGTATTTGTTATCTTTGATTAAGTTGTCTACTGAAATAATAATATTCAACAAATTATATTCTGCCATATCCACATTACCTTTGAGCAGATATAATGAATATAATTATTTTCTAAAAATTAAGAAATATATCATGTCTTGCACCTCTGAATATATTTTCTATCGCTATTATTTATATCTGAATAAGATATGCAATAAATAATAGAGCCATAAAGAAAATATCTTTTTATTGATCAAAATCAAAAGGCATTACATGTCACAGAACAGAAGATACAAAAAGTCTTTCTATTCTGCTGGCGGGGTCATCAAGCTAGTCATCTGCTGCTTTAAAGTTTGCAGTCTCTCCTCATGAGAATCCATCACTCGCCTTCTAGCTTCCTCTATTCCAGACTTATCGTCGAAAGTCGGCAAGGTTACTAGTCGACGGAAGATTTCAGCTTGATGAGTTGTGACATACTCATTTCTTTCCTGGGTCAGGGCGTCTAGTTGCTGAACTGTAGCTTGATGTTTTGTGGCCTCATCTTCCAGAGCAAGCTGAACAAGTCTCAACTCCTCTTGAAGACGGGCAGATTCTACTTTTAGTTCAGCAACTTTCTTCTCCTTCTCCTCGGTAGCAGATGCTATTATCTCTATTTGAGAGTTATATTCTGAAGATTTGGCAGTGAAAGTGTCCAAGATAATCTGGAAGTCAACTTTCGCAACTGCAGCATCTTGAGACATCCTCTCAAACTCGGCCTGTACCAAGGGCTCCACTTCTCTCCGATTCAGATCTTTGTAGATCTTAACCGATTCCTCCAGCTCATCCAGGATGTGTTCAAGGTAAGCAGCTTGCGCTTCATCACCTTGACTCCGGATGGCAGCTATCAGATACGAGGTTGGACCCCTAACAGTTATGAAACCAACCTCTTCTTTATCCATTACCCTCTCTACTAAGGGTCCCAATGAATTGAACAAAAGGTTGGTGAAGGAACCGATTATGAATCTGTTAGTAGCAATGGCACCAGGTGTAGCAGCCACTCCCATGGACGTCGAAGCAGTAGGTGCCTGTACAGATGGACGTTCAGCTTCTTGCACGTGGGTGGAGGTCTCTCTGGACAAAGGAGCCATGGTAGAGCTAGTCACCCCTCACAGATGTTCCTCTGTGAAATCAAACAAATACCATCAGTTGGCTGTCATTAGCAACTATCAAGAAGGATCAAAAGTAAAAGCAATCTTACCATTGCTGAGTCCAGGGACAAGTTTGTCCTCTGCTGACACGAGTTGCAACCTCGCAGAAGTAGCTTCAGACATTACTGCCTGGCTACTACCTGCTTCGGAGCCGCCCGAAAAATGTCTGCTACCACTGGTTATCTCCTTTATTGGCACTATGTCAGTGCATATGGGAGGAATTGGGGAAGATTCAATTTTTGCATGGATAAAAAATGTAGATGTCAGCCATTTAATCTACGAAAAGAAGATTGATAATATCATTCAATACCTTTGGGATCAGCAATATTAACTTCCTCAGGTGCTACTTCTTCAGCTGCATTTTTCTCTGGAGATACATGCACATCAACATCCTCTTCTGGATTCAATGTGTCATCAACAGCTTCTGGGGATACATGAACATCAGTGTCCTCCTCTGGATTCAGAGTATCATCAACAGCCTCTGCTGATGAATCTTCATCATTTGTACTTTCTTCTGGTGCTTCTTCGCTATCAGTTGCTGCGATCAGATCCACATCATCATGGAGGCCGAAGTCGCAGTCATTCAGAGCATCGATCATTAATCGATCTTCTTCATCACGAAATGTTCTCGGTGTAGCTGGAAGCTGGGTAGTCTCCACTGCAAGTATAGGAGATCGCAACACATCATCCTCTTTCTCCATGACCTCCTCTATGGTCTCTACGACCTCATCCCTCCTCTCTGGACTGAAAGTTTCTTGTCTAGGTTTAGGGGCGGGTGTAGGAGACGACATTGTAACTCCGGCGATAGCACTAGCCACGACCGATGACAAGATTTGTCTTGGAGGAGTGACTACATTCTTTCTTCTGAAGACCATTTTCTTTCTGTGTAGAGGTCTCTCCGGACTCTCTACATCTATGACATTTTCTTGTCTTTGAATAGAAGTTGGGGTGGTCGCTTCTTCTCTCTGAGTCAACTCAGCCAGCTGTCGAGATTGCGACCGAGTGGTGACCTTTTCTGAAGGTTCCAAGACAAGCTTCTTCTTAGCAACTGGAGAAGAAGGTTCCTCTATCCTCCTCTTCTTCTCCTTGGCTGGAGATCTGACAACCTTCAATGAGACACGCAATGGCTCGTTGACTTCTTTGGGGAAGTTGGCTTCCCTCGAAGCTTCCAACGGTGCATCGGCCGGCTCATGCTCTTCATCATTGACAGGAGCCAACACAACAAATGCTTATTTCTTTAATCGGGCCGCTGTCGCAAAACTGTCTGCGAGACTGAAGTTCTCGGCAAAGGTATTCGCCGATGTATAGAAGAGTGAATATGTGTACAGCATCCGAGGACCATGATCGCTCTTCGTTGGCATCGAGAATGTTGTTCTTGTGTCTCGAGCATTATAGTAGGCCCAGGCCCGGGCTCCATCGATCAAATAACCTTTTCCTTGTAGGCACGTGATGGCGTTGCCTACATGAAACTGGTCATAGCCGAATTGGCGCGCAAAACGGCTGGAAAGATAGGGCTCCAAATAACATTCATCTTCAAATCGGTAGACCAGGTGTGACGGCCGGATCGTCCTCAACCAATCAAAAACTGCACGACCCAAAGGCTGCCTTACAGAATCGACCAGATTTATAGAAATGTGCTCGTAGCCGGCTGGAGGGGGAACACAGTAAAAGTTCTATCCCTTTCCGAGATTCAGAGCGCGTCTACAATCTCTTAAACTGGTGTATATCAACTTACTCTTGGAGAATCTCCGCAAGAAGCTGCCGCTTACCGCCCCCATATCGGGGTTCATCAATGAAGGATAGTACAGAAGCAACCATCCGAACAAATATGTGTAGGGTAGCTCCAGCCGAGAAAAGCTCCCTTTCTCGCCTTTCCCTTTGAGCATCGAATCGACAAAAAGACAGAGGCCAGCGTTCACTCTGCAGGTCATCGCCGACAACAGATCCATCCGATAGCCGAAGACTAAGCGGATGGCAGCAAGTAATACGCCTCGATGAAAGTAATCGACGGCGCTGGCTCCAGGGACGACGAATCGTCGAAGCCAATAGGTGAGGAAACCCGCCAGCTAGGCTTCCTTTGACATAGGCCTATAGCCTATTCTCATGAAACTTTCAATAATATCTCCTGTCTTGAAAGGAGGATGTTGAAGATTGTCACGACCCGTACCCACTGTGAGGGTACGAGGACGTAACAACGCCCAGCCTACGCCGCAGTGTCGGCAGTGGAACGCTGTCCTAGGTCATAATATCTAACAGATAAGGGTAATTTACAGTTATACTCCCCGAATGGGGGTGACATAACAGAATATAACTCAACCACATCTAAGGTAGAACATGAAAGGAAAGATAAATATCCAGAATGAAACACAGAGATACAACCCAGAGTTCTAAGTGTCTAAATAAGTACATATCTCAGAAATATCCCAGAATCTAACTACAGTGATCCAGAAAGTAAAGACAACCCTAATCTAAAGAAGTATCATCCACTGCTAGCAGGTCCAAGTCACTAGTAATGTCTAATGCTGCACCAAGAGGGATAGACACCAGAGCCTCATCATTCACTGTAAAATTTTCAACAGGTCCAGTCAGGACAGGAGCGAGTACAGTACATCTCAACAAAATCATAACTGGTTAGGAAATATAAACATGCTAGAGAGTAAGATACAGGATCTGAAGAAATAATATGATAAAAAGAGAGACTGTAAGTAAATAGTTACAATATATAGAGAACTAACAGTGCTAGTGATTCAGAGCACAAGATGGTTATGTAGACGGCACGATGTTATACATGAGTAATCTACAGAGGTTGTACACGAGTAATCTACTGGGTTGAATACATAACCACTTCTACTCCCCTGCCCCAATCAATACACAAGGATCCAGTTACGTTATGTTATTGTACACGAAGGTCATGTGAATACATGATTATACACGATGCACACGTTTTATACACGAATGTAACAAATACAAAGAGTACACGATGTTCCCGATAAAGTACACGAACACGAATACCCGATGTATCCGCTAAGGGGGATAACATCGCACAACCAGATCCATATAGTACTAATCCGTGTTTCCAACGTATCAGCATCATATAAAGTAATCTAAAGAAGGAATATAATCCTAAACAAGATATGATATGATCAGAGAATGTACTCGCCTGTATCCTGAGAATCTGGAGAATATATACTGTCCGAGGAGTGGTGTCTGGCTCCTATTAGAACAGCAGAAGTCACAACAAGTCCAGAATGGTAATAAGATGCACTACAATACATTCTACATGAATCTAGGTCAATCTAGGCCAAAGTCAACTCTTGGTCAACTCTGGTCAACCCTAGAAGTCAAACTAGGTCAACCAAGTCAAACCTAAGTCAAACAAGTCTATACTAGTCTAACTAGTCTATTCTACGTCTAACAAGGCTATACAAGACCAATCTAGACTTACTAGGCAAACAAACATACACATAGGCCATAGGCTATATCATGCCTATAAGCCAACCCATAACACATACACACATGACAATCTATATATATTTAATACACACATAGATATAACTATATAATCTAATATAGGAATACACATATAGGCTATCTATGATATATCAGCTAATATAGAAATACTCATGGGCATATAGACTACTATATACATATCACACATTGCATCATATATACCCATATTACTATTATATGGTAACACACATAATATAAGATACCTTAATGAAACTCACATACTCATATACAAGGAAAATAGGAAATGACATGTGTATGTGTGTGTGTAAAAACATGAGAGTGTGTGGGATGACACATGTGTGTGTGAGTTAGAGAGATACATGATAGCATGTGTGTGTGAGTGTCAGATATCTGAACAGGAAACACTAGGAAATCAGTGAGGTGTTCATAGGGTGTGTGTGTTAGACATAGACATGTGAGTGTGGTGTCAAGTGAGAATGTGTGTGTCATACATGATAGGGTTGTGTGTTAGTGTCAAGAGAGACAAGTGTGTGTATGTAGTGAGGCATGGGTATGATCCTGAAAACAGTGTAGGGAAATCAGTGAAGGGGTAACACGTGTGTAATGAAAAACAGTAGCAAGTGGTTCAATAACAGTGGCTTAGGAATCAACTCAGGAAATAGGAATTCCTGGAAGACAGTGAGTGAAAACAGTGAAGAGAGTGCCAATAGAGTGAGGAAAACATGATTAGGAAAAATTAGTGTAATAGTGGCATGTGTTCATGAGGAAAACAGGAAATGGGAAAACAGGAATGGCAACATGTGACAGTTAACAATGAATTAGAACATTCATGCAAAATAGTGAAGTAAAAGAAAAGAACTAATACTCAAATAAGGAAGGGAATTCAATCTCAGTTCAACCAATCTCAGGTATTGCAAAACAGGGTACATAAATCCTATTCCAGTTTATTAGGAAGCATACAAACTCATGTATTGAAAGCCATTCTCAGTCCACAGGCAATACAGGTATGAAAAGCTTCCATTCTCAGGTTAGCTATCATTTCAGTAAATCTCAGGTTAATAGGATTAATCCATTCAACACAGGGTAACATACATGCTTTGGTGTCCAGGAGACAGTGGCATTGATAATGGGAAATCAGTGAACAATGGCAGGAAACTATTACAGTTTACTAGAAAAATACAAACTCAGGTATTGAAAATACATTTCAGTCTACCATTCATTAAGAACATACATCTCAGTTTTTTTTTGAAAACAGGAAACAATTCCTAGATTAGGAAGAACCACCATCATTCTATTACAGTATTTAAAGAGGAAAACTCAGTTAAGGGGAAAGTAAACCAACCCAGTTGACAGTTTAATCATGAGTAACCATTCAATCTATAGTTCAGTTAAGAAGGGGTTGAATCTCAGGTTTTAGGGATAACTGCTTAGTTCAGCAGATTTTGAAAACCCAACACAATGTTCAAAAACCCCATTTTCCTATAAATAGCCAAATTCGAATGTAGACATGAAACTAAACATGAATAATAACATGTAGGGGTAATTAACAGAGGTTGAAACATCAATAAACATGGCTTAATAGTTTGGAAAAATACTAAAAAACAAGTATCAGGAAGTTTCAGCCAAAGCCATTTAACACCATGTTCGAATCCAAATATCCCATCAAAAACTAATCTAACATGTAAATTAATTCTAACATATATCCTACATTATAATTAGGATCTAATTAGTAAGTTAAAACATAATTTAAAACATTAAAATCGATTTAAACACAGGAATACAAATCCAGAACACACACGCACACAGTGTGTCCCCGTGCACACGGAAATACGTGTCCGACACGACATGGGAGCTCGTGAAACTTTGCGAGCCTCGTGTCAGGCAGTGCCCCAACCACCATGTCAAATTTTTTGCGTCGAGGTGGCATATCCTGCGCGCAGTAGCCCCCGAGTAGCAGGGGAGCTACAGTGCCACGCGCACGCACCCGCACCCGCGTGTTCCCGTGTCCCCCACGACTCGACACGACACGCAAATCACCACACGACACTGGAAAACCCTAAGCAACACCTAGGACTAATTTTCTATTCAAATAGATTCCAAAAACTCGAACGAAGTATCCTTTGAGGCATTTCGTCGAACAACTTAACTATCCACTGATACGTGTCCGATACGGACACATAATGGGTCCAAAACCTAGGGTTAGCCTATCCTACTATTAGGTTAGGGGTAGGGCATTCCTAAAATGATTTTTAATAGAATTTATGAGCAAATGAAAGGATTATACCTATAGGTGAATAAGCTCTCAAAAAGCCCCAATAAAATGATTCCTCAAACCACCAAAAGTTCTTCAAATTGATTCCTCCCTGTAAAAACTCAATACCAACAGCAAGAACAATGGATTTAGGTCCTATTGCAATTTGTTTGAAGGAATTTGGAGAAGAAATAGATTTTCTAAGGATTTACAAGGATGGGGACTCACCTCTTGCAAATGGCAAAGTTTCCTAAAGAGGCAACCCTAATTTTAGGAGCATATAAATAGGGGGGCTGACCATAGGGGCTGGTCAGATTTTCTAGGGTTAGGGCTTGGTTCAATGGGTGTGGGCTATGGGCCATTAAGCCTATTAGTCATAAAATGACTTGTGACTTCGCAAGTCATTCCTAATCAAACTAGCTCCTTTTTTCCCCAAATTAATTCCAATGAGTCAAACCTCACTAACTTAAGTCAACCTAGGTTTTTATATCCTAACCACTTAGTCATGACCTAAGTTAGCCACTAGGTTAGTCTCCAAAGTCAACATAAGTCAAGTCAACTAAAACACCAAAATTAATTATACTAAAAATCTCTAAAAATCACATTAATTCCAATAAATCTAAATAATACATAATAATTCCAAATAATTCTCAAAAATTTTAAAAATGACCAAAATACCCTCATTTGAAAAATTGGGTGTTACAATCCTACCCACCTTAGAAAATTTTCGTCCTCGAAATTAAGATGATCGTACCCCTTCTAGGTCAACCAACAATCAAGGTCAAACGAGGACTTATCTAAATCATGCAATTGGAAGGATACCAAAACATACAACAAAATGGTAGGGTACATCAATTTCAAAGACTGGCTAAGATACAGGTCAAGGACTCACCTCCAACTAAGTCTGGTGGCTGGAACTCCCTCCCGAAGGCGGAGTCCGGCTGGGATAAGTGCAGCAGGACAGTCTCGCAGCCTGTGTGCAGCTGACCCACATAACAGGCACACTCCTTTTCTCTTCCTACAGATGTCCCACACATGTCCAGGCTTCTTACAGAAGGTGCAGGTAGGCACCCTCTCAGCTGGCCTCTGCTGAACAGGAGTCTGGACTGGGTTAGCTGGTCTAGGCTGATAGTCTGGGTGCTCACGGGGCTCTGGGTATACACTGCTCCTCGGCCTCTTAGAACTAGGCTCCCATCCTGAATGTACCAAATCCTACAGTAGTTGGATTCCACAACCCTGCACCTTCAGGATCTAAGCCTGAACTCTCTGTGTCTCCAACACATCCCGGAGAAGTCTGGATATCTGAGCTCCGTCAGGAAACAAACCTGCCGAGGGTATGGTATGGGGTACTGCTCCTGGAGGCAGAGGAGGAGATGGGGAAGAACTCTTGGTCTCAGATGAGACTGCCACTCTCTCCTGAGTAACAGGTGGGGGAGGGAAATTCTCTGGTAAGGATGCTAACACCTCCTCGATGGCGGGAGGTGCCACTACCCTTGGGTCAGCCTGAGGGGTCACTACCTCCTGAGCAATAGGAGGTAGAAGCACACTATCAGTAGCTGCAGCTGCTCTCAGGCGACAGGCTCGGGTCATGGGTGCCATACTGGAAGGGATAAAAAACACAATAATCATTAAGGCTGTACAGCAGTCTACCATCCTATCTGTAAAACTGGTAATTATCAACAACCAATTAAAATATAAAAGGGGTACTAATAAAAATCAAATCAATAGTTTAAGGGACGAAAGTCAATAGCATTGAAATCCAATCACGATACATGTATAGAGAGGTAAGGATTAATTTTTGCATCTACATACACTATAATATGCATACAGAACTATATATACCCTATGTGAACATAACATAGAGATGAAGGGTTAGGTTTTCATGGCAGTTGTAAACATTAGTGTAGAGTGTCAAGTGTACATGGGTTAAACTTGAAACAAAGTGTTCGATCTTTCAGTTTACCTCAACATTGCATATTAGACCTGAAATTGTACTACGCATTTGAAAGCAATAAAAATGTTATCATGTATTCAATTTTTAAAATTTTGAAGAAATTCGAAAAAAAATCAACTCAATGTGTACCCTAACCACAACTTAACATGTAAGAGTACGAACCTAACATTATATACCTGCACACAACCATGTATACGGCTCAAAACTTTACAATTTAAAACTACAATTTGAACTAAACACTTAGAATCCAAGGTTAAGGGTTTACTATGTACATAGTCTCAGATTTGACAATTCAACACAAAACTCAACCAATTTTTTTTTTGAAATAAAGCCCTGTATATAACATACATGTGTAGTGATGTAAGCAAAACTAATAACATGAAATTTAAATTTAAATTACGAATTTAATATGGAGAAACATAGAACTAGTCACTGATACTGCACTATATTAGAATACTAGGATTTTGAGAACTTAACATTAATCATATTAACATGCATTTAGATAGGTTGGTAAACAAGTGTAGTATGCATACGTGTCAGGCAAGTATTTGTGTCCACTATATATATATTTAAGGTAAAATAAGATATAATGGCAAGAAGGAAACAATGATAAAATCCATTCTGCTTATCTGTTTTAATGGAAGGAACCATTTTGAAACCAGAGCTACAATATCAAATCTAAGTCAAGGTCTAGCAAAATCACTAATTCATTGTATTAGGAAGAATTTATTGCAAGAAGTTACACAAGGTTATAATAACAGCTAGGCTATTCCTACTCATACTCCTACTCCTAAGTTATTTGATGATGGGGTATAATTTATACAACAGAATGGTACGATAGAGATGATATGTTTAAAAACCTTCTCAAGATACAATCTGATAATCATATGCGTCTGTCCAAAATCATGTTACTCAAAGTCCTCGCCATGCCAGTAAGCAAGGCTGCGAATAACGATATATTCCATAACTAGGGTATGCATCTCTACAATCATGTCATCTGGAAATCTCGCTATGCTGACTAGTATAGCTGCGAGAAATTCCAAATCTCATAACCAAGATACGTACATCCGAAGCCAGGTCTCCATGTTTCCGCCATGCCAGCTAATATGGCTGCGATAAACTACAGGTTCCATAATCATGCAGACGTTTTACCATCCCTGTATTCCCGTCAATATATGTTATCAAAAAATATCGTAACTCAGGCTATAAAATTCATCTCGATAGAAAAAATCAAAATCAACAACGATCCAACAAAAATCAAATTCAATAATCAAGGAGTGAGAGCGAACAAAACAAGGGAAAGGATTTCAAATTGAAGTTTAAATAAGATTCTCAAGGGTCGTCCCAGAAATCTTTTAAGGAATCCTAACTGTGATTGAGTACCCTTAAAAATATATTCTAATCATACTACAGGTTGTAGTGATACTCTAGTTCGAATACCACTACATAAACTCGACCTGCATGGGCCACCACTAAAAACGTGTCACGACCCGCACCCACTATGAGGGTACGAGGACATAACAATGCCCAGCCTACGCTACAGTGTGGGCGGTAGAACGCTGTCCTAGGTCATAATATCTAACAGATAAGGGTAATTTACAGTTATACTCCCCGAATGGGGGTGACATAACAGAATATAACTCAACCACATCTAAGGTAGAACATGAAAGAAAAGATAGATAAATATCCAGAATGAAACACAGAGATACAACCCAGAGTTCTAAGTGTCTAAATAAGTACATATCTTAGAAATATCCCAGAATCTAACTACAGTGATCCAGAAAGTAAAGATAACCCTAATCTAGAGAAGTATCATCCACTGCTAGCAGGTCCAAGTCACTAGTGATGTCTAATGCTGCACCAAGAGGGATAGACACCAGAGCCTCATCATTCACTGTAAAATTTTTAACAGGTCCAGTCAGGACAGGAGCGAGTACAGTACATCTCAACAAAATCATAACCGGTTAGGAAATATAAACATGCTAGAGAGTAAGATACAGGATCTGAAGAAATAATATGATAAAAAGAGAGACAGTAAGTAAATAGCTACAATATATAGAGAACTAACAGTGCTAGTGATTCAGGGCACAAGATGGTTATGTAGACGGTACGATGTTATACACGAGTAATCTACAGAGGTTATACACGAGTAATCTACTGGGTTGAATACATAACCACTTCTACTCCCTCGCCCCAATCAATACACAAGGATCCAGTTACGTTATGTTATTGTACACGAAGGTCATGTGAATACATGATTATACACGATTTATACGTTTCGTACACGAATGTAACAAATACAAAGAGTACACGATGTTCCCGATAAAGTACACGAACACGAATACCCGATGTATCCGCTAAGGGGGATAATATCACACAACCAGATCCATATAGTATTAATCCGTGTTTCCAATGTGTCAGCATCATGTAAAGTAATCTAAAGTAGGAATATAATCCTAAACAAGATATGATATGATTAGAGAATGTACTCGCCTATATCCTGAGAATCTGGAGAATATATACTGTCCGAGGAGTGGTGTCTGGCTCCTATTAGAACAGCAGAAGTCACAACAAGTCCAGAATGGTAATAAGATGCACTACAATGCATTCTACATGAATCTAGGTCAATCTAGGCCAAAGTCAACTCTTGGTCAACTCTGGTTAATCCTAGAAGTCAAACTAGGTCAACCAAGTCAAACCTAAGTCAAACAAGTCTATACTAGTCAAACTAGTCTATTCTAGGTCTAACAAGGCTATACAAGACCAATCTAGACTTACTAGGCAAACAAACATACACATAGGCCATAGGCTATATCATGCCTATAAGCTAACCCATAACACATACACACATGACAATCTATATATATTTAATACACACATAGATATAACTATATAATCTAATATAGGAATACACATATAGGCTACCTATGATATATCAGCTAATATAGAAATACTCATGGGCATATAGACTACTATATACATATCACACATTGCATCATATATACCCATATTACTATTATATGGTAACACACATAATATAAGATACCTTAATGAAACTCACATACTCATATACAAGGAAAATAGGAAATGACATGTGTATGTGTGTGTGTAAAAATATGAAAGTGTGTGGGATGACACGTGTGTGTGAGTTAGAGAGATACATAATAGCATGTGTGTGTGAGTGTCAGATATCTGAACAGGAAATACTAGGAAATCAGTGAGGTGTTCATGGGGTGTGTGTGTTAGACATAGACATATGAGTGTGGTGTCAAGTGAGGATGTGTGTATCATACATGATAGGGTTGTGTGTTAGTGTCAAGAGAGACAAGTGTGTGTGTGTAGTGAGGCATGGGTGTGATCCTGAAAACAGTGTAGGGAAATCAGTGAAGGGGTAACATGTGTGTAATAAAAAATAGTGGCAAGTGGTTCAATAACAGTGGCTTAGGAATCAACTCAGGAAATAGGAATTCCTGGAAGACAGTGAGTGAAAACAGTGAAGAGAGTGCCAATAGAGTGAGGAAAACATGATTAGGAAAAATCAGTGTAACAGTGGCATGTGTTCATGGGGAAAACAGGAAATGGGAAAACAGGAATGGCAACCTGTGACAGTTAACAATGAATTAGAACATTCATGCAAAACAGTGAAGTAAAAGAAAAGAACTAGTACTCAAATAAGGAAGGGAATTCAATCTCAGTTCAACCAATCTCAGGTATTGTAAAACAGTGTACATAAATCCTATTCCTGTTTATTAGGAAGCATACAAACTCATGTATTGAAAGCCATTCTCAGTCCACAGGCAATATAGGTATGAAAAGCTTCGATTCTCAGGTTAGCTATCATTTCAGTAAATCTCAGGTTAATAGGATTAATCCATTCAACACAGGGTAACATATGCGCTCTGGTGTCCAGGAGACAGTGGCATTGACAATAGAAAATCAGTGAACAATGGCAGGAAACTATTACAGTTTACTAGAAAAATACAAACTCAGGTATTGAAAATACATTTCAGCCTACCATTCATTAAGAACATATATCTCAGTTTTTTTTTTGAAAACAGGAAACAATTCCTAGATTAGGAAGAACCACCATCATTCTATTACAGTATTTAAAGAGGGAAACTCAGTTAAGAGGAAAGTAAACCAACCCAGTTGACAGTTTAATCATGAGTAACCCTTCAATCTACAGTTCAGTTAAGAAGGGTTTGAATCTCAGGTTTTAGGAATAACTACTCAGTTCAGCAGATTTTGAAAACCCAACACAATGTTCAAAAACCCCATTTTCCTATAAATAGCCAAATTCGAATGTAGACATGAAACTAAACATGAATAATAACATGTGGGGGTAATTAACAGAGGTTGAAACATCAATAAACAGGGCTTAATAGTTTGGGAAAATACTAAAAAAAACAAGTATCAGGAAGTTTCAGCCAAAGCCATTTAACACCATGTTCGAATCCAAATATCCTATCAAAAACTAATCTAACATGTAAATTAATTCTAACATATATTCCACATTATAATTAGGATCTAATTAGTAAGTTAAAACATAATGTAAAACATTAAAAATGATTTAAACACAGGAATACAAATCCAGAACACACACGCACACAGTGTGTCCCCGTGCACACAGAAATACGTGTCCGACAAGACACGAGAGCTCGTGAAACTTTGCGAGCCTCGTGTCAGGCAGTGCCCCAACCACCATGTCAAATTTCTCGCGTCGAGGTGGCGTATCCTGCACGCAGTAGCCCTCGAGTAGCAGGGGAGCTACAGTACCGCGCGCACGCACCCGCACCCGCGTGTTCCCATATCCCCCACGACTCGACACGACATGCAAATCACCACACGACATTGGAAAACCCTAAGCAACACCTAGGAATAATTTCATATTCATATAGATTCCAAAAACTCGAACGAAGTGTCCTTTGAGACATTTCGTCGAACAACTTAACTATCCACTAATACGTGTCCGATACGGACACGTAATGGGTCCAAAATCTAGGGTTAGCCTATCCTACTATTAGGTTAGGGCTAGGGCATTCCTAAAATAATTTTTAACAGAATTTATGAGCAAAGGAAAGGATTATACCTATAGGTGAATAAGCTCTCAAAAAGCCCCAATGAAATGATTCCTCAAACCACCAAAAGTTCTCCAAATTGATTCCTTCCTGTAAAAAAACTCAATACCAATAGAAAGAACAATGGATTTAGGTCCTATTGCAATTTGTTTGAAGGAATTTGGAGAAGAAATGGATTTTCTAAGGATTTACAAGGATGGGAACTCACCTCTTCTAAATGGCAAAGTTTTCTAAAGAGGCAACCCTAATTTTAGGAGCATATAAATAGGGGGGGCTGACCATAGGGGCTGGTTAGATTTTCTAGGGTTAGGGCTTGGTTCAATGGGTGTTGGCTATGGGCCATTAAGCCTATTAGTCGTAAAATGACTTGTGACTTCACAAGTCATTCCTTAATCAAACTAGCTCCTATTTTCCCCAAATTAATTCTATGAGTCAAACCTCACTAACTTAAGTCAACCTAGGTTTTCATATCCTAACCACTTAGTCATGACCTAGGTTAGCCACTAGGTTAGTCTCCAAAGTCAACATAAGTCAAGTCAACTAAAACACCAAAATCAATTATACTAAAAATCTCTAAAAATCACATTAATTCCAATAAATCTAAATAATACATAATAATTCCAAATAATTCTCAAAATTTTAAAAAATGACCAAAATACCCTCATTTGGGAAACGGGGTGTTACAAAGATCATCATCGATCTTGATATCCATTTCCTTGTTCTCCTTCATCAATCCTATCACTTTGCTACTGCTGAGTGGTTTGAAGAAGTTAGGGTTGCACTTGTCATGTTCCTTAGTCTTCTTCTCCATGATGTGGTTGTGAAAGAGATAGGGCAACCATTTTGTCGAGTAGCAAGTGCCAGAGGTACCACTCTTGTAGTACAAGGAGCATATCTTACAGTGGCACAGCAGCTCTTCAAAGACGGCCACCATATCAGCATTCTCCTGACGAAGATTGTCCAACTCGTCATTGGTTGGGACAAATTCCTCATAAGGGATATTCCCCATTGGCAGGCTCGAGATATACTTCATCTCATGAAGAGCCAGTCCAATCTCTCCACAGGGCATCATAAAAGTTCCTGTCCTGAAGTTGTACCTCTCCGCCAATGCGAGGAACATATGAGGATTGGGGTGGAAGCCGTAAACGGTAGAATATACAGCCTGGTACAGCTCAATCTTCTTGAGCTTCTCTTCGAATTGAGCCAATATCCAATTGGCTATACAATTCCATCTCTTGTTGTCCGGATTCACAAGACCCGTCAATCGGATGTCTTGGTCCGGATATCTTCCCTCAACCTTCGTAAACTCGTTTGTGAATATTGGCGTTCGGACTGGCAGTGGCAGGGAGGAGTTCTCCGGTGGAATACAGCCGGGTTCCAATCCTCTGAGCAGAGAGCTGTGACGCTCAGACGAACTGTAGAAAATGTCCTTGTTGTTCGGCCCCTTCTTCACACAAATGTTTCCCGTTCGGGCTTACTGGAGAGAAGTTATATCCCAGTCCATCCTCCTGGGATAGCTCGCAAAAGCATAGCGAGATAGGGGAAGGCACCTGAAAAATTCTGATAAAAGTATCATTTTCTCGCCTCTCTGAAAGAGTCTCTGTTCAACAAGAGGTCTCGGCTGAGAACTCTTATCAAGAGCCTCACTAAACAGAAACAGAGGCTTCTTATGAACAATGGCATCAGCAGTTTGTAGAGTCTGCCCGTTCATCAGACTCAGCAATGTTTCATTGTCTTGTGCTGTTAGGATGGCTTGTCGATACGATGGCAGGGCATACTGAGGAAATGTCACATGGGACAGATCCTCCTTAAACTCAGGCTCAGCCAAAGTCCATGTAAAGACCTCATAATTTGGGTCTTCCCTGAGGTTAACTGCATCAAACAAAAAGACAGAATTCAGTACATACAAAATCAAAGAGTCTGTTCAAAAGATGAGCAAATTGTGCAAGTGTCAGATTGCGCTATGTACATAGCATCAGATTGCGCTAATGTAGCCTACATGCACAAAATATCCAGTTGCGCCAACACATCCACTTGCGCAAGTCATCAAATTGTGCTAACACACTTGCGCAAGGCATCAGTTTGCGCTGGACAGACTTGCACAAATCGATAGATTGCGCTGAACATTTGCCAGCGCTTTCCAACCGATTACGCAAGAATATAGTTTTCATAAAAATGAAAACTATTGTGTGTGTGCAACCAAACCCTAAACAGGGCAACGCAATACCATCAAATCTCTAAAAAAAAGAGGTATGAAGGTTCGACAATATCAATGAACCCTAAAAAAAGGTTTTTGATCGAGTTTATCATCTACCTTGCAGTACGGGATGGCCAAATTCATGACGAGAAATTTGGGGCACAATCCGAGTCGAAGACTCAGCGGGGGCTTTGTCCTTCTCGGTGGCTGAACGTTTGGGGGCCATTGACGTCGAGGTGAAGAGAAGGAGAAGTAGTCGAAGCTGGCACAAAAGCTTTTCTCTCTTGAACAGTCAGAAACAAGTAAAGAATGAAAGAAAGAAGAATGAAAACTATTTATAGTTTTTCAAAAGTAACAATCACCTCAGATTGCGCCGAGAAATTAGGAGCTGATTCCTCCAAACGCGCAGTCAAGGCATCACTTGTGCGACTTGATTTTAAATTCGAAATTCAAAGTATTTCGAAACTTTAAATATTTTCAAATTTTGAAAACTTTGAAGGGGTCTTGTAGGTCCTAAAAATCAAGTTGCACCCATCAAAGAAGTAATAAAAATCAAATTGTGCATCCTTTAAATAAACTGCACAGGAGACAGATTGCGTAACAACTCAACTGCGCAAGCTGAAATGCGCATCCATCCAAGCGCGCTAGCTGACGTGGCCGCGACATCATTATCTGACAGAAAATTAGATCTTCTGACAGCTGACAGCCCAAAGAACGAGGAAACTGTTCGTTTCTCGTGCAACACAGCGCTCGAGGATAGCTGTACAAGCAGTATAAGCTACTTGCCCAATCGAAGCGCAGTCTGCCAGATTCTCTGCAGCGCAGTTCATTCCCAGTGCAGTCTGAAGCCAGTACAGTTCATGTGGCACAGTCCATCAAGACAACTGACATTTTGTACGTGACATACATGCCATCAATTGCTCACCACGTGGCAACCGTCTGTTTACGATCATGCGCATTTCAATCAAACAATGCCATGTGTCTAATACAGTTGAGCCACGATCGAGTAACTGCCAGTACAGTTCGCTGCTTGTGCAGTCCAATGTCTGTGCAATCCATCCTGCGCAATCCAGAATAACTAAAAATTAGTTATTTCCAGAACTCTATAAATAGAGTTTCAAGTCCTTCATAGGGGAGAGGAGAAAAATCAGAATCAAGAGCAGAGATCATTCAAGATCATCAGAGAAATCAGGAGTTCTTGCCCAAGTGTTGCTGCATTCTTCAGAGGCTACTGCCTTCAACTTCAGAGGCTATCATCTTCAAAGTTCACATCGTATAAGGGATAAAGCGATCGTCTTCAGATCGGATTCCTATAGTTGTACTTTTCTAAAATTCTATTGTAATCTTCTTACAAAGTTTGTGAAATAAAGAACACTTTTGTTTTTGCAAACACGTGTCACCTAGTCATCAGGTTATTCATCGTGCATATTCTCTCATGGAACCATGCACCAACAACGTGGCCAAATATAATGTCTTATTAATCGGCCTGCAACTGGTAAAACAACTGGAAGTTGACTATCTAGAAGCCTACGACAATTCCAAGCTAATAGTTAGTCAGGTCCGAGGGGATTATGAAGTTCATCATGAAGATCTCATCCCCTATCACAGTGCAAAAATCGAGTTGGCATCTACTTTCGCCGGATTCTTCATCGAGCACGTGCCTCGACTACAGAATTTAGAAGCAGATGCTCTAGCCGATCTTGCTGCTTCCTTGACCGTCCCTACCAATACTCAGCAGTCGATCACAGTGTCTGGTCAAGAACTATTCTGTATGAAAAATGCCTTGTATATTCATCACAGTTACACAACGGAAACAAATATTGATATTAAAGACTAAAGATTTCCTTTCGTAGACTACGTCGTCTATGGAATCCTTCCCGAGGACCCGAAGGAAGCAGTGTCTATCCAAAGGTGATCCTTCAGATTTTACTACGACACAACTACAAAGATTTTGTACCGATGCTCTTTCGATAGGCTACTGTTATGATGTTTATCAGACACAGAAGCCAAACATGCACTCCGGAAGGTTCACGACGGAGTTTGTGGTGCACATCAATCGGGCCCCAAATTACAAGGACGCCTGAAACGAATGGGTTATTGTTGGCCCACGATGATAACAGATGATGTAGAATATGCAAAAAAGTATAGGGCTTGTCAGCTTCTTCCCGATTTCATTCATCAACCTTCAGAGTTTCTACACCCAATGGCAGCATCTTGGCCTTTTGAAGCCTGGGCATAGACGTCGACCAATCAGCCCACCATCTTCTAGAGGACATCGGTTCATCCTAGCCATAACCGACTACTTCTCCAAATGGGCGAAAGCTATACCGCTCACCGAAGTGAAGGCGTCAAACATGATCAGTTTTATCAAACATCACGTTATCTACCGCTTTGGCCTACCTCGCAGGATCATCCATGACAATAGTCCACAATTCGTAAGCCATGCATTCTATCGGTTCTACGATAGGAACCGAATCCAGAACGTAGCCTCTACTACCTACAATCCAGCGGCTAATGGGCTAGCAGAAGCCTTCAATAAAACCATCATAAATCTTCTCAAAAAGTTCGTGTCTTCAAACAAGCACGATTGGAATAAGAAGCTCGACGAATGTCTATGGGCCTATCGTACAACGGTCCGGACTCCAACAGGCAGTACGCCATTCTCTCTGGTTTATGGAAGCGAAGCAGTTCTTCCCCTAGAAATCCAGATTCCTTCTCTTAGAGTAGCCCTAACCAGCGAGTTGACTACCGAAGAAAGCTACCGTCTGCGACTCCAGGAGCTCGAAGTGCTAGACGAAAAATGCTTGTTAGCTCAGCAACGCATTGAGTTATACCAAGCACGCCTTTCCAGAGCCTTCAATAAAAAGGTGAAGGAAAGAATCTTCCAAGTCGGTGATCTAGTCTTAGCAGTGAGAAGACCAATGGTCATGACGCACAAAGCAAAAGGAAAATTCTAGCCTAAATGGGAAGGTCCTTTCATCATAGAACCAGTGTATTCCAACGGTACGTACCGACTAATCAAGCCTGATGGTGACTTGCACATGATGCCTATCAACGACAAGTTCCTGAAGAAATACTATGTGTAACATTTTTTACATAATGTTCACATATGTTCAGTCATGTAAATGTACAGTTCGATGTTTATGTGATTCAAAAATTATCTAACTATTATCTGTATTTCAAGAGTCTTGAATACGCCTTGGATAATAGGTCCTCTAAAATATTTCTCCAGTGGAATCATTCCCATTTTTGACTCTGTTCGAACTCGGTTTGACGAAAACAAGTCACATCCCTGTTACCTCTGAATTATTTTCAGATAATTATTTCTCCAGTGGAATGATTAAGAAATGTTTTACCATGTCCATATAACCTCTGAGCAAAGAATTCATCAAGGATAATCGCGTCCATACTACCTCTGAATTATCCACTCCCACCTAACGTTATATATCTTTCCACGTCCATACTACCTCTGGTCAGATATAGAACATCCTCTGCTATTATGTCCATATTACCTCTACTAGCAGCTTCGTTCAACTTATTATCTATATTCAAAAAAATTAATACAAAACGGATAATAGGTCCACATCAAAATTCCCCTGTAGAATACCCACCAGAAATATCCTTGCTACGTCCGCATTACCTCTAGTTCCGATATTTCACAAAACCACATTCACTTTGAAAAGATTCTTTATTTTTTACTTGAACATCTATCAAGAGACGGAAAAAAGGGTACAAGAGTCGTGACGGCTGGAAAAAAAGAGGGTACAAACAAAAAATCTAAGGGATACATAGGCGATTGATATTGTCCCTTAGAGCCACGATTTCGGTTTTAGACTTCGCGGTAGCTCGACGGCGCGCCTCTTCTTGGCGAGTAGCTTCATCCTCAAAAAGGATCAGACTCAGATGCTCTCCCTCCAACTTCGCCAGCTATTCTTCTAAATGGATAGAATTGGTGACGGTCATGGCAGCCTGAGCCAAATAATCCTCCTTTTCATATGTTGTCGCCCTCAAGTCAGATTCAGTTGGGCGATCTCGTTCTGGATCTGCACAATGTGATTATACTTCTCGGTGATCTGCACAGCCAATTTATTCTTCGAGGCATCACGTGCCTCACTTGTAGCGTTGAACTGACCATACTGGTCAGCCAATTCGCCGATCTCTCGAACGAGGGCGTCCTTCCTTGCCTGGAAAGTAGCCTTCTCCTTCGCAAGAGCCGTGATCAAAGCCTCGTCTTCTGCGCGAAATAGCACCATCGGGCTCCGCTACTTGGTATCCCGGAACCTGGCCACCTGACCCTCCAGGTTATTCAGAACTTTCCTCAGAATATTGGCCCGCTCTTCATAACCGGCAATGCTCTCGAGGGCCGCCACTTGTCATTCGACAACAGCCTTCATAGGGCCAAAGGCAGCATTCCGATTCAGGACTCCAGGAAGCTTCACTTTCAGCACAGAGTAGAAAGCTTTGACGACTTCCCGGGCCATCTCCTCATCTTCAGTGGAGGTCGTCGGGGAGGAGGCTTGGAAAGTTTCTTCCACTCCAGGAAGGGATACTTGACAAGAAGCCGAACCTGACAAAGAAAATATATATATAATACATCAGTAACCAAAAAAAGAGAAATATGAAATAGTTGTAATTTCATACCTTCAGCTTGCTCAACTCCAGCCTGGGCTACGCCATCAATCTTCGCTTCAGGGAAACCAAGAGCAGGCCCAGACTGTTCAAGAAGAACAATATCAAGGCCCTGAGCGGCATCAGGCCTAATTTCTTCCACAATTCCAGCTAGAACAGGAGCAGATTCGGCAACAGCCCCCTCAACAGGCTGTTCAACCTCTCCTTCTGTAGCCGATACCGGTTCACTAATGGGTCCCTCTGTACCAATAAATTTAGAGAAGCCAGGGACGACCTCTGCTCCTTCTCTAATGCCTGGGAGCTATCTTCGCGAGTGGTCCCTTCTCATTGTCAAAAAGGGAACATACAGTCGTGGTCAACCTCACGAGGAGCACGCGAAATCAGAGTCGAAAAATCTCATCCGAAGATAGGCACAAAGATGACATACCCGCAGGAGGATGAGCCGATTGGACTTGATTCTCGTCCAACTCTTTCATCACAGCCCCTATTGTAGACATATCCCCCACAGATATGTCATAGGAGGGACTGATCTTCTGATCGTCGTCATGGTCTGGGCCTTCGCCTTGATCACCCCGTTGCTCAGGTCTTACAGCTGAAGAAGACCCGCCCACATCCAACGGTCGAGGATGAGCAGGGGACACTGTTGTCACGTCCACCTCTTCAGATGAGGAGGCACCTACCTCAGCTTCAAATCCAGGGTCCTGTGCAAAGAACAGACGCAAGGGTGAGAAAGCTTCCAAAGGCTTGACCATAACGGCTACGGAGTCTACGAAGGGATCTATCTCCCGAATAGTAACGGCCCGCGATGCCGTTCCTCCTCTTCCAGTTTGCCGGGAGGACCTCCTCAAGGGAGGCGAGCCAGCACCTACTTCCTTGGCTCTCCTCTAGGCGACAGTTTTCTTCTTTCGTTTTAAATTTGGCTCCTGGGCCAATTCAGTTAAAGCTTTCCTCTTCTGAGGAGGATTGAGATGAGAAGAATCATCATCTTTTGTGTCCTCCTTCGGAGACACTGTTGGCTTCCAAAGGATAGCTTTTGGCCGCAATACTACGGCTGGCTTCACGGTGGGAACAACACTCTCCTTCCTACGGCCCGTCGGCATCTTTTTTGCAGGAAAAGGGCCAAACCGAGTCCCCAATATCAAGCTCTGTTCACGATTATACCGGGGATGAAAAGTATTAATCTGAACATAAAATTTGGTGGCAGCATAGCACAAATGGGTCTCAGGCTTATCCAAGGGCAGAGTGAAGACTGCCCCCGTACACCCAGCATTGTAGTACATCCAAGCATGCGCCCCGTCAATTAAGCTGTCTATCGACTCCAAATGCGGGCTGGCATTTTCCAAAAGGAGCTGGCTGTAGCCAAACTGCCGTACGAAATGGCTCGACAGATATGGCTCAAGATAAGCATGATTCCTGTTTCGGAGCACCAGATGTGATGGTCTAATCGATTAGAGCTAGTAAAACGACCCAACAGTCAAACTAGTGGCATGAACTCCCTCATCCACTAAAATATCTCCTGCATTACCGTTGCCGGACAGAGGGGATACTCTGAAGAACTCATAGTTCTGCAAGAAGCCTAAAGCCTTTCTGCAGGCAGGTACACCGGTGACGGTCCAATCTGTATCACGAAATCTATGAAGAAAGGCGTCTTTCGCCAAAGAATCCGCCATCAGCCCAGCATTCATCAGGGTAGGACAATGCAGTAGCAGCCACCCCTTTAGAAAATGATATGGAAGTTCGGTCCGGACGAAGTTGGTCCTACCGTCAGGAGTCACTGCATTCCTAACAAAGTCCTGCAGACTTCGTCCAGTGGCACAGACCATCGCGGTAAGCAATACAAGACGGTGTCCGAACGCCAGCTTCACAGCCGGAAGTATCATACCCCGGCTTATTCTCTCAATGGACCCTGAACCTCCAGGGACTATGCAGTCACGAAGCCAAATTATTAAGAAAGTTGCCAACACAGCTTTCTCTGACAATGGATATTCAGCTTGACGGAAGTAATGGTCGATCGGGGACTCAGGATCATTACTGTCCTCAGTATCCGTCGTCTCATAATCCGTCATCCGGGCTTCTATATCGGACTTGGTCATAGGTTTTAAGATCGAAAAAGAGGCCGGATCTTTTCATTCTTCTTGAACGACGATGTATCCCATCCAAGCTCTCGTATGGGGATTGGCCCCCTCGGTTCTCCCTTTCTTATTAATCCTATGGACAGATAAGGAGGTGGCAGAGCAATTCCTTGTATACATCAATCATCCCAAAGTTTTCACTCTCTAGATCTTGGAGCTCTTTATCACAAGGCACGTACTCTTCATAGGGCTCCATGCCCCAGGGAAGCTTCGACACTTCCTGTATTTCGTGGAGAGCCAATCCCATCTCCCTACCCGGAGTAAAGAAGGTACAGGTGTGAAGGTTATATAACTCTGCCAAAGAGACAAACACCGGCCAGTTGACCCTTACACCATAATAAGTGGCCCTAATAACATAGTAAAGGCCAGCAGTCTTTATGGTGGATTCATACGTGGAAAGCACCCAGCCAGTGAGATTGCTCCAGAATGAAGATGGATACCTCCAGCCTTCCATCCGCGTCTTTCCTGCGGGATACGACACATCCCCCGTCATTATCAAATTACAAAGCGTGTCAGTGGCATAAGGATGGAGGTTAGTCGGAATGTCATTCACTACGGCACTAGGTTGTAATCCTCTCGTAGAATAAGATGCAGATCCCCGGACACACTTGAAAGTGTCCTTCTTTCGATCGTCTGAGTCGAACTGTATTCTTCCAGAGATAACCCCGGGGAGCTCAGAAGTCAGCTCCCACTTCATCTGTCACCGCACGGCCAAGACAGTAAAATCAGACAAAGGATATTGACACTCCATCGATGGTAGCCATATCCTCTGATTGTTCGGATAGATCACCATTGGGTTTCTCAAGCGTATGGTCTCGCCATCTTCAAACCCCACACTATCACCAAACAAGAAGTACGGCTTCTTGAAACAACGTGCCCCTCCATACACGAACTTTTCATCATTAATCATCTGCCTCAAGAAGGTCTTATCATATTCAAGTATGGCAAGTGTCAGTTCCGTAGGCTGGTTTTGACTGATCGTGGCTTGAACCTTGATGATCATATTCGTTATGAGACTAGTATCGAGGACTTGATAGGCAGAGCAGAAAGGGATTCCCTCAAGCTCCGAGACAAACATATTTACTGCAAGGACAGAAGAGAAAGTCAGACTCAGAAACTGCAGGAAAAACTAAGTGCTGTAGGGCTCTTATGCACCCAAAGGACTATGCGCCCAAAGGGATACGCGCCCAAAACAAACATGTGGGCACATAACATACAACAGTGCGTGGGCACATAATATACAAGTGGCATGTGGGCGCATAACATGGCAACATATGGGCGCATAGCATACCACAGTGTTGGCGCATGACTTCTGTGGGCGCATAAGAATGCTCACAGAAGTATGTTGCCTTAGGCGCATGCGCCCAGGCAGAAGAAAAGTCTGAGTGTCACAAATTAATGATCGAGACTTTGTTTTTTGAGACGTGGCCTCACCCAGAATCGGGTCCTGGACTGGTGAGGACGCTGCCGCAGGAGGATAGCCACTCGGTGCAGCCCCCTTGCCCTTCGCAGACCTCTTGGCGACCTTGGGAGACATGATTCGTTAAAGAAAGGAGAAGAAAAGTCTTTTGAAACTTATAAGAGAGGAGAATAATGAACTCTCTCTCCTTCAGAGCCTATTTATAGGCATGGGACACTTCTTATGCGCCCACTATTTCCTATGCGCCTATTGCACAATATACGCCCATAATGGCCTATGCGCCCACGTGAAGATCCAGCCTCTTGCACACTATGCGACTGCCACTTGCTGGTGTGGACGACGTATGAAGGATGGACCTCTTCAAATTCTATTCAGTTCAGTTTTCGAAGAAGATCTCAACAGTCGTCTCTCTGACAGGCTGGCCAAACGCTATTCGCCCAAAGAGAGAGCCGTGCTATGCGCCCACTACATCACAAGAAGACGGTCCATGCTACTTTCAAAGTATTTAGAACTCGTTCAAGTATCTAAAACTTTGAAGGAGGTCTTATAGAAGCTTGAAAATTTCAGTAATGAAGCTCTATGCACCCAAGCCAATAAGGACATATGCGCCCAAGTCATCCTGCGAGGCTCTATGCGCCTAAGTCATCTTGTGAAGCTCTATGCGCCCAAGCCACCCTGGGAAGGAGGGCGCATAGCCTGAAATAGGGCTATGCACCCAAGCCTGACTCGGTCAAAGCCATGATCAAAACGTGTACCGAAGCGCACGGCTACGTCAGTCTCCACGAGCAGTCATGCACGGAAGCATGCGGCCACGTCAACACCACAACCAACCCACGATCTCGCAGCCTGCATGCGCCTACACCCTATGCACCCAAGGCAGGACTATGCGCCCACATAAAAACCAGTATGTTTTACTCGTATGGGCGCATAACATCATTCCAGCTCAAGAACGACTATAAAAGGGGGTCTAATCCCTCTTCAAAGCACAGAATGGAGAGCATTTTCAAGAGCCAAATTGTTACACTTCTTGCCAGTGAGCTGAGAGTTAGCAATTTTCTTAGGTTTTCTCCCACTTTTGTAATCGGAGTGTCAACGAAGTAAAGGAGCAACTGCCGCTCGATCTCTATCGTCCCATTCCCCAGAATTCTTTTTTGTACTCGAGAATCCTCGGCGCAGGATCTCCCAGGCGTACTCAATTTATGGTGCCTTGCGCCAATAAAGAAAAGACAACATTTCTTCTTCTTTTTGTGTGTGTCCACAGGGTCCTCACAAATTCCCCAGCAGAACTACCTTTAATTCTTACAAAACTTTCTTGTAAGGGAAATCCTCTAAACAAACTCTCCAATTTATAAAAGTTTATCATTAAAGCTAAGTCGTTTTAAAGACATCATTATTTCAATTCCCCAGTCAAAATTAGAATAATCTATTGTGTCAAAAGAATAATCATGTCCATATTACCTATAAATTATTTCTATGACACTTATCTTCTATAGAGACTCATAAATTTATCATGTCCATATTACCTCTGAGAAAATTTACTCTGAATGAAATATTCATGTCCCTATTACCTCTGAAATACTCTATATTATCAACTCTCTCTATAGAAATCTATAAATCTGCCATGTCTATATTACCTCTGAACAGATTTATTTCAAAAATATTTATCATGTCTATATTGCCTCTGATGAAGTTTATGATCATCTTCTGTTACTTGCATACAGTCGAATGCATCACAGACAATGGGAGCAATTATCATCTATCATTTCCATATTACCTCTGATAGTGATCAATTTCCAGTTTCTATATCTATTTTTTATACCTAATCAGGTATGCCAAGGATAATAGATCTACTATAATATCTATCATGTCCATATTACCTCTAATAGTCATCAATTTCTTACTCTATTATCTATACCTCATCAGGTATGCTACAGATAATAGATTCACTCAAACATCTATCATGTCCATATTACCTCTGATAGTAATTAATCTTTCATATCTATTATCTATGCTCGAATTGTGCATGTTATAGATAATAGGTCCACACAATCATAATATTTTTCTATGTCCATATTACCTCCAGAGAAATATCAAAACTCAAATATCTCCAGCAACATAAAAATTGTTCTTTACTTACAAATTTTAGTGAAGATACAGAATACTTTCATCATCAACTATAAAAAGAAGAAAGAAAGGAAAATTACACAGCTTCAAAGATGTTTAGGCACTTTGTAGAGCTCTGCAATCTCCTTTTCCAAAATATCAATCTCAGATTATTTTCGATTAGCTGCCCGGCGTTTGACTTCGGCCTGCTTAGAAGCATCATCCCTGAAAGGGGTCAGTTCAACACACTTCTCTTCCAGAGTAACGAGTTCAAGGTCCAACCTTTCGACCTTGTTTCTAGCTTCATTTGACTGAGCAACAATGATCTTTTGATACCTAGTGTTCTCGGCCAGAGAAGACTCCTCTAAAGCATAAGCATCTTGGAGGGCTTTGATCTCAGCAGTAAATTCACTCATTTGTGCAATGTTTATTTTTTGGTAGGAAGCATACTTAACCGAGGAAGCTGAAAGAAACTCGTATTCTTTGTGAGCCTTGAGAACATGTTCTTTAAAAACCCTTTCTTGATTCACCGAGACAACTTCCTCCTTGTGGATAGCGTCGTTCAGTTTGCTGAGCTCATCGGATTCAATTATGAAAGGTCACGACGGTGGATGAGACCAATATTTACCACACGTCGCTCAACAGTGTCAAGTAATATTCTTAAATCCCCGACTATGATTTCATGACCAGGGAAACTTTCAATTGCTTGAATCATATGGATAGGTGGTGTCTTAGTATGGGCAAAAAGAAGGTCCCTTTCTACAATCCTTTGTATCCCACTTGCCAAAAGGGAATAAAAACTTTGCACACAAAGCTTAGCCATACCTTCAAGATGGACACCTATTAGCGGTGTCATGGGGATAGTAGTTGTCTGAGCTTCTATCTCAGATGAAGGAGGAAGAGATTCTTAAGCAGCTATTATGCAAAAGATTAGGTTAATTTGAATAAAAGAAGTAGAAAACAGATGCTATGGAAGAGTGCAGTACCCATGCCATGACTTCCATCTGTGAGTAAATATGTTTCGACAGGCCTCTCAGTAATGACGGGTACCGATTCTTCAACAGGCCCCGCAGATACTTGCTCAGTTATTCCAGTTTCAACTTAGGAGGAAAGTACAATACCTTCAGGTGTATTCTGAACTTCTGGTTCGATAGCCGAAGCTACCAGCCTTGAACCAAGGACTGTTGAAGGCTCACTAGGCAGTTGTAGACTGGTTTCAATCTCTTTAAGATTTCCCAAGTCTATATTTTCAAAAGCCGAGCCACCATCGTCCACTACATCTTTAGGTTCAGATGCTGCATGAGATTGGTCGCCTTCCTCGTTATCCTAGTCATCCACCGATTCATCCCATGGAATGGTCTTGGAGGGACCGACATCATTCTTGTGCAACGATTCAGCTGCTTTTGAAATTACCCCGTCAGGTGAACTCATAATGTTCACACTTTCAGTAGTCTGATGAGAAGGAGTTCTACGAGACGATCTCCATGGAGATGTCTGCTCTGGTTCCCTAACGAGAGGATTAATTGGCGGTATGAAAGCAAGAGTCAATTCATTTACTGCTTAGGCAACCAATTCTGGGTCTATTTCAGGAAACGAATGATGGCTTTCAGATGATTTTTATTTTTTGTGAGCTACCTTCTTCCGACGTGCTATTTTTGCTAAAGATGGTTTTATGGCAACCTTTGCTTTCTTATAAGAATGAGAGGCTGCAAGGATATATTTTTGTTTCCTCTTACCCTTACCCTTCTTTGGTCTTTAATCTGAAGAACCCTCCATTTCAGGTTCCATAATGGGTGTCGTCCCTATGATGTCTCTTCCCCGAAAAGCTATTTTATGAGCATTTTTGAGTTCCTGGATAGACGGATTCAGCCTGGTACCCAGTATAAAACTGGACTCTTGATCATAGTTGGCCATAGGAGAATTTATGTTACAGTAGAACTTGCCAGCAACATACAGGATATAAGCACTATTAGATTTTCTTGGCATAGTAAAGGAGGTATTGGTACCACTTGTATTATAATATTGCCATGCCCCGATCCTATCAAGCAAACTCCTTTTGTATTGAAGAAAGGAGTTAACATTTTCTAAAAACCACTGACTATAGCCAAATTAACGGGCAAAACAGCTAGGTAGGTATGGTTCCAGATAGATATCCTTCTGTCTTCGTAATATTAGATGTGAAGGACGAATAGATTGAAGCCAGCGGAATACCCCTTCTGACAAAGTCGAGGCATCATCTATTCTTTTATATGTCAGTACAGTGACCTCTTCACTACCGGTAAACTTTGGGACTATCTTGAAGAAATCATAGGTTTGCGAATATCCAAGGACTCTCCTACAAGATACAATTTTGGTGAAGTTCCAACTCTTGCCTTAGTAACGTCTAAGAATGCCATCATCGGGCAAGGTTTCATATTCCAGCCCTGGGTGCATCAGCTTAGGACAGTGTAGAATTAACCAATACATCAAATAGTGGAATGGCAGTTCCAATCTGACAAAATCCTTTTCTTTTGGGCTGTATAATACATTATCCATGAAGTTACGCAATCCTTTGTGAATGCTACATACCATGGCCGGGAGTAAGGCTAGTTTATGACCAAACACCAGCTTCACAGCAGAAAAATAAAGCTCCGACTTAACCTCTCGATGGCTCTTGCACCTCCAGAGACTACACAGTTTCATAGCCAGGCCATCAGATAACCTGCTACAATTGCTTTATCGGAAAGTAGATGGTAGAAATAATGATAGGCTCAGGAGTTGGTGCCATCGCTTCTCAAGTTTTTTTTCCCTAAATCCTTTATTAAAGTTTGGGTTTTATCTTCTGACATTGTTGGACAAATTGTATAATCCTCCTTACCAGATTCTTCGATAAGGGATTTAAAAAGATGGTATATCCAGTATTTGGTGTGAGGGATTGGACCTTCGGTCCTTCCTGACTTGTATCTTTTATAACAGATGTTATGATGAAACAATAGTTCTTTATATACATCCAATATATTGGGATTAGTTTCTTACATGGTGGCCAGTTCCACATCTGTTGGAGTGTACTCTTCATAAGGCTCATTACCCCATGAAAATCTGGAGATCGCCTGCATCTCATTAAGAGCTAAACCCATCTCACCAACAGGTGTAAAGAATGTGCCAGTATCACAGTTATACATTTCTGCAAGCACAACAAACATATGAGTGTTCATATGCAGCCTATGACAAGTGGCTCTGACAGCATAGTACAAGCCACATTCTCTTAAGATCGTTTCATAGTTGGTCAAGACCCATTCTGAAACATTGCTCCATGTACTGTCACTATGAATCCAATTTAGCAGCTTTAAAGCACCAGTAGGATAAGGCAAATTCTTAGAAAGTAACTTATTGGTAAAGGTTACAGCAGCATATCCCAGAACGTTTGGCCCGACATCACTCTTGATGATTACAGGCAGTAGACCAAGCTGAGTAAAAGAGACATCTCCCTTTTTACACTCAAAAGTATTCTTATTAGTGTCACTTGGTTGATGAACGATCTGTCCAACAGGAGCCCCAGCTTGTGTAGGAGTGATTGAGTACTCCATCTTTCTCTAAAAAGCAACCGGAGAGTAAGTTGTCAAGGGTAGATGACGCTCGACATATGGAACAAACATCTTCCAATTGTTTGAGACAAGTATCCAAGAATGCTCATCCTTTTTGAGCTTGCTGCTGTCACTTTCCGTCAAAATCAAGGCATCTCCGAACAAAAATGCTGGTCTCAAAAACTTCTCATTATTCAGAATAAAGTCACCACTAGTCAACATCTGTTAAAGAAAGCTTTGGGTTTGATTGACGATCATTTCTTATCTTGAAGAAGGTTGAGCTTTGTTTATTTGAGCTATTATATGAGATATCAACTCAGAGTGGTTGGTGCCTAGCATTCCTTCGGGTGCATCCAAGTAAGATTTTCCAAGCATGTTAGTTGGAAAATGAACTACACAATAAAAAAGGAGGAAGATTAGTCATATGACTTAGACAAATTTTGCATCTGTTTTCATAAAGGACAAAATAAGCACATAAAAAGTTTATTTGTCTATTTTTTTTATTTTGTCATTTGTTTATGACGCATAAAGCAAGGAGTGCATAGGTGCAGATTGATCAAACTCATGCGACAGCTTACAAAAGTGCATAAAACCAAGACATGTATTTTTTGATTGAAGCTTCACAGCAACAATAATGCATGTAATGGAAAGTCAGTCTGCATATTTTTGAGTTGAGTTTCCTCACTCATGTGTCAAGACTTATAAACGCATAATCTTATGATGTTCTTGATTACAAACAACAAATCTCAAATTCTCATCGAAAGAGTCTCTACCCTCGATTGGTGGTTAGACGACGGCGGGAGCAGCCTCAGATGAGTCATCGACCGACTTCCCTTTATTCTTGCTCGATGACAGCACGTTGATCGAAGATTTGGGAGACATTACTTCAAAGCTTTCGATGGGACAGAATGAGATAAAAGAGTTCTTAGAAAGACAGTGAACCTCAAGAAGAAAGTTAATTTTACTTCATTGTTCTTCCATCCTATTTATAGATTGCACCAGGTAGTCGCATAGGAGTTTATGACTTTTCAAATCCCGAGTTATTCAGAGAAATCATACCAAACCCTTCGATTCTCTTGCCAAATGATAGTTATATTAATGGCTCGGAATTCGATGAGGATTTTAAGGGATTAACAGCTGTTCACTCAGATTCGTAAAGATTACATATGTCAAGTCAAAAGTAGCAAAGCTTATGCGTTACAAACGATGATGGCAAAAGTTCATGCGTCTCAAATCAGATCTACAGTTTATGCATTTTATGCACTATATAAACTACAAAAATTTATGCGTCTATTTAATGACAAGATTTTACACATCTTAAAATATTTCTAGGTCCTACATGGCAGAACTCATTCATGACTATGTACTAGTCTTCTGCTCCTAGCAATTATGCAATATTTTGGAGATAGTGATTCTTCAACAGACGAGTCAGAACTCATACCAAGCAGAAGATTACAAAATGAACATCAAAGTCAACAACAAAATTTTATTTCAAAAATCATAATAACGTATGATGGATATCTATTACACTCTGGGTTTTCATCTCTAAGTTATGATATTGGCTGATGGAGATCTATTACATTCAGGATCTTCTCTATCAGTTTGTCTTGCAGTACAAACCACAATATATAAAAAATATTGCACTTAAGGAGACAATAGCAGATAGGGGAGACTGTGACATAGAAGTCTAGTGCCAACATTCCCACAACCTTATAAGGTTGGTGGTCGGAACGTAGCACTGGTTAGGCTCCCCAGAAGGTGCTCACCCCAGACTCCTGTTTTACGTCTGCAAGTGTGGGTCACCCTCTGCAGTATCCGGCAGTTCGCCTAGGCGGGAGGATACAAAATTGGACCTGCACACAGTCCAAGATTTTCGCCAACTGCCAATATTGTTCGTCATCAACAGTATTTTGATTGGGACACAAGCCCAATCTCATCACAGATGCTACGATAGTAAAACCAGCCAATTGTAAGCCTCGTCAGATGGGTGCAGACAGCTAGCTGGGTGTCACGACCCGCACCCGCTTTTCGGACGCAAGCACGTGAGTAAGCCAGCTACGTATCAAGCGGACTCCAGCCCGACTCAAATATGTAAATGCTGTCAAGGTTATGGTATACTGCCAAATCATGGCAAACAAATCTATATCTCAATCCACAATAAGAACAATAATCAAGAATGAACAAGTATGGGTCGTGGTCTGCAGCCCACTAACATATATATCCGATAAGACTCTAATAAAGTAACAAGAGTTAAAACTGAATCAGGAAACAGGATATCTCATGATAAGGTATGAAAGCACGAGCTGATAATAAATGCAATACGATACCTGAATCCCGCAAGCGTATCATCCCATCAGTCATCCAGAACTAATAGATATCTCCGTATACTCACTAAACCTGAAGAGATCATCAGGTCCTCAGGGGACATAGCAAGATACATAAAAACATGCCTATCTAGCAGTTTATCATGCAATAAAGAAAATATGGGAAATA
The DNA here is from genome assembly GCA_029216955.1 of Iris pallida. Classification (NCBI taxonomy): domain Eukaryota; kingdom Viridiplantae; phylum Streptophyta; class Magnoliopsida; order Asparagales; family Iridaceae; genus Iris; species Iris pallida. Next base: position 5,157,901 of record JANAVB010015398.1, on the reverse strand, counting down.
AACGAGAAAAGACCAATCAGCACGAAAACACGACTATACACGACTGGAAGAACCACTACGCCTAAACGAACTGCTAGAGAGGAACAAAAGGACACGATATCATGATGTCAATGGATAACCAATCGAATTCTCAAACCCTCGTCCCTAGTGTGGACTCGCAAGTTTGAACAACTACTAGCCCTCGCCCCTAGTGTGGACTCGCAGGCTAGTATCACCCTCGTCCCTAGTGTGGACTCGCAGGTGTGAACCATACACTACTAACCCTCGTCCCTAGTGTGGACTCGCAGGCTAGCATCACCCTCGTCCCTAGTGTGGACTCGCAGGTGTGACCCATATGCTACTAACCCTCGTCCCTAGTGTGGACTCGCAGATTAGCTTACTAACTCTCGCCCCTGGTGTGGGCTCGCAAGTTAGCTTAACTACTAACCCTCGTCCCTAATGTGTACTCGCAGATTAGCTTACTAACTCTCGCCCCTGGTGTGGGCTCGCAAGTTAGCTTAACTACTAACCCTCATCCCTAATGTGGACTCGCAGGTTAGCTTCAAGATTTCAAGACAAAAAAGTAAAGCAGTTCCGATATAACTTATTCAAACCTATGACACGATGCGACCCAGTCCAAGTACAAGTGATGATACGACATGACCCAATCACGATACACGAGAAACCAAACCAAAATGAACTAACAAGGCTAACCATATATAAGGACTATAGCTAAACTAGCATGTACGATATACAAATCACAAGTAATAACCAACTAGTAAAACTAAATACTAATAGAAATATGCATGTAACTAAATTGTAGAGGGAGGCAAGGTATACTTGCCTGGAGGTTGCACGCGGATCCAACAAAAATACAGTCAACTGCCAAGCCATGATATCTATGTCATCACAACTGTCTCCGAAAGCTGAAACAAACCATGCCAACAGTCTCAGAATAGTCAAATTAGCTAGGATTGTCTGTCCGTAAGTCCAATTCTGGACACAGGGGCAAAACGGTAATTTCGGACCAAAATGATGTCCGTCGTTGGATCCATTTTGCACCGAAAAGCCTGCCAGAGTTAATGGTCTCTAAAGTTATCAAACTACATGTCTACAAATCCAGTTTTTGATACGAACCCAACCGTATATCCAGTGTTGGATTCTGGCGAGCCGTGCACAAAATCGCCCGTTGAGTGGGACCGTGGGGCCCGCAAAACGACGTATGATTCAACTGTCTCAGAATTGGACCAAACTTGGCATACAGGACCAGAAAAATGATACGGTCCTGTTGGCGCAAGTTTCTTCTCGATCTGACGAGCGTTCACAAAGTAATTGGAAAATTTGCAAAGTGCACGATACGGTGAATTTCGACGGATACGTATCAAATTCGTCGCACACACGCGATCAATTTGAATTCCGTCAAAGCCCACATGACCAGAAAGCCGTTACGCAGTTTTCGATGCCTTCGGTTCACGACCATGTCGCCCGGATTGGTGGGACGCACGTCGTGTGGATGATTTTCTAGTTTTTAAAAACAGGTTTTTTCCCGAACTTTGAAGATAATTTAACAGCAATATAATAGATGAAAATAAATCTATAACCAGGGTTGCTATCTCGTACATGTTGTTATCAAGCCTGTTCAAAAAGATTTTTAATACAGCCGAGGGATCAGCGAGATTTTGCCTTCCAAAATTGGTGTTTGAACCAAATACGGTTATATTTTTAAACAATTTTTTGTCGATCTTCAGATTGAAACGCTGGGCATATGGTTCTATTAACCCAAAAATCTATTCAATGGGATACGAACTTGGTTATATTGGCTATCCAACGAAATAGCTGGATCGAAGAACAAAGGAGCGTAGGCCGAGATTCTTTACCTGGAACATTGACGTTTGCAGCCTGCTACTGCTGTTACTGCCGTCTTCCGTACGCGCGCGTACGGATTTTTCGGTCGGTGGCGGTAGTCCCCCCCGGCGATGCGCAGGGTCAGGCGGCCGCCCATGGAGGGAGGGGCGTGGCAGCTTCGATGGGTTAGGGTTTTCTCGATTGCTCGCTTGCGCGTGTGTGTTTATATGCGGGGAAAGCTCGACTGTTGTTACAGGGTCGACCCGAGCGTGAGTTGCTCGGCTGTGAGGGCTGGGGCCAGTTGTCGGGCTGGGCTTGGGGTTCTATTGGGCTGGCCCGGGTTGTTTTGCTGCAACTTCCTTTCCTATTAACCCTTATACATATATCCATATGTATATGTAAATACCTATATACATATATATATATATATATATATATATATATATATATATATATATATTTTTTTTTATATACCTATATATCCATATGTATATGTAAATACCTATATACATATATATGTACATACATATATACATATATATATATATTTATATATATATATATATATATATATATATATATATATATATATATATATATATATATATATATATATATATATATATATATATATTCGCACACAACCTCCTATATGTTTATTTATACATACACATATACATTTATGTATTATATATATTATATATAAATACACATACGCACATATACACATATATATTTTATATATATGTACACATACGTTTATATATTTATTTATATACGCTTCTATATATATATATATATATATATATATATATATATATATATATAAATAAATATATATATATATATGTATATATATATATATATATAAAAATATATATATATATAAAATATATATATATATATATATATATATATATATATATATATATATATATATATATATATATTTTTTATATATACACCATGAATACAATTTAAACAATAAACTACTCTAAATATATTTAATATTGCAAATATAGATTTCTTAATGTATATACACAACTTTTTAAAAATAAAATGATATTGTTTTATATAAACCTATAAAAGCCCTTTTTCATATATCATGAATATATTTCTATATACATACACATGTATACATAATCTAGATAAATCCCACAATCCAACATATGTATTAAGGAAATTATTTATTATGCTATCATATAAAATATCATTTCTAATAGCAAAAACATATAATACCTATATATATATATATATATATATATATATATATATATATATATATATATATATATATATATATATATATATTTTATATATATATATATATATATATATATATATATATATATATATATATATATATATATATATATATATATATAATCGTTTCCAAATTGCAGTCTAAATCACTAGAGTAAACTGCCAATACAACATACATCTATATGGTCATCTCTGAACATACTACCCGACTACGTAGGCTTGGACTCGGTTCGGTGCAGTCCGAACTAAGTTGGTACAACATGGTCACCTAAAAGTCAAATAATATTAATAAAGAATAATTAAACTATTTATAATGGTCATGTCACAACTTGGCTGGTTTTCCTAGTTAGGACACTCTTATGGCTCGGCATTCCTCTTCCATGGCTAAACACTAGTCAAAGCACGCCACTGCACTATCCGTGCCATAATTTCTGGTCGTCTGGTGCTCCAAAACTCAACTATGGCTAAAGTCACCTACCGTAATAATTAAATAAATAATCATTTAATAAAAATCCAAAAATTCCCATTTAAATCAAATAAATAATAAAAAAATTCTAAAATTCCGGGAAGGAAGGCTACAAATCTACCCACCTTAAAATAATTTCGCCCTCAAAATTCTAATTTCTAATTATTCCTAAAATTCAAAAGAAAGTCTACTATTATCTAAATCTCCTTAAATTTAGCTCCTCAAAAATAGTTTACAACCTTCCCTTAACAATTTTGGTAACTATGAAATCTCGAGGACTTCTACCCACCTTTGGTCACACTACTCCTCAAAACATGGTCACTAAAGTCTTATGATCCCCCAACTAGTTGCTAATAATTCTACCAACAGGTATCTAGGGCTTGTGGCATCTATACTCCCTAATATCTATAAACAACCAAACTCAATAATAATGCAATATTATACTATAATTTAAGAACTTCTAATGAATCCTAGATAGCACGATCGTTCGTACTTCGAAATAAAAAGAACGAGAATTAATGGTACGGAAAGCAAGGAAGTATAATCGAGAGCAATTATGGAGTTTTCAAGGACGTAAGGAATTTCTAGAAGAATTTTCAAGCAGTGTGGAATGAGATTTCTAAGGGTTTAGTCAGTTGTGCAGGCTCGTACCAGTACAGTTACGTAACCGGTACGATATGCTCTGACCTGCATGGGCCACCAAAAAACTTGTCACGACCCGCACCCGCTTTTCGGACGCGAGCACGTGAGCAAGCCAGCTACGTATCAAGCGGACTCTAGCCCGACTCAAATACATAAATGCTGTCAAGGTTATGGTATACTGCCAAATCATGACAAACAAATCTATATCTCAATCCACAATAAGAATAATAATCAAGAATGAACAAGTATGGGTCGTGGTCTGCAGCCCACTAACATATATGTCCGATAAGACTCTAATAAAGTAACAAGAGTCAAAATTGAATCAGGAAACAGGATATCTCATGATAAGGTATGAAAGCACGAGCTGATAATAAATGCAACACGATACCTGAATCCCGCAAGCGTATTATCCCATCAGTCATCCAGAACTAATAGATATCTCCGTGTACTCACTAAACCTGAAGAGATCATCAGGTCCTTAGGGGACATAGCAAGATACATAAAAATATGGCTATTTAGCAGTTTATCATGCAATAAAGAAAATACGGGAAATAAATGAGAAAAGACCAATCAGCATGAAAACACGACTATACACGACTAGAAGAACCACTATGCCTAAACGAACTGCTAGAGAGGAACAAGAGAACATGATATCACGATGTCAATGGATAACCAATCGAATTCTCAAACCCTCGTCACTAGTGTGGACTCGTAGGTTTGAACAACTACTAGACCTCGCCCCTAGTGTGGACTCGCAGGCTAGCATCACCCTCGTCCTTAGTGTGGACTTGCAGGTGTGATCCATACACTACTAACCCTCGTCCCTAGTGTGGACTCGCAGGCTAGCATCACCCTCGTCCCTAGTGTGGACTCGCAGGTGTGACCCATATGCTACTAACCCTCGTCCCTAGTGTGGACTCACAGATTAGCTTACTAACTCTCGCCCCTGGTGTGGGCTCGCAAGTTAGCTTAACTACTAACCCTCGTCCCGAATGTGTACTCGTAGATTAGCTTACTAACTCTCGCCCCTGGTGTGGGCTCGCAAGTTAGCTTAACTACTAACCCTCATCCCTAATGTGGACTCGCAGGTTAGCTTCAAGATTTCAAGACAAGGAAGTAAAGCAGTTCCGATATGACTTATTCAAACCTATGACATGATGCGACCCAGTCCAAGTACAAGTGATGATACGACACGACCCAATCACGATACACGAGAAACCAAACCAAAATGAACTAACAAGGCTAACCACGTATAAGGACTATAGCTATACTAGCATGTACGATATACAAATCACAATTAATAACCAACTAGTAAAACTATATACTAATAGAAATATGCATGTAACTAAACTGTAGAGGGAGGCAAGGTATACTTGCCTGGGGGTTGCACGCGGATCCAACAAAAATACAGTCAACTGCCAAGCCATGAAATCCATGTCATCACAACTGTCTCCGAAAGCTGAAACAAACCATGCCAACAGTCTCAGAATAGTCAAATTATCTAGGATTGCCTGTCCTCAAGTCCAATTCTGGACATGGGCAAAACGGTAATTTCGGGCTAAAACGATGTCCGTCGTTGGACCCGTTTTGCACCGAAAAGCGTGCCAGAGTTAATGGTCTCTAAAGTCGTCAAACTATATGTCTATAAATCCATTTTTCTGATACGAACCCAACCGCATGTCCAGAGTTGGATTCTGGCGAGCCGTGCACAAAATCGCCCGTTGAGTGGGACCGTGGGGCCCGCAAAACGACGTACGATTCAACTGTCTCAGAATTGGACCAAACTTGGCATACAGGACCAGAAAAACGATACGGTCCTGTTGGCGCAAGTTTTGTCTCGATCTGACGAGCGTGCACAAAGTAATTAGGAAATTTGCAAAGTGCATGATACGGTGAATTTCGACGGATACGCATCAAATTCGTCGCGCACACGCGACCAATTTGAATTACGTCAAAGCCCACACGACCACAAAGCCGTTACGCAGCTTTCGATGCCTTCGGTTCACGACCACGTCTCCCGGATTGGCAGAACGCACGTCGTGTGGATGATTTTATAGTTTTTTAAAACTAGTTTTTTCCCAAACTTTGAAGATAATTTAACAGCAATATAATAGATGAAAAATAAATCTATAACCAGGGTTACCATCTCATACATGTTGTTATCAAGCCTGTTCAAAAAGATTTTTAATACAGCCGAGGGATCAGCGAGATTTTGCCTTCCAAAATTGGTGTTTGAACCAAGTACGGTTATGTTTTTAAACAGTTTTTTGTCGATCTTCAGATCAAAACGCTGGGCATATGGTTCTATTAACCCAAAAATCTATTCAATGGGATACGAACTTGGTTATATTGGCTATCCAACGAAACAGCTGGATCGAAGAACAAAGGAGCGTAGGCCGAGAATCGTTACCTGGAACATTGACGTTTGCAGCCTGCTACTGCTGTTACTGTCGTCTTCCGTACGCGCACGTGCGGATTTTCCAGCCGACGGCGGTGGTCCCCCCGGGCGACGCGCAGGGTCAGGCGGCCGCCCATGGAGGGAGGGGCGTGGCAGCTTCGATGGGTTAGGGTTTTCTCGATTGCTCGCTTGCGCGTGTGTGTTTATATGCGGGGAAAGCTCGGTTGTTGTTACAGGGTCGACCCTAGCGTGAGTTGCTCGGCTGTGAGGGCTGGGGCCAGTTTGGGTTTAGCCTGGGCATGGGCTGAGCTGGGTATGAACCTGTCGGGCTGGGCTTGGGGTTCCATTGGGCTGGCCCGGGTTGTTTTGCTGCAACTTTATTTCCTATTAACCCTTATACATATATCCATATATATATGTAAATACCTATATACATATATATGTACATACATATGTAAATACCTATATACATATATATGTATATATGTACATACATATATATATATATATATATATATATATATATATATATATGTATATATATATATATATATATATATGTATATATATATATATTCGCACACAACCTCCTATATGTTTATTTATACATACACATATACATTTATGTATTATATATATTATATATAAATACACATACGCACATATACACATATATATTTTATATATATGTACACATACGTTTATATATTTATTTATATACTCTTCTCTCTCTATATATATATATATATATATATATATATATATATATATATATATATATATACCATGAATACAATTTAAACAATAAACTACTCTAAATATATTTAATATTGCAAATATAGATTTCTTAATGTATATACACAACTTTTATAAAAATAAAATGATATTGTTTTATATAAACCGATAAAAGCCCTTTTTCATATATCATGAATATATTTCTATATACATACACATGTATACATAATCTAGATAAATCCCACAATCCAACATATGTATTAAGGAAATTATTTACTATGCTATCATATAAAATATCATTTCTAATAGCAAAAACATATAATACCTAATCGTTTCCAAATTGCAGTCTAAATCACTAGAGTAAACTGCCAATACAACATACATCTATATGGTCATCTCTGAACATACTACCCGACTACGTAGGCTTTGACTCGGTTCGGTGCAGTCCAAACTAAGTTGGTACAACAGGGTCACCTAAAAGTCAAATAATATTAATAAAGAATAATTAAACTATTTATAATGGTCATGTCACAACTTGGCCTGGTTTTCCTAGTTAGGACACTCTTATGGCTCGGCATTCCTCTTCCATGGCTAAACACTAGTCAAAGCACGCCACTGCACTATCCGTGCCATGATTCCTAGTCGTCTGGTGCTCCAAAACTCAACTATGGCTAAAGTCACCTACCGTAATAATTAAATAAATAATCATTTAATAAAAATCTAAAAATCCCCATTTAAATCAAATAAATAATAAAAAAATTCAAAAATTCCGGGAAGGAAGGCTACACTGGGTCAGAGGACTACAAAGGTCCTCTATGTGTGTTGAATCATGTCAAATTAGATATGTTATGATGTTCTTTCTGATGGAACTAGGGATTTCCATGAACCCTAGTTTGGTGTGCGTATTGATCGATGGAAGTTTAACAGATCGAAGACGTGTTCTAACCCTTCATATCGGAACTAGAGTTCACAAATTATACCTACAATGGGAAGAATAAGACACTTTCCAGCAACCTCGAGCAGTCACGACCCCAAATCTTTTGCACGTATCCCTTCCTCGGGTTAGACGTCGTGTGGCGACGATCTCCAGACCTTTTCTTCTCCTTGGCAGCCCTTCCTTTCTCTCCCTATGTGAATCACAAATTTAGAGAAAGCTTCTTATTTTTTATGAGATCGTGACGGCCAGAGAATAGAAGATATATATATAAGGCTACGACAGGGACCATGCGGAGAAATTAGGGTTAGGTCTCCTAACGGATCTGGGTATCCCGTGTTCAGCCCGAACACACAACCCAGGCCCATTGACAACAGCTCGGTCCACTAAAGTGCTATTGTTGCACTACCTTCCTAATCCCAAATTATGGTTGTTTCTTTTATTATATGCTCGTTTGGCTCTCCATGTTAACATATCGAATTTTTGTCAATCAAATTAAGTTACTGACAACTATATTGATCGACATCTTTTATCCTTAAGTAGTATTACTCAACTTTATTTGTCATGTCGGATATAATCCACCTGTAGGGTTTATATGACAATCCTTATGAGCTCCTTAAGGGGACATCATCAACCCGACGTATCGGGACATGGATTCCTTTTATAATCAACAGGCCATCTATATATAATATTATTACCTAATTCATAGAGGTTGTTGACCCATAATGAATCTTACTCTTTTATGAGTCAAAGTAATGCACACTACATATACATGTCTGTTATTATATCCGGATTAAGAGCATAAGCATCCATAATAACTGAGGTATTTGTTCTCTTATGTAGTCAGTACAAAGAGAACAATCTCAAGTGGTCCTGTTCAATACACACAAAGTGTACTAGTGTAAACCTATAGTTAAGATAGACTAATACCAGATTATACTACAACCTTTCCAATGGATTGTCCAAGTCCATCAAGGTTGTGAAATATTTATATATTCCATAGGGAACTGATAATATGATCTTCTTTGTGACACCACACACCATATTATCTATAATATAGAATATCAGACACTTTCACTAACACTTGCAACAAATATAATATACAAACATTTGCCCATATGATACATCTGACTCCTAGTCCCTCAACATGACTATCAAAAGCCTTAGCTGGTAAGATCTTTGTAAAGGGATCAGCTAGGTTGTCGGCTGAGGTATCTAGATCACAACAACTTTTTCTTTCTTTACAAAATCTTGTATCAGGTGGTACTTGCGCTCAATGTATTTACCTGTCTTATGGGCTCGTGGTTCCTTCGAGTTGGTAACTGCACCACTATTATCACAATAAAGTGTAATAGCCTTAGGCAAATTAGGTACCACATCCAAGTCCAACAGGAAGTTTCTGAGCCAAATCTCTTCTATGGCTACCTCAGAGGCTGCCACACACTCGGCTTCTATGGTAGAATTAGCAATACATTTTTGCTTGATTCTCCTCCACACAATGGCTCTACCTCCCAAAGTAAATATATAAGCCGAGGTAGATTTTCTGGAATCCCTATATGACTGAAAATCTGAGTCTGTATACCCCAAAAGAACTAAACTATTTGCCTGGTAAACTAGCATATACTCTTTAGTCCTTTTTATTTACTTCAAAATATGCTTTACGGCAGTCCAGTGCTCTTGTCCTAGGTTAGACTGATATCTGTTGACCATTCCAACGACAAAGCAGATGTCTGATCTCATACATAGCATTACATATATTAAGCTTCCTACTGCTGAAGCATAAGGAACTGCTTTCACGTTCTCTATCTCTTTAGGTATCCTTGAACATTGCTCCTTTGATAGAGCAATCCCATACCTAAAATGTAAGAAACCTTTCTTAGAATTTTGCATTCTAAAATGTGTTAGTACAGTATCGATATAGGAAGCTTGGGACAAGCCCAACATCCTTTTCTTGTAATCTCGTAGAACTTTGATCCCAATGATGTGACCTACTTCTCCCAAGTCCTTTATATTAAACGTTTGGATAACCATACCCTTACATTAGATAATACCTTTACATTGTTTCCAATGAGCAAGATGCCATCTATGTAAAGTACTAGAAATACCACCACATTTCTGTCATATATTATGTATACACATGATTCATCCTGACATTAATCAAATCCATAGTATTTTATCACCTGATCAAAACATATGTTCTAAGATCTGGAAGCTTGCTTATGTCCATAAATGGACTTCTTGAGCTTACAAACAAGATGCTCTTGGCCCTTTTCAATAAACCTGTCTGGTTGCTTCATATAGATGTCTTCCTCAAGACTTCTATTAAGAAAAGCTGTCTCGACATCCATTTGCCAAATCTCATAATCGAGATGAGTTGCAATAGATAAAAGAATCTGGATGGACTTAAGCATGGCTACTAGCAAAAATGTTACCTCATAATCGATACCCTCTCTTTGAGTAAAACCTTTTGCAACAAGCCAAGCTTTAAAGGTTTCAACCTTACCATCTGATCCTTTTTCTCTTATAGGCCCACTTGCATCCAATGGCTTTTACACCAACGGGTGGTTCTACAAGCTCCCAGACCTTATTGGAATCCATAGATTCTATTTCAGATATCATTGCTTTTTGCCAAGACTCTACATCTTATCTTGGAGTGCTTCGTTGTAGGTACATAGATCATAATCTTGTTCCTCAGGGACGAAGTCTAACGACTCTCCCAAGGACATATATCTATCAGGTTGTATCACAACCCTTCCACTACGATGAGGTACTATCGGTTGTGGTGTAACATTTGTGACATGTTGTGCAGTTACTTGTAGTTCATCCTCTTGTATTATTGGTACTGAAGTACTTGGTGTACTAGTGTAAACCTATAGTCAAGATAGACTAATACCAGATTACACTACAACCTTTCTAATGGATTGTCCAAGTCCATCTAGGTTGTGAACTATTTATATATTCTATAGAAAACTGATAATATGATCTTCTGCGTGACACCACACACCATATTATCTACAATATAGAATATAAGACACTTGCATTAACACTTACAATAAATACAATAGACAAACATTTGCCCATATGATACTCATTAAAAATTTAACATTCTCCGTCTGATCTCCAGTCATTCAAGGAGTATCCTGAAAAATATGACAAGTTCAAAATGGAGTTAGGCGCATAAAGTCATTTGTACAGCAAAAGGCGCATAAGAAAGTGTGAAAATTTTATGTACCTTAGAATTGCAGCAGTACTCCCCAAATAGCACAATGTTGACAGTCTTGCCTATGTGTGCAGTGTATTTTCTACTTTCGTAGTACGTCTTTCTATAAGTGTAACTATGTGCTCTGAAGACACGTGTTCAGAACATGATCAAAGTAGAAATTATTGTTATAAGACTTCGTGTGGAAAGAAATGATCAAAGAGGAAAAGATAAAAAATACTTCAAGAAAGATTACCTTCTGAAGATCGATCTTTTTTTCGACTTCTGGCATAACCAAAGAGCAATGTTCTCATATAGGTGAAGCTCAATCCCCTCACAAGTTTACATAAGTCCGCTGGAGTATTAATCAACAAATGCATGGTAAAAATTGATAATAAAAAATCATGTCAAAGTTATGTCATATTTATAGGGACAAAGACTCACTATGCGGCGAGGTACTATGCGACTAGATTCTGGACGAAGAGATCAGCTCGACATTAATTGTGCCATGATTTTCTGTTTCTGAAATCACGGATGAAAGTTGAGTTAGCCTCGATCCAAGCAATTTCCAGAAGTGGCCGCCACAAATTTCAAAGACAATTCAGATTTTGAAGGATTCAGTCAAAGCAAATGACAGCACGATAGGTAATCTGAAGCATTTAAAGCTTTATGTGATAGAATCCTCTCTCTCATGCTTCTTGTTCAAAGTATTTCAAAACTTGTTCAAGTTTCAAAAAATTTGAAGGGGGTCTTGCAGAAGCATGAAAAATACTAAAGAGACGCATAGATGCCATGGGCCTAAAAATACAAAGTTCTTAAGTCAGAAACTGTTAGATTTAGACTTTCTAAAAGACACATTATCCAAAGATGGGCCAGAGAGACGCATTGTTCATTCAGATGCATGATGTGCTTTTATTTTTTGTATGAAGAGACAAACATCGGGCAATGTGTAGTGTTCAGACTACGAGAAAGATATTAGTGATTTTGCCATCCCCTTACACTTTACCAGCAATAAAGGAAGCAGTTGTATGCGTCTACTTCCATATCAGTGTTTTGTAGTAAGCAATTAGAAAAGCTATGCATTCAAGTGTTGACTGACACATAGTTACTCAAAAAAAAAGCTATTACTTGCAGTAAGCAAGAAATTGCTATACGTCTAACAATATTTGATGCATAGTTGATCCTCATCAAATAAATTGTGTGCTGACATGGAAGTGTTTCGTGCAGCACATCTCAAAATACGTGGTGAGCTATACGTGATTCTCGAGCACGTTCACTCCCCACTAACCCCTAAGGCTCATGTACCTACCCAGTTTTATACATCTCTGAGGCAGAAGATAGTGTATTTTTTGTACATACGCACATGGCTATTCCAGTAAAGAAAAAATAAAAATAGAGGATAGTTCCTTCCTCATGCAACACATACACAGAGGGCACAAGCACAAGAAGAGACTACGTATATTTCTTCTTTGCTAAGAACTTTTAGAGAGTAAGAGAGAGCTTTCAGTGATAAAGTTTCCCTTGCTGTCGAGAGTTCATCAAGGTCCAAGCTTCAACAACTTCTGCATCAGATCGTCAATGGAGTAAAGAAGTTGAATTGACTTAATCTCTATTGCCCCAATCCCTATATTCTATTGTACTCAGAATTCTTGTTTAAGATTCTTGTTGTACTTCTTCTTTACAATAATACAAAAGATCCTATATTTTCTGGACTCTTTTTATGTTGAAATAGTAGACATGGATAGACGAACTTGTACATGTTAAGATGAATAAAAGGAAAGGCACGAAATAAACGTGTCATATATCTGTGTATAAATCTGTTTCATCTAATAGAACTGTTAAAGCATGCATCAATCTCGAACAATTTGTACACAAGGTAAAATTATCTCTCGGGTGGATTCCTTGGGCAATGGGAACTACTCGGCCTAGGAGAGATTAGGGAACCCTGGGGTAAATGAGACCTCGTATACATGGGGTGTCAATATTTGTGTCCTTACCGACGAGCTGAACCAAAGAGTCACAGCAGCTAATCATGGGAAGTGACCCGTGGACTATCATGTAGATAGGCTACATGTATAATACTATGAACTTCAATATCTACAAGAAAGGAACGTAAGTTATTTGTATGCAAATTTTGCTAACCTTGTCTCGTGTAAAATAACTGTCGACGATGGGTAAGATTTATTGTGCAAGTGCTTTTTACTTTTTATGTTTCTTATGAATTGTTAAAAAGAATCTAGACAAGTAGAAAGACCATATAATAATAAATGCCAGCTTCACTATCTACTTAGTACAGATTTATGTGAGTTTGGCCAATATCCGCTCACCAGTATGTGTTATGTATTGACCCACGTTATAGGCACCATTTTAGGTAAGCACGAGACAGGAAGATTTTTGGTGAGGTGTTAAAGCTCGTCCAGCCTATTGGAGCTTATTTGATATCCTCGAAGTTATTTTCGTTTCAAGTCCAGTTAGCAAGTTTTCTTTTAAAGTTGTCTTTACTTTTGGTTTATGTAATAAGAGATAAGATGTATGGGCATTGTGGCTATTTTAAAAGAGTTTTAAATGAAATATTTAAGCCAAACATGGCATTTTGAGTCGCAAAGCCTTGTATTTTGTATCCTTTCAAGTTATCAATAAAAGAAGTACTTTCTGTTTCAAATCTCTGTAAATTTTGTTTTTTGTATTTCAATATTCTACTTGCGTTATGTTTTGTCATGTCTAGTTGTATTGTGCAGTTACTGGCCTTATGCAAGTGCAACTTAAGCTTTTATGGCATCATGCCCTAGCGAGGACGAACGATTCCGCAGAGATCAAAGCAAGGACGAACGATCCTGCGGGATCGGGACGTGACAATTACCATAACCATCTAACTACCAGGATCACATGTAATACTTCTTTAAGAACCTACAATTAATGGGCATTGTCAGTAGGTTGCCATTTTTTGTAGCTAACCGATAGGTGCCATTGGAATAGAACGATTCCACTACGAAGGGCCTTTTCATCATGGATTAGAATTTTTCTTGACTCTTGTGGGTCATGATTGTAGTCCTTCTTTCTGTAAGGACTAGATCGTCGACTTGAATGGTTCTTTCCTTAACCCTTTTGTTGAAGGCTCTGGATATGCTTTCTTGATATAGTTTGATGCGTTGTTGCGCTTGCAGTTGCTTCTCGTCAAGTGCTTCTAATTCTTGCAAACGTCGTCATTTATTCTCTTCGGTAGTCATCTTAGTAGCCAAGCCTGTTTGAAGTGAAGGAATTTGGATTTCTAGTATGATGATAGCTACTTCCGTACACCATGGAATAAGGGCTATTACTCGTTGGTGTTCGGACTAGAGTCTGATAAGCCCATAAGCATTTGGTGAGCTTCTCGTTCCAATCCTGTTTGTTTGTGGAAACAAACCAATCTTGTTTGTTTATGGAAACAAACTTTTTCATTAATTTGATGATCATCTTGCTAAAAGCTTCCGCTAATCCATTTGTCGCAAGATTATAGGTTGTTGAGGCGACATTATGAATCTTGAATTTGTCAAAGAATTGAAGGAATGTCTGACTCGTGAACTGGGGACTGTTATCAAGAATGATTTGTTGGGGCACTCTGTTACTCCCAGTTAGTGGTGTACATATTTTTGCATATATTGTTACTGTATGAGGTATCATAGTATTCATGTATCCTGTCTTGATATGGTATCTTGCACGAGTTGCTTGTACCTATATCTATTGGTGGTATTCTATATTTATTGATGAGTATTTTATTATTTGATTTATGTTTATTCTCGTATCTAACCATGGCATAGTGTAGTATCTCGTCTCGGACTAGTGTGTCACCCCTTGTCCTTGTTCTTATTTGGTTGTAGGTGTGGATCATTACTTCGATGATATATGCCCCAGTCTCAAAATATGTAGGACTAGAAAACGTACATCCCAACCGTATAATAAATATATGTAAGCTGTAAATGTAGTATATAAATAGCCATGGTTCACTAAATCTCATCTACCAAAATAAGGAATAAAGTTTTTACTTAAATCAATTAGGAAAGCATTGAACAATTTATCGGATGGAGAAAAATCTACTACCAATCGATTAAACAAAAAAGAAAAAACAAATAAAAGAATTTGTCACAAGCAGCTAAGTATGATCCAAGAGCAAGTCATCTTCGATAGAGAGAGAAGATCATTATCTTGGCTGGAACTCCTGCGGAAAGTCAAGAACACCTATACGTTGAGAGATCACCAGGTCTTCAGAGGGATGTAACAAGATATAGAAAAATATGACATATAACTGAATATAAACTGCTCAACAATAATTCGAATCATAACATCGTCCAACAGTCCATCCTTGAATTAGTGTGCCATCCCCCCAACCAAACAAGGATAGGAGATGTCACCCTAATCCACGATGAAGTATTTTTTTCATGCCATAAATCCGATGTAGAATCCGGACCATGACATAGTTCAGTATTTTATCCTCGAAGCAGTGAACCACTCCTACAATCAAACAAGGACAAGATGTGGCACACTAGTTCGTGATAAAATACTGTTCCAAGCCATGATCAGGTATAAGTACACAAACTATATAGAAAAGTACATATACCTAAATGGATAAGGTTACCTAACCATTTTATTGTGAGTATGCAGTTAAAAATAAACCTTCAACGCATGGACACTCTGGCTATAGTAGGATAGGCATAGTCTCATCTATGGGCACTAGGGGCCAACGTTCGTAACGTTCCTCGAACGTCAGAGGGCACTAGTAACAGTATGAGGCATCTCACACCGTATCTCAAGTGGACCTTCCGGGTTACAAAGGGGAAGTGCATACTTGGCCTATACGCTAAGGAACTGTCCTTCCCACCCTATACCTATCTATATTAAGAGGAAATTTTGATTTAGGAAAAGTTAATTCTTATTGAGAATAATATATATATATATATATATATATATATATATATATATATATATATATATATATAATTTTTCTTCTCATCCTCCTCCTTGCTCCCACGGCTGTATGAGTTCCCCCATCCCGTGCGCCTGCAGCGCCAGGGCCGAGCTGCTCCAGTGGAGCGATGCCACTTGCACCCCTACTCCCCCCGGAGACGCCCAACCAGGTCGCCTGTCCACTGCTCGTCCGATCGCCTCCTCCGGTGGGTACCGGCTACAACGCCCCGGCGGCCCGCCGTTCGGTCCCCGTCTGGACGCCCGACCAAGTCGCCTTGGTCGGCCTGGATGTCATCGGGGTCGCCCCCAAGCTCAGGTAGCCGCCCCCGACACCCCTCCAGTACCGGCTGCTCCTTTCCTCGAGACCGGTTGTCGAGGAGGAGGCCACCCCCTCCAGGCTTCACCCCCTCCTCAGCTGGCCGTATCCCACAGCGGCCCCCCATGGCGTCGCCCTCTTGGTCGGCCCAACTCGGACAGCATTCGAGAACGTCACCTCAGGTACAAGTTTCTTCCGCCCAAAGTTCCCTAGTTTTCAAAATTCAAATCTTCCCTTTTCTCCGTTGTGAACGGGAACAGGGACGGTCGCTATGCGCCCTCGTCTCCCTCGCAGAGCAGCCATGCACCCTCATCTCCCTCGCGGAGTAGCCATGCGCCCTTCTCTAGGAGGGGCGGCTATGCGCCCACCCTTTCGTAGCAGGTTACGAAGGACGGCTATGCGCCCACCCCCGCGATGCCCCCTCCGCGTGCAGGCTACGCGCCCACCCCCGCAATGCCCCCTCCATGCTCGAACTACGCACCCACCCCGCATTTCCTTCCTCTGGCAGGATGCCATGCGCATCCATTCCTCCCTCTGGCAGGATGCCATGCGCCCGCAGGCCCCCGTCCTAGCGCATGCCACTCAGTGTCTCGTCCTTCGGGGTACCTCGCGCTGAAGGCGAGAGGCCATGCGCCCCCCTCCATGGTCGTTTCCTCCAGCGATATCCCGGTATCCCATGCGCCCAATATCAGCGGTTATGCGCACACTTCCGTGGTCGTCTCCTCTCGTCCCTCTCGGCTTCCGACCCTTCGGTGTCCGGCGCACACCGTTCGCTCATCGATGTCTCTCCTACGACACGTCGAGAAGCAGTCGATCCCTCTCCCACCCCCTCCAATCTCTCTTCCCGGGCAGCCACCATCCGAGAGTACCAAGGTCCCCCCCTAAGGCCCCCTCTTTTACAGAGATTCTGCGGCCGGAAGGCGGATCACAGCTCCCCATCCTGACCGAGGATACCGTACGGTCGAATATTGAGCTCTCAAATCCCATCGAGGACCAAACCATCCGCATTCCACTCTTATCAGCTGAGATCTCCTTCCTATCAGCTAACTTCGCGAAGACTTTCGTGTTGAAGCTCCCTTTCGGGTGCCCAAAGCTCATTATTGCTCAGGAAGCTATCGACGACTGGGGACTCACCTATGCTTACAAGGTCGCACCACTGGACCCCCAAACACTTTCTACTCTACCTCTCCTCTGACTCAGACTACTCGTTAGTCAGGGCCAAAAGTACCACTAATATTGGCCCCCAAAGCGTTAAGATCGCTAAATGGTCCCCCGAATTCAGCCCCAACATCGACTCGACGATAATCTCAGCCTGGATCACCCTACCAAATCTCCTCCTTGTCTGCTTTTCCCCCGCTGATCTTAAGAGAATTGCCAGCTCCTTCGGGACCCTTGTCGCCCATTATCGAAGAAACCCGCAATCTCTCCAAAGGCAACTACGCAAAGATTTACGTGAAACTAGACCTGTCTTTAGATCCTCCCACTCTTATTCAGCTCGATCTCGGGGGATAGACACACCTTCAGACGTTGGTGTACGATAACAGTATTATATTCTACAAGCACTATCAAATAAGAGGCCACCTCACAAAGCATTACTTCAAGGCTCACCCGGAGCTTAAGAAGAAAGCTCCTCGAAAGTCACAATCCCCAAAGGCAGCCTAAATTATCCCTTCAGCCCCTATCCTCCCACTCCCCAACTCCCACCATCGCTTCGATGATAGCGATGGCTCCCTCAGCCCCAGCTCCCACCCCCCATCGGCTATCGCTGTCGCACTCATCGAGCCCCTGGACATCGTCTTCAACAACAGATTCGGCATCCTCAATTCTTCCCCGCCAGTCGTCTTCCAAGAGAGCCCCCATCCCGACACGACCCCTCCCGTTGAGTGCGAAAAGTCCGCCGAAGAGCGACCGTGCAGCGTTGTTCCATCGGTCAGAGATGGAGAGAATCAGATGGTGATGATCCTCCACCCAGCCTTAGCCGATGCCTTCTCAATATATTCTCGTTACGAGCGAGAAGTCCGCCGAAGAGCAACCGAGTAGCGTTGCTCCATCGGCCAGAGATGGGGAGAATCAGATGGCTATAATCCTCCACCCAGCCCTAGCCGATAGTTCAATCTCTACCCTCTTTTCAGAAAGTGACCCCGAGCACGTCCTGGCCACCTGCGGCCTTGTCCTCGTCGACAGGCTCCAGCAGGTCAAGGATGTCGGATTCCTGGACCCCAGCAACCCCCTCTGTGTACTGGCAAAGATTGAGAAAGCGACGGCCTCCCCTTCCGGCAACACTGACTAAGGTCTGCCAGAGGCGGCGGAGGAAATACTTCAGCGACCCAGAGAGCCCCCAAATTCCTCCACAACAAGAAGAAAAAACACTCCCAAGAGCCCTCGGCCAAGACCACTCAGTCAGCCATAAAGCTCAACACACACCCCTACCGCATACATCCCAATGCTTAACATCCACTCGTGGAATATTAGAGGGCTGGCCAATAAACCTTCCTTGAGAAGAATAATTAGCCTCAAGAAGATCTACCGGATAGACATATTAGTCATCATCAAACCTAAAATCCCTAAGAGAAAACTCAAATTCATCCACCTTCAACTCGGCTTCCCGACCGCCATCGCCGGATGTCACGACATCTAGATCCTCTTCACCGACGAATGCAAATTCGACATCGTTCAGGACTCGAACTAGGCTCTCTCCTGCTGGGTGGAGCACCCTACGCTCACGTCCCGATCCCTCCTCTCTGTGGTCCACGGCAGCTGTGACTTCTCCGAGCGCAAGCTGCTCTGGGACAACCTGATGGATACCCGCCTCCTCCAAATCAACCTTCCGTGGCTCTGCCTTGGCAACTTCAACACGATCTTGCACAGAGAGAAGAAATATGGGGGCCGCCCTCCCTCCAGCCAGCCATGAATGACTTCAACACCTTCATTTTCATCGCCCACATGTCCTCCTTCCTTTCTCTGGCAACACCTTCACCTGGTACAACATGCAGGAAGGCGCCCGAAGACAATACTCCCGTCTGGATTGTGCCTTGGTCGACAACCGTTGTTCTGACATAGATCTCATCACTAACATGCCCACCTCAACACTACCGAATCAGACCACTTCCCTCTCCTAATCGAGATCAGCAGCAACTCCAACCGCATCAAGAAACCTTTTCGATTCCTGGACTTCTGGATATATCACCCTTACTTCAAGAGCATCATTGCCTCCGCTTGGAGCTTGACGAGTACCCCGATCCCATTGTTCGTTTGGCCGCCAAACTCAAGGCAACCAAGGGCGCTCTATCAACTTGGAACAAACTCGCATTTGGTAATATTTTCTAAGCTATTAAGACGGCGATGACGTAACTCGAGCTGAGATCTGGTTTGCCTCAAACAGATCCCCGGAGGCTCGCACAGCACTCAACCTCACCAAGGCCCTCCTCAAATCTCGATTAAAATTCGAGACGGAATTTTGGAAGCAGAAAGCCAGATTGACTTGGGATGTTGAGGGAGACAGGAATTCCAGTTTCTTCCATGCTTGCGTCAAAGGTCGCAGACGTCAACTTAATCTGTACCTAATCTCTGACGATAATGGCATCCTACTCAAAGACCAATATAGCATCTAGGCGGCAGCTGCTAACTTTCACACCGAATTATTCTCCAAAGTTGCCGTTGTTAAGGATGAGGAATTCCTGGCTAAGGTCCCCAACTTGATCAGCGAGCGTGAAAACACGCAGCTTTTGACCCCCCCCTCGGCGGAGGAAGTCAAGTCTGCAGTCTGGGCCCTTGACGAACACAGCGCCCCCGGGCCTGATGGTTTCTCCGAAGTATTCTTCCGATCTTGTTGGGATATCATCGAATCAGACTTTCATGAGGCCGTTGTTGCTTTCTTCCACGGCACGAGCTACCCCAAAGCCATCTCTCGCGCCAACCTTATTCTCATCCCAAAAAAAAGACAACCCAGGGACCTTCAAAGACTTCAGACTGATCAACCTATGCACCTTCACCAATAAAATCATCTTCAAGATCATCGCGAACCGAATGTCCACTCTTCTTCCCAAGATCATCTCCGAGGAGCAAAACGGCTTTGTCCCTGGGAGGAACATCACTGACAATATTCTTCTTACTCAGGAAATGATAACTTGTATGAAATTCCCATCCAGGGGGGAACGTCGCCATCAAAATCGACATAGAGAAGGCCTACGACCGTCTGGACTGGCAATTCATGATTTGGGTGTTCAGGGCATTCGGGTTCTCTGAAATTTGGATTGACGTCATCTTCAGATCCATAAGCAACTCTTGGTTCTCCCGGTCATCAACGGGCAAGCCGACGGCTTTTTCAAGTCAAGCCGCGGGGTTCGACAGGGAGACCTTTTGTATCCTGGCACCGTATCCTCTACGGGCGACAACTCGTCGAACCCTTAATCTGCCTGCAACTCGGCAACGGCAGCTCGTTACCGTATCATGAACTTTGGCTCGGCAATTTGGTACTCCAGCTTACCTAACCGCACCCCTGAACTACACGATCCGAGATTTATGGCACAACGACTCTGGATAGAGATGGAACAGGGTCAGAGATTGGCTGGGACCGGAGGCGGCGGCCGACCTGGCCACCGCGGACGTACGACTCAATGACACCCCTGACGCCTGGAGATGGACTCCCATCTCCGGTTGAACTTTCACGATGGCATCTGCCATAACCGCGGTACGAGGTCCCGACGCGACGTCTCCGTTAACAGCTACTTTTTGGAACTCCTGCATCCCCAACAAATGGTCAATTCTGATCTGGCGTGCCCAACACAGGAAGCTACCAACCGACGACTCCCTCAACTCCATCGGCTTCATTCTTGCCTCCAAATGCCATTGCTACACTTCACACCAAGCAAAAACCACCGATCACATCCTGCTCTCCGGCGACCTCGCCACTCAGCTATGGCACGGCCTTTCTCGCTGATGCGGGCAGGCTCATTGGGTCGGGGGCCTCAACTATCTCCTCGCAAGCTGGGGTGACTCTCTCGGGAATCAGATCGTCACCGCCGCCGGAATTTGGGTGCTCTGGAAGAACCGAAACAAATATAGGTACGAAGGTAGCCAATACAATCACTTACAGCTGAACAGGGAAGTCCTCCGACAAATCTAGAACCTCAGCAGACGATGCACACATTCTACGGACCATTTTTGGAAGGCGTTGTCCGAACCTCGGGTCCGAGCCAGCTTGTTTCTTTTGGCTTCTGGCCCCTTTTGGGTTTCTTTGTGTCTGTTCGCGCTTGGCGCGTTTACTTGTATAGGCTTCGGCATTTTGCGCCTGATACATCAATAAAGTTCCATTGCTCAATATATATATATATATATATATATATATATATATATATATATATATATATATATATATATATATTTATATATATATATATATATATATATATATATATTAAATCCCCAAAGACAAAATCAATTATAGGAGCCCATGTAAATTATTTTATACAATAGTCATAAAATACTTAGAAGTATTAATTATCACCCGGCCCAAAGTATTAAATACAAGCCAACCCAAAACATATATTAACCATGTTCCAATAGCCGACTAAACCATTTATATTTGAACCTACTAATAAAATATCAGGCCCATCCCCAAGGCCCATAACTTTTTAACCCATATGTAGGAACGTTGAGCACCTCTAAAGAGGGGGTGAATAGAGTACGTGTGTGCAGCAGAAAAATAGTCACCAGATAAAAGTATTATAAGCAGTGTCATAGGTATGAAGTGCTAGGTAGATGATATCAAACTATAAAAATTAAATTTGTAAAGTAAAGAGCATCAGAAAAAGCAAACTCATGACACAACGATGTATACTGGTATCCCTCTGAGAGGACTAGTCCAGTCTCGAGTACTCTTGTTCGATGTTAATCCACTATGGCACAAGATTTAACCGAGCACTTGCAACTCCTTACAATACGAGTTTTCGTCCGAAAGACTCGTAACTTCAAATGAAACAAACTTTAAAAACTAGAACATTTTTGGAAAGCCTTTTTTACAACTCGAACCAAACTCTAGATTGAATCAGAAAAGCACTTGGCTTTACTAGGAGTCTTTAGAGGCTAAATATGAAAGTGTATAGCTCTGGAATGATTTTGAATAGAGAGAGAAGAGAAGAATGATTGAGTGAATTGGACTGGAAACTTCTCCTCTATTTATAGCATTTTGGGGGCAGAATTCGGCATGAGTTCGGGTCCATATTTTTTGTAATTTGAGAAGTGGTTGCAGATATTCAAGAAGATCCAAACGATCAGGAACTAATATGACAGAGTTTGGGCCGAACTCGGTTATTGTTCTTTCATGAAGATCTGCTCATTTTTGTTATGCTTTTTGTATATTTTGTATTGGATATAGTATTGGGTATATGCTTAGTATAAAACGTGGGATAGATAGGTAGGCTTATTTGGACAATGGAGTTCAGTAGAAAGCCAGTTGCCGATCTGATCAACCTCACATTTCATAGACTCAATAAAGTGAAAAATACAGAATAAAATATAAAAATATGTCTTGATCATCATCTGAAGACGTTGTATAATGAAGACGACGAGTGATAACACGTTGAAACTAGACGTTCAATTTTAGTACCTTTAGCTGTGTATTATTTGCATATCGACAAAAGTCTATGTTGATTATCAAAATCAGGTGTGACTATGACCACTGGGCCAACAATTTCCTCCATTTTGATAATTGACAAACTTTGAGTTTATACTAAATAATATCAAAATAAAATAACTTGAAAGTTTTATACCGCTTGATTTTAAAAAAAAACTTGGTATTTGGTACTTAGCATCATTTGGTATACTCTTCTCCCCCTTTATCATTTGTACAAAATGAATGCTCCCCCATAAATAGTGAACACAAACAACATAAGAAATAAAACATAATCATACCAAGAGATAAAAAAAGGATAAAAATGGCCAGCAATATGTCTAACTGCATAAGTAAAATAGATCAAGTAGATATCACTAAAGCATCAGCAATAGTAGCATGCAAGTACATGAAAACTCACTAAATAAAATATGGAAGCCTGAAAAAGTCTTTAGCATAACTAGTACATAAAATAAAGTCTAATAAGTGCTATAAGACCATCATTAGCAGCAGCAGATGGAGTCACAAATATCCAAAATCCAAGTATGCTCATCAACTCTCATCATCACCAGTGTCTGCAGAATGACTAGGATCAATGTAGGCTGCAGTAGGGCCGAAGTAGCGTCGAACCTGACGATCCTCGAATCTGGGTCTAGTGAAGTCCGGGTGACGGAGCATGGGAGTGGGACCAGAGGGATCAAAGGGGCCCCTACTTAAAAATGGCGCCCAGTGGCTTAGGCGCCTATCCAAAAAAGGGCGCCTACTTTGGATAACTGTCAGGTGGTTATCTTTTGGCTCTATAAATAAAGCTCCACTCCTCCAACGTACAGACTCAGAGAGGAGGGGTATAGTTTGAGCACTCATCATACTTCCATCTTCTGCAATCATCAATTCTCAAGAGCAAGCTTCAACCGTTAATCGAAGCCGAAGTTCTGTCGATACTTCTACATGGCCGAGCCATACAGAAGATTCCTCGTCAACAGAAGCTCCGAGACACAGTGACAATTTTGCTTCCATCCACAATCGCCTCGTCAAAGGGACAAAGCGGTCGTCATTCAAGATCGAACTCCTATAGTTGTACTTTTCCAGAATTCATTATACTCGTGTACGATTCTTTAAAAAGCTCATAATAAAAAAACTTTTTATTTTTCGCAAACAACTCGTCACAACATAGGACCGTTTTTATTCAAAATATTTTTCTACGTGTGTAACTTAGTTGGATTGCATTGCTTATGATGCTTTCTACCATTCCAGAGAATGGCTAAGGTGATGCAAGCCGTGATTACAATTCCACGGTCTTCGAAGGATTATGTTTTCCCTATCTGCATATTTCTTTAGGGTCTAGGCCAATTACTATTTTAGAAGTTTTGACTCCTCTTTTAGCCAACCTACCATCAATGACTAATATTCCAAAGCTATTCCTTTGTTGGTTTTGTTAAACCATTTCAACTTGACTTTCTTCGAACCAATAGACTAACTATTTAGCCCAACTTACCTAGCAAATTCTCGAACTTTCATTGGTCACAAGGAATTATTTTTCCTAAAATAATTTCAATAAAGGTCAGTATTCTCTAAGTATTTTGCCGAGAATATTCTCATTGGCTTCTTCTACTCAACTTGAAGCGGTGAAGCTTCTATCTTACCTTGTGCCTAACTTAATTAGTCAAAATCAAGTTTGATCAATTCCATAAGTTTAATCTTTGAAAAGAAAAATGTCGGAGAACAGATACTCCTCTTGACTTCAAAACAATCCCTTGATTCTCAAGAGCTACTAGAACACATATTTACCCCGATAAATTTCCTTGATTCCTGAAGAACAGATATCTACATCTTTTCCTATCATGATTAGAACTTTAGAACTCGTTTGAATTTGCAGAAATTATTTCTATAGGATTTATATAGGAATTCCACTTGATTTTCTAGGACTGTTTTCCAACACCTATTGGCTCAATCTTTTTCCTGGTTCAACTTTAGTACGTTGCATATATTTTGTTACATATTTTGGAAGCTATGGATAGTTGTGGATAGCTTTGTATATTAAATAGTTGATACACATCTTGTGGATGACTATATGTATATAGTTGATAGCTATATGCGGGAAAAACATAGATTGTTACCTATCTCATTTCTAGTAAGGGCATCTTTGGGATCAATATTAGTTAGCTAAAGGGTAGAAAAGGTAGAAGAATACCTTGAGTAAGCTAGTCTTGAGAGAGTGGTAAATCTTAGCTTGTGACTTATCTGGGTTAGAACCGTTAATAGTGCTCACTAATGCCTAAACCTCATTCAAATAAATGAAGGTATTTGACGATTATGAATTTTGTGATTAAAGGAAGAGTTATGGAAGATAGAGTAAGACGTAGGTAGAGTTGCGAGAAAAGTTTAGGATTTTGTAAGGTTCTCCCATAGAGGAAGAGAATTTGGATAATATATAAACATGATAATATGATGATCAAGTAAAGGAATACTTGACGGGGATCAACTTTTATGGTTAGATGACTACTGTACCCACAAAGGACAGATATAACCATAGAAAGAATATCACGAGCAACGGGATGATAGGTTCTAGAGAATGAATAAGCAATAAGGAATTGAGATAAGACCATTGTCATGCAACTTTGGAAAGGAGTAATTGGGTTTGCAATTCCTACCAAACATTGGAGACTCATATTGGTTATGGTAAGAATGATTGAGATTTTGTGGTATTTTTGCTAATGTGTTTGGATGAGAACGATTGATAGGTGCATGATTAAAGATTAAAATTTGATTAGTGATTATAATTTTTTCAATTGATTTCAAGAATTGGAAATTATCGAATATAGATCATAGATCAACTTTAAAGAATTTTCTAAGGATTTATTATGACAAGTGAAGATTGTGACTTTGATGTAGTCAGTTTTGGAAAAATGGTTGACAATTGGAAATTGATGTATGTAAAATTATTTGATCGAGAGAAATTATAACACCCAGTTTTCCAGATGAGGGTAATTTTGAAATTTTGTAATTATAATTATTATTTATTGATTATTATTTTTTATTATGATTTTTGGTGATTTTTAATCATTTTTAAACTATTTAAAATTATGACTTATGATTTTGACATTTTACTATTGTTTGGTTTTAATTTCGAGGAATTTGTCACCCCCAGTTTTCAGGAACATGTGTTTTTTGTCATTTTGTATTTTTGAAATATTTTTGAAATTTATTTTATTATTTATGATATTGTTTTGGGATTATTTGAGTCGGGTTCGAATTTTAACTCAATTCGACTTGAAACGGGGACCCGGGGGTAGTTTGACTCTAGTGGGACCCACACACTAGTTAGGCATGGCCCACATGATATTAATTTTAGTTCACAGGATAGAAATATTTTAGTTAGAGGTTAGACTAATTATTATGGATAAGGTTAGTGTGATTAGAGACTTTAGAATGACTAATTTAGCCCCAACCAATTAGCCCTTTCCTAATACTAATAGAATAGGTTAGTGGGGGCATTTTGGACCTTACCATAATAGGACAAATAGCCCCATATGGCCAGCCACTTTGGGAGAGGATAGGCTCAAGTTCATTTCATTATTCTCATCCACACTCTCTCTCTTGTTCTTCCCCAAATTCCTAGAGAGCAATCCCTAGCAATTTCTCCACCAAATCCTTCTATTTTACCACCAAATCTTCTTCTTTCCTTCTCCATTCTAGCCAAGGAGGAAGCTACCCAAGTTTGGGAGGATTCGGAGCTCGTTCGTGTCCTTTTGGAATCTCTACGTGTCGGTGTCGCTCCGGAAAGGCTTTTCTTCGATTCGATCTACCGGGAGGTATAAATCCCTTCTCCTTTTCATTTCCTCATGCATATAGGTCTATTTTGAACCCATAGGAATGACCCCCATGGTTGTATCTCCATTTGTGTCCATTTCATATCCATTTGGAGGTCATAGGAGTGTCCTTTGTGTTGTGGTTGTGTCCATGTGGAAAAATCCCAAATTTGGACACACTATGTGTTGTTGTTATGTATGAATGAATTATTACATGTTTAATCTCATATTTTTGTATTGAAGATGTGTTCTATAGTGTCTCATATATATATATTAGTGTAGAGAGTGAGTTCTTGATATATTATGTTATATACTTGTGTTCTTTTGTCTCAAACTACCAAAATCCGTCATGATTTTTATCCACGTTTTTAATTTCAGCCCTAACTTAGAAATATCATAACTTCTAGATCAAAGCTCGGTTTAATCTCTCATTTTTTTAAAAGAAGCGTATTAAAGTTAGCTTTCCAAAAACATATATTAATAGGCCTAATTCTTTCTGTAACTTTCTGGAGAATTATTTGAGTGTCAGCTGTACGAAGGACAAACGCGTTCTCGGTGTTTTTGCGATTCTGGAAGTTTTCGGAAACAAAAATGCGATTCGTTTGAAGTTTCGGAAAGCTAACACATAGATCTATAACATACTTTAATCCTAGATTTTAATTCATGCTGAGATGGTACAGTATTGATTATTAGTAGAAGTTACTATTCGGCATATACATTTTGTGCACCCTTGTGTGTAATATAATGTTCTATTTGATTTTAACCCATGTTAATGTATATATATTATGTAATTAAATAGAGAATGCAAGCATGAGTAAATGGTTAAATAAATGATGTATGAGGTATAAGTATCCTATCTAATGTAAGCATGTATAAGTATGGCTTGTAATGAATATGTAGGTTCTATAGTATGTAATGTATGGTGCATATAGTGGTGCAAGAGAATAAATGAATGATGAATGAATGCAGGCATGAATATAATATAATAATAGATGTAATATATGCAATATACAAGTTAATGAGATGTAATGTTAACACAAATCCTATATTACCTCATGTACCCTCCTTACACTATGTTGACACTATCACACTTGACACATTGTTCACTTACACTTTGACACTCTTTGATATGTATACACTATGTATGTACATTTAACCCTCACTTGCCCTTTTTCCATGTTCACATACACACACATAGCCTCTTAAATAAGTAATTATGAATATAGTTAACTTAGCTATGTATGTATATTATATATATGTTAGCATATTGTGTGGTAATATATAAGTTTATATAACCATTTGAAATGCCATGATTATAGACCTAATGTTGAATACCAATATATGCATGTGTATATATATGTAGACATATATAGCTTAAAGTAATAGATTACCTAGTGTATATCCAATGTGAATTCTTGCCTATTTGAGTATTGAATAATTGCATGCTATATAGAGTTGGGTGTATGTTGGCTTGTATAGCCTTGTATTGATGTGTGCTTGCTAGGATAGTCTTGGTTAGGCCTAGTAAGACTTGCTGGGTTAGGACATGACCTAGTTTGACCTAGTTTGACTAGTGCAGTTGACCAGAGTTGACCAAGGGTTGACTTTGGCCTAGTTTGACCTAGATTCATGTAGAATGCATTGTAGTGCTTTATATTACCCTTCTGGACATGTTGTGACTTGTGTTGTTCTAATTAGGAGCCAGACACCTCTCCTCGAACAGTATCTTTACCTTGGACATTCAGACATCAGGCGAGTACATTCTCTGATAGTTCTCTCATTTACTTGTCAATTACTGTACTTCAGTTCTAGTTAGTTGTATGCGATTCTCTGTTACAACACGTGTGGATATTTTTGGATTCATGTATACGACACACTTTTATTTTCTGGCCTATATTACGGGTATCATCTCTATTACTGGAATCACCTACTGGAATCATTTAACTGGAATCATTTTACTGGAATCATTTACTGGAATCATTTACTGGTATCATTATATTTTGGCTGGACTCATCTTGAATCATTGTGTCGGAATTCTGGATTCACTTGCTGGAAGGGAAAATACTAGAGTGAGACATGTAGACATACCCCAATCTAGAATCTCCCTACTGGAATCTACTAGAAGCATAGCCATCTCTCGCCTGATCAGTGAGGGATGTGCCTGATTACCCACAGCCGTTTACATGTCGAACTCGGTATTTTAAAACACACTGCTAGAGTATAGGCTGGACTCACCCTGGAATCGTTGATCACTATAACTGGAATCGTTCCTTACTGGATTCATCTTGTATTAGATTCATTCCGTACTAAATTTATATAGGTTTTACACTGGTTACATTTTCTGTCTGGACTTTATATCATATTACCCTGGTTCAGCTAGTTCTATTTTTACAGTCTTTATTGCTATGATTCTTCTCTTGTTTAGTATTTACTTTCCTTGCACTTTATCTCTTTCTTACCATCACCTGAATATAAACTGCCATTTTCATCAATATAACTGTCTATAACTGCTATATAGTTTCCTGTCATTTACTTGGGTTTTCTATATGAGATGTGCTCGTTCCTGTCCTGACTGGACCTGTTGATAAATTTTACAGATAGCCTGGAGGTTGCCTGCTAGCCTAGAGGAGACACAGTAGAGGTTGTATAGTTAGTTATTTCAGTTGTATTGAGTTGTATTTATTCTATGGATTATTGTATTGAGCTTTGAGATATTTTCTGGATTTGTGTATCTTAGACACTTAGACTTCTATCTGCTGTATCTCTTTTAGATTTTATGTTTTACCTATCTTTTATCTTGTTGTACCTTAGTTGTGATTGAGACTGTATCTGCTATGTCACCTCCATTCGGAGAGTATATACTGTACAGGTACCTTTATATTGTTAGATGTTTGACCTAGGACAGCGTTCTACCGCCGACACTGCGGCGTAGGCTGGACGTACCCACGTCTCGTGCCCTTACTCTAGGGTGCGGGTCATGACACGTTTTTAGTGGTGGCCCATGCAGGTCGAGTTTATGTAGTGGTATTCAAACTAGAGTATCACTACAGCCTGCAGTAGGATTAGAATATTTTTGGAGGTACTCAATCACATTAGGAAAAACTCTTAATCCGATTCCTTTTGTCTAAAATTGTTGCTTATTGACTTCCCTTGAATATAAACTATTCTCCTTTAAAATTTTGCTTCATTCTCAGAAATCGCTTCTTGTCTTGATCTGTCTTCATGATGGTTATGAAGACACGATCTCATCGCTTCGGTTTGGAGGATACTATCGAGAGGCTGGCCACCTCTCGTCATGTTCATCAGGGCCTCGAGACCGCAGCTTCTGTTGTGCCGACTCAGGTTGGCGTTTCTGCCATATTGGAGGTGCACCTCCGTCTGTACAGAGACTTTTCCCTTTGTTTTCGGTTTCTCTCAGCAGCAGCGATTCATGCAACATCAGCAGCAGTGATTTGTGCAGTATCAGCATCAGGGTGGAGGAAACCAATAGGGCGAGCTATCGTCAGGATAGTCGAGGATGCACAGACCGTTTGAGATCTTGCTGTAAGTTTCGTTCTTCTCAATTTTATTTCCGCAATTGTCTTTTATAATTACCTTGAAATCCGATTCCATCTGTTCTTTGTTGATTGATTAATTTTGTTATGTTACTCTTTTGTTTGTGTTGTTTTTCTTCTGAGAAAATCATATGGGCTAGGTCGCCTAAATCATGGGATCTAGAATCCTCGATAGTCGTGTTAGTTGGTATAATGAGGACATATAGTCAGATTTTGGATGTATTCTCGGGTATGGGAATTTAAGGTTTTCGCCGTCGCATACGGCAGTACGAAAATTTTAAATACCATGAACCTAGAGGTACGTACCTTAGTCAAGGACTCTGTGATTATCGTAGCCCTGCTCACTAGCATGATGAAGACTCTGGACAACATGATTTTGGACAGACGCATATGATTAACAGATTGTATCTTGAGAAGGTTTAAACATCATACCCTTTTGATTGTTATAAATGACTTAGGAGTAGGGATATTTAGTTTTGTAGAGCTTATTCATAGGTAGTTCCTTCATAGTATAATGGTATGATGACTTGTTGAGTGTCTGTACCCTAGAGGTGATAGTTAGCATTGGTGTTAGAATAGTAACCCATTGCAGATAATTCTCCTGTTATCTATAATACCAACCAGTTACACATGGGATGTTAGTATGCCTTACAGCCTTGATGATTATTACTACTTTCCCTTACCTTTTCCAGTGAGGCATCCATGACCAGAGCCTGCCTTTGAGTATAGTTGTAGTTTCACCTAAGACCGAGAGGTCTATTTGCATAGATAGATTGCAGATGATATTGGCATATGAGATATAGGTTAGTTGGTATCTATAGGCCATTGTTGTATAGGGTTATAAACATGTTGTTTAGCTTATACTTGGTTCAGTTTTCTATTTTAGTTAAGTTCTCTTCGTGTTGAGTTCCTTTGTGTTGATCACCTTATAGGAAGTGTGCAGACCCTTCACTAGATACCATGTCCCCTTGATTCAGACCATTCATCCTTAGCCTTGTTCTAAGCATTGTTTCAGACCTTATAAGTTTAGTCTGCCTTAACCCTTGGTTGATCAGTCATGTATATATATATAGATGATATACTTAGGATATATGTGATGGGTTGTTGTTCTTGAGTATATATATATATATATATATATATATATATATATATATATATATATATATATATATATATATATATATATATATGGTATTTGATATTCATGTGCTTAGCTTGTAGGTATTTTAGTTATAGGTGACTTGATAGGATTGGGAAGTTAAGAGCTAGTCTATTATAGAGTTTCTCTTTTGCTAAATTTTAGTTGCCAACACCTAGATAGCTAGCATAGGTAAAACCCTAAGAAGTTGACCAGTTGATGACCAAGTACTTGGATGTTGAGAAATTGACTAGTGATTGACCCTTGACTATGTTTGACATAGAAGGGGGTACGATCATCTTAATTTCGAGGACGAAATTTTTATAAGGTGGGTAGGATTGTAACATCCAGTTTTCCAGATGAGAGTAATTTTGAAATTTTGTAATTATAATTATTATTTATTGATTATTATTTTTTATTATGATTTTTGGTGATTTTTAATCATTTTTAAACTATTTAAAATTATGACTTGTGATTTTGACATTTTACTATTGTTTGGTTTTAATTTCGAGGAATTTGTCACCCCCAGTTTTCAGGAACATGGGTATTTTGTCATTTTATATTTTTGAAATATTTTTGAAATTTATTTTATTATTTATGATATTGTTTTGGGATTATTTGAGTCGGGTTCAAATTTTAACTCAATCCGACTTGAAACGGGGACCCGGGGGTAGTTTGACTCTAGTGGGACCCACACTCTAGTTAGGCAGGGCCCATATGATATTAATTTTAGTTCACATGATAGAAATATTTTAGTTAGAGGTTAGACTAATTATTATGGATAAGGTTAGTGTGATTAAAGACTTTAGAATGACTAATTTAGCCCCCAACCAATTAGCCCTTTCCTAATACTAATACAATAGGTTAGTGGGGGCATTTTGGACCTTACCATAATAGGACAAATAGTCCTATATGGCCAGCCACTTTGGGAGAGGATAGGCTCAAGTTCATTTCATTATTCTCATCCACACTCTCTCTCTTGTTCTTCCCCAAATTCCTAGAGAGCAATCCCTAGCAATTTCTCCACCAAATCCTTCCATTTCACCACCAAATTTTCTTCTTTCCTTCTCCATTCTAGCCAAGGAGGAAGCTACCCAAGTTTGGAAGGATTCGGAGCTCGTTCGTGTCCTTTTGGAATCTCTATGTGTCGGTGTCGCTCCGGGAAGGCTTTTCTTCGATTCGATCTACCGGGAGGTATAAATCCCTTCTCTTTTTTATTTTCTCATGCATATAGGTCTATTTTGAACCCATAGGAATGATCCCCATGGTTGTATCTCCATTTGTGTCCATTTCGTGTCCATTTGGAGGTCATAGGAGTGTCCTTTGTGTTGTGGTTGTGTCTATGTGGGAAAATCCCAAATTTAGACACACTATGTGTTGTTGTTATGTATGAATGAATTATTACATGTTTACTCTCATATTTTTGTATTGAAGATGTGTTCTATAGTGTCTCATATATATATATATTAGTGTAGAGAGTGAGTTCTTGATATATTATGTTATATACTTGTGTTCTTTTGTCTCAAACTACCTAAATCCGTCATGATTTTTATCCACATTTTTAATTTCAGCCCTAAATTAAAAATATCATAACTTCTAGATCAAAGCTCGGTTTAATCTTTCGTTTTTTTTAAAAGAAGCGTATTGAAGTTAGCTTTCCAAAAACATATATTAATAGGCCTAATTCTTTCTATAACTTTCTGGAGAATTATTTGAGTGTCAGCTGTACGAAGGACAAACGCGTTCTCGGTGTTTTTGCGATTTCGGGAGTTTCCGGAAACGAAAACGCGATCCGTTTGAAGTTTCGGAAAGCTAACACATAGATCTATAACATACTTTAATCCTAGATTTTAATTCATCCTGAGATGGTACAGTATTGATTATTAGTAGAAGTTACTATTCGGCATATGCATTTTGTGCACCCTTGTGTGTAATATAATGTTCTATTTAATTTTAACCCATGTTAATGTATATACATTATGTAATTAAATAGAGAATGCAAGCATGAGTAAATGGTTAAATAAATGATGTATGAGGTGTAAGTATCCTATCTAATGTAAGCATGTATAAGTATGGCTTGTAATGAATATGTAGGTTCCATAGTATGTAATGTATGGTGCATATAGTGGTGCAAGAGAATAAATGAATGATGAATGAATGCAAGCATGAATGTAATATAATAGTAGATGTAATATATGCAATATACAAGTTAATGAGATGTAATGTTAACACAAATTCTATATTACCTCATGTACCTCCCTTACACTATGTTGACACTATCACACTTGACACATTGTTCACTTACACTTTGACACTCTTTGATATGTATACACTATGTATGTCCATTTAACCCTCACTTGCCCTTTTGCCATGTTCATATACACACACATAGCCTCTTAAATAAGTAATTATGAATATAGTTAACTTAGCTATGTATGTATATTATATATATGTTAGCATATTGTGTGGTAATATATAAGTTTATATAACCATTTGAAATGCCATGATTATAGACCTAATGTTGAATACCAATATATGCATGTGTATATATATGTAGACATATATAGCTTAAAGTAATAGATTACCTAGTGTATATCCAATGTGAATTCTTGCCTATTTGAGTATTGAATAATTGCATGCTATATAGAGTTGGGTGTATGTTGGCTTGTATAGCCTTGTATTGATGTGTGCTTGCTAGGATAGTCTTGGTTAGGCCTAGTAAGACTTGCTGGGTTAGGACATGACCTAGTTTGACCTAGTTTGACTAGTGCAGTTGACCAGAGTTGACCAAGGGTTGACTTTGGCCTAGTTTGACCTAGATTCATGTAGAATGCATTGTAGTGCTTTATATTACCCTTCTGGACATGTTGTGACTTGTGTTGTTCTAATTAGGAGCCAGACACCTCTCCTCGGATAGTATCTTTACCTTGGACATTCAGACATCAGGCGAGTACATTCTCTGATAGTTCTCTCATTTACTTGTCAATTACTGTACTTCAGTTCTAGTTAGTTGTATGCGATTCTCTGTTACAACACGTGTGGATATTTCTAGATTTATGTATACGACACACTTTTATTTTCTGGCCTATATTACTGGTATCATCTCTATTACTGGAATCACCTACTGGAATCATTTAACTGGAATCATTTTTCTGGAATCATTTACTGGAATCATTATATTTTGGCTGGACTCATCTTGAATCATTGTGTCGGAATTCTGGATTCACTTGCTGGGAGGGGAAATACTAGAGTGAGACATGTAGACATACCCCAATCTGGAATCTTCCTACTGGAATCTACTGGAAGCATAGCCATCTCTCGCCTGATCAGTGAGGGATGTGCCTGATTACCCACAGCCGTTTACATGTCGAACTCGGTATTTTAAAATACACTGCTAGAGTATAGGCTGGACTCACCCTGGAATTATTGATCACTATAACTGGAATCGTTCCTTACTGGATTCATCTTGTATTAGATTCATTCCGTACTGAATTTACATAGGTTTTACACTGGTTATATTTTATGTCTGGACTTTATATCATATTACCCTGGTTCAGCTAGTTCTATTTTTACAGTCTTCATTGCTATGATTCTTCTCTTGTTTAGTATTTACTTTTCTTGTTCTTTATCTCTCTTTCTTACCATCACCTGAATATAAACTGCCATTTTCATCAATATAACTGTCTATTACTGCTGTATAGTTCCCTGTCATTTACTTGGGTTTTCTAGATGAGATGTGCTCGTTCCTGTCCTGACTGGACCTGTTGATAAATTTTACAGATAGCCTGGAGGTTGCCTGCTAGCCTAGAGGAGACACAGTAGAGGTTGTATAGTTAGTTATTTCAGTTGTATTGAGTTGTATTTATTCTATGTATTACTGTATTGAGCTTTGAGATATTTTCTGGGTTTGTGTATCTTAGACACTTAGACTTCTATCTGCTGTATCTCTTTTGGATTTTATGTTTTACCTATCTTTTATCTCGCTGTACCTTAGTTGTGATTGAGACTGTATCTGCTATGTCACCTCCATTCGGAGAGTATATACTGTACAGGTACCTTTATATTGTTAGATGTTTGACCTAGGACAGCGTTCTACCACCGACACTGCGGCGTAGGCTGGACGTACCCACGTCTCGTGCCCTTACTCTAGGGTACGGGTCGTGACAGAAATACTTGAAATTTGAAATACATTTGGCATACGAGTTACATACGACGATGGATCAAAATTTGATTTAGATGATTTATGATTCCAAATAGATTTAGTTTTAATACCTTGGCAGTTGCCTTAGTTTTCTGTAGATACTGGGAGTTCAGCTAGTTTAGCGAGTTAGAGATTAGTTTTTGCTTGAGTATTAATATGGTTATTTTGTAAGTCATTTTTCCTGTATATCCTATCTTCTGACCGTTGAAATAGTAATACAATATACTTTCTATCCCTTTTGATCATTACTCAATCCTTAATGGAAATATCTTATCCAATTATATTCCTATCATAGCTATATTATTCTGATCACCCTCGCTATCCTACTGCCATACAACTTGTTGATTTTTCCTGAGTCACAAACCCTTATACCCCATTCCAATTTGATTTGGAATTTTTTTAGTCCCTTATCTCAGAAGATTCTATTATATTATGCATTCTTAATAAACTGTTGACGTTCGTTTCTTTCTTACCTTTTCTGTTTCATGAGATCCCATTTGATTATTTTTCATATTTTATGATTATTTGATTATATTTTAATCGTACCTAGATTTTACTCGTACCTAAAATAATTTTGATCACAACAAAATTCCAACTCTAATTCAGATCATATCTAGATAATTTCGATCGTGCCTATATATTATCATTGTACCTAGTGATCATGTCTAGAATCCAATCATGCCTGATGATTTAAAATTCTATTTTTGATCAAAGCTAAGTGATTTTGATTGTACCCCGGCCCTTATCATTGAAATTTCGAAGACGAATTTTTCTAAGGAGGGAAGGGTGTAAAACACATTTCTAATAAAAAAATAAAAAACAAACCCAAACCCACCCTCTCTCACCCGACCCCCCTTCACTGAGCACTCCCCCACGTTCTCCTCTCCCCAAAATCCTCTCCACCACTTCTCTTCTTCCCACTCTTTCTCCTAACTCATAAACCACCACATCCTCATTATTCCCTTCACAAGAGAAAGAAGAACATTACTGGCACCATTTTTCCTCTCCCACAACTCAAAAAAAATTACTCATCACTCATTTTTTCCTCTCCCCAAATCCACATCATCACAATCCCTTTTCGACCGACACCGACTCCGTTGACCCCTTCGACCGCGGCTAGCCTTCCTGCAGCCCGCAATCGGCTTATGCGGTCGACTTCCCCACGACCCTCCAGTCTCCCGTCAGCGTCCACGGTCGTCCCCCGACCGCGCGCAGCGTCTCGGCCCACCTTCGCGTGCCAGGGTGCCGTCCAGGCCGCTTTCCGCCCGCACCAGCGCTTGTACGCCGCTCCCCGTATGCACCAGCGGCAGCCCGCACGTGCCGCTTCCCGGCCGCACCAGCGTCCCATGGCCGCTTCTCGGCCGCATCAGCACATTCTCGCGTCTCGTGTGCGTGTTCTGCATGCGTTCCAAGTCCGAGGCATCCCCTCGATACTCCGTCATCAGCTACTCGGTAAGCTGGAACCCTTCTGTGTATTTGACAGAATGAGAAACCCAATCCTGTTCCGACCAGAATTGACAAAATAAATCTCTGTCAATTCCGGAATAGATAGATAATTAGTTTCATATTTTAGATCATGTGTTTGTTAATGGGATTAATTAGAAAATATCGGTTAGACTAGCATTAGTAATAATAATAATATTAATTCCTTTATGATTGTCGGATTAGTTTTTAATATTAACCATAATAAAAAATAGTTTATTAATAAAAAACATGTAACTTGGTTGTCGTTGAGTTATAGACAAAAAGGAAATTTTTATGAAATAAACATTAGTTTCCCCTAAATAAATCTTTAAGTTATTCATATAATTAAATGAGTTCTTATTAATTATTCATATGAAGTATTTTCGTAATAAAGTCGTTAAATTAGTTTAGTAAGCTTTTATTGTGTTATAGATAAGGTTTCAGACGATATTTTTATAAAAATCTTAAGTATGTTTCTGAAAACCTTAAGTTTTACTAAATAATGATTTTCATAATTTTACTATTAAAATGGTTTCTTATTATTAAAAAAATATCTATTAAAATATTTCGTATAGTTTATGTAAATAAATACTATTTAATTTCAAAGTATTTTCAAGAATTTTGATATGGGTAATTCTAACTATAATATTACTTTATGAAAACCGTTATTAATTTACTAACAAATAAAATATAGTATTTTCTGCATCATTATAAAGGTAGTAGTTTTATTAAGAAAAATGTTTTGCTGAATATAGTTTTCCCGTATTATCTATAAACAATAGCTTATTAGGAAATTGTTTTTACCAAATAATATTATATGTGATTTTAAAGTATTAAAAGAATTTTGCACGGTTATCTTCAAAATCAGAATACCTATTAACTGTCGCATTTTATTATTAAAAAATTAACGATTTTCTCTTTTAAAAGAAATAATAAGTTTACTAATTTTATTCACAAAAACTCGTAATTTTCTTATATTATTAACTTAGAGCTCTCTAAATATTTTTATAATTAATATTTGCTTATTTAAACTATCAGTGATTTAGGGCCTAGACGTTAACGTTATTAATATAATAATTAAGATTGTAGCAACCGTAGATGGGCAACTAAGCTACATTTTGTTAATGTAGGTTTCAAGTCCCGGACTTAGTCTGATACCTTTCTGTCGTCACCTACAGCACCGGGAACACCAAGGCAAGTTCATACTTACCCAAACTTGTGTTTTAGTTAATAATTAATTTCATTGCATAATAGAACTACTGTATCGACACTTGACTCACGGGATACCCCTCGGATCATACTGACTACTTGACTGACTCATTGACTCGGAGTTTGGGGAGTAATGTTAACACCTATGGTCAAAGTCCCCTACTGAATCACTATGGATAGCGAAAGCCAAACCCACTTGGGCCGAAGCTGGACCGTGTTCACTAGAACACTTACTGCCTCCATCCCTAGCCGGCCACAGGATGTTACGCGCTCACACACTATTGCTAGTTAGATTGCATCATTTTCTTTTCCAGAGATTTATGGCATAACTACTTCTTTATTTATTATTTAGAAAAATAAATATATGTTATAAACTGTTTCTTGTCTCATTTTAATTATTAAATAAGATGCTGGAATAGATTTGTATGTTCTTGTTCCCCTCCTGACTGGAGACCAATATTTTAAGTGATTGCGACGAGGAGGAGCTGGCCTATAGTTCTTACTACGGACCCGACTTCGATTCCGAGGAGTTAGCTGAACCAGGACAGAGGAACCAAGAGTCCTAGTTGCACCCTTCTGTTTAGTTTCTTTCTTTTTCTAAAAGTTGTAATAAATAAACAAGTTGTAGCAGCTGGATGTTTGTTCTGTTTATGTTGTTTTACTTAGACTCAAGTTTTATTTCAAATGTTTAATAAAGTTTTATTTCGTATTTAGAATATTTGTGTCTGCGTTGCTACTGTGACACAGCTTACTGTCACCGTCTCACAACGATGCAGACTGGGCATGATCCGACTAGACTCAGTATATTTGGATTGGGTTGTGATAGTACCTGTCAGTTACAATAGATTTTGGCATACCATGCAGCTTGAAAACCTCTTATATAGAGACTTGAGTTACCACATCTGTTGTAATGGGTGATTCAACAAAAATAAATGAATATAGTTAGCTACTACCAATATACTAGACTTATAATGGCTATTTGGTAGTCCCTCTATAAAATCCATACAGAAATCCTCCCAAAGCCACTCAGAAATATGTTAGGGATACAGTAACCATGCAGGAAGAATATTTACGTTCTTATTTCTTTGATAAATTCCCAATAACATAACTTCTTCAACATGCACAAAGTATTCAAGGTTCCTGAATATCATGCACTCAGCATATCACTATGCTCTTTCAACATGGTAGTAGCATACATAGAGTGAGGGTATATCAACAACCTGTTCTTGTATTCATAGCTTATTTATTTGCATCTAATTGTCCATGCTCCCACTTTGCCTTCTGAGCTTGATAGTATTAAGATTGATTCATTTGAATCTTGAACTGATGTAACCAATCTCCATTTATCAAAGTAATACCAGCTACATTTGCCTCTCCCCTTCTTGATAAGATGCTTGTAGTTGTGTTCTCCTTTCCCTTTTTACATTCAATCGTGTAATTATAACTATATAACTTAATCACCAACTTATATTGAGCATCTTTATAAACTTTTTGTTCTAGCATATTGTTGGGGTTTTAGCCTTTGTTTAGAAACTTTAGTCCCACATTAGCTAGGCCAAAGGAGTTGTATCTCTATATATTAACTATGCTAGTTTAGAGATGCACATGTGGTGCGAAGGTGCACATGGGTGTGCCATGTGGGGTTATTTTTCTAATGGAAAAAAAGGCTAAATTAACAATTGAAAGCATTCATTCTTTTTGCTCTTGGGAAATTTATTTCCATGGAAGCTAAGTCCCGTAGGGGCTTAGCGACTCGGACTCGGGCTCATGCGGTCATGAGGCATAATATGGCATTTTGTTAGGGCACTATGCACTTAGCATGTCAACATCGTCGCTAGGCGCATAGTGCGCTTAAGTTGCGCACGTTGTGCGAGCCACTTACGCGGCCAGGCGTGCTGCCAGGTTGCGCGGCCAGTTGCGCAGGCCAGGTTGCACGGCCAGGTTGCGCTGCTAGGTTGTGCGGCCTAGGTTGTGCGACCAGGTGTGCTCCCAGTGGCACGCCCAATGGCACAACCAGTTGTGCGTACAGGTGCACGCCCAGTTGAGCGGCTGGCGCAGGGTGTGCAGGACGTGCAGGTGGCACAAGTGGCTCATTGCACGTACTGCGCACAGTGTGCGAGGCACGCGGGGTGCACAAGTGGCGTAACTTGCTTCAGATCGTGCATGTTCATGATCTGAGCGGTTACTGTATGTTCGGAGTGGTTATTACCACGTCCCGAATGTTGTGCTAACCGGGCAGTTGCTACTCGGGCCTATAAAAGGTCTCTTCTTTCTCACAGGCAAAGTACAAGACATATACAGAGAGTTGCAAAAGTTTACAAGTATTTTTTAACACAAGTAAACAGAGCCTGTCAGAGAGAAGTGAAGCTTTGCACCAGCGTTGCTTTTGTACGGGAGTCCGTGTACGATTCGAGGAGTCAGAAGAGCAGAAGTGTTCCAAAGTTCTCCGACGAACTTGCTGGTTCCTGGAAGCTATTCGTGTGGGGAAGCTTTGAGCAACGGTGATCATTCACCCCAGCAGGCCATCTTCCATCTTTTGCCTGTCATCTTCTTCGCTGTTGTAGATTACGAAATCTTCTTAGATTCTTATAATATCATATGCTACTGTAACGAGATCTTGTTAGATCTTTGTTAAACTTGCACAACCTTCCTAGAAGTGTTGTATTGGAACATTATTCTTACAATTATTTCATCTTCTCAGTTTTCCATCAAAAAATTGTGCCCCGACACTAACAATCTCAAAGCTATACTGCTACGATGGAAAACTTTAATGCTTCACTCCTAAATACTGACTTCTGTAAGTTAGAAAAGTTTGATAGAGAGCATTATCAAGTCTGAAAGAGGAAGGTTTATCTCACTCTTCAACTCGAAGACGTTGATCACGTGCTTCTTGAAGAGGAACCTACTGTTCTAGATACTAGGTCTGCTGCCGCAATCACTGCGGCTACTAAACTTCAGACGAAATAGAGAAGGGAGAATAGCATTTGCAGGCTGCTTATCCTGAATGCTATGGAGGATTCCCTAGCAGAATCCTACAGTAAGAAACCTATTGCCAGAGACATATGGGAGTCTCTGTAGAAACTGTACGAAGAAGACAAGAACATGAGCAAGATATTTGTGGTTGAAAAATATCACAAATGGCTCTTTGAGGACGAGAAGTCCATGCTGCCGCAGGTAAAGGAATTCCTGAAGCTGCGACAGAAGTTGGAAGACGAGGCGATGTCCCTTCCCGACAAGTTTGTTGTTGGAGGGATTGTCTCAAAGCTCCCCGCTGGGTGTAGTAAGTTCTATGAAAACATGCATAGGAAGAAGCTTGAGATCAGCCTTGAAGATCTCTTGTAGGAAATCTATGTTGAGGACCAGATGTGTCACGCCCAGAACCAGAATACTGGAGAGCGGGGGCAGACATAGCCAGCTACGTATATGAAATAGATTCCATCTCGCTATACGGTCACGGTTGTCTAGATACGTGAGGGTTTAACTACAAGCCAACAGTCTCTTAAGGTCATGAATGTCACCCCTAGTTTTCAGAAATTGGAGTATTTTTGTCATTTTATATTTTTGAATATTTTTAAAATTTATTTTATTATTTATGATATTATTTTGGGGTTGAAATTTATTTTATTATTTATGATATTGTTTTGTGGTTATTTGAGTCGGGTTCGAATTTTAACTCAATCCGACTTGAAACGGGGACCCGGGGGGTAGTTTGACTCTAGTGGGACCCACACACTAGTTAGGCATGGCCCACATGATATTAATTTTAGTCCACATGATATTAATTTTAGTTAGTAGTGAGACTAATTATTTATGGATAGGTTTAGTTTAATTAGAGACTTAAAACTAGACTAAATTGACCTCAACCTTTAACCCATTCCTAATTTAAATCAAATAGATTAGTGGAGGACATTTTGGACATTCAAATAGGGGACATCTCACCATTTTTGGGCAGCCACCTATGGGGGGATAAGGAGTGAGTCACTCCTTCATTCATTTGTTTTCATCCACTTTCTCTCTCTTGTTCTTCCCCAAATTAATTTAGAGATGAACCTCCATTGATTTCATCTCCAAATCAACCCCTTCTTCTACCAAATTTTTTTTATTTCTTCTCTAATCCATGGTTAGAGGGTGCTAGCCAAGTTTGGAAGGATTCGGAGCTCGTTCGTATCCTTTTAGAATCTTTACGTGTTGGTGTTGTGTCGAAAGAATTTTTCTTTGAATCTCTCTTCCGGAAGGTATAATCTCTCCTCTAATCCATCCCTACATGCATATAGGAATATTTTGAACCCATAGGAATGACCCCCATGGTTGTATCTCCATTTGTGTCCATTTTGTGTCCATTTGGAGGTCATAGGAGTGTCCTTTGTGTTGTGGTTGTGTCCATGTGGGAAAACCCCAAATTTGGATACACTATGTGTTGTTGTTATGTATGAATGAATTATTACATGTTTAATCTCATATTTTTATATTGGAAATGTGTTCTATAGTGTCTCATATATATATATATATATATATATATATATATATATATATATATATATATATATATATATATATATATATATATATATATATATATATATTAGTGTAGAGAATGAGTTCTTGATATATTATGTTATATACTTGTGTTTCTTTTGTCTCAAACTACCTAAATTCGTCATAATTTTTATCCACGTTTTTAGTAGCTAGAGCAACTTAAAAATGCCATAACCTTTAGCTCATAACTCCAATTAACCTCCCATTTTTTTTAAAAGAAGTGTATCGAAGTTAGCTTTCCAAATATATATTTTAATAAGCCAAATTGTTTATAAAACTTTCTGTAGAATCGTTTGAGTGTCAGCTGTACGAAAGACGAACGTGTTTCGGTGTTTTCGCGATTTCGGGAGCTTCCGGACACGAAAATGCGATCCGTTAAATGTTTCGGAAAGCTAACACGAAAAGCTACAACATACTTTAATCCTAGAATTTAGTGAAGGCCCAATTGGTACGGCATTGATTTTAAGTAGAAGAATGACTATACGATATATGCATTTTATGTAACCTACGAGCCTATGTAGTATGGATATTAAATGAATATAGAGTATGTAATGTATGATATGTTAGATGAATAAAATAATATATATATGATATATATTTTTTTATATTAATGTATATATATGGTTGAATGCAAGCATGTAGGAATGCAATTATTATAATGCATATAAGCAATGCATGAATGAAAGAATGATATACAATGTATGCATGAAAGTATATAATGAATGCTAGATATAAATGCATAATGTATAAATATTGTAATGCAATATATAATGATAACATGTATAGTAATGTAGAGTATATGATGCAAGCATGAATGAATGGAGGAAATACATGTATATAGGTAATATAGAATGTAATATATGAAAGAAATGAATGATAATATATAACATGATATGTAAGATAATGCAAGGTATTGAAACATGTATGCAAGTACCATATGTAAGTAAGTAATGTAATCAAGTATGAAGGTATGCTATATATGAATGCCAACATGATAGGAATGTATGATGCCATATTCGCACTTAGCACCATGTTCATATGTTAAAACCCCTTTCTACATGTTGACAATAATCCCAAGCATGAATATACATAAAATCTACTTACTGTTATGAGTAAACCCTTTGATGTATAAATAAACCCATTTGTTA
The DNA here is from genome assembly GCA_029216955.1 of Iris pallida. Classification (NCBI taxonomy): domain Eukaryota; kingdom Viridiplantae; phylum Streptophyta; class Magnoliopsida; order Asparagales; family Iridaceae; genus Iris; species Iris pallida. The sequence goes on along the minus strand of JANAVB010015398.1, from coordinate 5,113,514 downwards.
TGATTAACACCCACACACACACATGCTAAGCCTATGCTTTACATGTTATTTCTTCTATGTGACACAATGAACCCTTGCTAAATGTTATCCTTCTAACATAACCCCCTCACACTTGAACACATTGTACTGCTATGTACACATTGCCATATCCACATTCATGTATCACTCACTCCTTGTCTTTATGCACCTTGTTTGTAATAAAAATATATATGAATATATATGTAATGTGTGTTTGATAACTTGTGTAGCTTTGTGATTTTGTGTGAGTGTTAGTCTAGGCTTGGTTAGGCCTAATGAGACTTGTTAGTCTAGGTTTAGACCTAGTACTGCCTAGTTAACCTAGTTTGACTAGTACGGTTGACCACAGCTGACCAAGAGTTGACTTTGACCTAGATTGACTTAGAATCATGTAGATTGTATTATAATTTCAATTACCATATAAATTGAACTCTTTATAGCCTGTGTTGCTATAACTAGGACTATGTGACTCCAGTTGGCCATCTTTTCATATCAGTTGTTCATGATATCAGGCGAGTATATTCTCTGATCGTTTCATACTTGTCACGACTTATATTCTTGCTCTAGATTACTTTACTTGATGCTGTCACGTTATCATCACGGATTGGTACTATATGGATCTCTTCTTGGGATGTTATCCCCCTTAGCGGGCGCATCGGATACTTTATGACATGTGTTTTATGTACATCATGTATTCCTTGCTTCTGCGTTATTCATGTACACTCATGTTCTCTCATGTTCTTTCATGTACGTTCATGTACTCTCATGTTCTTTCATGTACGCTCATGTTTTCTTATGTGTTTCCTGTATAACCAAAACATCATGTTTGTAACGTAACTTGAACGGATCCTTGTGTATTGATTGTTGGTAGGGGTGAGTATAAATGGTCATGTGATTTACCCATCATGTTCACTCTATTACTTTTTATGTTTTATCATGTACAACACAGCCTTATTAGCTGATGTCCCACATGTTCACTCATGTACATCATGTTCAACCTAAGCCAATTACATGCCATCTCGTACTCTAAATCACTAGTCACTTACAGTTCTTACTTATCATGTATATATTTCCAGTTATCAAATATCTCTCCTATTTTTATGTACATCTTCTTACAGCGTTTCATGTATCTTACTCTATTGCTTGCTTTATATTTTCTGCCATGATATGAACTGCATGAGATGTACTGTGCTCGCTCCTGTCCTGACTGGACCTGTTGATAAATTTTACAGAGAGCTTGGAGGTTGCCTGCTAGCCCAGAGGAGACACAGTAGAGGTTGTATAGATAGCTAGGGTTTTGCTCATAGTTTATTTTCAGTTGTCTTGAGTTGTATTTATGGATTACTGTATTTGAGCTTTGAGATGTATTTCTGGGTTTGTGTATCTTAGACACTTAGACTTCTATCTGCTGTATCTCTTTGTGGATTTCATATTTTATCTATCTTCCATTATGCTCTACCTTAGATGTGATTGAGTTTACATTCTGCTATGTCACCCCCATTCGGGGAGTATAAACTGCTTAGCATTATATTGTTAGATGTTGTAACCTAGGACAGCGTTCTACCGCCGACACTGCGGCGTAGGCTGGACGTACCCACTTCTCGTGCCCTTACTCTAGGGTGCGGGTCGTGACACGTTTTTAGTGGTGGCCCATGCAGGTCGAGTTTGTGTAGTAGTATTCGAACTAGAGTACCACTACAGCCTGCAGTAGGATTAGGATATATTTTAAAGGTACCCAATCACAGTTAGGATCCCTTGAGAGATTCCTGGGACGAACCTTGAGAATCTTATTTTAACTTCGATTTGAAAAACTCTTCTTCCCTTGATTTGATTTATCTTTACTTTCTGTTGTTGAACTTGATTTTGATGATGATTGTGGAATTTTGAATCTTGATTTTAGCAGTTGCATCCGAGTTTATATTTATATTTTGATGGATTTTTGTTCATTTTTGAATCTTGATGTTCGTTGATAAATTTGATTTTTGGGTATTCATTGTTGATTTAATTTAATTTTTGTCAAGATGAAATTATATGGGCTAGGTCATCTATGTTATGGAATCTAGTCTTCTACAGTCACATTAGCCAGCATGGTGAGGACATATAGTCTGACTTGGATATATTTCTCGGGTGTGGGAATTTAAGGTTTTTGCAGCCAAGCTAGCGGCATCGCAAAAATGTTAAATACCATGATTCTAGAGGTATGTGCCAAAGTCGAGGACTCTGTGATTATCGTAGCCTTGCTTTCTAGTATGACGAGGATTTAGAGTACCATGATTTTGGATAGACGCATATAATTATCAGATTGTACCTTAAATGCTTTTGAACATGTTTTTACTACTTTTGTTCAGTCTTTCAAAAAATAAGAGGAAATTTTTGTTTTGTTTTGTTTCTCATTATTTAACTTAGTAGTAGCTTTGGCTGTTGTTATAAACCTTGTGTGACTTCTTACTATGAATTTCTTCTTAATATAATGAATCGATGATTTTGCTAGACCTTATCTTGGATTTGATAGTTTAGCTCTGGGTTTCAAAATGGTTCCTTCTTTAAACAGATAAGCAGAACAGATTTTATCGTTATTTCCTTCTTGCTATTATTCTTGTATTAAATAATAATAATAATAATAATAATACTGTCTTGATTACACCAATCACCTACTTTGCAATCTTGGTAGGAATCTAAATGTTGGTCTTGATATGGAATTTAATTTTTTTATATTGGGACATGAGAATATATAGTGGACACAGACCCTTGTCTTATACGTATGCATGCTACACTTTGATTTCCAACCTATCTAAATACATATTAATATGTTATTGATGTTTAAATTGTCAAAATCCTAATATTTCTGGTTTTCTACTTTTCTAGTTTAAATTCGTAATTCAAATATAGGTTTCATGTTGTTAGTTTTGTTTACATCACTGCACATGTATGTTATACATAGGGTTTCAATTCAAAAAAAATTAGTTGAGTTTGTGTTTGAAATTGTCAAATCTAAGACTGTGTGCATATTAACCCTTAGTACTGGATTCCAAATGTTTAGTTCAATTTGCTGTTTTATTTTTTTTAAAATGTAATATTTTGGAGCTATGTACATTGTTGTATGTAGGGATATGATGTTAGGTTTATACTCTTACATGTTAGGTTGTGATAAACATTGGGTTGGTTAATATTACACTGGTTTAAATGTTAGCTTATTTCAGATTCTTGTATGTAAATGTTGAACTAAAACTGGTCTAACCTTTCATTACTAAAGCTATAACCCTGTATAGTGACACCCACACTCTAACATAGTATACACTGCCATGTAACCTAACCCTTCCTCTCTATGTTATGTTTATATATCTATATAGATATATATAGAGTTTATACATACATGTTATAATGTATATAGATACATAACTAAATCTCTACCTCTTTATATATACATATATACATGGTTACCCATGCATGTTATGAGCAAATGAGTTGTGTATTGTAGATTGTTTAACCAATATGCCATGATTAGTGTAACTTGATAGTTATTGTTTGAAACCCAAATCCTCCTATGTACTTTCATGTATATTTCACATACACACACGCCTATTATCTAACCATATGAACATGTCCACATACACCCATACACACACGAACTACATAACTTGTACATAATGCTAGCTTTTTTCTCTCTAACGTTATATATATAAATATATTGTGATTGGATTTCCATGCAATTGGCTTTCATTCTTTAACTTTTGATTTTGATTTTCTTGAATAGTACCCCTTATTAGATAAATGGTAGTTAACTTTATTTTATTTTGATAAGTACCAGTTTTCATATATGATGGCAGACTGCCTTACAGTCTTGATGATTGTTATTTCTGTATCTTTTCTAGTTTAGCACCCTAGATTGCTTGTGTGTTTTGATACCCTATGACCGTTTTGGTTTAGCATAACTAGTATACCTAGATGAGACTTTCACAACCATCGTATGCCATGACCCTGTATGTCATCCTTTTAAATCGTATAATTGTTTAAGTTCTGAGACTTTGATTGTGGGGGGTTTGACCTAGAAGGAGTATGAAGATTTTAATTTCGAGGACGAAATTTTTTAAGGTGGATAGATTTGTCACCCCTAGTTTTCAGAAATCGGGGTATTTTTATCATTTTACATTTTTGAATATTTTTAAAATTTATTTTATTATTTATGATATTATTTTGGGGTTGAAATTTATTTTATTATTTATGATATTTTTTTGTGGTTATTTGAGTCGGGTTCGAATTTTAACTCAATCCGACTTGAAACGGGGACCCGGGGGATAGTTTGACTCTAGTGGGACCCACACACTAGTTAGGCATGGCCCACATGATATTAATTTTAGTCCACATGATATTAATTTTAGTTAGTAGTTAGACTAATTATTTATGGATAGGTTTAGTTTAATTAGAGACTTAAAACTAGACTAAATTGACCTCAACCTTTAACTCATTCCTAATTTAAATCAAATAGATTAGTGGAGGGCATTTTGGACATTCAAATAGGGGACATCTCACCATTTTTGGGCAGCCACCTATGGGGGGATAAGGAGTGAGTCACTCCTTCATTCATTTGTTTTCATCTACTTTCTCTCTCTTGTTCTTCCCCAAATTAATTTAGAGATGAACCTCCATTGATTTCATCTCCAAATTAACCCCTTCTTCTACCAAATCTTCTTCATTTCTCCTCTACTCCATGGTTAGAGGGTTCTAGCCAAGTTTGGGAGGATTCGGAGCTCGTTCGTGTCCTTCTAGAATCTCTACGTGTCGGTGTTGTGTCGGAAGGATTTTTCTTTGAATCTCTCTTCCGAAAGGTATAATCTCTCCTCTAATCCATCCCTACATGCATATAGGAATATTTTGAACCCATACGAATGACCCCCATGGTTGTATCTCCATTTGTGTCCATTTCGTGTCCATTTGGAGATCATAGGAGTGTCCATTGTGTTGTGGTTGTGTCCATGTGGGAAAACTCCAAATTTGGATACACTATGTGTTGTTGTTATGTATGAATGAATTATTACATGTTTAATCTCATATTTTTGTATTGGAGATGTGTTCTATAGTGTCTCATATATATATATTAGTGTAGAGAATGAGTTCTTGATATATTATGTTATATACTTGTGTTTCTTTTGTCTCAAACTACCTAAATTCGTAATAATTTTTATCCACGTTTTTAGTAGCTAGAGCAACTTAGAAATGCCATAACTTTTAGTCCAATTAACCTTCCATTTTTTTTAAAAGAAGCCTATCGAAGTTAGCTTTCCAAATATATATTTTAATAAGCCAAATTCTTTATAAAAATTTCTGTAGAATTGTTTGAGTGTCAGTTGTACAAAAGACGAACGCGTTTCGGTGTTTTCGCGATTCCGGGAGCTTCCGGATACAAAAATATGATCTGTTTAAAGTTTCGGAAAGCTAACATGAAGAGCTACAACATACTTTAATCCTAGAATTTAGTGAAGTCCCAATTGGTACAGTATTGATTTTAAGTAGAATAATGACTATACGATATATGCATTTTGTGTAACCTATGAGCCTATGTAGTATGGATATTAAATGAATATAAAGTATGTAATGTATGATATGTTAGATGAATAAAATAATATATATATATATATGTGATATATATATTTTTTACATTAATGTATATATATGGTTGAATGCAAGCATGTAGGAATGCAATTAACATAATGCATATAAGCAATGCATGAATGAAAGAATGATATACAATGTATGCATGAAAGTATATAATGAATGCTAGATATAAATGCATAATGTATAAATATTGTAATGCAATATATAATGATAATATGTATGGTAATGTTGAGTATATGATGCAAGCATGAATGAATGGAGGAAATACATGTATATAGGTAATATAGAATGTAATATATGAAAGAAATAAATGATAATATATAACATGATATGTAATATAATACAAGGTATTGAAACATGTATGCAAGTATCCATATGTAAGTAACGTAATCAAGTATGAAGGTATGCTATATATGAATGCCAACATGATAGGAATGTATGATGCCATATTCGCACTTAGCACCAAGTTCATATATTAAAACCCCTTCTACATGTTGACAGTAACCCCAAGCATGAATACACATAAAATCTACTTACTGTTATGAGTAAACCCTTTGATGTATAAATAAACCCTTTTGTTATGATTAACACCCACACACACACATGCTAAGCCTATGCTTTACATGTTATTTCTTCTATGTGACACAATGAACCCTTGCTAAATGTTATCCTTCTAACATAACCCCCTCACACTTGAACACATTGTACTGCTATGTACACATTGCCATATCCACATTCATGTATCACTCACTCCTTGTCTTTATGCACCTTGTTTGTAATAAAATATATATGAATATATATGTAATGTGTGTTTGATAACTTGTATAGCTTTGTGATTTTATGTGAGTGTTAGTCTGGGCTTGGTTAGGCCTAATGAGACTTGTTAGTCTAGGTTTAGACCTAGTACTGCCTAGTTAACCTAGTTTGACTAGTACGGTTGACCAGAGTTGACCAAGAGTTGACTTTGACCTAGATTGACTTAGAATCATGTAGATTGTATTATAATTTCAATTACCATATAAATTAAACTTTTTATAACCTGTGTTGCTATAACTAGGACTATGTGACTCCAGTTGGCCATCTTTTCATATCAGCTGTTCATGATATCAGGCGAGTACATTCTCTGATCGTTTTATACTTGTCACGACTTATATTCTTGCTCTAGATTACTTTACTTGATGCTGTCACGTTATCATCACGGATTGGTACTATATGGATCTCTTCTTGGGATGTTATCCCCCTTAGCGGGCGCATCGGATACTTTATGACATGTATTTCATGTACATCATGTATTCTTTGCTTCTGCGTTATTCATGTACACTCATGTTCTCTTATGTTCTTTCATGTAGGTTCATGTACTCTCATGTTCTTTCATGTACGCTCATGTTTCCTCATGTGTTTCCTGTATAACCAAAACAACATGTTCGTAAAGTAACTTGAACGGATCCTTGTGTATTGATTGTGGGTAGGGGTGAGTATAAATGGTCATGTGATTTACCCATCATGTTCACTCTGTTACTTTTCATGTTTTATCATGTACAACACAGCCTTATTGGCTGATGTCCCACATGTTCACTCATGTACATCATGTTCAACCTAAGCCAATTATATGCCATCTCGTACTCTAAATCACTAGTCACTTACAGTTCTTACTTATCATGTATACATTTCCAGTTATCAAATATCTCTCATGTTTTCATGTACATCTTCTTACGACGTTTCATGTATCTTACTCTATTGCTTGCTTTATATTTCCTGCCATGATATGAACAGCATGAGATGTACTGTGCTCGCTCCTGTCCTGACTGGACCTGTTGATAAATTTTACAGATAGCTTGGAGGTTGCCTGCTAGCCTAGAGGAGACACAGTAGAGGTTGTATAGATAGCTAGGGTTTTGCTCATAGTTTATTTTTAGTTATCTTGAGTTGTATTTATGGATTACTGTATTTGAGCTTTGAGATGTATTTCTGGGTTTGTGTATCTTAGACACTTAGACTTCTATCTGTTGTATCTCTTTGTGGATTTCATATTTTATCTATCTTCTATTATGCTCTACCTCAGATGTGATTGAGTTTACATTCTGCTATGTCACCCCCATTCGGGGAGTATAAACTGCTTAGCATTATATTGTTAGATGTTGTGACCTAGGACAGCGTTCTACCGCCGACACTGCGGCGTAGGCTGGACGTACCCACTTCTCGTGCCCTTACTCTAGGGTGCGGGTCGTGACAATGAACAAGCCTAGTGTCTCAATCACAAGCAAGTAAGTAAATGTTACAAGATGTTAGATCACCAAATATACAACAGTAAGGCGTCCCAAACATTACATATTCAGTTGATCATGAAGTTAGTCATTACAAAATGTTAGGACTAGCAAAAGTTTTAGTCATACATTATCAACCCTAAGATCTGTCAATCATGTTACAGCTCATAGGCAGACAGTAAGTAAGTGCAATCGAGCTAAACAGGTGCTCTTCGGCTAAACACCTCGAAAGAATATGTTTACAATAGAGTGGGAGAGCCAAAAATAACCCACTCGTTGCCCTGGTTACGCCTGGTGGTCACCATCGGACTGGAAAGTTGGTAGATCCTCTGGAGCTGCTCCGAAATCTGGCCATACAAAACCAGCTGGGTCATATCCCAGAAAGAGCAAGTGCCACAAAGGAAGCTTCACTTAGGAACTAAAACCAGCAATCAGCACAGAAGATAATAATATATAGTAAACTGGTGAAATATAACATTACGAGGATGTACGGTAAGATAACCATGGGACCATTCAGATAACCAGGTTACAATCCTTAAACGAAACAAGGACCGGGATTGTAACCCTTCATCTGAACCGAACTTAGTTTCTCCCATTTATCAGAAAGATAATATAAGAAGTCAGAGCATGTAACAATTTATACAGGATCAAGACTAGACAGATTATTACTCATTCAATCAATCACGGCCAAGCAATGAGTACGGCTTGATACTTTAACTGACTAGGGTTATCACAGGCCTAGTTACTAGCAAGATGCAGTGAGATTATTCTACAGCCATAAGTCCTGCAGACCATCCAGGTCACCCAGGTTGAAAGATTAGGGTTGAATTCAGGTGGGTACATTGTCCAGGAAATGCATATACCCTTAGGTAGCTTGAAGGGTGCAACACATGACAGTGTGCTGGAAATGTGCCCTACTCGACGGCAGGCTACAGATCCCAGGCGAGCCCAGGTAACGGGATTGACTGTAGCTGGGAGATCTCTTTATGACTAATGTATTAATCTAGTTATTAGCCTTAGTCCATTTCAGTAGGTACTCCTGACCGTGGTACTTAGGAATCCTCTCCTAGACATGATGCAAGACAGGACTGGATCATTTGTACAAGCACAATCGCCCACGGTGTCCGGGTTAATTATACAGGTCATGTCATGTCAGGTAGCCGTCGTAACAGCTTATCAAGATATATTATGTCAGGTTATCATGTCAAGTTCACTGGTCAAGAGTGCACCACGACGGGCCACTATCAGGTCATATCATGTTCACTTGTCAGGAGTGCACCACGACGGGTCACTTTCGTGTTCAGGTACATGTGCAAGGCATCATAGTACAAGCATTCAATCAGGAGACCCAAGTTGATTTGGGGTTACAAGTCATAAATTAACAGTAACAATCAAGTAATAATAATAACTAATCATTAAAGCAAGGTATATTGATAACATTGACTAAATAATACTTGTGATAACATTGACTAAATAATACTTGTGATAACATTGACTGTTGACACAAAGTCACAGTCAACCAAATATTGATAACATTGACTAAATAATACTTATGATAATTCAATAAGACACACGATGACTTTATTCTGCTCAAGCCAGACGACAGCTCTGACGACAGCTCAGTTGTGCAAATACCAGTCATTTTCGCGTCTGTACTTTTATATTTTATTGAGTCTAGAATGATTGTAAGCTGAGTTATGCTGGGCTCTTGAGACTCAACCCAAACCTATCTAAAGCCCATAAAGCTCCACATCCAAACTTAGCCTATTTCACCCTTGGACCAGTTCTGTGCTATGGAGACAGAGTTCGGGCCGAACTCTGTCCCCTAAAAATTAGCACCCTAATTTTTAGGGTTGGCTGATTTCTAGTTGTCCAACGGCCAATTTTTTGAAAATTCCTACCAGAATTCTGGCCAAATTCTGCCTGTTAAAAACCTATAAATATGCCAAGAATTCTCATTTTCAATCATCCAATCTTCTCTTCTCTTCTCTCTTAAGTTCAATATAAGCCATACCCTTCTCATCTACTAGTCACAAGTTTCCTAAGTCTCGAGTGCTCAGCATCTCTCAGTAAGGAGTCTTGTGCAAGAGTTCAAGAAGTCGCTTGGAAAATTCTAAGCATCGCCACTGCGATCCATTGTAAAGAAGTTGACGTGCTCTTCTGAAGTAAAGGCACGGGGTATAACTACTATTTCACAAATAGTGGATTTAATCCTGAGCTAGAGTTCTCAGGCCTGGACTTATCCTCCACGAGGGAAACCAGGTTAAAATCGGCTGTGTTTGCGTATGCTTTCTTGCTCCTTATTTATTTTCAGTATTTACTCTGATTATTTTTAGAGCGTGAAAGAGTTGAATTTTTAATTGGTTATTATTGCTATAACTCTATTCACCCCCCTCTAGAGTTGCCATATGTTCTTCAATTGGTATCAGAGCTCTGTTCTCTTTACAAGGACTTACATCCTAGAGCTGATCCATGGCAACCACATAATCCTTGATTTCCAATCACGGTGAAGGACAGTCCACTCATAGGCCTCCCCTATTTGATGGAACTAACTACACGTATTGGAAAACAAGGATGAGTTTTTATCTCAAGTCGCTAGACTTTGACCTGTGGACTATCGTCACTGACGGTTACAAAAAGCCCGCCAGAATAGTTGTCAATGGCGATCTGTTGAGAAATCACATGACAAATATTCTGACGAGAAGAAGAAACAGGCAAGTCTAGACGCGAGAGCTATTAATGCTTTATTCTGTGCTATAGACAGGAATGAGTTCAACAGAGTTTCTACATGCACCACATCCTACGAAGTATAGAAGCTTCTAGAAGTGACGCATGAAGGAACCACCTAAGTCAAGGAATCAAAGATAACCCGTCTCACTCAAGAATACGAGGCTTTCAAGATGAAGCCAAACGAGACGATCACGCAAATGTTTACAACATTCCTCGACATCATCAACCCCCTGTCTTCGGTTGGAAAGCACTATTCAAATCACGAAAAGATTCGCAAGTTACTTAGGGTGCTATCAAAAGTTTGGAACCCTAAGGTGACAGCCATCATAGAAGGAAATGATCTCACAACCATGTCTATGGAGACCTTGATGGAAAAGCTAATGACTCATGAGCTTGACCTCAAAGACTTCGAAGAGCCTGCTCCTAAGGCTAAGGAGATCGCGCTCAAAGCTCACCGACGGAGGGCTGAACCCGAAGAGACGGATGACAACAACTCAGAAGACGATGATCAAGCCCTCATGGTTCGCAACTTCAAGAGATTCCTTCGCTTCAATCGAAGAAAGAAGGAACCATAAGAAGATGAAGAAGAAGAGCCAACTTGCTACAGTTGTAAGAAGACGGGACACGTCCGAAAAGACTGTCCTTTCTTAAAGAAGAGCAACCGCTATGAGAAGCCACACAAGAAGACCTCCTCAAAGAAATATGCCAACACAAGCATTTGGCATGAAAGCGAAGCTAGTGACTCCGAGGAAGAAAAGAACTTTCCTTAAGATACGGCTAATGTGTGCCTAATGGTGACGTCCGACAAGGTATCAAACGAAACTCTTGACGACTTCACTTTTGATGAACTTGGCGACGCTTTCACCGATTTACTTAGTGACCATAAAAAGGTTATTGGTAAATACAAACAAGCCAAGGACAAAATCAAAAGTCATGAAGTCGAAATACAAAGACTTTCTCTATTACTTGATAATATTAGAGACACTACACCCACGGATGTCACTGATGAGGTATCTAAGCTTAAAATAAGCTTACATGATGCCGAGGCACGTATTGAGCAACAAACACAAGAAATCACAACACTCAACACGGAGCTTGCTGAAGAAAAGAGTAGACACAAGATTACTATTACTAAGATGCATGGCTTGAATGCTAAGATTACTGAATTGTAAGCTGTCTCTAAGAAACTAGAGACTAGATTGGGAAAACAGGTTACTCAACCTCAAACCCAATCACATGAGACACACACAAAGCATGACACAACTCATACTAGTCAGCCACGTCATCCTCATGCTGCTCACAATCATGCTTACATGTACACACACTTTCACAAACCACATACACGTAGAAATAATCATCATATGTCACATAAACATCATGCTACACATAGATACAGTCATCACCATGTTGCACAAAGACACAATCAACATCACTCCACATATAGACAATCTCATCATGCCATGCCATATAGACAATCTCATCATGCCATGCCATATAGACAACATCATCATGGCATACCATATCAACAATATCACCATGCCACTCCACATAGTCATCATCACTATGTTGAATCTACTGATCATCAATATTCTACTTATAGACATCATCAGCATGCTCCTAATGTAAATAGGAATGCTACATGTACTTACTGTGGTTTATATGGACACATTTTACCACAATGTAGAATTAGAAGATTAGTAGATAGAAAGATATATGCATGGTTTCCAAAAACTAACTCTTCAGGACCCTCAAGAACTTGGGTACCAAAGGTCACATCTACTCTTGTTGTAGGTGGACCTTCCCTCCTCAACTAAGAGTAAGTGGATTCTCGATAGTAGATGCTCGCGGCATATGACGGGAGACGCACATCTTTTCGTATCACTATCGATGAAGAGAGAAGGATATGTATCCTTCGGTAATAACCTAAAAGGTTATATTATAGGTAATGGTATTATTGGCTATCCTCCCTCTCCCGTAATAAAGGATGTCTGCCTAGTGACCGAGTTAAAGTATAACTTGCTCAGCATCAGTCATCTTGCTGACCATGGTTATGACATTAACTTTGGACAAAAAAAATGCCGTATCTATGATAGGTCAACAGGAGACATTGCTTTTGAAGGGGTAAGAGAGGATAATATTTATATTTTCTATTTGTCTGGGAATACTAACAATGCAGGTGGATGCCTATATGCTCATAAAGATGAACGACTACTATGGCACCAGCATCTTGGTCATGCCAATATGGATACCATATCTAGTCTATCGACCAAGAAGCTAGTTAGAGGCTTGCCCGACATCACATTCAAAAAGGACACTGTATGTGCCGAATGTGAGTTGAATAAGGCAACCAAGTCATCTTTTTATTCCATAAACTCTGTAAGCACCACTATACCCCTGCAACTACTCCATATGGATTTATTTGGCCTTAGTAGAGTAGCCAGTCTTGGTGGAAAACTCTATGCATTTGTTATTGTTGATGACTTTTCAAGGTTTACTTGGATTTTCTTTCTTACTTATAAAAGTGATACTATTTCAGTTTTTAAGATTTTTGTCAAGAAAGTTTAAAACGAAAAAGGCTACATGATTACTCGAATCCGAAGTGATCATGGAGGCGAGTTCAAAAATTCTGATTTTGAAAAGTTTTGTGATTCCAATGGTTTTGATCATGAGTTTTCTTGTCCAAGAACTCCCCAACAAAATGGTATTGTGGAGCGGAAGAATAGGACTCTTGGCGATATGGCTAGAGTCATGTTGAACAAGTTTTTACTTTCGAAATACTTTTGGGCTGAAGCTGTCAGTACAGCAGGTCATATTTTAAATTGGGTACTTATTCGCCCTATTACGAAGAAAACACCCTATGAGCTTTGGTTCGGGAGAACCCCAAATGTTTTTTATTTTAGAGTTTTTGGCTGTAGATATTTTATCCTTAACACCAAAGACAACTTAGGCAAATTCGATGCCAAAGCTGACGATGGTATTTTCCTTGGCTATGCTGCCAAGAGTAAGGGATATAGAGTTTTTAACAAACGCTCATTAATTATGGAAGAGTCTACCAATGTGACTTTTGATGAAGATAACAGTGCAGCAGCTACTCTTGATGATGATGTTGAGCCATCAACGTCTACTCTAATGAACACCACAACCGAAACAAATTCTCTGGAAAGCTTGCCTAAGAAATTCTCTTTCAAGCCATCACATCCAGAAAATTTGGTAATCGGTGAGGTTTCACGAGGAGTAACTACTAGATCATCATTAAGAGACTCTATTGCTAACACTGCCTTTATTTCACAAATTGAGCCTAAAAATATTTTAGAAGCTTTCAATGATGAATTTAGGATTTCTGCTATGCAAGAGGAACTCAACCAATTCGAGAGGCGCCAAATATGGGAACTTGTTCCTAGACCGGCTAATCACTCGATTATTGGTACTAAATGGGTTTTTAGAAACAAAGTGAATGAAGATGGTTCAGTCACACGCAACAAAGCTCGTCTAGTAGCCCAAGGATACAACCAAGAGGAAGGTATCGACTACGATGAGACGTATGCTCCTGTTGTTAGATTAGAATCCATTCGGATGCTTTGTGCATTTGCAAATTTTTAAAATTTTAAATTATTTCAAATGGATGTTAAAAGTGCTTTCTTGAATGGTTTTATTAAGGAGGAAGTTTATGTAAAACAACCCCCTGGCTTTGAAAATTACAAATTTTCTGACCACGTGTTCAAGCTAAAGAAAGCGCTATATGGCCTCAAACAAGCCCCTAGAGCTTGGTATGAACGGCTAAGCCACTTTTTGCTTGAGAAAGGTTTTTCAAAAGAGAAAATTGACACTACACTGTTCATAAAATCTTTCAAAGACACTATTCTTTTAGTACAAATATATGTAGATGATATTATTTTTGGGTCTACTGATGAAACCCTTTGTCAAGATTTTGCCAAGTGTATGCAGACCGAGTTTGAGATGAGCATGATGGGGGAGCTCAACTACTTTCTTGGACTGCAAGTCAAACAAATGTCAAATGGAACCTTCATCTGTCAGTCGAAGTATACAAAGGACATACTAAAGAAATTCGACCTTGATAACGTCAAACCAATCAGCACTCATATGGCTACTTCAACCAAACTTGAACCAGATGATAGTGGCAAACCCGTAGATCAACGTAAGTATCGAGGTATGATAAGCAGTTTACTCTATTTTACTGCTAGTTGCCCTGATATAATGTTTAGTGTTTGCCTGTGTGCTAGATATCAAGCTAATTCTAAGGAATCACACATGACCGCGGTTAAGCGTATCTTTCGATACCTTAAGAGTACGGTTACAGTGGGCCTATGGTATCCCAAGTCAACATCATTTGACCTCATTGGTTATTCTGATGCTGACTTCGTCGGATGCAAGGTCGACCGTAAAAGTACGAGCGGTACGTGTCATTTATTAGGAAAGGCTTTAGTCTCTTGGTTTAGCAAGAAGCAGAATTCTGTCGCACTATCCACAACAGAAGCTGAATACATAGCAGCTGGGCGTTGTTGTGCACAAATTCTGTGGATGAAGCAAACCCTTGAAGACTATAATTTATCTTTTATGCATATTCCTATCTTTTGTGACAATACTAGTGCAATAAATCTTACTAAGAACCCCATTTGTCACTCACGCACGAAGCACATTGAGATACGACACCACTTTTTGCGTGATCATCAGCAAAATGGCACGATTAACTTAGAATTTATTGACACTGATCATCAGTTAGCAGACTTCTTTACCAAACCATTATCCGAAGAGCGCTTCAATTTTCTTTGTCGTGAACTTGAAATTTTAGATGAAGCTGTTATAAATTAAAATAAACCTGCGTAAATATCGAATATATTGTGATTCTCTTATGATGAACTTGCTATGGGTACAAGCCGAAAGGGTCCTTCTGACAACAAGGCGTAAAAGCCTAAGCGACATGGTACACTAGTCCTCAGGACTACCGCTAGCTGGAATCCGGCCCCTGCAGCTAACCCATGGCAGCTTCAAAATATTGAATTATGATATAATTCCTTGTTTATTACACGGTTCATTTTTATTTATTACTTGCGGAAATACTAAATTTTTAAACTTCATGTTACTGCTTTGAAATCACTATCTGCTATCCATCTACTTACTTATTGGATCTTTTTCTGTACTCATACTCTTGTAGTACATCAGTTTTATCTTTACTTAACCATTTTTTACTCAACTCAGCCTGATTCCTGTTCTGTCCCCAGGATCCAAAATTCGGGCCGAACTCTGCCCCTACCAGAGTTCGGGCCGAATTCGGCCTGCCTATTCCAGAATCGGGAACAGGCTCAGCCGTTAATCCAATTGTTGATCCAATGGTCCAAAATTGACCCGACCAAGAGAAACCATCCCCTTTATTTCGGTTTCTCTTCCCTCTTCTTCCTTCTTACCACCTTTTCTACTTCTCCTACTCAAAACTCTCAAAACCCTAACCCTAGTTTCTTCTCTATTGGGCTCCATTCTTCTCCAAACTCAAGGAGAAGGCTTAGTTTTCAATTCTCTTTCATAATCCTTTAATATCTTGAGGTATAACTCCTTTCTTTTCTATATCTCAAATTTCTTTATTATCTATCTATTGTGTTATGGCTCCACGATTGCTTAACCGTGGGAAGAGACTTAGGACCGAGGGTGCATCCTCGTCGAATGCTCCTCCTCCCGTTGAGCCGCCCGTTGCACCACCCGTTGCACCGGCAATTGAACAACCAACCCATCCGTTGTTCAATCCTTCACGTCCACGTGATCCAAACACTTTCGACGACCGAATTTTTATATTACTAGACGCATCCAATGAATGGTTTAGCGATTTTCGGACACGTCCGGCGTTTGCGGGACACCCCATAAACTTCACAATTTTCTCACAATATGATGCACTCTTTAATGACCTCTGTCTTGATGAACTCGTTACTTCTAATTCGGTCATTTATCGTAGTGCCATACAAATGTTTTATTGCAACTTGACTCATGATGATACTCGTATCTATTCACGTGTTGCGGGTATTGATATCTCATTTGATGATTTTGAATTAGCTGAATATCTTGAACTTTAAGAGCCAAATTTTTGGGAAAAGCTTGTTGAAGCTAGATCCTTTATTTTTCCCAAAGGGATTTCTCTAGAGAGCTTCAAGGACGACCTGTGTAGCCCTAACACACGTCCTCGTAAGCTCTTGGCAAAGTATCTTAATCCTTATTTCTATGAGCTTCATCGGATCATTTTCAATACTATTCTACCCAAAGCGGGTTCTACCGATGAAGTCACTTATTTTGAGATTTCAGCCTTATACCATTTCCACTTCCAAGTTTCCTTTAACCTCCCACGCACAATGATGGATTGGATGATCAACTGTAGGAAGAAACCAAGATCTTTGGTTTATGCCTTATATCTTCCGATGATCTTTCGTGCGTTCTATGTACCCCTTGATGAGTGTCCATTCTTACCTGCCCCTACCTTTCTCTCCAAGGCAAGGAGGCTTCATGCGGCCGTTGGCTCACCGGTCGTGTCTGAGCATTCTGGGGATGAGCCGGATGCCCCTCCTCTCGGACATGATCCTCCTTCTCCTTCTGCCACTCTCGAGTCTATTCAGACCATGCTACGAGATCGTTTCACTTTGGAGGACGATCGATGGACTCAGCTGGACTATCGGACCATATTGCAGAAGAGTGCTATCAGCAACTCGCTGCATGACATCCGGTATTCCATGTCTCGCCATCCTTCCATGCCCATTCCTATGGAGCGAGATCCCGATCGTGAGGGCTTTCGTATTGATGACCCTTGGGTTCGTCGCTATATGGATCCGGATGCGGCTTTTGTGGATCCACGTCGCTCCTTTACTGATCCATCGGACGACGTCGGGCCCTCTCGTGCTCGTTGATGGTTTTGGACTACTACTTGAGGCTGCTACTGGAGATCTTAGATTATGTTTTCTGCTTTCTGCTTTAGTTACTTCTCTGTACTTGGTTTGTAGTAGACTTATTATGTATTATGTTTTTGAGACATTGATCTATTATCAGTTTCTATGACTCTTGGTCATTATCTTATTCTATATGCAGTTTCTTCTCCTTTACGTGTGTTTTGCCTGTTATCATTTATTTATCTCATATTGCTAAATGCCAAAAGGGGGAGTTATGTGTATATTCTGTTTCTGTTTGTTTGGTTTATATGTGCTTTTGGAAGCATATTATTAACAGGACAATAGAGATTAACAGTATTGTTTATGGGGGAGCTACACTTCAGCTCGGCACTTATTATGGGGGAGCTATGTCGTTACATGTGTCCAGCTCGACACTTATTATGGGGGAGCTATGTCGTTACATGTGTCCAGGTATGGATATTGAATATACAACTATTATTTTGTCAATTATCAATATGGGGAAGATTGTTGACACAAAGTCACAGTCAACCAAATATTGATAACATTGACTAAATAATACTTGTGATAATTCAATAAGACACACGACGACTTTATTCTGCTCAAGCCAGACGACAGCTCAGTTGTGCAAATACCAGTCGTTTTTGCGTCTGTACTTTTATATTTTATTGAGTCTAGAATGATTGTAAGCTGAGTTATGCTGGGCTCTTGAGACTCAACCCACAACCTATCTAAAGCCCATAAAGCTCCACATCCAAACTTAGCCCATTTTACCCTTGGACCAGTTCTGTGCTCTGGAGACAGAGTTCGGGCCGAACTCTGCCTCTACACAGAGTTCGGGCCGAACTCTGTCCCCTAAAAATCAGCACCCTGATTTTTAGGGTTGGCTGGTTGCTAGTTGTCCAACGGCCAATTTTTTGAAAATTTCTACCATAATTCTGGCCGAATTCTGCCTGTTAAAAACCTATAAATAGGCCAAGAATTCTCTCATTTTCAATCATCCAATCTTCTCTTCTCTTCTCTCTTAAGTTCAATATAAGCCATACCCTTCTCATCTACTAGCCACAAGTTTTCTAAGTCTCGAGTGCTCAGCATCTCTCAGTTAGGAGTCTTGTGCAAGAGTTCAAGAAGTCGCTTGGAAAATTCCAAGCATCGCCACTGCGATCCATTATAAAGAAATTGACGTGCTCTTCTGAAATAAAGGCACGGGGTGTAACTACTATTTCATAAATAGTGAATTTAATCCTGAGCTAGAGTTCTCAGGCCTGGACTAGTCCTCCACGAGGAAAACCAGGTTAAAATCGGCTGTGTTTGCGTATGCTTTCTTGTTCCTTATTTATTTTTCGCATTTACTCTGATTATTTTTAGAGCGTGAAAGAGTTGAATTTTTAATTGGTTATTATTGCTATAACTCTATTCACCCCCCTCTAAAGTTGCCATCTGTTCTTCACTAATCATTAAAGCAAGGTATAGGGAGGGGCCATGCGGCTTAGGGTCCAAAGCCCATGCAGTTCAGGAAGAAGGAGGCATATGCGGCTAGCGGAAAGAGAGGAGTATATACGGCTGAAGGGGGAAAGGTTCCTGCGGCTCAGAGCAAGTGGGTTGCATGCGGCTCAAGAAGTTGAGCCTCATGCGGCAAGCGGGGAGCAGGTGTATGCGGCTAGCAGGAAGCAAGCCTATGCGGCTCAAGAAGAGCGGAGTATTATACGGCAGGGGTCGAGTGAGTTCCATGCAGCTGGCCGACCAATCAGGTATATACGGCCGGAATCAGGTGGGTCTCATGCGGCTAGCAGGGTTAAGCCTCATGCGGCGGGTGGACATACGGCTGCAGGACCAAGGGCGCACGCGACTGAGTGGGGAGAGGAATTCATGCGGCTGGAAGAAGCGGGGTCCCATGCGGCTAGGAAGGGGGAGGGCGCATGCGGCTAAAAGGGTAGCGTCTCATGCGGCTCAAGAAGTGCAGAGTATTATGCGGCTGGGGTCGAGCGAGTTATGCGGCTAGATGAGTTCGGCCCTCATGCGGCTCAAGTACTTCCAGTCATGCGGTCAAGTCAAGCACAGTTCATATTCTCCAAAATTTCAAGAAGAAGAACCCCCTGAGAGCCAAGTTCTCAAGCTCCATAACTCCATCATCCGGAGCCCAAATCCGAACTTCCATAGGTCAAAACGGGGCAGAACGAAATTCTCTACAACATAGAACCATCAAAACTCAGAAATAACAAGATTAAATAGATCAAAACCCAAGAAATCTGAAAATAAAGTAAACTTAGATCTACAAGAATCTAGCCATGGAAAGTGGAAATGCCAAGTACTAAAGCAAGTTAAAATGTTGTAAGGAAGAGAATGAAGCAATAAAATTAGAGTTCCTCCATGAAGCAAGGTGCACTTACCTAGACCTCTCTCTCTCTCTCTGGTAGGTGAAGAAGTAATGGAGGAAATAAGAAGAGTAATAAAGAGAGAGAAGGAAGAATGGGTTAATAAATGGTAGTGGTGGTGGTAGGTAGGGGTTCACTCTTTGGTCCATGATGAACCAAGGCAACCCCAACCGAACCAAGGCAACCCGAACCAAGAATAAACCAAGCCATGAAGAAAATTAAGCAAGAAAATCATGCAATACAAGATAAAATACGTACACGTATTCAAAAAATACGTAATACGAACCACAGGCATTACAACTCTACCCACCTTAAAAGAATTCCATCCTCGGAATTTAATTATGAGGCTAGAAAGACGAGGACAAGCTATATTAATCACAAGCAAGCTATAACTAGGCAGGCAATCACTCATTCAAGCAAGGAATCGATGGCATGAGACATAAGGAAGACATTATACCTCATGAGTCAAACAAATCGGGATATCGCGATCGGATATCATCCTCACACTCCCACGTTGACTCACCCAAAGAGTGATGACCCCAAGCAACTCGGACTAACTTGATAGTCTTATTCTTGAGTATCTTCTCTCTCCGGTCTAATATAGACACGGGCCTCTCCTCATACGAAAGGTTGGTACCAACAACCAATTCCGAATGATCCAGGACGTGGCTCGGGTCCGGGATATACCGTCGTAATTGGGATACAAGGAATACGTCATGCACCTCGCTTAGCGACGGCAGAAGAGCGAGACGATAGGATACATCTCCTACTCGCTCTAGAACGTCGAATGGCCCTATATACCTAGGACTAAGCTTTCCTCGTGCGCTGAAACGAATGACGCCACGGTTAGGCAAAATCCTCAGGAATACATGGTCACCGACAGAAAACTCGAGAGGGTGCTGATGAGAATCGGCCCAATGGCGCTGGCGATCTTGGGCAACTCGAAGATGATCCCGGACTCTTCTGACCACTTTAACTGTCTGAGCAATCATTTCTGGACTGAGCATCTGCCTCTCTCCGATATTATCCCAGGCTAGCGGGGATCGGCACTTCCTACCATACAGTGCCTCGAACGGTGCCATCTGGATACTAGCCTGGAAACTATTATTGTACAAGAACTCCACCAGGTGCAGGTGATCTTCCCATGAACCACCGAAGTCAAGTGTACAGGATCGCAATATATCTTCAAGAGTCTGGATCGTACGCTCCGACTGACCATCTGTCT
This sequence comes from Iris pallida, assembly GCA_029216955.1. Classification (NCBI taxonomy): domain Eukaryota; kingdom Viridiplantae; phylum Streptophyta; class Magnoliopsida; order Asparagales; family Iridaceae; genus Iris; species Iris pallida. Next base: position 5,092,390 of record JANAVB010015398.1, on the reverse strand, counting down.
GCGGATGATATATTGAACTGAACTGGAGACGAGTTCCCAAACTCTCCTACAGGCTACACCAAAAGTACGACGTGAATCTCGAATCTCTGTCCGAGGTGATACTGACTGGCACTCCGTACAACCTGATAATCTGCCTGAGGTATATCTCTGCTAACTGAGCTGTCGACTGACCAACTCTGAACGGGAGGAAGTGAGCCACCTTCGTGAGCCGATCAACTATAACCTAAATAGCATCTCGACCAGCTGGGGATCTAGGCAATCTGGTCACAAAATCCATGGTCACATGTTCCCACTTCCATTCTGGAATGGGCAAAGGCTGAAGAAGTCCAGCCGGCCTCTGATGTTCGACCTTAACTTGTTGGCAAACCAAACACCGAGAGACAAACCGAGCTATCTCCCGCTTCATGCCATTCCACCAAAAGTGCTGTCGAATATCACGGTACATCTTCGTACCGCCCGGATGAATGGAATACTGCAAACTGTGAGCCTCTGCCATGATCTCATGTCTGATATCTCTACTGGGTACACAAAGACGCTTACCATGCCTAAGTGTACCGTCTTCACGAATGCATAACTCTGGTCTTCGTCCTGCCTCACACTCTGTCCTGAGTCGCTGAAGCTTGGAATCTGCTGACTGTACCATCCGGATCCTCTCGACTATAGTGGACTGAACTTGCATGCTGGCTATCAATGCCACACTGGAAGGGATAAGAACTTCAATACCCATCTTCTGAAGATCTGCTAACAGCTCTGGTTGCGCTGTTAGGAAATAAACTCCGGCTCTCCTGCTCAATGCATCTGCAACGACGTTGGCCTTCCCAGGATGATACTGCAGGTTGACATCATAATCCACAAGAAGCTCCAGCCACCTCCTCTGACGCATGTTAAGATCCTTATGGGTGAAAACATACGTCAGGCTCTTGTGGTCGGTAAAAATCTCTACCCTATCTCCGTACAAATAGTGCCTCCATAACTTAAGTGCAAACACTACTGCCGCCAACTCTAAGTCATAGATTGGGTAATTCCTCTCATGATCATGAAGTTGCCGTGATGCATAAGCTATTACCTTTCCATGCTGCATCAGAACACATCCTAAACCTCTGCCCGAAGCATCACAATATACTGAGAATCCTCCGGTTCCATCTGGAAGCGTAAGAACGGGTGCCGTCATCAAGCCTCGCTTCAACTATTCAAAAGAACTCTGACACTCTGTTATCCAAGCAAACTGTGCATCCTTGCGGGTCAACTGGGTCAATGGCGCTAAAATCTGAGCAAAATCTGAAACCAACCGCCGGTAGTAGCCGGCCAATCCAAGAAAACTGCGAACTTCTGTAACGGTGCTGGGAACTGGCCATGAATCAATAGCCACAATCTTCTGGGGATCCACTTCTACTCCTCCTCGAGTGATGATGTGACCCAAGTACGAAATGTGATCGAGCCAGAACTCGTATTTACTGAACTTGGCATATAACTGGTGCTCCCTGAGAATCTGAAGAACCACACGGAGATGCGGCTCATGCTCCGCTTCACTCCTGCTGTAGACCAGGATGTCGTCCAGAAACACAATCACGAATTGATCCAAGTAAGGCATGAAGATGCGATTCATGAGATCCATGAATACCGCCGGCGTATTGGTTGCTCCAAAGGGCATAACAAGGAACTCCCAATGCCCATACCTCGACCTGAAAGCTGTCTTCGAAATGTCCTGCTCTCTGACTCTGATCTGATGATATCCTGAGCGCAAGTCGATCTTCGAGAATACTGATGCCCCCTTGAGTTGATCAAACAAGTCATCTATCCTCGGAAGAGGGTATCTGTTCTTAATTGTCACTGAGTTCAAGGTGAGATAATCAACACATAACCTAGACGTACCGTCCTCCATTTTCACAAGAAGCATCGGGGCTCCCTAAGGTGATCCACTAGCATGAATGAATCCCTTGGTTGTGAGTTCTTCAATTATCTTGTACAATATCTCCAACTCTGAAGGTGCCATCCTGTAGACTCTCTCTGACACTGGGGATGTTTCGGGAATCAAGTCGATAGTGAACTCGATCTCCCGCTCTGGCGGCATACCTGAAAGCTCTTCTGGAAAAACATCTGAAAACTCTTCGACTATCCGGGGCAACTGCACTGCTGCTACCGCCATCCGCAACACTGGAGGAGAAGGCTCAACTGCGCCTCGGGAAAAAGAAAACTCTGGCTCGCCTGGAATGCTAAAAACAACTCTACCAACATGACAGTCTATTCTAGCATACTGGTTTCTCAACCAATCCATCCCTAGGACCACATCATAATCGGCAATCGGGAACTTTATTAATCTAGCGGGAAATTCCTTACCACTAACTACGATCCGACACGAGGAAAATACCCTATCGACTCCCACAAGTCCGTTACCAGTAAGTATATTAAGCCTTACCGATAATGACTCGGGCTCCAATCCTATCCGTGTCGCGAATTGTGCAGACATAAAAGAATGTGATGCACCAGAATCAAATAAAGCTCAAGCTGGAAAGGAGTTGACGAGAATAGTACCTGCCACTACCTCTCCTGGTGCTAATCCTTCCTTTACGGTCATCACCATAGCTTGACCATGCCCTCGGGGTGCTGGTCTCCTCTGCTGAAATCCTTACTGCCTATACTGACTCAAGGCTTGGGCCTGAGTATGCTGCTGGGGGTTCTGCTGCTGGAACATCTGGGACTGAGGCGGCAAGGGCCTCGGCAATGGATACTGCTGCTGCTGGACCGGAGCTGGTCCTCTCACCGAGGAGCTAGAAAGGTTGGACGATGATGAACCACCCCTATTCGGGCAGGATCCAACCCTATGATCTGTTGCTCCACAAGCCAGACATAATCTCTGTGCCCTGCGACACTCTGCCACTACATGGCCTGGCTTCCCATAATGAGAACATCCCACTGCGGAAGACTGCCTCTGCTTCTGCTGCTGCTGCTGAGGGTACGTCGGGGCTGAATGCTGAACCGACGTCACTGAGGCCGCCCGCCTCGGAGCTCCAATAGTCAAAGCCCTGGCTGCCGAGGCTGGGGCTGAAGACTGATTCATCTGGCCGTGGGATCTCTTCCGACCTCCAGCCCTATCCACAATCCTCTGGGAGGTATACTCATGCCTCCTAGCTGCTCTCAAAACTGCATCAAAAGTCTGATGCTCAAACTGCTCAACTGACAACAAAATCTCCAGGTGAAGCCCTTGCTGAAATCGCTGGGCTCTATCATACTCGGTTGCCACCAAAGTGGGAGCAAACCGACTGAGTCTCGAAAACTAGGCCGCATATCCGTCGACCGTCCTGTCCATCTGCTTCAGATTGGTGAACCTCATTTGTAGATTATATCGAGCTACAGTATCAAAATACTTGGTCTGGAATCTCTCTCTGAACACCGCCCAAGCAATAGGTGCTGCTAATCCAACGGCCTGAGCCGCCCACCAGCTGCGGGCAAGATCTAGCAACTGCAGGCGCACCACGGCTACCTTCTCATTCTCTGGGGTCCTGGCTGCTTCTAGAATCACCTCTGTGTTCTGAAGCCAAGTATCTGCGGCGATAGCATCTTCACTACCGTCGAAGAAAGGAGGGTTCAAGCGCTTGAAGCTGTTGGCCGCGCTGTTACCCTGATAACTTCCTCTGGTCAAAGCATCTGTCACTGCCTGGTGCAAGGCATCTCCACGACGATCTTGGGAAGCTATCAAGGTCCTGACGAGTCTAACCAAAGTGCCATCATCAGGCTCGGTAGGCTGAACTGGCTGGACTGGTGGCTCTCCGTCAGAAGGCACGGTTCTGGAGGCTACTCCAGAATATTGGGCTTGATCCCCTGGTTGCTGCTGATCCACGAGAAATGCTCCGCCTTGCTGACCAGCAGGTCCAGGAATAATGCCGCTAAAGAAGACGACATAGGAAACAATAAGGAAGGACCAGGATAGATCAACGATACAAGCATACGATTGGGACAAGAATCCAGGGATTCAGAAGATACGAGCAGAGATCAAGGGCGAATACTGATTGAGACATCTATTCGGTAAACCCTCACATATCTTGATTTACAAGACCTGCATGGGCCACCACTTAAACCATGTCACGCCCCAGAACCAGAATACTGGAGAGCGGGGGCAGACATAGCCAACTACGTATATGAAATGGATTCCATCTCGCTATACGGTCACGGCTGTCTAGATACGTGAGAGTTTAACTACAAGCCAACAGTCTCTTAAGGTCATGAACAAGCCTAGTGTCTCAATCACAAGCAAGTAAGTAAATGTTATAAGATGTTAGATCACCAAATATACAACAGTAAGGCGTCCCAAACATTACATATTCAGTTGATCATGAAGCTAGTCGTTACAAAATGTTAGGACTAGCAAGAGTTTTAGTAAACATGATCAACCCTAGGATCTGTCAATCATGTTACAGCCCGTAGGCAGACAGTAAGTAAGTGCAATCGAGCTAAACAGGTGCTCGTCGGCTAAACGCCTCAAAAGAATATATTTACAATAGAGTGGGAGAGCCAAAAATAACCCACTCGTTGCCCTGGTTACGCCTGGTGGTCACCATCGGGCTAGAAAGTTGGTAGATCCTCTGGAGCTGCTCCGAAATCTGGCCATACAAAACCAGCTGGGTCAGATCCCAGAAAGAGCAAGTGCCACAAAGGAAGCTTCACTTAGAAACTAAAACCAGCAATCAGCACAGAAGATAATAATATATAGTAAACTGGTGAAATATAACATCACGAGGATATACGGTAAGATAACCATGGGACCATTCAGATAACCAGATTACAATCCTTAAACCAAACAAGGACCGGGATTGTAACCCTTCATCTGAACCGAACTTGGTTTCTCCCATTTATCAGCAAGATAATATAAGAAGTTAGAGCATGTAACAATTTATACAGGATCAAGACTAGACAGATTATTCCTCATTCAATCAATCACGGCCAAGCAATGAGTACGGCTTTATACTTTAACTAACTAGGGTTATCACAGGCCTAGTTACTAGCAAGATGCAGTGAGATTATTCCATAGCCACAAGCCCTGCAGACCATCCAGGTTACCCAGGTCGAAAGATTAGGGTTGAATTCAGGTGGGTACATCGTCCAGGTAACGCATGTACCCTTAGGTAGCTTGAAGGGTGCAATACATGACAGTGTGCTGGAAATGTGCCCTACTCAACGGCAGGCTACAGATCCCAGGCGCGCCCAGGTAACGGGATTGCCTGTAGCTGGAAGATCTCTTTATGACTAATATATTAATCTAGTTATTAGCCTTAGTCCATTTCAGTAGGTACTCCTGACCGTGGTACTCAGGAATTCCCTCCTAGATATGATGTAAGACAGGACTAGATTATTTGTACAAGCACAATCGCCCACGGTGTCCGGGTTAATTATACAGGTCATGTCATGTCAGGTAGCCGTCGCAACAGCTTATCAAGATATATCATGTCAGGTTATCATGTCAAGTTCACTGGTCAAGAGTGCACCACGACGGGCCACTATCAGGTCATGTCATGTTCACTTGTCAGGAGTGCACCACGACGGGTCACTTTCGTGTTCAGGTACATGTGCAAGGCATCATAGTGCAAGCATTCAATCAGGAGACCCAAGTTGATTTGGGGTTACAAGTCATAAATTAACAGTAACAATCAAGTAATAATAATAAGTAATCATTAAAGCAAGGTACAGGGAGGGGCCATGCGGCTCAGGGTCCAAAGCCCATGCGGTTCAGGGAGGAGGAGGCATATACGGCTAGCGGGAAGAGAGGAGTATATACGGCTAAAGGGGAAAGGTTCCTGCGGTTCAGAGCAAGTGGGTTGCATACGGCTCAAGAAGTTGAGCCTCATGCGGCAAGCGGGGAACAGGTCTATGCGGCTAGCAGGAAGCAAGCCTATGCAGCTCAAGAAGAGCGAAGTATTATGCGGCAGGGGTCGAGCGAGTTCCATGCGGCTGGCCGACAAATTAGGTATATGCGGCCGGAATCAGGTGGGTCTCATACGGCTAGTAGGGTTCGACCTCATGCGGCGGGTGGACATGCGGCTGTAGGAGCAAGGGCGTACGCGACTGAGTTAAAAGGGTAGCGTCTCATACGGCGGGGTCCCATACGGCAGGGTCCCATGCGACCAGGAAGGGGGAGGGCGCATGCGGCTAAAAGGGTAGCGTCTCATACGGTTCAAGAATTGCAGAGTATTATACGGCTGGGGTCGAACGAGTTATGCGGCTAGATGAGTTCGGCCCTCATGCGGCTCAAGTACTTCCAGTCATGCGGCTGGAGAGAACACTTGCCGCATGAAATATTTATGCTGTCAAGTCAAGCACAGTTCATCTTCTCCAAAATTTCAAGAAGAAGAACCCCTGAGAGCCAAGTTCTCAAGCTCCATAACTCCATCATCCGGAGCCCAAATTCGAACTTCCATAGGTCAAAACAGGGTAAAACGAAATTCTCTACAATATAGAACCATCAAAACTCGAAAATAACAAGATTAAATAGATCAAAACCTAAGAAATCCAAAAATAAATTAAACTTAGATCTACAAGAATCTAGCCATGGAAAGTGGAAATGCCAAGTACTAAAGTAAGTTAAAATGCTGTAAGGAAGAGAATGAAGCAATAAAATTATAGTTCCTCCATGAAGCAAGTTACACTTACCTAGACCTCTCTCTCTGGTAGGTGAAGAAGTAATGGAGGAAAGAAAAAGAGTAATAAAGAGAGAGAAGGAAGAATGGGTTAATAAATGGTAGTGGTGGTGGTAGGTAGGGGTTCACTCTTTGGTCCATGATGAACCAAGGCAACCCCAACCGAACCAAGCCAACCCGAACCAAGAATAAACCAAGCCATGAAGAAAATTAAGCAAGAAAATCATGCAATACAAGATAAAATACGTACACGTATTCTAAAAATACGTAATACGAACCACAGGCATTATAAGATGTAGGCTCAACTGAAGATGGATGCACTGTCCAAGCAATTGGATAACGCCAATCTGGTTCATACAAATGAACCAAGGAAAAAGTATGTTGCTTTCCGTAGCAAGAAGAAGGACCCTAACAATCTGAATGTGAAGGGTACTTCCTTCAAGCAAAAGAAGGCTAAGTCTCAAATGCCTTGCTTCAAGTATGGTAAGAAGGGCCAGTTCAAAAGTAAATATAAAGCAAAGACCAAGCAATCAGAGCAAGGTGAGCCTAGCAAGATATCTATGATCACTGATGTTGTTGCTATGATTGTGCAGGTCGATGCGATGGGGGCTGACTCTGACTGGTGGGTAGACACTGGAGCCACCTGCCATGTCTGCTCCAGCAAGAAGTGGTTTACCACCTATACACCAACTTCTGAAGTGGTTATGGTGGCAAACCAGGCACAATCTGAAGTGCTTGGGATCGGGATGGTGGTGTTGAAGCTCACTTCTGGCAAGTCTCTGACGCTTCAAGGCGTGAAGCACGTACCTGCCATCGCTAAGAACCTGATCTCAGGAGGCCTACTCTGTAACGCAGGCCACAGGATGGACATCAATGCTGGCCAGATGGTGATGTCTATTAAGGGAACATATTTCGGGAAAGCTTTTTATACCGAAGGAATGTTCAAAATTCAGCTTATAAATCAGTCCACTATAATTAATATAATTAATGTAATCACTCCTTCTGCTTATACTCTTGAGTTGTGGCATAATAGGCTAGGACATGTTCATTGTAAACGAATAAACAGAATGTTTAGTCTAGGACTTATCTCCAAGTGTGGGGATAAAGTAAAGAAATGTGAAGTTTGTGCTCAAACGAAGATCATAAGGAAACCCTTTCCTCGGGTTAATCGAAGTACAGATCTTCTGGAGTTGGTACACTCTGATATCTGTGACTTCAAACAGTTCTCTACAAAGGTCGAAATGAAGTATTTTATAACCTTCATCGATGACTTCTCTAAGTATGCGTTCGTCTACTTGCTGAAGGCTAAAGACAAAGAATTCGAGAACTTTAAGGAGTTCAGATCCGAAATTGAGCGACAGACTGGACAACAACTCAAAAGAATAAGAAGTGATCGAGGTAGGGAGTACAGGTATCATGAATTCGTATCGTTCTGCAAAGAACATAGAATTATCAATGAGACTATGGCTCCGTACTCTCCTCAATCAAACGGAGTAGCAGAGAGGAAGAACAGAACGTTAACAGAAATGATTAACTCAATGTTGTTGACTGCGGGTCTTCCTAAGTGCTACTGGGGAGAAGCTGCATTGACGGCCACTTTTATTCTAAATAGAATGCCTCATGCAACTTCAGACGCTACTCCTCATGAACTATGGTTCAAGGTCAGACCTAACTTTAATATCATTCGAGTGTGGGGGTGTCTGGCATATGTCAAGCTTTCAGATCTGAAGATTCAGAAGCTTGGGACAAGGACTACTAAGACGATCTTCTTGGGGTATGTCGAGAAGAGTGATGCTCGAAGATTTGTTGATATTGAGTCAAATCATATCATTGAATCTCGCAACATAGAATATTTTGAAGAGAAATTTGCAAGGCACAAGAATATTGTTCTTGCGGATGTACCAGAGAATAATGAGGGTACGCAGGAAACTGAAGTCTTCAATGAAGATGTGGTCCAAGAAGATGTTGTTGAAACAAAGATTGAACCAGAACAAGCTGAGCCGTCAGCTAAGCGTGTGAGGAGGCCGAAGGACTTCAGAAGTGACTTTATCACCTATTATGTGGAAGCAGATCCGCTTACCTATGATGAGACGATGAAGACCAGAGACGCGGTTTTCTGGAAGGAGACGATTGACAATGAAATTGATTCCATCATCTCAAATAACACTTGGGTGTTGGTTGATCTTTCTGAAGGAGCGAAATCCATCAGATGCAAATGGATCTTCAAGAAGAAGATGAAAGCAGATGGCACTATTGACAAGTTCAAGGCTAGGTTGGTAGCCAAGGGGTTTTCTCAGAAGCAAGGGATTGACTATTTTGACACGTATGCTCCAATAGCCCGGATGACCACCATCAGAATGTTGATTGCTCTTGCAGCAATACATAAGATGGTGATACATCAGATAGATATAAAAATGGCTTTTCTAAATGGCGAGATGGTCGGAGAGATTTATATGCAACAGCCAGAGGGATTTGTCATCAAGGGTCTTGAAGACAAAGTCTGCAAGTTGGTGAAATCTTTGTACGATCTTAAACAGGCTCCCAAGATGTGGCATGAGAAATTTGACAAAGTTATAAGGTCAAATGGCTACATGGTCAGCGAGAGGACAAGTGTGTTTACACGAAGTTCGCTGATAGAAGAGGTGTGATCGTTTGTCTGTACATGGATGACATGCTTATCATAGGTACGGATATGGGTTGTGTCAATGTGACAAAGAAATTCATCTCGAGCAAGTTTAGTATAAAGGACTTAAGGAAAGCTGATATGATCTTAGGGATCAAGAACATCCATACAGATACTGGACTAGCGTTGTCACAGTCTCATTGTATTGAGAAAATGATCACTCGTTATGGGTATCAGGATCTTCCAGGGATCGATACGTCGTACAGGTGTGATCTAAAGCTGAAGCCTAATTCAGAGGAAAGTGTCAGACAACTGGAGTATGCAAGCATAATCGGAAGTTTGATGTATGCTACTACTGCCACAAGGCCTAACATAGCTTTCACCATGGGAATGCTGAGTCGTTTCACGAGCAACCCAGGTGTTGAACACTGAAAAGCTGTTTAACGGGTTATGAGATATCTCAAGAAGACTCAGACATATGCACTGTACTACAGCAGAGAACCGCCGGTAGTGGAAGGCTTCTGTGATGCCAGCTGGTGCTCAGAGGTGGAGAGTAAGAGGTCCACAGGTGGATTCATTTTCACTATGGGTGGAGCTGCTATATCATGGAAGTCAAAGAAGTATACTATGCTCTCGCGGTCATCCATGGAATCTGAGTTCTTTGTACTTGATACCGCAGCCGAGGAAGCAGAATGGCTTCGGGAGCTCATATATGATCTTCCAGTGGTTGGGGTACAAATACCAGCGATACCGATATACTGCGACAACCAGGCAACTGCGACGGTGGCAACAAATGACCTCTTCAACGGGAAGAAGAGGACTGTACGGTTGAAGTAAAGGGCAGTACACGATCTTATCAATAGAGGTATTATTACAGTGATTGATGTTCGGAGTCAGGAGAACCTAGCGAATCCGTTCACCAAGGGCCTCAAGCGCCAGCTGGTCGATGACACAGCTTGTAAAATGGGCTTAAAGGCATTCTGATATTGTATTATTGTATTCCTACCATAAAGTTTTATGCTAATAGTTCAAAGAGAAATCTACTAGGCATCTAGCTTTTGGTTCAAGGGAGGACCACTAATTGAAAGAATATCAGGAACGGTGGATAAATGTTCTATTGGACATGGAGAGGTTACGGACCTACAACCACTGTTGTCTACTGTTGTTTACTGCAAAAAATAGATCATGTGGGAGTGGCTTAAAGGCCTTAATGAGTTCTTAGGCAGAGTGAATGCCTGGTGTACTTTACAGAAAGTACGGTACAACAGCACTACAAGGAGTGAAACTCCATGCTACTGTGGGGTGACTCCACTATGAAGTTCCAAGGCATGGGGTAATACCTCGGCTTTGCTAGCCAAGTTACAGCGGCATCGCACCGCAAATAGGCAGTTAGACTAATGTTGTATATTAAAATAAAGAGGGGTGTAGTCAGCACTACAAAGAGGAGGAGTTCCTCATGTTACAGTGGCACGACACCACCATGAGGTACCCGGTTAGGGATAAAGCCTCAGCCTTGCAAGCTATGTCGTTGCGGCGTAACACCGCAAGGGAGCCTAAGGCTTCATGCTAGGTAGTTTGGCACTACAAAGAGAAAATTGCCTCATGCTACAGTAGTATGACACTACGATGAGGTTTTCGTTACGGGGTAAGGCCTCGGCTTTAAGCCATGTCATAGCGGCGTAGCACCGTAAGGGAAGCGTAAAGCGCTTCATGCCACATCTCTTTATAATAAACTCACCTATAGTGTATGGACAAAGAGATATCAGGCCATCTCTTGAGGGTAAACTTGTAGATGCCCAAAATTATACACTGAAACCAGGCTGGCACAGGACCTTTAATGTGTAGCCAGAAGCACATGTAACTACATTATGTGAGTGGAAAGAATTTCAGCTATGATACAGAATTCAAGGCTTAGTCCATTCTTGTATTATAGTCTGTTGTTTGACCCATGTAGGAAGATTCAAGTTGTCAGCGACATCTCTCCTAATGTATGATGGATAGTTACTATGGGAACACTTATACCCATATATAGAGATATGTGGAGGATTGTTGGAGTTTTGGCCTTTGTTTAGAAACTTTAGTCCCACATCGGCTAGGCCAAAGGAGTTGTATCTCTATATATTAGCTATGCTAGTTTAGAGATGCATATGTGGTGTGGAGGTGCACATGGGTGTGCCATGTGGGGTTATTTTTCTAATGGAAAAAAGGCTAAATCAATAATTGAAAGCATTCATGCTTTTTGCTCTTGGAAAATTTATTTCCATGGGAGCTAAGCCCCGTAGGGGCTTAGCAACTCGGACTCGGACTTGGACTCGGGCTCATGAGGTGTAATGTGGCATTTTGTTGGCACAATTTGCACTTAGCACGTCAGCATCGTCGCTAGGCGCATAGTGCGGTTAAGTTGCGCTCATTACGCGAGACACTTGCGCGGCCAGGCGCGCAGCCAGGTTGTGCGGCCAGTTGCGCAGGCCAGGTTACGCTGCCAGGTTGCGCAGCCCAGGTTGTGCGACCAGGTGCACGCCCAGTGGCACAACCAATTGTGCGCACAGGTGCGCGCCCAGTTGCGCGGCTGGTGCAGGGTGCGCAGGTGGCGCAGGTGGCGCAAGTGGCTCAGTGCGCATACTGCACACAGTATACAAGGTACACAGGGTGCGTGAGTGGCACAACTTGCTTCAGATCGTGCCTGTGCATGATCTGAGCGGTTACTGCACGTTCGGAGTGGTTATTACCATGTCCCGAATGTTGTGCTAACCGGACAGTTGCTACTCGGGCCTATAAAAGGTCTCTTCTCTCACACAGGAAAATATACAAGACATATACAGAGAGTTACAAAAGTTTATAAGTATTTTTTAACATAGGTAAACAGAGCCTGTCAGAGATAAAAGAAGCTTTGCACTAGCGTTGCTTTTGTACGGGAGTCCGTGTACGATCCGAGGAGTCAGAAGAGCAGAAGTATTCCAAAGTTCTCCGACGAACTTGCTGGTTCCTGGAAGCTATTCGTGTGGGACGAATATAGCTTTGAGCAACGGTGATCATTCACCCCAGTAGGCCATCTTTCATCTTTTGCCTGTCATCTTCTTCGTTGCTGTGGATTATGAAATCTTCTTAGATTCTCGTAATATCATATGCTGCTGTAACGAGATCTTCTTAGATCTTCGTTAAACTTACGCAACCTTCCTAGAAGTGTTGCGTTGGAACATTATTCTTATAATTGTTTCATCTTCTCGTTTTTTATCAAAAAATTGTGCCCCGGCACTAACACATATATTGTAAGGACTTGTGGTGTCTTGATAAGAAATATTCTTCCCTACAAATACTGGCTCTGTTTTTTGACTGCTAGTAGAATAGCCAACATCTCCTTCTCATATGTAGAAAGAGCTTTTGTTCTTCCCTTAAGTCCCTGACTTAGGAAAGCTATAGGTTTGCCTTTTTGCATCAAGACTGCTTCAATTCCCTCTCTAGAAGCATCACATCCTAACATAAACTCCCTCTGAAAGTTTGTAGGCTTTGGGTCAATGTTTTCTTTAAATTCTCAAAGGATTCTTATGCTTTTACTTCCCCACAAAAAATATTCTTTTTTTAGGACATCAGTTAGAGGACCTTCTATGGTGCCATATCCTTTAATGAACCTTCTGTAGTACCCTGTTAGCCTGATAAATCCTTTTAGCTTGATAGTATGGGGTATGGTCTATTCAATCACTATTTTGATTTTTTGTGCGTCTACCTCCACCCATTTATCTGATATGACATGTCATAAATATCCTACATGATGTTGGGCAAAAGAACATTTGCTTTTCTTAATTTTAGTTGATTTTCTTCCAATTTATGAAAAATCTTCTGCAAGTAGTTGTGACGGGCGTTCTGATATTTACTATATACTAATATATCATCAAAAAATAGTAGTATAAACTTTCTCATGTATTCTTTGCATACTACATTTATCATGGCTTGAAAAGTGGATGGTGCATTAGTAAGACCAAAGGGCATTGCCAAAAAATTCATAATGATCTTCATGGGTCCTGAAAGGTGGCTTATGCACATGTCCTAATTAACCATCCTAACTTGATGATACCCAGCCCTTAAGTCCAGTTTAAAAAAAAAGACTGTAGCTCCATGTAACTCGTCAAGAAGTTCATCAATAAAAGTAATTAAAAACTTGTTTTTGATGTTGTTTTGATTGAGAGCTCTATAATTAATATACATCCTCCAACGACTACCTGATTTTTGACTAATATAACTGGTGAAGAATAAGAACTCTTACTAGGCCTAATAATACATGTATCCAACATTTTCTTGACTTTGTCTTTAGATTTCTTTCTTGTGAATATATGGGTACTTGTAGGGCCTGCTACAAACTGGAGAAGCCCCTGGAATTAAGGAAATTTGATGGTCATAGTTCCTTTTTGGTGGTAGCCCTATAGGTTCTGCAACTAGGTGTCAAATTGTATAGCAATTTGGTTATCTCAGGGTTGTCTTTACCTCTAGTTCCCCTATTTACTTATACAAAGCAAAGTTGTATAATAAAAACTTGAGGTTTCTGTCTTAAATCCTTGTTCATAGGCTTAAGCAATTGACTGCTATTAGCTCTAACTCCTATGAACTGATGTGTTACCCCTTGCACTTCGTATTTCATAGTTAAATCTTGGTAATTCCAAACAATATCTCCCAATGTACTAAGCCAGTTTGTCACTAACATAATATAAGATCCTGTAATGGGCAACTACAACAAATTGGCTGTGATTTTTTTACCTTGACTCTCTATTACCACTCCTCTATAAGGCATTTGCTCATCAAATTTTCTCTATTAGCAACCATCACTCCAAAGGGTCTGTCGTCAGCTAAGGAAAGTCCCAGTCTCTCACTAAACTTGGTATCAATAAAATTGTGTGTAGATCCTGAATCAACCAAGATCATTACTTGTTTGTTTTAAACTGTCCTCCTCAATTTTATAATAGAATGATATAGAGCTCATGATAATGCTGGTACGGAGATGGCTAATAAACTCTGATCATGTTCCAATGAAATCTTTGTTTTTACTTCCATTTATCAGAGAGTTTCTGATACTCGATGTCCTCATTAGAAACTAACATGAATGACCTCTTCTCTTTTCACCTATGGACCTTAAACCATTTCTCGTCACACAAAAATAAGAGATAATTTTTTTTCCTTTTCATGGGTGATATCATAGGAGTTGTTGTTCCTGTAATTTATTGATGCTCTCCACCTAAATTATTGGTGGGATTCTTTCTGTTGAACTCATTATGTTGTGAAGGAATAGTTCCTATAACATTAGAGCTTCTTCCAAAATATGAGTTGGTTCTATAAGATTTTTTCATGGCTAACAACTTAGCATCATGTAATCTAGCCACTTGCATTATTGCAGGCAGGCTAACTGGATTAGATATTTACACTTATACCTACATCCTCCTTCATTCCCCCAATGTATTGGTTGACCCAACACTTCTTAGAGACTCCCTCCATCATTTTGACAGTTTTTGAAACTATTGATCATACTCATGAACTGAACTTCCTTGTCTTAGCAACTTGAGATCAATCATATAATCTATAAATTATGAAGGTTTAAACTCCATCCTAATAGTCTGACAAAACTCTTCCAAGCTCATAATCCTTATGATTTTCTTAATCCAATCAAACAAATAACCTGACGTCCCTTTCAATTGAACTAAACAAACCTTAACCCTGTACCATCCTGGAACACGGCATAATTGAAGTAGTGATTAACCCGCAATAATCTCCTCAACATCTATTTTCCTATCATAGTCTGGCAGTTTAAGCCTCAATGTAAGTTGTACCCAATTATGGCTATTGGCAGTGGTTGTGTGCCCCCTAAATTGTGGTCGCATATACATTAGTGTGGAGACCATTGGTGAAGTAGGAATGTTAGGATTTGGTGCAAGAAAATTAGGGTTTGGTACAAGAACTGATGTTCTTGAGTTTGTTGACGATGGCAATAAGCCCATGTTTAGTTAGGATTGGGTTAGGGACATCGTTACCCTAAAAATGTATGCCCCAATTGGGACATTGATATAGCCACCCCCATGGAGTTTAGCCCAAAGTATGGCAAAATGGGCAAGGACAAGGGTGGTGGTGCTATCATGGTTGGAATATACGATGGTGGAGGTGTTGCCATGGTTGGTGCATATTGAGGAAAATTAAACCCTCTTCTTGACCTAGCCTACTCCTCCATTAAGCTATGGTGGAGGTGGTGCCATGGTTGGTGCCATGGTTCTGAAAGGTACTTTCTAATGCATGAATTCTTCCATCCACAATAGGAAAGGAGGTTGATCCATGGGAGATTCTTACCTAAAGCTATGGATGCTCGAGCTCCGTCGCCATTGGCATCCAAGACTGGATAGAGTAGCTCTGATACCAAATTGTTAGGACCTCTTCCCAATTGACCAGGAACTGGAGGTGAACGAACAAAAGTAGCTATGAATTGTACAAAAAAGAACAAACAAACAATTGGGGAAGAATTGTAAGTAGGATTTTTATTGATTTAATAATTGATAAAATTTTAAGACGTGAAGAAAAAGAGAAGAAGAGTTACAATTCACTAACTTTTTTCTCATTCTCCTACTCATTTATACTCAAGTCATTACAAGAATGAACTGCCTTAACTGTCTAACTAATTTGTAACTAACTATCTCCTCCTTGACCTTGAGAAAAACTACTGGAAGCTCCTTGGACTCTGGTTGTTTGCAATCTCTCTGATTCTTCGAGCTGTCGACCTCTTTAATACATGTGGAATCCTATATCCTGATACTCTGTGATACTTCTTCTGATACACTGAGCTGGACTGGGACTGCGACTGGGACTTGGAAGGGGCGTATCACTCCACCTTGACCCTACTCCTCTCCCTACTCTGTTACCTCCCCTCCACAACTCCTAACCCACCCCCTCGCCACATGCCGTTGCCTCTCCCTCCTCTGGTTCCGCTGTGACCTCCGCCTACACGACCACTAGGCCCTTGCCACTGCGTACCCCCTTTTCCTCCTCCCTGTCTTCCTCTTCGATCCCCACAACTTTGGCAAGTTTGCCTCCGTCATTGATTAAGGAAACTTTTATGCATCAAAGACATCGGTTCGACAAAGCAGAGGATACTATAGGGGTAGTTGAATGAGTCAGACAGTGAACAAGACGATATTGATAAGGAAGTCTAATTTTACCAGGTTTATTTTCAATTTTTCACCATTTGTTGCAAATTCCTTGTATCTTCATTCATGAACATGTCTTTATGCAGACTATTCCAAGATAGATTTGGCTCGATTGCAACGGGAAGCTAGTCGTTCAATTTTTGGTTAAAGAGCTTGAGAGTCCAAGGGTGAAATTAGTTATAGACCAAAATAAGAAGCTATAGTGGAGGATTGCTTGAAATCTCCAAAATAATGACTTTACAGGTAAATTTTTGTTACTCTTTGCAACTCGACTCTGAGAAGATTTTGTTGGTGTTTTTGCCTATTGTTGGTGTTTTTGTCTTAGAGACTAGAAAGATAGTCACACATTGGCTAGGCAAAATGGATGATATCGCTATATAAAGCTTTGCTTGTGTTGAGAGATCACATGAGGTGTGGCACATGGGTTCCATGTGGGGGTTTTTTTTCTAGTGGAAAGAAGGCTAACCCAACAAAGAAGCATTAATGCTTTTTGTCATGCTCATGGGATAATTCCCTTATAGAGCGACTCGGACTAGGACTCGGACTCGGGCTCGGGCTCGGGTTCGGGCTCTGGCTCAAGGGCGCAAAGTGGCGCTTTGTTGGTGCACTTTGCACTTAGCACGTCAGCATCGGTGCAAGGTGCCTTGTGCGCAGTTGATGTGCTCGTGCGCTCGTCTCTACGCGAGTCACATGCGCAAGTGCATTCACAGAGCTGCAAAGGAGCCGCGGTGCTGCTGTGCGTTGCATAGCTGGGCTGCTGGGATGCTACGCTGTTGTGCTCATGCGCGCTGAGCTGTTGCGATGCTACGCTGTTGTGTTGTGCGTCTATGCTGCTGCGCACAGACGTACGGGCTGATGTGCTGAGTAGGCATTGGGGTACAGGTGGCGCTCGATGTGGCTGATTGGAAGGTCTGAGCGGATATGGAAAGATTGAGTCAATTATTCATATTCATATTTTATGGGATTTAAATTTATTTCATTCATATCTTTCCATTTTTCGCTCCTATCTTTTCACAATCATTTACGGCTAAGATTAGGATTAGGGTTTCGGCCCTTCTCTATAAATACTCTCTTCGTGTCTTCATTTATTCTAAAATAAATAAACGAAGAGAGCAGTGCCGCCATAGCCATTGGAGTCCATTGGAGTTCTTCGAGTTCGTGAAAGGAGGTAACAGCGAGTGTTCCAGAAGTTCTTTCGAACTTGCTGGTTCCTGGGAGCAGATCGCAATAAAGCGAATCTTGCTTTGAGCAACGGTGATCTTTATCACCCCAGCAATACTGATCTTAATCAATCCAGTAGAATTGTGGTGATTTATTTCGCCTGTTAAGTTGATTTCAATCTAGCAGAATTACGGTAATTTATTTTGCCTGCTAAGTGGCTTTCAATCCAGCAGAATTGCGGTGATTTATTTCGTCTGCTAACTTGCTTTCATCAACTCATGTTCTCGTAGAGATCGAGATTTCCATCTAAGGATTTGTTTCAGGAATAACAATCTCAAAGCAAGATTCATATCTGATGGAGAACAACCGTGCACAACTTCTCGATACAAGTTTTAAACTTGAGAAGTTTGACGGGGAGCATTTCAACGTCTGGAAGAGAAAGGTCAGCCTTAATCTTCAACTCATGAGCGTCGACTATGTGTTGACAGATCCTGAGCCTTTGATTCCAGAGGGTGAAAATGCTCGAAGGGTTGCTGAAGCCACGGATTTGCAGTCGAAGTGGAGACGGGATAACAACCTCTGCAAGTTGTTGATCTAGAACTCGATGGAAGACTCTCTGTAAAAGTCATATAGCAAGACAGTCAGTACAAAGGACGTCTGGGAGTCTATAGAGAATCTCTACAAGGCATATGAGAACAGAAATAAGATCCACGTGACCAAAAAGGTCTGGAGGATGCGATTTGAGGATGACAAAACCATGTTGCCTCAAGTCAAGGAATTCCTCAAGTTACGTCAGAAGCTGGCGGATGACGGCATGCCTTTGGTTGATGCTTTTATCCGAAAGGGGGTATTGTTGTCATGCCCCAGAACTAGAATACTGGAGAGCGGGGGACAGACACAGCCAGCTACGTATATTGAAATACAACCCACCTCGCAATACGGTCACGGCTGTCTAGATGCATGAGAGTTTATCTACAGGCCATCAGTCTCTTAAGGTCAAGAACAAGCCTAGTGTCTCAATCTCAAGCAAGTAAATACATGTTACAAGATGGTAGATCATCAGACATACATGGTAAGGCATCCCAAACATTACATATTCAGATGATCATGAAGCTAGTCATACAAAATGCGAAGACTAGCAAGAGTTTCAGTCATACATGATCAACCCTAGGATTTGTTAATCATGTTATAGCCCGTAGGCAGATAGTAAGTAAAGTATGCAACACGAGCTAACACTTGCTCGGCGGCTAAACACCTCAAAAGAATAATTTTACAATTAGAGTGGGAGAGCAAAATAAACCCACTCGTTGCCAGGATTTCTTCTAGTGTTCACCATCTGGAAGGAAGGCCGACAGATCCTCGGGAGCTACTCTGAAATCTGGCCATACATAACCAACTAGATCAGACCCCAGAAAGAGGAAGTGTCACAAGGGAGGCTTCACTTTGTCAGAACATAAACAAGAATAACAACAAGAAGACAAGAAATATAAATGGGGCCATAAATGACGAGAGGACGAGGACCTATTCCGGAAGCCGGGTTACAATCCGTAAACCAAACAAGGACCGAGGTTGTAACCCTTCGCATGAACAGAACCTGGTCTTTAACCATTTATCACCAAGAATTAAGCATAAGCAAACATGTCCTGAGATAGCCATGTACTGGATCTAGACAAGACAAGACAGGATTGGACTCCATCCAACATTCACGACCAAGCAAAGAGTACGACTTGATACTTTAACTAACTAGGGTTATCATAAGCCTAGTTACTAGCAAGATGCATTGAGATGTTCCTACAGTCACAAGCCCTACAGCTATCCAGGTTATCCAGGCGAGGTTTATGTCAAGAGTTATCAAGAATTATTAGGTAACTTGGAGTGCAACACATGACAGTGTGCATAGTACTTGTTTCAAGAAGTGCCCCATATAACAGTGGACTGGAAATGTGCCCTACTCGTCAGCAGGCTACAAGTCCTTCAGGTATGGCCGGGATAACGAGATTGCTTGTAACTAGAAATATCTCTCTATATGAGCTACTTTGATCAATATAGTTATTAACCTAGTCAGATTCAGTATGATTCCCTAACTGTGGTAACCTGGGATGCAAGTCCTAGACATGATACGAGACGAGACTGGTAGCTTATACGAGCACATTCAAGAACAATCACCCACGATGTTAAGACGAGTTATTACTTAGCAGGTCGAGATGGCCGCCGCACGGCATTCAAGATTACATGTCAGGTTTACTTGTCAAGAGTGCGCCACGACGGGCCACTATCATATCATTATCATGCCAAGGTTGCTTGTCAAGAGTACGCCATGACGGGCCACTGTCGTGTTCTATCCCTACATTATCATGAATAAGAGAAACTTGCATAAAATAGCTAGTAACATATTCTTGAAGCCAAGGAAAAGATTTACAACTTTCATGTTGGGAGTTGAGAGAAATTCTGGCCACAATTCAGCCAAATAGGACACAAAACAGCCAAAATAAGCACTATACGGCCAGGCACTATGCAGCTATGCAGACTGGCACTATGCGGCCAGGCACTATGCAGCTATGCGGACTAGCACTATTCATCGTCCCTGCCAGAACCAGGTCTGATGAACATAGAAGATGTCCAAATCTTATTTTGGCCATAAATTTCTCAAAACAAGTCGAAATCTAACTTTTCAAATGTCCACTTTGGATAAAATCGAATTCTCTACAACATAGAACAATCAAAACTTGAAATAATAAAGTTTGGTAGATCAAAACCCAAGAAAATCAAAAAGGCTACAGACTTAGATCTACAAAAATCCATCCGTCTAAACCGAAAACTCCAATTTCTAAAGATGCTTAGAATCATGTAGAGAAGAAGATAGAACAATAAAATATAATATCCATCATAAAGTAAGTTGTACTTGCCTAATCTTTTTAGGTTTGTGGGAGAGTAATGGAGGAAGAAGAAGAAGTAATGAATGAAGAGAGAGAGAAATAAGGGGTGGTTGGGCTTTAAAGGGGGGAGGGTTTCTCATAATGAACCAAGCCCAATCAAACCAAGCCAAACCATAATAAACCAAGCCAAGTCATGACTAACCAAGACTAGGCTAGCAAGTCAAGTCCAACTACAGGTCACCTGACAAACGTCAAAAATCTTGTATACGCATACGAAAATACGTATAACGAGAAACGGGAGTGACAACTCTACCCACCTTAAAAGAATTCTATCTTCGGAATTTAATCAAGAGGCTAGAGATGTCGGAGCTGGCTATATTAATCATAAGCAAGCTACGACTAGCAGTCAATCAAGCAATCATTCATGCAAGCAAGGAATTAAAAGCATAAGTCTCGCGGGTCTGGGGTTCGGAGCACACATCGCATCCTTGAAATATTATAAGTCTAGGTCGGCACCAAATTGGACTTTAGGGATGTCAACTAGAGCATCTCCAGTGTTGGAAACCTAAAGTCATTCGCTTAATTCATCATCATCAAACTCCATCTCGGTACGACATACTGATGAATACATCATGCCTTACAAATATTATAAATTACAATAAAACGTCCGAACGGCATTGCCATATATCGGATTAGAAACTTCCAAAAATTTGTGTAGGTTGATGTTTTGGAATGTCAAACAATATTTCGGGAAAATATTGAAGTTGATAGAATTGCTCGAAAATATAGGTCGTTTATGAAAGTTATGAAACCAAGCGATTGAGGTTTCTAAATCTACAAACAATATAGCATCGAAATCATCCTCATCAGATGGAGTAGGAGGGCTAAAAAGACTTTCTAGAGGAGTATATAATGGACTTGATGTTGAAGCACCATCTCCTCTTTTCTTTTTCTTCAAAAATCTAGGAGTCATGGAAAAATAGACAAAGAAAAAGTAGAAATTACCCAAAATAATGGCGTAGGATGGAAGAGAACATACCAAAACACTTGGATCCGAAGTTTTTGGAGCAACCACCATAAGAAAAAGGAGTAGAGATGGTGCATACCACTGGTACTTTTATGGTCTACTTTGCATCCAGCAAAATTATACCTCGATACTTATGCTGGTCGACTGATTTTTCTAGGAAATGACACATACCATTTCCTAGGAAATGACACATACCATTTTCCTAGGAAATGACATGTACCATCCAGCAAAATCATATGTCGATTCTTTTTCTTCGACTGAAGCTGTAGAGAACGTGTCATTTCAGTCGTTAATAATGTAATAAAATTTTATTTCTTGCTAAACCAAGAGACTAGAGCTTTTCCTAGGAAATGACACGTACCGTTGGTACTTTTATGGTCTACTTTGCATCCAACAAAATCAGCATCAGAATATCCAATCAGGTCAAATGATTTAGTTTTGGGATACCATAAGTGACAGTATAAGTACTCTTAAGGTATCGAAAGATACGCTTAACTGTGCATAAGTATGATTCCTTAGAGTTAGCTTGATATCTTGTACATATGCAAATACTAAACATAATATCAGGTCAACTAGCAGTTAAATATAATAAACTACCAATCATACCTCGATACTTACGCTGGTCAACTAGTTTGCCACTTTTATTAAGATCAAGTTTGGTTGATGTAGCCATAGGAGTCTCGATAGGCTTTGTGTTGTCAAAGTCAAACTTCTTTAGCAAGTCCTTCATGTACTTAGCTTGATTGATGAAGGTTCTCTGAGTGTTTTGTTTGATTTGTAGTCTGAGGAAGTAGTTTAGCTCTCACATCATACTCATCTCAAGCTCACTCTGCATATACTTAGCAAATTCTTGACACAGATGTCCGTTAATAGAACCAAATATAATATCATCCATATTAAGTTGCACTAATAAAATGTCATCATTTGAAGACTTGATAAACAAAGTTGTATCAACCCTTCCTTTTGAAAAACCATTTTCAAGTAGGAAGGAACTTAGGCGATCATACTAAGATCGAGGGGCTTGTTTGAGTCCATAGAGTGCCTTACGTAACTTGAAAGTATGATTAGAAAATTCAAAATCGTCAAAACCTAGGGGTTGTTTTACAAAGACTTATTTTATAAAACCATTTAAAAGTGCACTTTTTACGTCCATTTGAAAACTTTGAATCGTGAAAATATACAAATGCATAAAGCATGCGAATGGATTCTAGTCTAGCAACATGAGCATAAGTCTCGTTAATCAATTCATTCTTCTTGATTATAACATTGAGCCACTAGACGAGCTTTGTTGCGTATAACTTGACCATCCTTATTAAGTTTATTTCGGAACACCTATTTGGTACCAATTATAGATTGACCAATAGGTTTAGGAATAAGTTCCCAAACTTGGTTTCTTTCGAACCGGTTTAGTTCCTCTTGCATGACATAAATCCAAAATTTATCTAAAAATACATCTGCTACTGATTTAGGTTCTACTAGAGAAATGAATGCAACATTAGCAACTATATGTCTAGTAGAAGAATGTGTACCTACTTCCTTTGATACATCACCTATGACAAGAGACTCTGGATAGTCTGGCATAAATTTTATCTTCTTTGGTAAACTCTCCAGATAGTCTTTGTCAGCAGCAGCACCTTCAGTTGCTTTGGGTGCATTCCTTGCGTCTTCATCATCATTGTCACTTGCTATATGACTGCTGAGCTCATCAAATAAAATGTTAATCAATTCTTCAAAAATCATAGATCTCTTATTAAAAACTTTATATCCCTTACTCTTGGCATCATAACCAAGGAATATTCCTTCGTTTGCCTTAGAGTCGAACTTATCCAAGTTATCCTTGTTGTTCAGGATAAAACATCGACATCCAAAAATATTAAAATATAAAATATTAGGAATATGATTAAACTATAATTCATAACGTGTCTTCTTCGATATAGGTCGAATCAGAACCTTATTCAAGATATAACAAGTGTACTTACAGCTTCAGCCCAAAAGTATTTCAGAAGATTATGCTGGTTTAGCATGACTCTAGCTATATCGCTTAGAGTTCTATTCTTCCGCTCCACAACACCATTCTGTTGGAGAGTTCTAGGACAAGAAAACTCATGAGTAAAATTATTTGTATCGTAAAACTTTTTTAAAATCAGAATTTACGAATTTGCCTCCATGATCACTTCAAATATGAGTAGTCATGAAGCCTTTTTCGTTTTAAACCTTTTTGCAAAAAATCTCAAATTCAGAAAGTATATCACTTTTGTTTGATAAAAAGAAAACCCATGTATATCTAGAGAAATCATCAATAATTACAAAGGCATAGAACTTACCACCAAGGCTGGCGACTCTACTAGGTCCAAATAAATCTATATGTATTAACTACAAAGGTCTGAAAGTACTTACAATGTTGATGGATTTAAATAAGGATTTAGTTGCTTTATTTTTCTCACAATCAGCACATACCATGTCCATCTTGAATGATATTTATGGTAGTCCTTTTACCAATTTCTTCATTGATAGTCTTGAAATGGTATCCATGTTTGCATGTACTAGTCTCATATGCCATAGCCAACTTTCATCTTAGGCACTTATCTGTACTGTTAGTACTTTCTAAAAAGAAAACATAAATATTATCCTTCATAATTCCTTCATACACGGGATTACCAGTGGACATATCATATATAACATTTGCCTTTAATAAAACTAATACCATAACCATTGTTAGCAAAATGACTAATGCTTAAAAGGTTATGTCTTAATTCGGTTACGAGACAGACGTCTTTTATTTCTGGATAGGGAGACATACCAATAGTACCATTACTTATTATGTTACCTCTTAAATTATTTTCGAAGGAGATATATCTTTCA
The DNA here is from genome assembly GCA_029216955.1 of Iris pallida. NCBI lineage: Eukaryota > Viridiplantae > Streptophyta > Magnoliopsida > Asparagales > Iridaceae > Iris > Iris pallida. Next base: position 5,068,037 of record JANAVB010015398.1, on the reverse strand, counting down.
TATTTTATCGATAGCATCGCGAATAAAGATGCGTCACCTGTCACGTACCGCGAACATCCACTATCGAGGATCCATTTACTTCTAGCATGAGAGGGTTGGCCCACCTACAAAACGAGTAGATATAATACTCATTTCTTTAAGGTCCAAAAGTGTTAGTCTTAAGTATCCATACATATATATTCATGTCAACTAGCTTTCTAGCTTTACAAAACTTGGAAATGTATCCATGTGAACCACAATATGTACAGGAAATTTTAGAGCTAGTGCTTGGTGTCATGTTATTGACATGATGCTTATGTGTCATTATTGGATACTTGTAAACAAAGGCGTGATTATGTTAAACGTTATGCTTACGTGCTTTTTTTTGTCATGTGGTGTTACGTGTATATTGTGTCATGTGACAAACCTTTGGTTGAGTAGCAGGTATTGTCATGCCCCAGTTTCGCTGAACCGGTCGTCCTCGCTAAGGCGTGATGTCGTGTGAGCCTAGGTTGCGCTTACGCAAGGCAGGTTCCATAACAGGTGATTATAGCAGCTTGCGACGGGATCGTCGCACAGAAGTCACAAGCAGAGAAGTTGAATAACACCAAGACATATACAAAATGGTATACTTTGTTGATATTGAAATAAGATTACAAGGGCACGAAGCCAAGATTATAAGTTGCTTAAGCTTATTTTCTCTCTGATTACAATTACTCAGCACTCTCTCAGAATATAAGTCACTCTACTCTCTCTCATCTTTTAATACAATATAACGAGCCAGCGGATGCTTCAGAATACGATGTCCATACATTATGTCCCGTATAAATAAAGTATTCAATTTGGCTGCACGCCTCGAAACGCCAAGAAACTCCATACCTCAGCGCATCCAAGCAAGCTCCGCCTCGACGAGCAAGTACCTGTAACCTGAATATAAAAACTGTTGGATGGTCAGTACACAACCGTACTGGTGGTGTGAGCTCCTCGCCCACCTATACAAACCAACACGTTCATTTAGTATGTACAACTATTCATTTGATTGTCTTTTTATTCTTGCCTTAGGATCAATTTTAATAACTTAGACTCTTGGCCTATTTGTGTTGTAATATCGTGGTTGTGCTACAAAATCTTATAACCAAACTACTAAACTCATTATGCCAACATTGTGGTCGTGCCACAATGTCCAATCGTATACCATTATCGAGGGCGTGCCTTGCAACATAGTGTATCTTTACTCAATACTTGCCCTACAACCTTTCCCCCATTTTGTCTCCGTAAATGGCTTAATCATAGACTCTTATTTCGTCTCCAGAAATGACTTGGTCATAATCTCGTGAACTTAGTGTCCTTTTACCCATTTTGTCTCCAGAAATGGCTTGGTCATAAACTTATTAACTTGGTGTCAACGACTCAATTCACGACACTATGTCTCATGCCCAAGTACATGTTTCTATTATAGCCAAATCTTGGGCTCAAATGTTGTGTTGCATACCGTGTGCACATTTTTGACTTATTTGTACCGTACATACACGTTTGACTCAATTTAAGGCATGTACGTGGATCGTCGCTAATATGTCAACTCATCTATATGAAAGGGTCACTAGCATCACAAGCTATCTTGGACAATAGTCGGGCTTAGACGGTGACCCTTTCAGTACAGGTAGTGAGCCCTAAAAGTTCCTAAATAACCCATCTAAGTGTTGTATACCAACACAACTATTTTATTTTGCTCCGCCTAGGATCGAAGTCAGTACCGTCTCCGGGCACTGTTCGAGGAGCCGTTCCTTGTGCACAAGTTGTCCAATGACAATGCAATACTCAACTCAGTTATTGTCCTACACAGTTATTACTCGATCAACGTGTTTCTATACTTTTTTTCCTTTTTGCAACATCCATTGTTTCAGGGATTACCTCGATGTTTGCCCATTATTTCAGAAAGCCTTGGCGTACTACAATTCTGAGAACTTTCCATTCATGTTACCGTACCTTTGACTCACTCGGGAATGACTACTTGTGAGCCTCCTGCATATTCAAATTGAACCAACTGTGTTCTGTCTCATGCCATAAATCAAGTCATACACTATATGATAAGCCTTTGAAATCGTAGAATCGTGGCAATAAAATTGTAGGGCCATGCCTACCAAGTCAAGCAAATTGATAATCTTTGTGTCAGCATCAGAACACTACTTTTGTCCAAGTCGTGGGATCAAAAAATCAAGTGCCAATTTGAAAGCCCAGCGTGATGTCTTATCTAAGCATTAACTTTTCATATTTTCCATGTTCTATGCAATCTGACTCAAAGTGACATTATTCCCTTAGCTATGTGGGTATGTCTCTTTTATTAGCAAACCTACTCAGTGTATTCAAAATATCCAATTTATTAGTGTGAAGGCCAAGTAGAGGCAAGTTCACCGAAGCCACCCACCTTAGCGATGATTGCATCGGCCGAGCGGGACTCCGAACGTGCCTTTGAAAGTCTAAGTCTGGATTCTTCTCAAGGGCCAAGTCAATTGCCTTTGCCTCAAGCGAGTCATTTTGCCGAGCAAGACGGGATTTGGATCGATGCATTTGTGCCAATTGAATCGGCATTCCGCTTGCACGGTGCGGGTCATTATATTATACACCACTCAAAATAAGTCTCATCCTCGAGACTTTCTGAGTGCAAGTCATCCTACCATTCCTTAATCTATACCTTGTGCGTGTCTTAGACAATTTCCATTGAACGACTCTATCCTTTGATAGCATCGAACTATACTCAAGTATCTTTCTAAGTTTTGTGTCGCATGCGCTTGGCCAATTTCATTGATGACTCTACCACTCAATTCGAGTTGACGATACTCACTCAATCATTGTGTTCCTATAACTTGGTCACTATTGCACCCTGGCACGGGACTATAACGGTTATAAGAGGTACGTTATAACTTATCATACACGAGGGTCTTAGGTTGAGGCTAACTTACTCATCCATGTGGATCTCAACATATCCACTTGCAGCTGCATTCGAGTTCAACGTATCGCTGAGTCTGGATTGGGCACATATTCAAGGCGTCCTCCGAATATATACATTTCAACCAAGCTTAGCGATAGCAAAGTTGGACAAGCTACTCGTGATAGTTTCGAATTGCTAGTTGTGTTTACTAACTCGACTAAAACTGAACTCTACTTCATTTCACTATTGTCTATCTCGATCCTCGAGATAACCCGATTCACTTTTCAAGCGTTCTTATCTTATGAAATCAATACGATACTTCTAGCGAAGTCGATCAAAACCCAAGTAATTCCAGTCCGACTCAAGACCAAGCATTGCACTACTATCAAGTACGTCTTCCAAGCAATGATTTAATTCATTATTCCAACTTTACTTGTGCATTATCGATTCTTATCATTCACTTCGGTCGGGTCTGATATCAATGTCGATAGTGCACATTCCCAGTTCCAAGTCCTAACTCTAAGTCTTGTTGCCCCAGATCTATCGTCCACTCGAATGATACTCTAAAGTCGGTCACACAGGTTCAATCACTAGGCACAGGGTTGTCTGCTTATCTGCTAGGTTAGCTCATAACTCAAGTTCGCGGTTCATTGTGCAAACTCGTGCATGACGCTCGCCTCAATCCTAAGGTCAAACTATTGCTTATTCGTATGGGATACTCGACCCAAGCTCACTTCCTATTCACGTCAATACATTCGTCGCATGAGATCCGAGTCCGTTTAACAAAGCCATCCTATGGTAAGTTCTGTTCAACCAAATCCTCGGCATATTAATATTGCATGTCCAAACTAGCAATTCACATAGTCTATCTCTTCAAACATGTTCGATATAATCCACATATCCATCTTATCCAAGTCAAGTACACTACGATACGATTTGTCATTAAACCATAATTCTCATACCATATTCCTAAGTCGTTCAACACAATTCACGTATTCGATCACAAGGTCATCTAGCATAACAATATGTCATGCCCTAATCTCCCGCAAGTCCGATTATCCATGCTCGACATGAAATCACCATGCCAATGCTCCCGTAGAATAATCGTCCTCATCAGGGCGTAACTCTTGCTTTAAGTCTAGACTAATTCATTCTCCATATGCACACTGGATCTACTGAATCCTCAAACTTACTTTATCGTCAATCACAAGTCCAAACAATCCTCGAATTTACCTTCGCATCAAACTGCAAGTCAAAATAATCCAATTGCTACGCCATGATATCCCGTAAGTTTGATCATCCCCACTGGACATAAATTAACATGTCAGCACTCCCGGATAATAATTGCCCTAATCCGACGTGATGCATGTGCGAGATTGGAGTTGCGCTCGCACAAGACAAGAACGTCAATGTTGTGGTTATCATCAAAACAATCAAGATACTTTCGTTTCCATCCAAGTAATATATCAATCCATTCTCAGACATTTTCTCATTTTCCCAAGTTATGTTTCTACAGTAACTGTTCATGTTGTTCTCAACATCCTCAAGTATGTTTACATAAAAATCACTTTGCATAACTCATTTTGCGTTTTAGACGAGTACTATCTTCCAAACTAGATTCAAGATCGCTTGTCCAAAACTCAAGTTCCATTCCTTATCGCACAACTCAAATCATCGAACCACAATTTTTTTTAACTTGTATCAATCGTGCTATCTTATAAGCGTTAATGTCGTATCAACTCATTCGAACCACAACATCCATATTCAAGCTAAATTCTACCGAGCGATATCCTAATCAATCCAGTTTTCATGCGCACTTTTCTCCGTTTACGCTATCGATCGATTGTGCTAACTTCGATCTCATCTACGAGTATTTCACCTCAACTGAATTTTCAATCCATTCGACTAAATCCTAAATCGCACGTACGATCCACTAGGTTACCTCGACCAAGACATGCATTTGTTTCATCGTTCTGAATCCTTATTCAATACCGTTTTCTAATTTTTACTACACAATCACAAATTGTCCGAACGACATATCATTCGAGACCCTCAAAATCATGACCAACTAAGTGTTACTCGTTCTAAGACTTTGCATGATTACATCGCTTGTTGATATACTTGTTGCTACCCCTAAATCCTCAATTTTGCTCGAACAATTTACAAGAAGATTCATACACCACTCAGGGTTCGAGCCACTCGATAAATCGTCAAAACTCACTTTATTCCTCTTCGAGGCTATCGCATATACCACTCAGGGATCAAGTCATACAATCTAGTCTTCAATCACGTTCACATCATTTGCTCATACATTTCTCTAATCCGTTCTTCAAAACACCAGCGTGATCCCTTACGTCGCTTCGATAATCTGAGTCTCGTATACCTCTCGATAGTCCATCATGTAAATCATATTTCTGATTTATACTCCTCGATGTAATTAACCATTCGAACTATTCCTTAAAACCCAAACATCATTCTATGTATTCGCCTTAGCGTTGGTCTGATAGCATCTCTATCGATATACACTCTAACTTATTCTCGTCCGAGCGATATATAATCTCGCTCGCAAACTCGCTCGCACCAGAAGGTCCAGGTGTGCGATACTCGGCATAACTTAGCCAAAAGGTTGTGTGCATATCCATCTCATTCGAACTATACTCTGGTCTCACACACTCATTCGCTAGTATCAGTGTAAGATTATTCAGGTACGCACACCACTTGCTAACTTTAGCATGGGTTCCTTTCAACTCAAGTCCGACACAGTTCAGCACAAAGGCCTTCGAATATTGATCTCATTCAACTGAATACTTGTACGAGCTTTTGAAAATATTTGACTTATTGTATGGAACATCTGCAGAACACTGAGAGAGAGCACATCAACGATATCGATTTGCGGAAACAACATTTAGCACAAAGAGAACATCAGAGTTAAATAATTCAATCAAAGTCCAAGGACGTAAAGCCGTGCTCTGATACCATTATGTCATGCCCCGGTTCTGCTGAACCGATCATCCTCGCTAAGGCGTGATGCCGTATGAGCCTAGGTTGTGCTCACACAAGGCGGGTTCCATAACGGCCGATCATAGCAGCTTACGACGGGGTCGTCGCACAGAAGTCCCAAGCAGAGAAGTTGAATAACACTAAGACATGTACAAAATGATACACTTTATTGATATTGAAACAAGATTACAAGGAAGCAAAGCAAAGATTTCAAGCCAATCAAGTCACTTTCTCTCTGATTACAATCACTCAGCACTCTCTCAGAATACAAGTCAGTCTACTCTCTCTCTCTCTCTCTCATCTTTCAATATAATATAACGAGCCAGCGAATGCTTCAGAAGGCGATGTCCATACATTACGTCCCGTATAAGTGAAGTCTTCAATGCATCCACATGCCTCAAAATGCCAAGGAACTCCATGCCTCAGCACGTCCAAGCGAGATTCGCCCCGACGAGCAAGTACATATAACCTGCGAATGAAAACTGTTGGATGGTCAGTACACAACCGTACTAGTGGTGTGAGCTCCTCACCCACCCATACAAACCAATACGTTTCATTTAGTATGTGCAATAATTCTTTTGATTGTCTTTATATTCTTGCCTTATGATTAATTTTAATAACTTAGACTCCTCGTCTATTCGTGTTGCAATATCATGGTCATGCTCTAAAATCTTGTAAACATACTACCAAACTCATTGTGCCAACATCGTGGCCGTGTCATAATGTCTATTCTTGTATGATCATCGAGGTCGTGCCTCACAATATAGTGTATCTTTACTCAATACTTGCCCTACGTCCTTTCCCCTATTTTGTCTCTGGAAATGGCGTAATCATAGACTCACATTTCGTCTCCGGAAATGGCTTGGTCATAATCTCGTAAACTTAGTGTCCTTTTACCATTTCGTCTCCAGAAATGGCTTGGTCATAAACTCATGAACTTGGTGTCAACGACTCAATTCATGACACTATGTCTCGTGCCCAAGTACGTGTTTCTATTATAGCCAAATCTTGGGCTCAAACGTTGTGTTGCATACCGTGTGCACATTTCTTGACTTATTTGTACCGTTCATACACTTTTTTGACTCAATCTAAGATATGCACGCGGATTGTCGCTAATATGACGACTCATCTATATGAAAGGGTTACTAGCATCATGTCACGCCTCGTTCCTAATTAATGGAAACCAGGTGCATTGATACGTCTCCAGGCTATGTACAATTATAACATTCAAATGTTAAGATAGCGATTGTCGTCTGTTAAAAACTAGGATAAGGTACAAGATATATATTATATTCTAAAAACTTCCATACATAACCTTTACATCATTTTATACAACTTGACTACAAGTTCCATGAAAATATTTAATTTACATATTTTGATAACAAAACCGACTTGTCGACATTCCGGCCAAGCTACCCGATGTTCATTCTTCTCCATCTTTATGGTACAGAGGTAGTATCTCTTCCGGATTCTCATCTTCTCCTAGTAAACAAATACTAGGTCGTTTAGAAACGACAAGCAAGTACTTGGGTCAAAGACGGTAAGAAATCATGAAATGAAATTCAAAGAATTGAATAAGTATAGAAACATAACTTAATATTTTTATTGTAAGACAACTTGATACACTATATATCCTAATCCTACCAATTATAACACAAGACCTAATCACAAATGTAATCACAAACATTATTCCTCATGATTATGCAATTGTTAGAGAACACATGTGGATCACGATCACCCTCTATTTTCCCGACAATAATCCCATTTACCCGGGACCATGTGGTGTCTGTATTGGGTACGGTGCCGTAGATCCGACCCCCCACATCCTGTAGGAAACTAGTATGCATTAAATTTTAAATTCCAATTTTATTTTTTAGAATTTACTGGAACGTTCTTTGTTGGTGAGCTAGGCCCCACCCCGTCATTGCAAGGCCTTACAGATGCGGGACTACTGATCAGCTTTTACTGGTAAAATTATATTGTAGAGATTTCGATAGATGTGATCCAGTTGTTCTCTCCCACCCCATAATGCAATTATAATCATAGACAAAAGTCTATTAATTCTTAAGTCTAATATTAGGTTTCAACTCAATTACCATCTTGTATAATAAGAAAATGCGCCATATGGTAATTTCTTGTTAGCGGAAGATTTATCCAACTTATTACCATCCCGTGTATTATGACAACATACCATATGGTAAAGTCGTTGGCAAGGAACCATTCTTTCAACTTACCTAACCATCTCGTGTATTAAAGACAACACGCCATATGGTAAAATTCTAGTTGACTAGAAACTGGATATAACTTTGATTTTTCTACTAGGTTTCCTAATCCTAAAACTTCCAAAATTTGGCTAACTCCCGAAATTATTGAAAATTTCGGCGGAGTCTTCTTTGTATTTATTGACTCCGAAATTTTACAAAAGATAAAAATATAATAATCGGGTACGCCAACCCCTTCGGTGGAGCAACTCTCAACACCGGACCACACAATTAATATCCGGATACGTCGACCCCTTCGATGGAGCAACTCTCAACACCGAACCACGCATTTACAATATATAGTTAAATTTAAAGCTTTCTTACCTTAGCCAGCAAACAAGCAAGCAAGCAATTTATTATTTTTGGTTGCCACAATTTTGTTCCTTCTAAAATCTATCCAAATTCAAGAAAACAAGATTATTAGTAACATAATAATACCAAAGTCTCACTTTTCGAATGTCACTAAATGATTTGAATGCTTTGCAATATTGGCTTGATAATAACTACATACATAATTAAATCTAGAGGTTCAATTCAACTCATACTTGATATATACATGTTTAGCTTCTTGAAGGTGCAAAAGAAGTTTAAATTTGAAGATTTATGGGTGTAAGGTTACCTTAGCATATAGGTACCTATAGACATCCATTTTTAACTAAATAATCAAACCTAATATGTGAAATAGGTATATTTTTAATTGTGGACGGAATTTAATATTTATGTTAAATTATGATCTTATTGCTCCTACATCTTCAAAATAAATCAATTATACATATTTCACACTAAAGACGTATAATTTCATATATGGAATTTTAATGTGTATCGATTTTGTCCATAGGTGGTGCCAAGATTTATAAGTGTCATAATAATATAAATTCATGAATGTCCATATATCGTGTCAAGTTATATATATATATATATATATATATATATATATATATATATATATATATATATATATATATATATATGCCTATGAAGAGTCGAAGTGTCCATCTTTTTGTTGTGTCCTAAACATTGTGTCCTATTCATATACACATACATTAATTGTATCCATAAATAGATTTCTACCAAATTTTCATGCTCATATCCATATTGATTCTCATAAGGTTGAATTTTGTCAATAATTTCCATAAATTCCAAAATTAAAAATCTAAACTATATTAATTCAAGATAAATAAGAGAATCAAGTCGTAACAAATTTCAAAAGGAAAGGGGAAAGAGGACTTGCCTTTGTTTCCTTGTGTTGGACCTAGATATTCTCCCAACTTTTCCTATCATAACCCAAATCAAAGATTATATATATAGTCATATATAATCAAATCCAATTTTGACCTAGGTTTGAAATTGAAAAAGAAAGGAGAAGGAAGTAAGACTTTACCTAGGTTTTAGGGAAGTGTAAGAGGAGGAGGAGAAGGTGGTGGTGGTGGTGTGGCCGACGGCGGCGATGATCGGTGGCGTCGGCGGCGGGCGATGGTGGCGGTGGCGGCGGGCGGTGGCCACAGCAGCGCCAGCAGTAGCACATCAACTGTAGCAGCAGCGGCAGTAGAAGCAACAGCAACAGCAATAGTAACAGTAGGAGAGGGGAGGATGAAATGAGAAGGAGAGGGAAGGATGAAGAATGAAGAGAGAGAGAGTATTGAGAATGAATAAAATGAAGATGGGAGAGTGAGGTGGCATGAAATGGTTTTTACTTTTCATGCCCAATGACAAGTGGCATTGGGTTAGCCCAAATGTGGACACCTAGCCACATGATGTGGCTAGTCTATTATGAAATTCGTAAATCTATTAGGGATCTCTATGCAAAAGAGAATTATTATGCAAGAAAATTATATTATGTTTTTATTTAATATATATATATATATATATATATATATATATATATATATATATATAACTAAAATTCAATATTATTATTATTAGGAAAAAAAATAAGGCATAACATTCTATCCTCCTTAAAAGAAATTCCGTCCTCGGAATTTGTAAGAAGTAAGAAAGTTGAAATATCAACAACTAAGGTTACCTTCTTCATTGAATAGGTAGGGATATTGTTGTCGCATCTCTTCCTCTCTTTCCCAAGTGGATTCTCCAGGTGAGTCCTTGTTCCAAGATACCCGAACCAATGAAGTAGTCTTATTTTTTAAAATCTTCTGTCTTCGATCTAGGATTTCCACTGGCTTCTGTTCCAAGCGCAATATTGGACCTACTGTGAGTTCATAATGATCTAAGATATGACTGGGATATGGAACGTATTTTCGAAGTTAGGATATATGGAAAAATCATGAACTCCTTCTAGAGAGGGTGGTAAAGCCAATCGGTAGGATATATCTCCCACTCTTTCCAAAACATCAAATAGGCCTATATATCTCGGCCCACATTTTATATCGGTCTTGCCCTGCTTGGACATGACTTTGAATTGCCTTGACCTTGTCTACAGTTTGTGTAACTAGATCTGGGCATAAGAGTTGACGTTCTCCCACGTCACTCCAACATATTGGTGACCGACACTTCCTTCCATACAAAGCTTCAAATGGAGCCATTTTAATGCTAGTCCGATAGCTGTTGTTATAGGAGAACTCAATTAAATGCAAATGGTCCTCCCAGGATCCTCCGAAGTCTAAGGTACATGCTCTCAACATGTCTTCGAGGATTTGAATCATCCTCTCCAACTGACCATCTGTTTGTGGATGGTATGCTGAATTGAACTTCAGGCGAGTACCGAGACTATCTTGCAAGCTTTTCCAAAATTTAGAGGTAAATCGAGTATCTCTATCTGAGACGATACTCACCGGTACCCCATATTGACTAACAATGTTCCTCATGTACATATCCGCTAAGAGCTCGGTGGGTTGACCACCCGAAATGGTAAGAACCTTACAGATTTAGTAAGTCTGTCCATAATTACCCAGATGGCATTATTACCCCTTCTTGTTCTTGGAAGCCCAGATATAAAATCTATTGTAATATGTTCCCATTTCCATTCAGGTACAGGTAGGGGTTGTAAAAGTCTGGCAGTCCATTGATGCTCGGCCTTTACATGTTGACATACCAAGCATTTTGACACAAATTTGGCTATCTCCTGTTTCATCCCATGCCACCAAAAATTTTGCTTCAGATCCTTATACATCTTCATACTCCCATGATGAATGGAGTACTATGAGCTATGTGCTTTCGATATTATCTCAGTCTGGAGTTCTCCATATGGCACACATAAATGATTTCCAAACCTCAAGGATCCATCGGAATGCTTAATTAATCCAGTTTGTGTTCTTGTCTCAGTCTTGCTCTATAGTCCTTATAGTTTCATATTATTCCTTTGTGCCTCTTTAATTCTTTCTATTAGGGGCGATTGTATCTGTAAGTTTTTCCAGATTCCATCTGTTACTGGTTATATTACTTCAACCCCCATCTTCCTAAGATCTTCTAATAATTCTTTAGGTGTATTCATAAATAAAATCGCAGGTCTTCTACTTAAGGCATCGGCCACTTTGTTAGCCTTCCCCGAATGATACTCCAACTCTATATCAAAGTCCTTAAGCAACTCTAACCACCTCCGTTGCCTCATGTTTAACTCTTTTTGGGTAAATGCATATTTTAAACTTTTATGATCTGTATATATATCTTGACTTATTCACCATACAAGTAATGTCTCCATAATTTTAATACAAAGACCACAGCTGCCAATTCCAGATCATGAGTTGGGTAATTTCTTTTATGAGTCTTCACTTGGCGAGAAGCATAAGCAATAACCCTTCCATGTTGCATTAATACACATCATAATCCTTTTCCTGAAGCATCACTATAGATCTCATAGCCTCCCGATCCAGATGGTAAAGCCAGTACTAGAGCCGTGATAAGTCTTTCCTTCAGTTCCTCAAAAGCTGCTCAACACTTATCAGTCCAATTAAACTTTTTATTTTTTTGGGTCAATCGAGTAAGTGGTTCCGCAATTCTTGAAAAATTCTCCACAAATCTTTTATAATATCTTACTAAACCAAGAAAGCTTCGAATTTCTGCTGCATTTTTAGGAGTAGGCCAGGATTTGACAGCTTATATTTTCTTAGGATCCACCGATATCTCTTCTTGTCACGACCCGCACCCGCTTTCCGGATACGAGACGTGTCCAAGCCAGCCTACGCCGCAGAGTCGGCGGTAGAACGCTGTCACGGCCAAGATGCTCAAAATCACAAAATATAACATTTATTCCTCATTCACATTATTTAAGACAAATCTACAACTTATTACAAGATTTACACTTGAATACAAGATACAGTGTCTCACAAATTATAAAAAAAACAACTACATGAATACTAAACTATTTTACTAGCCTCTAGGTTTGGCCTCCGTATATACCCTTGTCTCCCGAATCCGATGCTAAAGGCAGCCACGACTAATCTGTAAAATTTTGATTTCCAGTCAGGAATGGAACGAGTACAATTTATTGAATGCAGTTCCAATATATGAAAGTGACTATAAACAAATGTTAGACATCAATCATGAGTTTTGAAAATAAATAGTGAAGCTGTGAGAAAAAGAAAGTAAAATAAAGTAGACAAATACCTTCCCAACTGTTAGAAATACCTTTGATATGTGATCGGTCTGGGACACTACACCGCACGGTCTACGAGGTCTACTTGCATGAAAATAAGCACTGTCTACGAGGTCTACTTGTATGAAAAATAAGCACTATCTATAATGTCTACTTACAGAAAATAAGCACTGTCTACGATGTCTACTTGCAGAAAATAAGCACTGTCTACGATGTCTACTTGCATGAAAAATAAGCACTGTCTACAATGTCTACTTACAGAAAATAAGTACTGTCTACGATGTCTACTTGCAGAAAACAAGCACTGTCTATGGTCGGATCACATATCTTTGGTATTTCATGTTCCCGACTCAATGTTTTATACTAAAATAAAATTCACATAATTAATGACCAATCAATAGAATATAGTGAAATTCAATATTGAAAACAGACAACAAACTGTACTCGCCTGGGGTCCTTAGCTGGTGAAACAAACCATCTCGTTGGGTCCACAATAGTCCAATTGGCTACCTTGAAGGATTTTGGAATCGCAATAAAGATGAAAACACGGTTAGTCGCGTTCATGATTTAGATGCAATTTAATCTAAGAGGAAAGGAAATATGATTTAGGGAGAGATAATTCTTATTAAGGAAAATATTTAATAACGATATTTCAGAAGTATTCGGAAAACCATTTTGAAAAATATTTCAACCATAAAGCTTATTGTTGGCTTTTATATATAACTCTATTTAGAAACTTATAAAAATAATATATAAAAAAATCTAGTAAACCATATATTCTTTTCATAAGCAAAATATATTTTTATTTTAAAAGTAATAATATGTTTATTACGAAAATCATTAATATGCTAATATATCTTAAAAGCCCAAAATATTTAAGGTAGTATATTAACATTCCTTATATGAAATGTCTTTATTTATATATATATTTCTCTAAAATACTTTAAGTTTATAAGTATTTTATAATTATTAAAATACTTATAACTAAAAGATTTACTAACAAGGATCATTTATTAATACTAATGAAAGTATAAGGTAACAACTGCCATAATGAATAATATTACTATACTCAAATAAAGATTTTGTTGTTAGTACTGACTGAAATGAAAATAATAACTTGCAATGATGAATAATAATGATAATAAAATATTTCCAATAAAAGTAACAATTGAAAAACCCTTCCTCGGCTCATGTGATATCTACTATTAGAAAACTAGTAAAAAAACTTTCTCCCATGTTCTCGACAGCGAGAACCATTGATTTGAGAGGGGGAAGAGGGTGTTGAAAGAGACAAAAAAAGGGTGAAGAGTTGAGAGCTCTTCTCCTTGGGCACTAAAAGCAACATGAAATAAAGGAGGAGAGAGAGACTGAAAGAGAAATAATACCAATCTTCTTTCCTTCTTACTGCATCTATACTATATTAGATATAAATAATAGAAATAAAGACTAATCATTCCATTAAATATAAAGAAAGAGAAAGAGAGAACTTTTCCTAATACCAAATAAAAGAAAGGGAAGAGTGATAGCAGAATCGTGAGTGAGACAAAGACAGACGGAGAGGACTTTTACCTCACCTGCACGAGGTGCACGGCTCAGAGGACGAGGCCGCGGTGGAGCTTCATCTTGGCGTCGGATGGCCGGTGCTCATGGCACGAAAAACTGCGACAGCCTGCGCCGGAGGAAGAGGTCGCCGGTCGATCTCAATGGACGCGAAGGTGGGCAATGGCGTTTGCAAGCTCGTCGGAGGAGGGGTGGCAGAGCTAGTGGGATGTGGAGGACGCGGTAGTCGACTGTGGCGGCGCGAGAGAAACGCGATGGTCGATTCTCCGATGCGGTAGTGTGCCGAAGAGGTGGTCCCAATATCGAGTGGTTGCAGCCCTTCGCTACCACGCCATCAATGTTAGTCCCGGGGGCTTGATCGAAGATGAAAACTAATGCAATCGAGATCTGAGATGTCACACAAAACTTTGTGATGATCAAACTCAAGATCTACGAATAAAACTAAAAAGCCAAATTACAATATGAAGGAGAAAAATAGCAAAGAGAAGATCTCTTGTTCTTCCTTGCAAACGTGTTGCAATTGGGACAGAACAAGTTACAATAATCTAGAGAGATGAGAAGAAGAACAATGTTGGGGTATCAAAACACCGTTGCTCAAAGCAAGATTCGCCCCACACGATCTGCTTTCAGGAACCAGCAAGTTGAATAACTTGTGGAACGCTCGATGTCACCTCTGTTCTGACTCCTCGGATGGACTTGCAATGGCGGCAGCAGCTCTCTCTCTCTTTCTCCTTTTCTGACTTTGTATTTTCGTAGTACCCACAAAGGAGGCCAGAAGAGAGTATATATAGAGAGAGGGTGGAAACCCTAGCCGCCTCTTCAGTTATGGAAAGATTGAATCAAATCACAAAAAGATAGCAACGAATTAATTCTAATCCCACAAAGATAGGAACTGAATTAATTCAAATCCCACAAATATAGTAACGAAATTAATTCAAATCCCACAAAGATAGGATATGAATTAATCGCATTGATTCACCCTTTCCATAACCGATTTAAAATCTGCACAGTCAGCGTAGCCCTCCATGCGGCAGCAACAGCAGCAGCCTGGCCGCATGGACCGCTTGGGCCGCATGGGCCGCACGAGCTGCATGGACCGCATGAACCGCATGAGCCGCATGGACCGCATGAGCCGCATGGACCGTATGGACCGTATGAGCCGCATGAGCCGCATGGACCGCATGAGCCGCATGGCCGCATGAACCGCATAGCCGTATGAGCCGCATGAGGCCGCATGAGCTGCATGCCGCATAAGACCGCATGGCCGCATATGAGCCGCATAAAGATCGCATGACTGCTGACGTGCTAAGTGCAAAGTGCGCCAACAAAATGCCACATTACGCCTCATGAGCCCGAGTCCGAGTCCGAGTCCGAGTCCGAGTCGCTAAGCCCCTTTGGGGCTTAGCTCCAAGTGGAATTAATCCAAGAGAATGACAAAAGCATTAATGCTTAATCCTTGGAGCCTTATTCTTACCTCCTAGTAAAATCACCCACATGGTTCCCTCCTTAGGGTCACCACCCCATGTGCATCTCTCAACAACACACCCAAGTATATATGTTGAGATAACTCATGGTGCTTTTCCAATGTGGGACTAAAATTTTCCAAGGCATGTTGAGAGCAAGCTCTCTCTATGTAAATAAAGCACCAACAATCCTCCACATATCACAACATATATATATGTGTCCAGGGTTGAGCGTTCCCCACAGTAACTGTCCATTTTGCATTAGGATAGATGTCGCTGACGACTTGAATCTTCCCGCATGGGTTAAATAACAATGTGATACAAGAATGGACTACGCCTTGAATTCTGCACCACAATTGTAATTCTTCCCACTCACAAAGTGTAGTTACGTGTGCTTCTGGCTGCACATTAAAGGCCCTGTGCCAGCCTGGTTTCAGTGTATAATTTTGGGCGTCTACAAGTTTACCCTCAAGAGACGGCCTGATATCTCTTTTCATACACTATAGGTGAGTTCTTTATTAAAGAGATATGGCATAAAGCCTTGCGCTTCCTTGCGGTGCTACGCCGCTATAACATGGCCTGAAGCCGAGGCATTACCTCTACCTGGGAACCTCATCGTAGTGTCATACTACTGTAGCATGAGGTCACAAGCCTCTTTGTAGTGCCAAACTACCCAGCATGAAGCCTAAGGCTTCCTTGCGGTGTTATGCCGCAATGACATGGCTTGTAATGCCGAGGCTTTACCCCTACCTGGGTACCTCATCGTGGTGTCGTGCCACTGTAACATGGGGCCATCCTCCCCTTTGTAGTGCTGTCTACAACTCTTTAATTACGTCATACAGCATTAGGCTACCTGCCTATTTGCGGTGCTACGCCGCTGTGACTTGGCTTACAAAGCCGAGGCATTACCCCTACCTGGGAACCTCATGGTAGAGTCACCCCACTGTAGCATGGAGATTCACTCCTTGTAGTGCTGCTCTACCGTGCTTTCTGTAAAGCACACCAGACATTCACTCTGCCTGAGAACTCATTAAGGCGTTTAAGCCAACCTTCCACAGGATCTATTTTTCCGTAGAAAAATACATAGTAGACAACAGTGGTTATGGGTCCGTATCCCTTCCATGTTCCAGAGAACAAGTACCCACTGTTACCTGATAGTTTCCGAGTCAGTGATCCTCCTTTGAACCAAAAGTTAGATGCCTAGTAGATTTCTCTTTGAACTAATAGCATAAAACTTTATGGTAGGATTACAAAGACACACTATCAGAATGCCTTCAAGCCCATTTTACAAGCTGTGTCATCGACCAACTAGCGCTTGAGGCCCTTTGTGAACGGATCTGCCAGGTTCTCCTGACTCCGAACATCAACCACTGCAATTACACCTCTTTTGATAAGATCGTGTACTGCCCTGTGCTTCAACCGCACAGTCCTCTTCTTCCCGTTGAAGAGGTCATTTGATGCCACCGCCGCAGTCGCCTGGTTGTCACAGTATATCGGTATCGCCGGTATCTGAGCCCCAACCACTGGAAGATCATACATGAGCTCCCGAAGCCATTCTGCTTCATCTGCTGCAGTTTCAAGTGCATAGAATTCAGATTCCATGGAGGAACGAGAGAGTATAGTCTGCTTCTTCGACTTCCACGATATAGCAGCTCCACCCAAGGAAAAGACATATCCACATGTGGATCTCTCGCTTTCTACCTCTGA
Source organism: Iris pallida (assembly GCA_029216955.1). Lineage (NCBI taxonomy): Eukaryota > Viridiplantae > Streptophyta > Magnoliopsida > Asparagales > Iridaceae > Iris > Iris pallida. Next base: position 5,050,589 of record JANAVB010015398.1, on the reverse strand, counting down.
ACACCAGCTAGCATCACTGAAGCCTTCCACTACTGTCGGATACCCGTTGTAGTGCAGTGCATATGTCTGAGTCTTCTTGAGATATCTCATTACTCGCTTCACAGCTTTCCAGTGCTCAACCCCTGGGTTGCTTGTGAACCGACTCAGCATTCCCACGGCGAAAGCTATGTCAGGCCTTGTGGCAGTAGTTGCGTACATCAAACTTCCGATAATGCTAGAATACTCCAGCTGCCTGACGCTTTCCCTCGAGTTTGGCTTCAGCTTCTGATCACACCTGTATGGCGTATCGATCCCTGGAAGATCCTTATACCCATAGCGTGTGAGCATCTTCTCAATATAGTGAGATTGTGACAGCGCTACTCCAGTGTCTGTCCGGATGATCTTTATGCCCAAGATGACATCTGCATCCCCCAAGTCCTTCATACTGAACTTGGTTGAGAGGAACTTCTTTGTCTCTGTGACACAGCCTATATCCGTACCTAGGATTAGCATGTCGTCCACGTACAGACAAACGATGACTCCTCTTCCATCAGCGAACTTTGTGTAAACACATTTGTCCGTCTCGCTGACTCTGTAGCCGTTTGACCTAATAACTTTGTCAAACTTCTCATGCCACATCTTGGGAGCTTCCTTCAAACCATATAATGATTTCACCAACTTGCAGACTTTGTCTTCAAGACCTTTGACGACAAATCCATCTGGCTGTTGCATGTAAATCTCTTCGGTCAGCTCCCCATTCAGAAACGCTGTCTTTACATCCATCTGATGTATCACCAACTTATGTATAGCTGCTAGAGCGATTAACATCCTGATGGTGGTCATCCGAGCTACTGGAGCGTACGTGTCGAAGTAGTCTATCTCCTGTTTCTGAGAAAATCCCTTGGCGACCAGCCTGGCCTTGAACTTGTCAATAGTTCCATCTGCCTTCATCTTCTTCTTGAAGATCCATTTACATCCAATAGGCTTTTCTCCTTCAGGTAGATCTACCAACACCCATGTGTTATTGGAGGTAATAGAGTCAAACTCGTCATTCACTACCTCCTTCCAGAAGATAGCATCTCTGGTCTTCATCGCCTCATCATAGGTAAGCGGATCTGCTTCCACATGATAGGTGACAAAGTCATCTCCGAAATCTTTCGGTCTTCTCGCTCGCTTAGATGACGGCTCGGCGAGTTCTGGTGCAAGAGTTGTTCCATCAACAATAGCTTCTTCTTGGACTACTGGCTCGTATGAGATTTCAGTCTCATTAGTACCTACATCATTTTTCGGAATGTTCGAAAGAACAATGTTTTTGTCTTTTGCGAACTTGTCTTCAAAGTATTCAGCATCGCGAGATTCGATAATATGATTTGATTCAATATCAAGAAATCTCCGAGCATCACTCTTCTCGGCATACCCCAAGAAGATAGCCTTCGTAGTCCTTGTCTCCAGCTTCTGAATCTTCAGATCTGGAAGCTTCACAAACGCCAGACACCCCCACACTCGAATGACATTCAAGTTGGGTCTGACTTTGAACCAGAGTTCATGAGGAGTTACGTCCGAAGTTGCATATGGCACTCTATTCAGAATGAAAGTGGCCGTTAATGCAGCTTCTCCCCAGTAGCATTTTGGAAGACCTGCAGTGAGCAGCATAGAATTCATCATTTCTGTTAATGTCCGGTTCTTCCTCTCTGCTACTCCGTTGGATTGAGGAGAATATGGAGCAGTAGTCTCGCATATGATTCCATGTTCTTTGTAGAACGATACGAATTCATGAGACCTGTACTCCCCACCTCGATCACTTCTCAGCCTCTTGAGTTGTTGTCCAGTCTGCCGTTCAGCCTCGGCCCTGAACTCTCTGAACTTCTCGAAAGCTTCGTCTTTGGACTTGAGCAAGTAGACGAACGCGTATTTTGAGAAGTCGTCGATGAAGGTTATGAAATACTTCATCCCGGCCTTCGTGGAGAAATGTTTGAAGTCACAGATATCGGAGTGCACCAACTCCAGAAGATCTGTGCTTCTATTGACCCGATGAAAGGGTTTCCTTGTGATCTTCGTCTGAGCACACACCTCACACTTCTCCACCTTACCCCCACATTTGGAGATAAGTCCTAAACTAGACATTTTGTTAATTCTCTTACAATGAACATGTCCTAGTCTATTATGCCACAACTCAAGAGAATAATCAGAAAATGCAACTGCATTAATGTCTTCAAACTTGTTAACAAGCTGAATTTTAAACATGCCTTCGGTTTGATAAGCCTTCCCAAAGTATGTTCCTTTCTTGGACATCACCATCTGACCAGCATTGATGTCCATCCTCAAGCCTGCGTTGCAGAGCAGGCTCCCAGAGATCAGGTTCTTGGCAATTGCCGGAACATGCTTCACACCTTGAAGCGTCAGAGTGTTCCCAGAAGTGAGTTTCAGTTCCACGGTCCCGATCCCCAGAACTTCAGCTTGGGCCTGGTTCGTCATGACAACCTTCTCAGATATCGGCTGGTACATGACGAACCATTCCTTGCCTGAACAGACATGACAAGTCGCACCAGTGTCTATCCACCAGTCAGAGTCAACCTCCACAGTTATGACCTGTCCGATCATAGCAATAACGTTAGAAACCAATGAAACCTTATTAGGCTCACCTTTCTCTGATTGTTTAGGCTTAGATCTGCATTCACTCTTATAGTGGCCTTTCTTGCCACAATTATAACAAGTCACGTGGGACTTTGTCTTCTGTTGCTTGAAAGAAGGACCCTTCACTTTCAGATTAGTGAAGTCCTTCTTCTTGGGATGAGAAGCCGCCTGCTTCCCCTTGGGATCCCTTGTTTGCACCAGATTGGCTTTAGCCAACTGCTTGGACAGAGTGTCCACCTTCTGTTGAGAACGCATCTCGTCCTCAACATGGATCTCTTGAAGTAGATCTCCCAAGCTAATGTCTAGCTTCTTTCTGTGCATCCTTGCATAGAAGGTACTCCATCCAGCAGGAAGTTTTGAGACGATCCCTCCGACGATAAACTTGTCGGAAAGGGGCATCTCTTTGTCTTCCAGTTTCTGACGCAGCTTCAGAAATTCTTTCACCTGTGGTAACATGAACTTTTCGTCCTCAAAGAGCAATTTGTGATATTTTTTAACCACAAACATTTTGCTCATGTTCTTATCTTCTTCATACAGATTTTCCACAGACTCCCATATGTCTCTGGCAAGTTCCTTCTTCGAGTAGGATTCTGCCAGAGAGTCCTCCATAGCATTCAGGATGAGAAGTCTGCAGATGCTATTTTCCCTTCTCCACTTGGCCTGGAGTTTGGTAGCCGCGTTGATGGCGGCAGTAGATCCAGTGTCTGGAACAGAGGGTTCTTCCTCCAACAGAACATGATCAACGTCTTTCAGTTGAAGAGTTAGGTAAACCTTTCTCTTCCAGACTTGATAATGCTCTCCATCGAACTTTTCCAACTTGCAGAAGTCTGATTGGAGGAGCGAAGCATTAATGTTTTCCATCTATACGGATCTTGCTTTGAGATTGTTAGTCCCGGGGGCTTGATCGAAGATGAAAACTAATGCAATCGAGATCTGAGATGTCACACAAAACTTTGTGATGATCAAACTCAAGATCTACGAATAAAACTAAAAAGCCAAATTATAATATGAAGGAGAAAAATAGCAAAGAGAAGATCTCTTGTTCTTCCTTGCAAACGTGTTGCAATTGGGACAGAACAAGTTACAATAATCTAGAGAGATAAGAAGAAGAACAATGCTGGGGTGTCAAAACACCGTTGCTCAAAGCAAGATTCGCCCCACACGATCTGCTTCCAGGAACCAGCAAGTTGAATAACTTGTGGAACGCTCGATGTCACCTCTGTTCTGACTCCTCGGATGGACTTGCAATGGCGGCAGCAGCTCTCTCTCTCTTTCTCCTTTTCTGACTTTGTATTTTCGTAGTACCCACAAAGGAGGCCAGAAGAGAGTATATATAGAGAGAGGGTGGAAACCCTAGCCGCCTCTTCAGTTATGGAAAGATTAAATCAAATCACAAAAAGATAGCAACGAATTAATTCTAATCCCACAAAGATAGGAACTGAATTAATTCAAATCCCACAAATATAGTAACGAAATTAATTCAAATCCCACAAAGATAGGATCTGAATTAATCGCATTGATTCACCCTTTCCATAACCGATTTGAAATCTGCACAGTCAGCGTAGCCCTCCATGCGGCAGCAACAGCAGCAGCCTGGCCGCATGGACCGCTTGGGCCGCATGGGCCGCATGGGCCGCACGAGCCGCATGAGCCGCATGAGCCGCATGGACCGCATGACCGCATGGACCGCATGGACCGCATGGACCGTATGGCCGCATGAGGCCGCATATGAGCCGCATGTCGCAGACCGCTGTAGATCCAAAAAATCAAACCGCGCCTAAGTTAAATTCAACAGATTAATCAGAACGACCCTACAAACAAATGGCGCCTACGTCATCAACAAACACAGAACGCGCCTATTTCTGCATCATAGAGGCGCATTTCATAAACCGCGCTTAGCTGACGAGGAGTCATCATTACCCGACAAACACGAAGATCGAGACGGCGCTATCATTCCTATGATGGCGCGGCGCTCGAGGAAGATATGACAGCTGTCTAAACAGATTGCGCCTACATCAAAGAACTAGGCGCTATCAACAGACTGCGCCTACTTTTTACTATATCAAGCACACTTCGCAGATTGCGCCTACTTCTATCCAAACTCAGCACACTTTGCAGATTGCGCCTACGAAAAAGGCGCAGTTCAAAACAACATCAATTCAGAGCTTACCACGTGTCCCTGAAACAGGCGTGCTTTGACTAAATCAACGCCTAACTACCACTCTACATGTCCAACACGTGTCCCACTAACTGTACACGACCAAGCGCATTTTAATCAAATAATGCCACGTGTCTAAAGCAGTTGGTACACGTTCGTGATAATGGAGTGAAAACAGGCGCAGTTTGTCATACGTGCTCAAAACAGGCGCAGTTTGTCATACATGCTCAAAACAGGCGCACTTCAACCAGGCACTCTCCAGAATAACTGCCCAAAACAGTTATTTCAGAACTCTATAAATAGAGTTTCGTTTCCATTCAACACAGGAGGAGGGACAGATCAGAAAGATCAGATTACACACAGAGAGATTATTCTCTTCAGAGAATCCAGGAGTTCTTGCTAAAGTGCTGCTGCGTTCTTCAGAGGCTCTTCGCCTTCAGTTCATCAGAGGCTTCCTGCCTTCGTTCCATCAGAGGCTTCCTGCCTTCAGTCATCTTCAAAAGCTTTCGTCTTCAAAAGTTCACATCGTCCAAGGGATAAAGCGGTCGTCATCCAGATCGGATTCCTATAGTTGTACTTTTCCAGAATTCTTGTAATATTCTTTACAAAGTTTGTGAAATAAAGATTATACTTTTGTTTTTGCAAACAAAATGGCGACTCTGCTGGGGACGACCCTTTCCTCCGATGAAGAGGTGACAACTCAATGTGACACGGCGTCTATCGGCTCAACGCAGAAGACTTTGGTCGTGAAAGTCGACCAAACGGCTTATGAAGCAATGATTAATGCACAAAGCACTCCTCGCCGCACTACGACTTCCGTCAAGAGCAAGACTCGCTCAGTGTGGGCTCCCAAGAACTCTGCTCCTTCTCTGATGAAGAACGCTGCCACTTCTTCGGCACAACCTGCTGTTTCCAAGACACCAGTGCCTATCTCTAGCAACCTGGCGCAGTCTGTTCCCTCTTTAGGGAAACAGATTGTTCAGGCGCAGTCTGCGGCCAAACATGCCAACCAGGCACAGTCTGTTCTCTCCTTAGGGAAACAGACTAGAACTGTGAACCAGGCGCAGTATGTTGTCAAACCATCTTCTGGCGCAGTTCATGCCAAAACAGCACAATCTCTGCCTCACAATCAGGCGCAGTCTGTTCTCTCCTTAGGGAAACAGGCGCAGTCTGCCACCAAACCTTCTTCTGGCACAGTTTGTGCCAAATTGGCACAAGTCAAATCTTCTGCTGCTGCCAAGGCTCAATCCAATACATCTACTGCCCTGACTAAACAGGCGCAGTCTACTCAGGCGCAGTCTGCCCAGGCGCAGTCTACTCCGGATCACTCCAGAATCCAGAAACCCAAAACTGCACAGGCGCAGTTTGCTGAGGACAGTCCTTTGGCTGTTCCTTCTTCCATTCCATCAAAAGGAAAAGGCCCCTTGGTCTTCTCCCAATCTTCCCAAGCTCAAAACTTGAAAGATAACAGAGGGAAATGCTCTTTAGCTATCCCTTCATCTCAAAACAATGGGAAAGGTCCTCTGGCCTTTTCCAAGTCTTCTTCGATTCTTATCGAGGAGGATCCAACTGATAGTGCCTCTGCACCTATTAGTACGAAAACTTCTTTTAACAAAGATTCTCGTACTAATCAGAGAGGTATTTTACCTACTCCCAAGGCAAATATTCAGGAATTGCCCAATTTGCGGATTTCTCGATCCAGACAAGGCAAATTACAAGTTTCACAAACTGAGGTTCCCAGGGGCGGTTTAAATGATTTACGGGCATATCTTAATAGAAAACCCCAATCAAAACCTACCTCTGTAAAACGCAAGCATGCTAAGATCAACTTGCCTCAGTATCAACCTTTTGAGGCAAGGAATCCTGACAACTACGCCAATCAGATGAGTACCTCTCTTTATACTCATGGAATCGAACGTTTACGAAATCGGAATCATGTTCCAAATGTCATCTATGAGTATATCCCTGCTACTTCTTCTTATCCCGTTGTCTCTGATCTTCGGGATCATCTCAGGCAGAAACGGAATATCACCCCTAGTTCTCCCAAACAATCACAAGTTTATTATTGCAATCATCCTCACGAAGTGGTTATCAAATGTTGTTGCCAAACAACCAAACGTTCTGTCTTCGAGCGTCTGAATTTCCCTTATGTTGATCAAAAGAGTGATGATGAAGAAGAGGTAATGTTTGCCTCCGTCAACATGACTTCCAGAGACTCTGAGGGTAGAAAATGCAAGCACGGAAAGACCCGGAGACCTAGCCAGCACTATCTTGACCGACTTAGAGAATCAGATGATGGTGTTTACCAGCATACTCGATCTTGAAGCCGAGAAACAATCGGTCAAAGGAATCTTCCTTACAGTGATCGGTCTACTTCTCATGATGGGGGTAATTCGGACTTTGCTGTCGACAGTGATGGCTCTGAACAAACTGTGTCATCTGTCATGGCACGAGAAGTGACAGCATACGTCGTTGAAGAACAAGATGCTTCTGGTTCTAACAATCAGAATCAAAGGATTGTTGCACTAGAAGAACAATTGAAGACTATGGCTGACATGATGGCTAAAATGCATGATGTTATTATGGTTCAACACACTCCACCGGTCATAACTCCTGAACCATTGGTTTCTTCTACTCCTCAGAATCCTTGTCTGGGGGTACCACCTCCTCCAGTCACCACAGTACCAGTTCAGGTTACTCTTAGCCAAACTGGTGCTGGGGGTGATGCTTACCATGCGGTTCCTCCTCCGGTCATTACCAATCAATCTAGCAATCCTCAATCTTCAGGGAATGCTAATGATGCTGTTGAACAATTGCGGAATCAATTTGAAGCCTATACACAAAGGGAAGGCTTACAACGGTTGGGCATTAAACAACCCTATCCCGCCGAATGGAAGAAAATGCAGTTTTCACCAAAATACAAATTCCCCACCATTATGCAGTTCGATGGTACTTCATCTCCCAATCAGTATATTAATCATTTTGAATTGATGACTGATCCTCTTCAGCCTAATGATGCCCTTCTTACTCGGGTATTCGTCAGTTGCTTAACTGGCGCTGCTTATGACTGGTACCGAAGTCTACCAGACGGATGTATCACTTCTTTTGCTGGTTTCAAACAGATGTTCCTTGAACGATTTTATGAAGGCGTCAATGACATGACTATGTCAGCCCTCATTAAAATTAAACAAAGAAATAATGAGCCTGCTGAGCAATTTATCGAGAGGTTCCGTCACGAAGCTCTCAAAATGCCAATGGGAACCCCATCTGCTGTTACAATTGATACTTGCAAGAATAATCTCTTGCCAATTATCAGTATGTGGACAGGGGCAACTCAATTCCAAGACTGGCCTTCTTTCATTATCAATGCTAAGGCAGCAGAACTCAGCGCTGAAAAATTCAAGACATTGGGGGTTCACATGAATCCTGACCAAGGCGATCATAGCTCAAACTCTAACAACAATCGCCAGAATAATAATAGAAAAGGTAAAGATACATCTGCTCCTAAAGAAACTTTGGCCATTGACTTGAGAAGTAAAGAAGCACTGGTTGTCAATGTTGCTCAATCTGCACATACTCCATCACAACAACCTCAAAGAGCACCACGTCCTAAAGAAGAGTACTCTTTCGATGAAGATGACATCATGGGTATCTTTGAATGTCTTACAAAGAGCAACAAACTGCAATTACCCGACCCTAAAAGGGCGGAAGAGGTTGGTAAGACTGACCATCCAAAATATTGTGTCTATCACAGGTTTGTTGGACATCCTACTCGAGCATGCTACGTGCTCAAAGGCAAGATCCAAGAGTTAGTCAACGCTGGGGTTATCACTCTTCAACAAGACGAAAAGACTGTGACCGCAAACATGGTCTCAGTTCAATTTGGAGACTTTCCTCCTCTGATGGTGCAAGACGGCGTCATTCCAATCCCCAAAGCTACTCTTGAGATTGAGAATCTCCCTCTTTCTCAGAATAAAAGCCTTGTTCCATTATCTCTTGATAATGGTGAAATTATGTGGATCCATCCTGATCTCGCTTCAGAGTTTGAAGTCTGATATTCCAAGAAGAAAGATCGTTCTAAAGGCAAGATAAAGACTTGCAACATGGTGTCCTTCGACCCTACAAACGAAGAAGAGATCTTGATCGGCACCAGATCAGGAAAAACATATCAACGGGAAGTCCCAGAAGCTCCAGAGTCTTCTTCGGAGTCTGCTCCAGCACAACCTGCATCTATTGAGGAGAATCCTTCTGCATCTGCACCAGTAGTGGTGTCTATTCCTCCCAAATCTACTGCAGTAGACAAGGGCAAGCAACAAGTCCGCTTTGACAAACCTCTGAAGAAATCATCACTCACAGGATTTGAGAAGCCTTACAATTTTGATATTTTGGTTCAATTAGCTAATACATCAGCCAGATTGTCAATCTTCGAGCTCTTGCGTCTTTCCAGAGAGACTCGGGAAACTCTAAGTGAAGCCCTGATGCAAGCAGAAACCTGCTTGACTTTCCTCAAGAAGCTGGAAGCAGAACCAGTTTCTTGCCTACACTGCCACAGTGTTCTGGACTTGATGCCGAACATCACTTTTACGCAGGATGATATGCTGCTAGAAGATAATCGACATGACCGTCCTCTATATTTTACGGGCTATATCGATTCCATGAAGGTTGATCGTCTATTGATTGATCCTGGGTCCGCTCTCAGCATTATGACGAAGACTATGCTAGATGCACTGAAAATACCTATGCATAGTCTTTCTGTTACCATTACCACAATTCTGGGATTCAACCAAGGTAAAAGCGAACCTTTGGGCAAGATTCGCCTAAAACTACAAATAGGCAATCTGCGCACTAAGGTTACCTTTTATATCATCGACAACCATGGCTGCTCATACAATGCTATTCTGGGGAGACCATTCCTGCATGAACATAACATCGTTCCTTCCACTCTTCATTAATGTTTTAAATACGTTGATGACAATGGAGAAGTCCATAAGGAGGTGGCTGATCTCCATCCCTTCAAAGGAGTTGAGGCATATTGCAATGACTCTCGCATGTATAAAAAGGAATTCATGAAGATTGTTCTGTCTCTTGACACAGAAGAAGATCAGGAAGCAACGTCCAGTGAAACCCTCATCATACCTGTTAAAGGGCGGGTTTCTTATCATCAGTCCTCTAAACTATTGGCTATTCACTTGCCAATTCAGAAACAGCCAACTGATGATGATTAAAGGGAGCTCACCTCCTCTGAGCCTCTTGTTATTGACTTACGTTGTAACAAGATAAAAAAGCAGCTCACTTCCTTTGAGCCACTTGTTATCAAAGACAAGGAAAATAGGGAGCTCACCTCCTCTGAGCCGCTTGTTATTGACCTCCGTCGTAAACAAGTCTAAACTTCCTTCACGTTCTTCCTCTCCCCCTCTTGTAATCAATCTGACCAAGTCTGCTAAGGCTAAAGGTCCTATTGTAAATACCACTGTGTATATCAATGAAGATGTATCTCCTTTCCAGTATACTGATGTCATCTAAATACTAAGTATTATTTGGAAATGTTAGATAGCTTCCAAACATTCACAATGGGAGTTGTGCAAGCTCTTCAGACGGAAGTCTCAAATGATCGGCCAGAGAAGTCCTGCTTTATTGTTCCTTCTCGAAAGAAAGGCGAGAATCCAATACTTTTTAGTAAAGGACCAGAACAAAAGTTCAGCTATACGGATGATAGCAAAGTTAACGATACTGGACCTATTCAGCATCATCGTTACAGTCAGCAGTGCAAAGACATCCTCCGAAAGATGGGCTACGACTTCAAAAGTGGCCTCAACTACGGCAAAGGAAGGCGAACTCTTGTTCGTACAGCTGTTCCATATGGAAAGTCTGAAATGTACTACAGCAGGACTAACAGAGGGCTCGGATATGCTTCTCCGCAAGTGTTATCCCCAGCAGTCTCTAAATCTGATAGTGACGAACGCTCCAATTCTTCTGATTCCAGATCATGGGATTCTGACACCAGTATTGGTCAAATTCATCGATTGACTATATCTTCTAAATGAACATCATATACAAAATTATCCGATGGCTCATCCATTCATTATAATCATTTGACGGTTCATCCCGTTCATCATCATCATCTGACGGTTCATTCCGTTCATCATCATCATTTGACGGTTCATCCCGTTCATCATTATCATCTGACGGTTCATCCCGTTCATCTTCATCATCTGACGGTTCATCCCGTTCATCTTCATCATTTGACGGTTCATCCCGTTCATCATTACCATTTGACGGTTCATCCCGTTCATCATCATCATTTGACGGTTCATCCCGTTCATCATTATCATCTGACGGTTCATCCCGTTCATCATCATCATCTGACGGTTCATCCCGTTCATCATTATCATCTGACGGTTCATCCCGTTCATCATCATCATCTGACGGTTCATCCCGTTCATCTTCATCATTTGACGGTTCATCCCGTTCATCTTCATCATTTGACGGTTCATCCCGTTCATCATCATCATCAGACGGTTCATTCCGTTCATCATCACCATTTGACGGTTCATCCCGTTCATCATCACCATTTGACGGTTCATCCCGTTCATCATCATCATTTGACGGTTCATCCCGTTCATCACACCATTTGACGGTTTATACCGTTCATCTTCATCATCTGACGGTTTATCCTCTTCCTCACATCATCCGATGGTTTATATTCCTCCATAAAGAATTGAATTCAATCAGTCTTGAAAAATGAAGATTCATCATTCGGATATTCATTAAATGTCTGAAACGTGAGGTTAATCCTTCTAGATCGAGCAGACAACTTAGCCTATGCGCAACTTGATTTGATTTTCAAAATTCAAAGTATTTCGAAATTTTGAATAAAATCAACTTTCGAAAACTTTGAAGGGGGTCTTGTAGATCCAAAAAATCAAACCGCGCCTAAGTTAAATTCAACAGATTAATCAGAACGACCCTACAAACAAATGGCGCCTACGTCATCAACAAACACAGAACGCGCCTATTTCTGCATCATAGAGGCGCATTTCACAAACCGCGCTTAGCTGACGAGGAGTCATCATTACCCGACAAACACGAAGATCGAGACGGCGCTATCATTCCTATGATGGCGCGGCGCTCGAGGAAGATATGACAGCTGTCTAAACAGATTGTGCCTACATCAAAGAACTAGGCGCTATCAACAGACTGCGCCTACTTTTTACTATATCAAGCACACTTCGCAGATTGCGCCTACTTCTATCCAAACTCAGCACACTTTGCAGATTGCGCCTACGAAAAAGGCGCAGTTCAAAACAACATCAATTCAGAGCTTACCACGTGTCCCTGAAATAGGCGCGCTTTGACTAAATCAACGCCTAACTACCACTCTACATGTCCAACACGTGTCCCACTAACTGTACACGACCAAGCGCATTTTAATCAAATAATGCCACGTGTCTAAAGCAGTTGGTGCACGTTCGTGATAATGGAGTGAAAACAGGCGCAGTTTGTCATACGTGCTCAAAACAGGCGCAGTTTGTCATACATGCTCAAAACAGGCGCACTTCAACCAGGCACTCTCCAGAATAACTGCCCAAAACAGTTATTTCAGAACTCTATAAATAGAGTTTCGTTTCCATTCAACACAGGAGGAGGGACAGATCAGAAAGATCAGATTACACACAGAGAGATTATTCTCTTCAGAGAATCCAGGAGTTCTTGCTAAAGTGCTGCTGCGTTCTTCAGAGGCTCTTCGCCTTCAGTTCATCAGAGGCTTCCTGCCTTCGTTCCATCAGAGGCTTCCTGCCTTCAGTCATCTTCAAAAGCTTTCGTCTTCAAAAGTTCACATCGTCCAAGGGATAAAGCGATCGTCATCCAGATCGGATTCCTATAGTTGTACTTTCCCAGAATTCTTGTAATATTCTTTACAAAGTTTGTGAAATAAAGATTATACTTTTGTTTTTGCAAACAACCGCATGGACCGCATGGACCGCATGAGCCGCATGAACCGCATGGCCGCATGAGGCCGCATATGAGCCGCATGCCGCATAAGACCGCATGGCCGCATATGAGCCGCATAAAGATTGCATGACTGCTGACGTGCTAAGTGCGCCAACAAAACGCCACATTACGCCTCATGAGCCCATGAGCCCGAGTCCGAGTCCGAGTCGCTAAGCCCCTTTGGAGCTTAGCTCCGCATGAACCGCATGAGCCGCATGAGCCGCATGAGCCGCATGGACCGCATGGCCGCATATGAGCCGCATAAAGATCACATGACTGCTGACGTGCTAAGTGCAAAGTGTGCCAACAAAATGCCACATTACGCCTCATGAGCCCATGAGCCCGAGTCCGAGTCCGAGTCGCTAAGCCCCTTTGGGGCTTAGCTCCAAGTGGAATTAATCCAAGAGAATGACAAAAGCATTAATGCTTAATCCTTGGAGCCTTATTCTTACCTCCTAGTAAAATCACCCACATGGTTCCCTCCTTAGGGTCACCACCCCATGTGCATCTCTCAACAACACACCCAAGTATATATGTTGAGATAACTCATGGTGCTTTTCCAATGTGGGACTAAAATTTTCCAAGGCATGTTGAGAGCAAGCTCTCTCCATGTAAATAAAGCACCAACAATCAATATATTTCCGACGACCCCGAGCCATGTCGAGTGGCTGCAGCGCTCCGTTACCACTCCATCATCGATTACTCAAGGGACTAAATGGGCTAATTTATAAGTAACCACCATGAAATTTTACTGCTTTGCAAGTTGCTGCTCTTTCACGGGACATAGGTGGAAGCTGGCGTTTGTTTGTTTTTCCTACAATTTCCAGCCATAATATGAAAGAGACTGCAAAAGGGCCGATCGGTAGAAAGAGGGGGAAAGAATAGGGCGTGAACATACCATAACAGATGAGTGAATATATGAGAACTAAACCCTAACCCTAGAAAAGGGCTCCGTCGCCATTGAAGGAGAGAAGAGAAGAACGGATCTCTCGCTCTGGACATTGATGCGCACGTTTATCAAAAATTGGTAAATGGCTTTACTGGTGGATGCATGTATATATATTAAGGATATGATTTGGATAGGTCGGCTAAAATATTAGGATAAGTGTTGCATAATAATAGATTCTTATCCGATTTGGCGTAGACTTAATATATTGGTTGTGCATATATATAATTTCGAATTTTATATATATATATATATATATATATATATATATATATATATATATATATATATATATATATATATATATATATATATATATATATATATATAACTAATCATATGATCTGCTCAAATAATACTTGATAATATTATCCACAATTAATATAAATCCTTATCTATTAATAAGTTAATATCAATAGTAACATAAATAAACATTCGATAATATCACGTAGTTTTAAATCACATAACTGTATAAAAATACTTTAATCACACATTATCAAATAAATATTTAACCAAAAGCAATTTGATTAGAATACTAAATTAAAATCTTTATGATCGAATATAGTCGTATGTCTAAAACAAATGTTTGGTACAACTTTATCTAACAATTAATCACAATAAGGACGTGAATTAATATTGCTATCATTCAAATATATTTTATGAACTCAAATCATAAAATATTAAAATACCTTTTTATCAAATCTCTATTAAAAATAATAAGTTTGTTCAAAACTAAAAATTATGCTCTACTTGAAAAAATATTTGAACTAAAATAAATAAATAAATAAATAAAAATTAAAAAAAAAATCGGGAAGACGGTTTACACTTCTCCGCTCACTATATAACCCAGGAAGGAAATTTTATCCAACTAGAATTCACATTTGCTTAACTTTCTATACAACTTCTCTTGTCGTAAGGTTTGGAGTACTATTCTCAAATGTTTTTCATGTTCTTTTTCATTTTTTAAGTAGATGAATATATCATCAATGAACACAATCACAAATTTATCCAAGTATTGATAAAATATTCTGTTCATCAGATCCATAAATATGGCAGGAGAATTTGTTAACCCGAATGGCATAACTAAGAATTCGTAATGCCCATAGCGAGTTCTAAATGTTGTCTTCTGAACATCTTCCTTTTTCACTTTCACTTGATGATACCCCGATCTCAAATCAATCTTTGAGAATACTTTTGCTTCTCCTAGTTGGTCAAATAATTCATCGATTCTGGACAAGGGGTATTTGTTCTTGATGGTGACTTCATTTAATATCATGTAGTCAATTACTAATCGTAGGGTTCTATCCTTCTTCTTTACAAATAAAACCGACGCACCCCATGGTGAGGCACTTCGTTGAATGAACCCCTTTAACAATAACTCCTTGATTTGCTTATTCAGCTCTGTCAATTCTTCTTTGTTTATCGGATATATTTTCTTAGCTATAGGAGCCGCTCTAGGTACCAAATTAATGGAAAATTCTACTGCCCTATGTCATGCCCCAGACCCGAAATACCGGGGGACGGGGACGGACTTGGCCAGCTACGTATTACGGGTAGAAGAAATACCGAATAATACGATCAATGCTGTAAACTAGACAAGGGGATGCATACTATATACAAGTCTCGCTACGGTCACATGACATCTATTGTCTCAATCAATGAATCAAGAAGCAGTAAATAAAGAGCATATATGATAAAGCAGTAAGGCGTCCCAAACGCTCGGTCAAACAAAACATAGCCAGATGATATGATAAGGTATACACAATCGCTATCAGCTGCAGTCTGAATTAATTATAATTATGTAAAAGCAAGTGCTAGACAGTCCGACTAACAGGTCGGTGCCAAAACGACAAAAAGTAAAGTAACTATCAAGACGAGTAGGGAGTCAAGAAACCCACTCGTGGCCTCCTGCGACCATCCTTCTAGTATTGACCATCTTGAGGGTAGAAGTAAGTTGAGTCCTCGGGAGCTGGCTCTAGATCTGGACATGCAAAACCAGAGAGGTTAGACCTCCAATAGCAAGCACCACAAAGGAAGCACGACATGAAGAATTAAAACCAGTAATAAGAGTGAAGGATATAAATAAGATAAATAGATCTTTGCCTCTTACTAAGGTATGCCTAGCGTCTTGACACTCCGAACCAACTCCCCAACCAAACAAGGACAGAAGTTGGCCCGTCATGTCAGGACGTTCAGCTTACCTCAATAGTTGGCAAAGTAGGATACAACCCACAATCAAATCAGTTTAAGCGGCCAGGCAATTATTACGGCTTACTACTAGTAAGCTCCAAGTTACCCTGGAACCATGCATTAGGGAATTTCTCAGTTCTTACTATAGACAAACAAGGCTGGTCGATCCAATAATCAGTTGCGCCATACGGGGAAACGAGTCCCAGCGGGATGCTCGTCGATCGGGAAAAGTAAACCGGATACCACTCCCTGCCCGTGTGGTAGATATGCAGTATCCGTGGGAACCAGCCGGCGTGTCGGGACACTATTTGTCCCAAGGACGGCCGTCATGTAAGAACTCAAAAATCTATTCTCTCCATGCAGTAATTATTTTATTTAACTTAGTTGGCCCTATGTTAATTAAAATCTCATGCCGTGGATCATGAGTATTTTGCATGAGTACTTTCGTACAAGGTACGATACGCGTAACTCTACAACGATGCCAGTGCGGTTGGGTTGTAGGTCCTGCATAGCGTAATACAACAATCAAACCTATCCATGGGATAATTATGCCTTGACAGTAGGATACACGTGCTGCTTTTGTAATACAAAATTAATTATCAGTGCCATAGCACCTATTCAAATTCATGTACATAATTATAAGTTGGAGATCAGCACGGTTACATTGTCAATGATCGGGATCAGCCAGTCGTTCTCAATAGTTCATACATGAACGTGTCCCATTCAGTACAATAAGACGACTAGCCAGTCTCTTAGTTCTAGACATAGGAACGCATGATCAATATTAAGTCAAGATAACAATCATTGTCAATTCGTGACAAGGCATGGTAGTCAAAAGTTTTATATCAAGAGTAAGAGAAACTTGCATAAAATAGTTGGTAACATATTCTTGAAACCAAGGAAAAGATCTACAACTTTCATGTTGGAAGCTAGGAGAAATTTGGGCCAGAAAACAGTCAAAAAGAGCATCAAACAATCAAAATCAGCCAAAAATCAGCCTCATGCAGCTAGAAATTCTTATGCGGCTCAAAAATGCTCATGCGGCCAGAAATGGTCATGCGGCCAGAAATTCTTATGCGGCTCAAAAATTCTTATGCGGCTCAAAAATGCTCATGCGGCCAGAAATTCTTATGCGGCTCAAAAATGCTCATGCGACCAGAAATGGTCATACGGCCAGAAATTCTTATGCGGCTCAAAAATTCTTATGCGGCTCAAAAATTCTTATACGGCTCATAAATGCTCATGCGGCCAGAAATTCTTATGCGGCTCAAAAATTTTTATGCGGCTCAAAAATTCTTATGCGGCCAGACACTATTCATCGTCCCTGCCAGAATCAGAACAGATGAACATAGAAGTTTGACCAAAATTGTTTTGGCTATAACTTCCTCAAATCAAGTCAAAATCTAACTTTTCAAAAGCCAAAATTGGGTAGAATTGAATTCTCTACAACATAGAATAATCAAAACATGGAAATGATGAAGTTTGATAGATCAAAACCCAAGAAAACCAAAAAGGGAAAAAACTTAGATCTACACAAAGCTAACCATGGAAAACAAAAACTACAATACCTAAACATGTAGAGAAAGAAGAGACAAACACAATGGACTAAAAATAAATAGGGATGCATAAAATTCTCCATGATGTGCAAGATGTTCTTGCCTCTCACAAGTGGGTTAGGGTTTGGTGGAGGAGTAAATGTGAATGAATGAAGAGAGAGAATGAAAGAAGAAGTTTTATATCAAGGTCAAGTGGATCTCCACCATTCATTCTCTCCACCAAATCCAAGCCATCCATTCCTTTCTATGTTGAACCAAACCAAACCAAACCAAGTTGGTTTACTATGAACCGAAATGAACCAAGAGCCAAGAAAAAGCAGAAAATAAAATACAAAAAAATAATTAGCATAAAATTAAAAGAATTAAATACAAAATAAATGCATGACAGATACTAAATAAATTCAGGCAAGCGGTATACGTATAAAAATACGTATTTCGGGAACGGGGAGTGACATCTCTACCCACCTTAGATAAATTCCGTCCTCGAAATTTTAAATCAAAGCAGGTTAGAAATATCAGGGCCAGGCACAAGCAATACAGCGAGCAATCAATCGCCATATGATACCAATTAACCACTAATCTGCAACTATACTATCAATCCATGAAACTAAGCTACTAATCATACGGGGATATGCATGTGGAATCAAGACAATCAAGGCATATGGAAATAAAATATACCTTGTGAGTCAAACAAGTGCGGGTACCGCGATCGGATATCATCCTCCCGCTCCCGCGTTGACTCTCCTAAGGAGTGATGGCCCCAAGCAACACGAACAAGGTTAATTGTTCGGTTCTTGAGTATCTTCTTCCTTCGGTCCAAAATAGACACAGGCTGCTCCTCATAAGACAGGTTGGTACCCACAATCAGCTCAGAATGTTCGAGGATATGACTTGGGTCCGATATATACCTACGTAACTGAGATACGTGAAATACATCATGCACCTCTCTTAACGAAGGCGGAAGGGATAAACGATAAGCAACATCGCCTACCCTATCAAGGATAACAAATGGGTCCACGTATCGTGGACTCAACTTCCTGCGAACACCAAATCTAATGACTCTTCGGGTAGGCAAAATCCGTAAGAACACGTGGTCTCCAACAGAAAATTCCAATGGCCTACGGTGCTGGTCTGTCCAATGACGATGTCGATCCTGTGCAACTCGAAGTCGCTCTCTAATTCCCTTAACAACCTCAACTGTCTGGACAATCATCTCTGGTCCCAACATCTTCCTTTCTCCAATATCATCCCATGCCAACGGCGATCTACACTTCTTACCGTACAGTGCCTCAAACGGAGCCATTTGAATACTGGCCTGGTAACTATTATTATATAAAAATTCTACTAAGTGCAGGTGACTCTCCCAGGATCCTCCAAAATCTAAAGTGCAGTCTCGTAACATATCTTCTAAGGTCTGATTGGTTCTTTCTGATTGCCCGTCCGTCTGCGGGTGGTAAGCCGTACTGAATCTTAACTTGGTACCTAGGCTCTGATGTAAACTCTTCCAAAAATGCGACATAAAACGTGTATCTCTATCCGACACAATACTGACAGAAACTCCATGTTGTCTGACGATCTGCTGCATGTATATCTCTGCTAGCTTTTCTGTAGTCTGCCCTACTCTGAAAAGAAGGAAATGTGCTACCTTTGTAAGTCGATCCACTATGACCCAGATGCCATCCTTACCACTAGGTGACCTCAGTAATCCAGTCACAAAGTCCATTGTGATGTGCTCCCACTTCCATTTCGGGATAGGAAGTGGCTACAATAATCCTGCTGGCCTCTGCTGCTCTGCCTTCACTTGCTGACATATCAAGCAACGGAAGACGAATCTAGCTATCTTCCTCTTTATTTCGTTCCACCAGAAATGTTGTTTAATATCCCTGTACATTTTGGTACCTCCCGGGTGAATAGAATACTGAGAACTATGGGCCTCTGCCATAACCTCCTGTCAGATATCTCCACTAGGCACACATAGACGCGATCCATACCTAAGTGTTCCATCCTCATGAATTCTCATCTCCTTCCAGATTCCTGACTCATATTCTGTTCTGAGCTTCTGAATCCTTGGGTCCTGTGTCTGAGCTGTCTTAATCCTGTCTACCAAGTCAGATTGAACTTGTAGACTAGCCAAGATCCATACATCTCCAGGAAGTATAACCTCAATGCCCATCTCTCGAAGATCCTCTAAAATCTGCTTCTGTGATGTCAACACGAATGTACTGCCCCTTCTACTGAGGGCATCCGCTACTACATTAGCCTTGCCTGGGTGATACTGAAGCTCTACTTCGTAATCCTTGATCAATTCCAACCATCTCCTCTGTCTCATATTCAGCTCCTTCTGAGTAAAAATATACTTTAAGCTCTTGTGGTCGATGAATTTATCTACTCGATTACCGTACAGGTAATACCTCCAAAGCTTTAAGGAAAATACTACGGCCTCCAACTCTAAATCATGAGTCGGATAATTTTTCTCGTGGTCCCAAAGTTGTCTAGATGCATACGCTATCACCTTTCCATGTTGCATGAGGACACATCCAAGTCCCTTACCTGACGCATCACAATATACATTAAAACCTTCGGGTCCAACGGGCAATGTAAGTATAGGTGCCGAGATCAATTTCTACTTCAAACTCTCAAAGGATGCCTGGCACTCTGCCGACCAGACAAATGGCACATCCTTGCATGTCAAACGGGTCATGGGTGCTGAAATTCTTGCAAAATCTGACACGAACCTTCGGTATTATCCTGCAAATCCCAAGAAACTCCGTACATCTGCTATTGTCTTAGGTACTGGCCAACCTTCCACGGCCTCCACTTTTTTAGGATCCACTGATACTCCGGCCCCTGATATGATATACCCCAGGAATGAAATTTGATCCGACCAAAACTTATATTTACTGAGCTTGGCGTATAACTGGTTTTCTCTCAAAACCTGTAATACCTTCCTGAGGTGTCCTTCATGCTCTTCTTCGCTGGCTGAGTAAACGAGAATGTCGTCGAGGAACACAACGACAAATTGATCCAAGTATGGCTTAAAAATACGGTTCATCAAATCCATAAATATTGCTGGAGCATTGGTCATTCCAAACGGCATAACTAAAATTCGTAATGCCCGTACTTCGACCTGAATGCTGTCTTGGGAATATCCTCCTTCCAAACTCTAACTTGATGATATCCTGACCGAAGATCTATCTTGGAAAATACTCTGGCTCTGCTCAACTGATCAAATAAGTCGTCGATCCTCGGTAGTGGGTACTTGTTCTTTACTGTTACCGCATTGAGTTTCCTATAGTCAATGCATAATCGAGATGACCCATCCTTCTTCCCTACAAGTACCACTGGTGCTCCCCATGGTGATTCACTGTCCCGAATGAACTTCTTCACCTTCAATTCTTCTATATGCTGGTACACCTTTGTAAGCCCCTAGATTTCAAAAAAATAGTTTTTTATAATTTTCAATAGCATTTAATTTAAATACGTATTTTGTAGCGTATTTCATATTTTCTTGGTTTTCGTAATGCTTTGAAATTTTTCCTAACTTAAGATTTTTCCTTGGCCGGCATACCGCCAGTATACCGGAGTATACCGACGGCATACCGTCCAGACAGATTTTCTACATTTTAGATATTTTCGATTTCAGATATTTTCATGAATAGTGTTTTCGATATTTTGATGAAGTGTTTTGGATATTTTGATGAATAGTATTTAAATATTTTCGTGAATAGTGTAGATCCACCCTATTACCCAATGGATAATTGATTTTGTTTGAATGGCCATGATTGACTTAGATTTTGACATGGATCACGATCCGATGGCTAATATTAAATCCCCTTCTATATATACCCTTTCACTTTCTCTCTCCTCTCTCTTTTCATTCTCTTCACACTTTTTTCATTTTTTTTTCTTCCTTTCTCTTCCCTTGGAGCTTGTTAGGAGCTTGGCCTTGAGGTCTAGAGTGTGGTTTCGTACCCCTCTTGGTGGTGGAGTAGAAGATTAGGCTTTGAGCTTAACCTAGGCAAGTACATCTTGCTCAAAAGTGACATGACCATACTTTATTTTTGTTTTCCATAGAAACTAAAGTTTTATTGGCCTATAATTTGCTTCTTTAAATTGTTAACATGTTTAGTATATAGCACTTTTGGTTTTGATCGACAGTATTGCGTAGATCTGAGTTTCTAGATATGATTTTCGAGTATTTTGAGGTTTTGATCTATCAAATGTTTTGATTTGTGAAAACTAATACTTCCATGTTGTAGGAAATTCAATTCTTTTCAATTTTGACTTTTGAAAGTCCGAATTTTGATTTAAAATGAAGTTTTTATGGCCGAAACAAATTTTGAGTTCAAAAATCAACTTTCAGCGACGGTTCGGAAAATCGGTCGGAAATCCGCGGAAATCCGTCGGAAAATCCGAACTTTCACCACAAAACTTGCTATGACGGAACGAAAAATCCGCCGGTAATCTGCCGGATAATCCGGTTAGGCTGTTTTGAATTTTTTTTATATATTTTAATTGCTGTAAAAATTCTGGAAAAATTATATTTAAATACTATGTTAATTTACCTAATTTATTATAATTTTTTCAGCATTTAATAAGTACTTTTGGTATTTAATAAAAATAGGAAAACAGAACCCATTTTCAGGATACATATGTTTGTTGATTTTTAATAAATATCTATGAGGGTTTATAAATTCCAGAAAAATTAGTATAAATTTCTATAATTAACAAGGATCATTTTGGTACTTTATTTCATGAAAATTTGAGCTTTTTGTCTATCTCAAAAATTGTTGGAATATAATTTACAGTTTGATTTATTTATTGAATAATTACGACTTGCAACTTTTTGTGTTATTTTGAGTTATAGCCGTATTGAACCTCACCCAACACTAGTGTAAAGACCCTAGAAAGTTAGTTATAGTAGTGTGTCATCCTACATTGGTCTCCTATGCTAAAGTCCCCATTTGGCTAGGTGTCCAATCAGAAAGTCGTATTGCACCAATTAGTGTCTTAGTGTTTTAGCTTAGTGTAAAAACTAAGTTTATGTATTTATTTCTATAGTGACGAGTTACCAGGCATCTATAGCACTTTTATCGCAGCTTTTTTTGCTAGAGGCAAGTACTCTCTACAAACTTTACATACTGTTACATAAATGAACTGCAAATCCAACTATGTTAAATGCTGATCATTGGGGTAGCAAGTTAAAATGTCACATGTTGTACTTTCCATTACTACCATGCTTAGAATAGTCTTTATGTATCTCTCATATGATTAGAATATGGATTATGGGGAAACTGATAGTAGAGTACATGATCATGTCCCCTTTATCGTACCGAACAAAGTTACATTTTATATGTTACTGCGTCGTAGGACTTTATCCCGCATTTCTGTACGGATGTACACCTATACTGTACACTTGTACGTATGTGCATTTCATTTATATGTGCCCCTGCACATTGTACACCTATTGACGATCACGTACCTGCTACAATTTTAAACATTACATATACATCTGTCTCTATGACATATGTGTCCTTGCCATGATAGATTATGTGATGCCATATTTTCCAGTTATTCTTCTATGTTCATTTCCATGTTTCATATGCTAGTTTGCTAGAATCAGTACTTGCTCCCGTCCTGACAGGATAACGTTGTAGGTGTCCTTACTGAGGAGGAGTTACTCTGCGACTCATATTATGGTGATACTGCCGAGGACCCGGCTTTGCTTTACGAGGATGTTCCTGCGGGGAGACTCGTCTAGTTTGCATAGCTGCTTGGGATACTTAGTGTAGTCATGTATTAGACTACGTGTTTTGTAACTGGACATGTATCCAGTTTTACATTTCAGACTTGTACTTTGGACAATTTACTATATGAGACGACTTTTGTGTTTGGAGCATTTATGACTTTTATTCACTTATAGAACTGTTAGCACATTTAGTCTTATTTTGTTATTTCTAGAACAGCTTACTGTGCTTTATCTCAAGCACAGGCTGGACATGACTCGGTCCGGCCCAATAATTTGGGTAACGGGTCGTGACAACCTTGGCCTGCTCTGAATCTGGCATTCTGTAAACTCGATCCGACACCGGTTCGGTCCCTGGCACCAATTCTATACTGAACTCGATATCTCTCTTCGGTGGTAAACCTGGTAGTTCTTCCGGAAATACATCAAGAAACTCTCCCACTACCCTCGGGACTTGAACTCCTTCCAATGCTGCTACGACTCCGCCTGCCAACTGTTCTGTTCCCGGTCTGACCAAAGCGAACTGTACCATGCCTGGAATATCAAAAGATACGCTCCCTCTATGGCAATCTATTGTAGCATGACTGTCTTTCAGCCAGTCCATGCCCAAGATAACATCAAAATTTCCAATAGGAAATTCTATCAACCTAGCGGGTAAGGAACGCCCGCACACTACGACTCTACATGCTGGAATAATCCTACTAACTCCTACAAGCCCATTACCAGTGAGTATATTCAACCTCTCTGGTAATGCCTCAAATTCCAATCCTAGTCGTGTTGCAAATCATGTAGATACAAATGAATGTGATGTTCCTGAATCAAACAATGCTACTGCGGGAGATGAGGACACGAGAACGTTACCTGCCACAACGTTCCCCGATGCCAATGCCTCCTCCAAGGACAGATTGAACGCCTGCCCTTGGCCTCCATGCTGATTTTCCTGCTGCGGCCCTGCCCGGTGTTGCTGCTGGCCCTTGCCTCGATGATGCTGGGGTGGTCTCTGGTGTTGATGCTGTATCGGCGGTCCTTGCTGCCGAAATATCTGAGCTTGTGTCAATAACGGGCGTTGAGCCGACGGTTTTACTGCTACCACTGGCCCTCGATACTGGCCTGCCCCTGGTGCTGACAGGGCGGGAAATGGTTGCACTGGCCCTCCTGGCCTCAAACTCATGGGGCAAGTGAAAACCCGGTGATCCGGACTCCCACATACCAAGCATAACCTATTAAATACCCGGCATATATTCTTAGTGTGCCCTGCCTTCCCACAATAAGTGCAACCCGCGGGTGGCTGCTGATTCTTCCTCTGCTGCTGTTGTTGTCTGGCTGGTGGTGCTGGCCCTCGTACCGTCACATCATGAATGCGGACGCCAGGGGACGGTGCTGTCGATCGGGGTGCTGGTCCCCCTCCTCCTTCCATCTGGTTGTGAGACCTCTTCTGGCCCCCAGCCCTAGTCGCCATCCTCTGGATAGTGATCTCATGCCTCCGGGCCGCCGTCAGTACCTCATCAAAAGTCTGGTAGTTATGCCCCTCTACCAGTTGCAGGAGTTCAAGATGAAACCCTTGTTGAAACCTCATGGCCCTCTGGCTCTCCGTGGCTACCATCTCCGGGGCAAACCTACTCAATCTGTAGAACTCCGCTGCATAAGCATCCACGGTCTTCCCAGCCTGCTTGAGGCTGATGAACTTCTGCTGTAGCTCAAATTGAGCTACACTCCATAGTACTTGGTCTTGAATCTGGTAGAAAAATCGTCCCATGCAATAGGACGCCTGACACCTACTTCCTCTGATTCCCACCAATCACGGGCGAGATCCTGGAGTAACAACTTTACTTGGTCCACTTGCTCCTCCGCTGGAACTTTGGCTGCCTTCAAAATGGCCTCAATATCCATGAGCCACGCATCTGCTGTGATAGCATCTTCTGTACCTTCGAAACATCGGGGTTGTACTTGCAGAATCGGGTCGACGCTCCTGAATCAGTCCTCACTCCTCTTTCTAATGCCGTCTGCAACCCTTGATTAAGTAACACATTCTGCTCTTATTGCTGGGTATGCATCTGTTGCTGGACCAACATCTGATGTTGCTGCGTGGCCATCATCCCTCTGATGATCTCTAGGAGGGCTGGTGTATCTACTGCCCCCGGAGTGGACGGAATCAACGGTGAGATCGGAACCTCCGGATATTGCGGCCCAACGGCTGGCTCTACTATCACCTCTGCTTGGACGTGCTCTTGGGGAAGCACTCGTCCTTGCTGCTGACCAGCATGGTCCTGCTGCTCTGGTTGTTGCTGCTCTGATGCGGACGAGGAGCCCCTAATACAAGGGACAAAAGAACAATCAAACGACCGGACAGGAAAGATCAACGAAGTCAAGGGATACCGGGATGTTAAGATGGGACCAAGAGCAACGAATCATGAGATCAAAGGGAGAACATGTGTGATTGAGACCTCCTATAAAATAAAAGCACCCCACAAGTCTGAAAATAGACCTGCATGGGCCACCACTAAAACCTTGTCACGCCCCTGACCCGAAATACCGGGGGACGGGGACTTGGCCAGCTACGTATTATGGGTAGAAGAAATACCGAATAATACGATCAATGCTGTAAACTAGACAAGGGGATGCATACTATATACAAGTCTCGCTAGGGTCACATGACATCTATTGTCTCAATCAATGAATCAAGAAGCAGTAAATAAAGAGCATATATGATAAAGCAGTAAGGCGTCCCAAATGCTCGGTCAAAATGTTCTTGAGATCTGGTTTTACAAAATATAGCCAGATGATATGATAAGGTATACCCAATCGCTATCAGCTGCAGTCTGAATTAATTACAATAATGTAAAAGCAAGTGCTAGACAGTCCGACTAACAGGTCGGTGCCAAAACGACAAAAAGTAAAGTAACTATTAAGACGAGTAGGGAGTCAAGAAACCCACTCGTGGCCTCCTGCGGTCATCCTTCTAGTATTGACCATCTTGAGGGTAGAAGTAAGTTGAGTCCTCGGGAGCTGGCTCTAGATCTGGCCATGCAAAACCAGAGAGGTTAGACCTCCAATAGCAAGCACCACAAAGGAAGCACGACATGAAGAATTAAAACCAGTAATAAGAGTGAAGGATATAAATAAGATAAATAGATCTTTGTCTCTTACTAAGGTACGCCTAGCGTCTTGACACTCCGAACCAACTCCCCAACCAAACAAGGACAGAAGTTGGCCCGTCATGTCAGGACGTTCAGCTTACCTCAATAGTTGGCAAAGTAGGATACAACCCACAATCAAATCAGTTTAAGCGGCCAGACAATTATTACGGCTTACTACTAGTAAGCTCCAAGTTACCCTGGAACCATGCATTAGAGAATTTCTCAGTTCTTACTATAGACAAACAAGGCTGGTCGATCCAATAATCAGTTGTGCCATACGGGGAAACGAGTCCCAGCGGGACCCTCGTCGATCAGGAAAAGTAAACCGGATACCACTCCCTGCCCGTGTGGTAGATATGCAGTATCCGTGGGAACCAGCCGACGTGTCGGGACACTATTTGTCCCAAGGACGACCGTCATGTAAGAACTCGAAAATCCATTCTCTCCATGCAGTAATTATTTTATTTAACTTAGTTGGCCCTATGTTAATTGAAATCTCATGCTGTGGATCATGAGTATTTTGCATGAGTACTTTCGTACAAGGTACGATATGCGTAACTCTACAACGATGCCAGTACGGTTGGGTTGTAGGTCCTGCATAGCGTAATGCAACAATCAAACCTATCCACGGGATAATCATACCTTGACAGTAGGATACACGTGCTGCTTTTGTAATACGAAATTAATTATCAGTGCCATAGCACCTATTCAAATTCATGTACATAATTATAAGTTGGAGATCAGCACGGTTACATTGTCAATGATCGGGATCAGCCAGTCGTTCTCAATGGTTCATACATGAACGTGTCCCATTCAGTACAATAAGACGACTAGCCAGTCTCTTAGTTCCAGACATAGGAACGCATGATCAATATTAAGTCAGGATAACAATCATTGTCAATTCGTGACAAGGCATGGTAGTCAAAAGTTCTATATCAAGAGTAAGAGAAACTTGCATAAAATAGTTGGTAACATATTCTTGAAGCCAAGGAAAAGATCTAAAACTTTTATGTTGGAAGCTAGAAGAAATTTGGGCCAGAAAACAGTCAAAAAGAGCATCAAACAATCAAAATCAGCCAAAAATTAGCCTCATGCGACTAGAAATTTTTATGCGGCTCAAAAATTCTCATGCGGCTCAAAAATGCTCATGCGGCCAGAAATTCTTATGCGGCTCAAAAATGCTCATGCGGCCAGAAATGGTCACGCGGCCAAAAATTCTTATGCGGCTCAAAAATTCTTATGCGGCTCAAAAATGCTCATGCGGCCAGAAATTCTTATGCGGCTCAAAAATGCTCATACGGCCAGAAATGGTCATGCGGCCAGAAATTCTTATGCGGCTCAAAAATTCTTATGCGGCTCAAAAATTCTTATGCGGCTCAAAAATGCTCATGCGGCCAGAAATTCTTATGCGGCTCAAAAATTCTTATGCGGCTCAAAAATTCTTATACGGCCAGACACTATTCATCGTCCCTGCCAGAATCAGGACAGATGAACATAGAAATTTGACCAAAATTGTTTTGGCCATAACTTCTTCAAATCAAGTCGAAATCTAACTTTTCAAAAGCCAAAATTGGGTAGAATTGAATTCTCTACAACATAGAACAATCAAAACATGGAAATGATGAAGTTTGATAGATCAAACCCCAAGAAAACTAAAAAGGGGAAAAACTTAGATCTACACAAAGCTAACCATGGAAAACAAAAACTACAAGACCAAAACATGTAGAGAACGAAGAGACAAACATAATAGACTAAAAATAAATGGGGATGCATAAAATCCTCCATGATGTGCAAGATGTACTTGCCTCTCACAAGTGGGTTAGGGTTTGGTGGAGGAGTAAATGTGAATGAATGAAGAGAGAGAATAAAGAAGAAGTTTTATATCAAGGTCAAGTGGATCTCCACTATTCATTTTCTCCACCAAATCCAAGCCATCCATTCCTTTCCATGTTAAACCAAACCAAACCAAGTTGGTTTACCATGAACCTAAATAAACCAAGAGCCAAGAAAAAGCAAAAAATAAAATACAGAAAAATAATTAGCATAAAATTAAAAGAATTAAATACAAAATAAATGCATGACAGATACTAAATAAATTCAGGCAAGCGGTATACGTATAAAAATACGCATTCCGGGAACGGGGAGTGACACCCTATCAGGCGGTAACCCGGGCAATTCTTGTGGAAATATATCCTTAAAATCTTCCACAACCCTTGGAAATTGCTCTTCCTCTAATTCTTGGAATCTTCTTCGAATTGGTAGTTCAAGTTTTTCCAATTCTCCAGCATCAAATTCTTTCTGGTTTTGGTTAAATTTATATATTTTTTTATTGAAAAGTTGAAATGTATCTTGACCACAGTCTATATTGGCTAATGTTTTCGTCAACAAATCCATCCCTAATACTACATCATAGTTATTCATTAGAAAAACTAGCAATCTTACCCAGAATGCTCCCCCGCCTAATTTAACTGGACATGCTTTACAAATATGGCTAACCTTTACTATGCCATTTCCCGTAAGAATATTCAAATTCTTAATCAGGGGCTGTGACTCGATTTCCCATTGTGATATAAAACTAGCAGATATGAAGGAGTGTGTGGCTCCTGAATCGAATAAAACTGATACGGGATATGATGAAACTAATATAGTACATGTTACTACTTCTCCTGCGATTTCAGCCTCTTTTGTATCCATCATGAATGCTTGACCATGTTTTATCTTCTTCTTCCCCCTGTATGGCTGCTTTGCCTTTTGGGCTTGTTGGAACTGATGTGCCTGTGGAGCCAACAGAGACTTATGCTGGTATCTAGATAGTACAATTGCTCGGGGGTTCATTATTGCTTGGATTATAGGTATGGGACCATTCCCTTGCAACATTGGTCTTGGACCCTGCTGAGGATTCTGTGGTCCAGATCTGTTTATAGCACATTGGTAAGCCTGATGTCCTGGATGTCCACACTTCAAACATAGACCATTGAGTAGTCTACATTTGTTTCTGATATGTCCTACTTTTCCATAGTGTTTGCAAGTAGGTACTTTCCTCGCTTATTCCGTTTGAGAACACTTGGGCTGTCCTTGCCACGGATTCCTCTGGGATGAAGATCCCGTATTCCACGACCTCTTTGAACCTCCTGACCTTTGAGCTTGTCTTTCCTTCAACATCCGTTCTTGATCGCGGGTAGCCTCAGTTATTTCTGAATAGGTCTTACACTGATATGGTGCTACCTTATGCTTTAGCTCAGCATTCAGTCCTTCTTGGAAGAGGCCCACCTTTGCTTCTTTATTTGTCACCATATAAGATACGAATTTACTCAATCTGGTGAATTTTGTGGTATATTCATCCACAGTCGAATGTCCTTGCTTCAGTTGGATGAACTTCCGCTCCAGCTCTAGTCTTGCTGACCTTGGAAAGAATCGTTCTTCAAATTTCCTTTTAAATTCTTCCCAAGGAACTATCTCATTTGATTCTTCAGGATGTTCTGCGCTCCACCAGCTATCTGCGACATCCAAAAGTTGAATTCTGATGACTGCCACCATGTCTTCGGGACTGATATTTGCTGCTTCATTAGTCCCTCAGTGGTCCTCATCCACTGCCCAGCTTCCATAGGGCTTTCAATCCCACGTAACATAGGTGGATCCAGATTCCTATAATCAGCTACCGATTTTTTCTTAGGTTTTGGTGGAGCTCGCAGTTGTTCTATTAGTGCAGAATTCGTTGCTTATGCTGCATTAGCCTGCTGACTATGGCTTTCTATGATTTGTCGTAGTAATTGATAAACATCTGGAGTGCCTTTATCAGCTTGGGTGGCAGGAGTAGATGAATGAGGATTATCTGAACTGTCCATTTCCTAAGAAATTCAAAGATAGAAATTTTCAGGAAATAGTTTTGGATTCAAATGGAAGATTTGATAAAGTAGCTTTATCAATTTGGGATTTGAGAGATATAAAATATCATAGTATCTTATATCTCAGAGATTCAAGAATTTTCAACTTCAAGGGCACAAAGTTTTTCAAAAGAGTAAAGAACAGCATATTCATTTACTATTATCAAAATGATACAACACGCTTGTTAGCTTCACTAGGTATTTACATACACATACTACTGATATAGTTGTCCCTCCTACACTTAACTTCTATGTACATCTGTTGTTTTACAAAATGTGGTACAATAGACAAAACATACCCTTCTATTTACATAACACAGGGACACCCTACCCTTAGTCTATATACAAGAGCTCCCAGCATAAAGAAACACACGTCCACTTTGAAAAACTGTAGCTTCTGGATAGTGTTCTTCCCAGTCATCATATGTCCCTTCATAGCCTTCTACCTTGGGGTAAGAGTATACATAGTTTGGATCCCGAACATATACATAGTGGATCTCCCTTACATGATATACTTCTGCCCCATCCTCTATATCCCTTACGACGGGCAGCTGAACACCATACTTTCTCTCATACACTGGCATGTTATACCAATCCGGTAGACCCCATCGTTCCCTTACCGTTTGCTTATATAAATAAAGAGTGTAGTCACTCCCATCCCAGAGCAAGCTTAGTAGGAACAGGTCCATGACCTACACCCATCATAATCCTCAAATGTAAATTTTTTAATAACAATAAGTGCCGATGTATATATAAATTTTTGATAATGACAGGTAAAGGTAAAGTAATTTTTAAAACTTCAACCATTTTTGATACCACCAAGTACACATATTTTATATATACATATATTTATACATGATTACATTCTCCTTCTGATCCTTATATATACATCTGATGTCTTACAAAAAGAGTTTTACAGTAGGCAAAAGCTATTTTACATCGTCACATTTCCTCCCCTAAAACATTACTTAGATCCACATTTCTCTTTTTCCGATGACGGTTGCCCCCGGGTGAAATTCCAGCCATTCTTCAAAGGTACCATTATAGTCATCCTTATTTGGATCTTCATATTGCCGGATTTTTGTTAAGTACAAAATAGTTTATCCTATTGAAAAACATCACATCCTTATCAACAACATCCGATACCACGGGATATTGGATCTCATAGTGTACTCCGTAGGCCCTTATCATTTGCTTGGGAGCAAGTCGTCACTTTCTTTTTGCAAAACGGTAGTAATCATCTAAACTGTGCATACTATTCTCCAATCTAGCACAAGGCAAAAAAGCTAGACATGATCTACACATACGAAACTTCAAGTTAGTACCCTCTAAATAAATACCCAAAATAGGAGAGTTTAATAGATAGATCAATAACATATGAAATTATAATAGTCTAGGTAATATCTTCAGTTCCTCCAATATTTTTCTGATACTGCATATCCTTAGGTAATTTCAAGAAAATTTCTCTAGGGTGTAATTGAAATCAAGGTTTTTATCCTATATAAATTCCTAATACCCCTTTTTTAACCTTAACCTATTCTCTTATCCTAGATTTTTCGTTCTTTGAGGACCTGTATGGGCCACTACTAAAAGACGTGTCATGCCCCGTTCCCAATTAATGGAAACCAGGTGCATTGATACGTCTCCAGGCTACGCACAATTATAACATTCAAATGTTAAGATAGCGATTTGTCGCCTGTTAAAAACTAGGATAAGGTACAAGATATATATTACATTCTAAAAACTTCCATACATAACCTTTACATCATTTTATACAACTTGACTATAAGTTCCATGAAAATATTTAATTTACATATTTTGACAACAAAACCGACTTGTCGACATTCCGACCAAGCTACCCGATGTTCATTCTTCTCCATCTTTATGGTACAGAGGTAGTATCTCTTCCGGATTCTCATCTTCTCCTAGTGAACAAATACTAGGTCGTTTAGAAACGACAAACAAGTCCTCAGGTCAAAGACGGTAAGAAATCATGAAATGAAATTCAAAGAATTGTAGGGATTTCGATAGATGTGATCCAGTTGTTCTCTCCTACCCCATAATGTAACTATAATCATAGACAAAAGTCTATTAATTCTTAAGCCTAATATTAGGTTCCAACTCAATTACCATCTTGTATAATAAGAAAATACGCCATATGGTAATTTCTCGTTAGCGGAAGATTTATCCAACTTATTACCATCCCGTGTATTAGGACAACACGCCATATGGTAAAGTCGTTGGCAAGGAACCATTCTTTCAACTTACCTTACCATCTTATGTATTAAAGACAACACGTCATATGGTAAAATTCTAGTTGACTAGAAACTGGATATAACTTAGATTTTTCTACTAGGTTTCCTAATCCTAAAACTTCCAAAATTTGGCTAACTCCCAAAATTATTGAAAATTTCGGCAGAGTCTCCTTTGTATTTATTGACTCTGGAATTTTATAATAGATAAAAATATAATAATCGGGTACGCCGACCCCTTCGGTGGAGCAACTCTCAACACCGGACCACAATTAATATCCGGGTACGCCGACCCCTTTGGTGGAGCAACTCTCAACACCGGACCATGCATTTATAATATATAGTTAAATTTAAAGCTTTCTTACCTTAGCCAGCAAGCAAGCAATTTATTATTTTTGGTTGCCACAATTTTGTTCCTTCTAAAAGCTATCCAAATTCAAGAAAACAAGATTATTAGTAACGTAATGATACCAAAGTCTCACTTTCCGAATGTCACTAAATGATTTGAATGCTTTGCAATATTGTCTTGATAATAACTACATACATAATTAAATCTAGAGGTTCAATTCAACTCATACTTGATATATACATGTTTAGCTTCTTGAAGGTGCAAAAGAAGTTCAAACTTGAAGATTTATGGGTGTAAGGTTACCTTAGCATATAGGTACCTATAGACATCCATTTTTAACTAAATAATCAAATCAAATATGTGAAATAGGTATATTTTTAATTGTGGAGAGAATTTAATATTTATGTTAAATTATGATCTTATTGCTCCTACATCTTCAAAATAAATCAATTATACATATTTCACACTAAAGACGTATAATTTCATATATGGAATTTTAATATGTATCGATTTTGTCCATAGGTGGTGCCAAGATTTATAAGTGTCATAATAATATAAATTCATGAATGTCCATATATCGTGTCAAGTTATATACCTATATGGTGTCCATGTATATATATATATATATATATATATATATATATATATATATATATATATATATATATATATATATATATATATAATATATATATATATATATATGCCTATGAAGAGTCAAAGTGTCCTTTTTTTGTGTTGTGTCCTAAACATTGTGTCCAATTCATATACACATACATTAATTATATCCGTAAATAGATTTCTACCAAATTTTCATGCTCATATCCATATTGATTCTCATAAGATTGAAATTTGTAAATAATTTCCATAAATTCCAGAATTAAAAATCTAAACTATATTAATTCAAGATAAATAAGAGAATCAAGTCATAACAAATTTCAAGAGGAAAGGGAAAAAAGGACTTGCCTTGGCGTGCTACAATTCAGGGAGCCTTGGCGTGCTACAATTCTGAGAACTTTCCATTCATGTTACTGTACCTTTGACTCACTTAGAAATGACTATTTGTGAGCCTCCTACATATTCAACTTGAACCAACCGTGTTCCGTGTCGTGCCACAAATCAAGTTATACACTATATGACAAGCCCTTGAAACCGTGGAATCGTGATAATAAAATCGTAAGGCCATGCCTACCAAGTCAAGCAAATTGATAATCTTTGTGTCATCATCAAAACGCTACTTTTGTCCAAGTCGTAGGATCGAAAGATCAAGTGCCAATTTAAAAACCCAGCGTGATGTGCTTATCTAAGCATTAACGTTCCATATTCTCCATGTTTTATGCAATCTGACTCAGAGTGGGATTATTCCCTTAGCTATGTGGGTACGTCTCTTTTATTAGCAAACCTACTCAGCATATTCAAAATATCCAGTTTATTAGTGTGAAGGCCAAGCAGAGGCAAGTTCACCGGAGCCACCCACCTTAGCGATGATCGCATCGGCCGAGCGAGACTCCAAGCACGCCTTTGAAAGTCTAATTAGTCTGGATTCTTCTAAAGTGCCAAGTCCATTGCCTTTGCCTCAAGCGAGTCATTTCACCGAGTAAGGCGAGATTTGGGTCGATGCAGTTGCGCCAATTGAATTGGCATTCCGCTTGCGCAGAGCGGGTCTTTACAGGTATCACCTATTTTTTTAACTTTATCTCTAACTTTTTAGAGATAGCACATGGCTCATCATACTTAGTAATTATAGCATCAATCTTCTGTGCAGCGATGCTATACTTCTTCTTCTCTAATTCATATAACTTATACAGCTTGGCATAGTCATGATCTCTTTTCTCAATCATTTTATGAGCATCATGCAAGCTAAGCTTCAGAGTTGATATTTCCTCATTCATGTTACTGGTGTAAGGTGTTTCATGTATATCTTCTAATAGAGATGACAACCTTTCAACTTCAGTAGTGTAAGTTTTGATTTTTTTTTCGAGACTGATTTTATGTATCCAATACTTTTTTATGTCCATCTAATAAGTCACTAAAAGCATCAGAAAAGCTCATCAAATGTATAGTCATCATACAGAGGATTAGTTGTACTTGATCAAATGCCACTAAGCAGACATTTGCAGAACTGCTTAGTCTTTCTTCTTCCTCTGATTCACTGGCTTCATTTTTGTCCAGATACTAGTATTTGCATATTTTCTACCAGTTATTGACTTCCTGCTTGGTCGATCGTATCGACTGTTTTTTGGCTATTGGGCAGTCTTTCTTGATGTGACCCGTCTTTTTTGTAACCATAGCAGATAGTCTCTTCTTCATTGCTTTCTTGATAATCTTTCTTCTTTCGTTTCGATCTCTCAAACCTCAATAATTTTTTGAAGTTCTTTACAAGAAGAGCTTGTTCCTCACCATCTGAATCTTCATTATCCGTGTCTTCGCTTGTGATTCTTTTAGCATGGGCTTTGAATGCGATGGACTTTTCTTTTGGAGTCGATTCTTCAAAGTCTTGAAGGTCTAGTTCATGAGTCATCAGTTTGCCCATGAGTGCTTCAAGCGACATAGTAGGAAATTGTTTCCTTCTATGATCGTAATAGCTTTTGGGTTCCAGTTCTTCGTTAGTCCCCTAAGCACTTTGGGGATCTTTTTATGATTTGAGTAATCCTTACTAAGAGATGATAAAGTATTAGTAACATCAAGGAAACGTGTAAACATCTGAGTGATTGTTTCATTTGGCTTCATCTTAAAAGCCTCATACTCTTGTGCCAGCCTGCTTATTTTGGATTCCTTCACTTGTGATGTACCTTTATGAGTTACCTCAAGAAGTCTTCAAATGTCGTGTGATGTGACACATGTAGATACTCTGTTGAACTCAGTCTTATTAATAGCACAAAATAGTGTATTGATCGCTCTTGCGTAAAGACTGGCTTGTGTCTTTTCTGAAGTCATGTATCTATCATATGGCTTGTCCACAAGATTATCGTCAATCACTATTCTAGGTGGCTTTTTGTAGCCGTCTATGACTATAGACCAGAGATCAAAGTTAAGAGATTTTAGGAAGAAACTCATTCGTGTTTTCCAATATATATAGTTTGTTCTGTTAAATAGTGGAAGTCTATTTGTGGATTGCCCTTCACCTGTGAATATAGATTTCACGGCTGCCATATATATATATGCTCTCTAAAGTATTATAATTATATATAACATGCTCTGATACAAATTATAGGAACGTTGAGCACCTCTGGGGTGTGAATAGAATGCGTATGTGCAATGAAAACATAATCACCAAATAAAAATATTATAAGCAGTGCCACAGGTATGAAGTGCTAGGCAGATGATATCAAACTATAAAAATTAAATGCGTAAAGTAAAGAGCATCAGAAAAGCAAACTCATGACACATTGATGTATACTGGTATCCCTCTGAAAGGACTAGTCCAGTCTCGAGTACTCTTACTCGATGTTAATCCACTATAGCACAAGCTTTAACCGAGCACTTGCAGCTCCTTACAACATGAGTTTCCGTCCGAAGGACTCACAACTTCAAATAAAGCAAACTTTGAAAACTAGAACGTTTTCGGAAAGCCTTCTTTGCAACTCGAACCAAACTCTAGATTTAATCGGAAAAGCACTTGGCTTGGCTGGGAGTCGTTAAAGGCTAAATATAAAAGTGTATATCTCTATAATGCTTTTGAATAGAGAGAGAAGAGAAGAATGTTTGAGTGAATTGGAATAAGAACTTCTCCTCTATTTATAGCATTTTTGGGGGCAGAACTCGGCATGTGTTCGGGTCCATATTTTCGAGAGAGAAAATTTTGAGAGACTGAAGGGGAAAGGCGTTCGAGAGAGCGTCGCTCACCTTAGGGCTCGACGTCTAGGAGTCTGCGCCGGCGGTGGTGGAGAGGGCGGCGACAGGTGGTGCTCCGGCAGCAAGCGTTATCTTCGCTGGAGAGAGGGCACGGAGCAGCGCTAAGAGTTTCGGTGGTGGTGAGCAGCCGGTAATCGGTGCTGACAAGGAGGGGGGTCGGGAAGTGGTGCTACAAGGGTCGAGGGTGAAATTGA
Organism: Iris pallida; assembly: GCA_029216955.1. NCBI lineage: Eukaryota > Viridiplantae > Streptophyta > Magnoliopsida > Asparagales > Iridaceae > Iris > Iris pallida. Next base: position 5,013,717 of record JANAVB010015398.1, on the reverse strand, counting down.
CTAGTTCTGGAGGGATCTGTCCGCGGAGAGCGGCGCGGGGTCGATGGGAGTCGTGCTTGCCGGGAGTTCTTGAACTGGAGGACGTGGATCGACCCAGACGTTAGGGTTTGGTGGTTCTAGGTGACAACGGAGGTGATAGTTGGTAGGGGTGATGTAGGCGGTGGTGGCTGCTTTGGGGTAGTGAAGGCCACTGGCCGAAGGTTGGTCGGAGATGAGGAAAAGGGTGGTACGGCGGTGTCGATATTTGGTCGGCTGCTCCAGTGAGGAGGTAACAGGAAGATGACAAGGGATCCACAAGAGGGAGGCAATGTGCGACTAGGGTTAGGATTTTCGATGTATTTGGTGATGTCGGGGTTGTGTCTGACACAAGAAGAAAGGATCTATGGATTCTGTATTCGTGTCTGGTGTGTCGGACACAAAAATGTTAAGGATTATATTGTAAGGGACCAAAAAATAATGGATAGATACCTGGGGTCGAACTCGAGGCCGACACGACTAACACGAGGATGGTGGTGTAATGCCTGTGGTTCGGCTAGGCTTGGGTTTACTTATTTGGTTCATCATGAACCAAGTGGAAAACCCCTACCTACCACCACCATCTCCATTTATTAACCCCAACCAACTTTCTCTCTCTTCCTTCAATTTTCTCATTACTGCTCTTCCTCTTTTTCTTCCTCATCGAACCCCCACCGTAGGCAAGTGTAACTTGCTTCATGAAGGAACTCCCATTTTATTGTTCCATTTTCTTCTCCACAAGATTCTAAGCCTCTTTAGTATTTAGTGTTTTCAAATTCCATGGCTTATTTCTTATAGATCTAAGTTTCTAGTATTTTCGACCTTCTTAGTTTTGATCTACTAAAATAGCTTGTTTTCGAAAATTAAGAGTTTCATATAGTAGGCCTCATGATTTGGCACAAGTTTGGTTTTGGGATGGCCGGGTTTCACCAAGTCCTGGCCGAGATAGAGTTTTCTTGAGTTCTGAGCTTTTACGCATGTTGACCTTGCCATATGGAGAAGATATAGTTTTACGCACACGTATTACGTGCCAACGTATTGTTCAGCCTTTACGCTCACGTCTTAACGTGTTCCCGTAGTGCCCCTTTACGCTCACGCATTGCGTGCCAAGCGTACTCGTTTTACGCTGAGCTTATCGATTTTACGCTCGAAACTCTCCCGCTCGCGTAAAATCGAGCTAGCGTAAAATCCCTAGCTAGAGCCGGCTCTCACGAGCGTAAAGTTTGCCGAGTGTTCCTCGCGTAAAGTTTCCCTCGCGTAAAGCGTTGATCGAGAGTTGGCGTGCGCAAATCTTACGAGCGTAAAGCCCGGCTAGCGTAAAACCCCAACCACATGTACCCTTGCTCGCGTAGAGCTATCTTACATTGCTCTTGCTAGCGTAAGCCACTTTACGCTTGAAGGCCCCTTGGTCTAGCGTAGTAGTACGCGCGTAGAAACTTGAGTTCCTATGGCGTACACCTTTACCCTTTTTTTATATTTTTACGTCCATTTTATATCCTTACGCCTTTTGTCATGAACTTGATAATCACGAATTTATTTAATATGTTTGGAAATGATAATTGAACATGGCATGGTATGACAAGTATACCTGACGTGATTATCTCGAATTGCTGTTGCGACGGCTAACATGACATGACATGACCTGACAAGAATGATTGACCTGGACACCGTGGACGATTGTGTTTGTACAAATAAACAATTACTGTCTTACATTATGTCTAGGACGGGGACCCCTGAATACCACGGTCAGGGGCACCTACTGAAATTGACTAAGGCTAATTAACTAGAATAATTCAGTAGACATGAAGAGATTCCCAGCTACAGGCAATCCCGTTATCTGGGCGCATTCAGTGGACTTGTAGCCTACCGACGAGTAGGGCACATTTCCAGCACACAGTCACGTGTTGCATTCTTTATAAACGGACATTCGACCTGGATTACCGGATGGTCTGCAGGGCTTGTGGCTATTGGGATAATCTTATTGCATCTTGCTAGTAACTAGGCTTGTGATAACCCTAGTTAGTTAAAAGTATCAAGCCGTACTCATTGCTTGGCCGTGATTGATTGGATGGAATTTAGCTCAGCTTAGTCTTGCCCCGATCCTGTACAAGATTGTTACATGACGGGATTATTTATGCTTGCCTTAACAAAAATGATCGGGGGTCCAGTTCTGTTCAGGCGAAGGGTTACAACTCCGGTCCTTGTTTGGTTTAAGAGTTGTAACCTGGCTCCCGGAGCAGTTCTGTGTCCTCTCTTCGTTTATTGTCTTATCGCAACCCTATGCCACGTTCGTTATGTTTTACCTTACTTTAATACCATGACTATTTATGCTTACCTTGACAATAAGATCAGGGGCAAGGTTTTGTTCAGGCGAAGGGTTACAACTTCAGTCCTTGTTTGGTTTAAGAGTTGTAACCTGGCTCCCGGAGCAATTATGTGTTTTCTCCTCGTTGTTGTCCTATTTACATCCCGTGTCATGCTCGTCCTGTTTTACAAGAATATAACATGACATGGTTACCTATGATTGCCTTAACAATAAAGATCAGGGGCAAGGTTCTGTTCAGGCGAAGGGTTACAACTCCGGTCCTTGTTTGGTTTAAGAGTTGTAACCTGGCTTCCGGAGCAGTTCCTTATCCTTTCTTCGTTTATTGTCTTATTTTTACCCTATGCCAAGACTAATCATGTTTTACTTACCAATAGTATTTGAGACGGGTTTCTATTCAGGTGAAGGGCTGCAACCCCGGTCCTTGTTTGGTTTAAGGGTTGTGACCTGGCTACTTGAATAGTTTCTTCGTACTTAGTTTACTGTTGTTATCTCTATTATTATCAGTTCTTTATTTATTAATTATCTTTAATGCTCTATTGTGATATGCTGGTTTTAGTTCCTAAGTGAAGCCTCCTTTGTGGCACTTGCTCTTTCTGGGGTCTGACCCAGCTGGTTTTGTGTAGCCAGATATCGTAGCAGCTCCAGAGGTTCTACCTATCTTCCAGCCAGATGGTGACCACCAGGCATAACCCTGGCAACAAGTGGGTTTCTTTGTCCTCCCACTATATTGTAAAAATTATTCTTTTGAGGCGTTTAGCCGGCGAGCACGTGTTATCTCAGTTGCACCTTTATTTACTGTCTGTCTACGGGCTGAAACATGATTGACAGATCCTAGGGTTGATCATGTATGACTGAACTCTTGCTAGTCTTGATATTTTGTACGACTAGCTTCATGATCATCCAGTATGTAATGTATGGGACGCCTTGCTATTATATATTTGGTGCTCTGACATCTTGTAACTATTATTACTTGCTCGAGATTGAGACAGTAGGCTTGTTCATGACCATAGGAGACTGTTGGCTTGTAGTTAAACCCTCATGTATCTAGACAGCCGTGACCGTATAGCGAGGTGGGTTGCACTTCAATATACGTAGCTGGCTATGTACGCCCCCGCTCTCCAGTATTCTGGTTCTGGGGCATTACAGGTGGTGATGGTGGACACAGACATGATGACACGATTATGGTTATGGTGATGATAATGGTTGGAAAATTATTGATTTTTGAAAAAAAAACAAGGGAAAAGCTCTCATTAAATAGATGGATATTGACAAATAAAATCCTAAATAGATAAGGATCAAGAATCATAATGGATAAATCTTCCCATTAATTTAAATCAAATATTTTTTTTAAACTAGATTAATCTAATCTTAATCCACTAATTTATCACAATAATAATTTAAAATATTATTCAGTATTATCAAAATAATTCTAAAGAATATTTTCCTAATCCAAAATCTTATTTAAAAATAAATTGACAAATCGTTTTATGGATAAAAAATACTCATGGCTTTCAATTATAAAAATTCAAAGAGAAATTATTTCCTAAGCACAATATTTAAAACTAAACTAAAGAAAATAATATTTTAAAAATTGGAAAAATATGGGTTATATATACTCACAATATTTATTCTAATTAAATAAATTAAAATATATATTACAAATTTTAGGAGGGTTTACAACCGTCCCTCCCCCCCCCATCCTCCCCCTCCCCCCGCGCGCCCATATGGCCGCACCACCTGCCCTTTTCTCCCACAACCCCTCTTCCTCCTCCGTCGTTGCGTCGCCGTACGCTGTAGCTGTTGCTGTGCCGTTGTTGGAGAAGTAGGGGGTGGAAGGGTGGGGGGCCGGTGGCGCACCGTACGGAAAGGGGGTGCGGGGTGCAGCCGGCTGGAGCAGGAGGGGGCAGCCTAGAGAGGGGGGTGAAGATGGAGGGGGGAGATTTGGAAAGCGAGGGATAATTTCATTTTTTTTTATTAATTTCGGATGTCAAATTAAAAATACTAAATATTTGATGATATCAAATCGTCGAGAACAAAAAATAAAAAATAAAGTATCAAGTTACCGAAATAGTTGTGGATATCAAGTTGTAATTTTTTTTTTGAAATCCCACGCACACCGCAATTGGGGGACTCGAACCATGTCGGCTCCTCCGGGTGTCCGCTATAATACCGCGCACACAGACAATTAGTTTTGAAATAGTTGAATGTATCAAGTTTTAATTAAGTCTATTTATTATACAACTGATCTTCTACTATATAACGAGGCTTCAAAATGACTCAAAAGTGAGCTGTCTAAGCTGTATGTGTATGGCCGATTTTATTAAAAAAATTAAATTACGTAAAAAATTATTGAAAAAATTTAAATTTGTTATATATATTCAACATAAAAAATCAAATTCAACTAATAAGAAAAATAACTTCCATCTTAACCACAAGAGTTAAAAGAGATATTTACCTATAATTGGATAATATTTTTTAGGGTCCGACTATTGACACCCCATGTATTTCTAAGGACACCCCAATTTCTAAGTACACCCCACATGTAGTTGATTAAGCTTATAAAAATACTAAGTACACCCCAATATTTGATAAAAATACCCTTACCTATTCTACACCCCCATCTCAAAGCTTTCTAAGTACACCCCACTAAAATTCTAACACTCCACTCCACTCTCCTCCCTCACAAAACCCTAACATTCCACTCTCCTCCCTCACAAAATCCTAACACTCCACTCTCCTCACTCCGAAGCCAACTTCGGTCCCTCCAGTCGCTGCCCGGTCGCCTCCCCTTCGTCGAAGAGTTCTCCCTTGTTCGGCTTCGCAATGGATAGAGGAAAACAAGTTCAATCGGAAGGTAAATTTCCGTAAATCGACCTGTAGATGAGTAATCTTGTTCGAAATTAGTATCTATCTTCGTTTAGGATCTCTGTATATGTTTCGAAACCGATCGATTGTGACAAAAACGAAACAATCGTTCGAATTTTTTTTGGAATTCGCGGCCCTGTTTGACCCTGGTCGGTCGGACATACGACAACTGTTCGACCAACATCGGTCGAACATATTACTTTTTTTCGACCTGCTTTGGTCGAACAGTATGGGTTTTTCCGACAAGTACTGGTCGAACAGTACATTTTGAAGGCAAAACATATTTTTTCTCCTTAATTTATGGTTGTTGATTAAATTTGCAGGAAACACTAGGCGGAGGGATGCCACTCATGCTTCTGCTAGGAGACGTCGTGCCGAAGAACAAGAATGTGCACGTCTTGAAGAAGCTACGATCGTTGCTCCGACTCAAACGACCGGCCAATTAGACGAAGAAAAAGGCCACGCAGACGAAGAGCGGCGCACAGATGAAGAAGAGGAAGAAGACGCTGATATTTTGACGGTCCCTTGTCCCGGTGGACCTGAGGATCCCCGACTTATTCTAAGTTTCAAAACTCATGTGGCGTACGAGATTTGGAACGGAATTGAGAGGCCCGTATTGAGGTGTTGGTGCCACACAACCAAGATGGATACATGAAATTTAGAAGGCAATATAAGCGAGTTGCTTCGGAACTCTCGAGTTGCGAAATTAAGGTCGGTTTCGTACAAGACGCCAAATAAGAATCTAATTTGTGCGTTTCTCGAGCGTTGGCAACCAGAGACTAACACATTCCACATGCCATTCGGTGAGATGACAATTACGTTGGATGATTTTTTTGTCTCATCGGACTCCCGGTCAGTGGGCTACCAGTGGTTGAACCATTGTCAGCAAGGGGACGGGAGGAGCCAAAGAAGATGATTAATAGGTTGTTGGGGGTGTCAGAAAGGGATGCACATACTGAGCTTCTGGGCCAGAGAGGTAGCTCGGTCCGGATGGAGTGGCTCCGGTCTGAATTTGAGTCAGACGTCAGTAGCACGGATAATGCGAAAAGAAGGCATGCTGTCCGTGCATATTTATGGTTCGTACTTGGATGCACAATATTTTCTGACAAAAGTGGGACACGTGTTGATACAAAAGTTCTCAGCCTTTTAGAGAATATCAACAACGTCAATGACTATGCCTGGGGAGCTGCTGCTTTAGCTTTCGTATACCGACAGCTTGGAGTAGCATCTCGGCGTGGGGTCCGCCAAATATGTGGATACTTGACTTTACTGGAGGTATCTATATCTCAGCCCGTGATATGCATTTTTTTAATGTTATACAACGACTAATATGCTTCATATTTTCGTATTGTAGGCCTGGATATTCGAGTATTTTCCCTTCACGAGGCCTACACATAACGTCAATTATAAGATGGGGGACCCACTTGCTATGAGGTGGGCCAATAGACCCCATGCTGGACCAGGTACCAACATGGTCTCATCCATCAGGGAGGTATTGGACAATCTTCAAATCCACAATGTGAGTGTTAATTTATCCATTTACTCATAACTTATGTTCTACCCATAACTAATTGTTTCAATTTATGATGTAGGTGAATTGGACACCCTACCACGGAATAAGGAACAGTTTTCCTCGCGACGACGTGACTTTCTTTCGTGGATGTATACGTGCCTTTGACATTGTAGAGCCGTATCATCCCGACCGTGTCCTTCGGCAATTTGGGCTACGACAGAAAATTCCTTACGATCCTTTGTTTCCAAGTGAGGTCCGTCGGGGAAGCACGAGCCAGAAGTACAAGCTGGCGTTCAATATTCTAGGAGGCTACTTCCAATACTGGCGTAGCCATGTACTGTCTCCCGAAGCCCGTGGGAGAGCTGCCAACCCTGCATGGGAGTGTACAAATGATTATATGGTTTGGTATAGGACGTTTTCACATCCTATCGTCCAAAATCCAGATAATGTCTCTAGCGCCGCTGGTACTACATCTACCCAGACAGGACCAGACCCATGGGCCATGATCGAAAATGCATTGGAATATCTACAATCGGCGTACCAGCAATTGATGGACAATCAAGAGGCACTAGACCCGTCGATCGTAGAGACAACCATAATTGGCGCATATGGTGCACTAAAGCTGGAGCCCCAAGAAAAACCTGAATCTTCTAAGAGGGAGACTAGTCGTAGGCGTCGTCGTAGGTCATAGACTATGACTACAAGTGGTTTTTAAGATGTTTTTTGATGTGGTTTTTGTTAATATGTGGTTTTTCATCGACTTTTGGCTTCTTCTGCCGATATTTACCACCGCGCTCACAACCCAAAATTACTCGAGCTCGCCTTCCATCTCCGCTATCCGATCGTCTAACCAAAATAACCATATTATGACGGTTTCCTACCGTACATACCCAATTCACCAAAGATTCACGATTCTCAAATAACGCATCCGTATTAAATTCGGCTAAGAAATTAGGTTGTTCTTCAAACATTGGATGCCTGATAATGCTCATTTCAGTGTTAATTTCATTGTCATTTGAAGTGTTTTCCTACAGTGAAAAAATTTAACATCTGAATAAGGTGAAAAAAAGAACTAATATTGTTCGACCACAGCAGGTCGTGCAAACTTAAACTGTTCGGCCTGTTAGAGTCGAACAAACCCATACTGTTCGACCATAGAAGGTCGTGCAAACATTATATGTTCGGCTCTTACATGTCGAGCATCTGTTGATCTGTTCGACTTGTACAGGTCGAACAGATCACGAATTCTGAAATTTTTTTTCCAAAAAAAACCGAATCACACGATTACAAACGAAAAAATTCAACAAAAGAGGAACGTACCTTGGAAGAATCATGTGCATTTTGTCCCTCCATTATGATTTCTTCAACTTCCTTTAACTTCCTTCAAAGTAAGAAGAATTTAGGGTTTTTTGCTTGGGGAGAGAAAGTGGAGGGTTTTTGGGTTGGGGAGAGAAAGTGTGGTGTACTAAGAAAACCAACATATAATGAAGCATATGAAGCTGATGGGATGTGCTATAATAGAAGGGGGGTATTTACGTCTTTACACATTAATCTATTTTTTTACTTAAGTTACATGGGGTGTCCTTAGAAATACATGGGATGTCAATAGTCGGATCCTATTTTTTATTATACGGTATTAATCCATGTATATATCCGGTTTTGTCACACTCTCTGTCGTCATCCTATTGAGATAGGGGGGAAAGCAAAACAGAGAAACAGGAGAGAGAGAGAAGAGAGAGAGAGAGAGAGAGAGAGAGTTGATATTGGGCATGGCGGAAGACCTAGTTCTCGACACCGCCATTAGAGACTGGGTCCTGATCCCTCTCTCCGTCGTCATGGTTCTCATCGGAGTCCTCCGCTACTTCGTCTCCAAGCTCATGCGGTCCTCCTCCCAGTCGCCCGACGAGAAGATCGTCAAGGAAGGGTTAGTCCCTTTGATTGATCCCCTCCTCCTCGATACCCTAACCAAACCCTATTCCTATCGATCTGATGAATCTCTCGCTCCCTCTCCCTCTCTCTCTCTAATTTCACAGGCAGTTGATCATTAGGGCTAGGAATCTCAGGGCGGCTGCGAACTTCATCCCCGCCAAGTCGTTCCGTGCTCGTAAATTCTACTATACCAATGAGGTAGTATGATCTATTTTCTTATGGGATTTTAGTTTGAATCGTGAAAGAAATTGAAACAGGAAAATAAAAATAAACCAAAATTTTTTTTTCCGAAGAAGAATATTACAGATAAACACCAAAATTACTATGATCTAGCCCAGATTACATAATAGGTCATCTGGGATCGAGGATATCTCAAAGATACGTCAATTTTGTTCCCTCCACACGTGCCAAACCACCAAACCACAAAATAAGTCCAAGTCGGCATCGATGGTATCCTCTAGCTCCACTGCCTTTTTGAGTTTTAACTTCATTCAAAACAGAAGAAAGATCTCTACTATGCCGCACGGTGGGAAGCCCAAACTTAGAACTCTGGGAGCTCCAAATATCCCAAACAAAGTCACAAGACTCATCCTTATTTCCGTATAAGCAACACTTTCTTGTTCTCTTCAGAGGTGGAAGGGGCGGCGCTGTGCCTCTACAAAATTATCATGAACATACTCCTTACACGGGACAGGCTTACCAGTTTGGGATCACATTTTGTTAAATTGATCTAAATATTGAGGTTTCAGATGGTAAAGTTCAAATTTTTATTGTAGATCTTTGACCAGTTAGAGTTGTATCATAAGGTAGTATGATCCTGAGTTCGTGGTCTACTTTAGTTCAAATTGTAAGAAAAGGAGAAGAAAAAGAGAGTATACAATTTGACCTTTTCATCATTTATGGATTGATGGATGGATCCATATTGAAGTTTTAGTTGGTAAAGTTTGAACTTCTATGGTAGTTTTTCCATTGCTTGAACGCAGTTCATTGGCAAATTTGGGGTCTTGCTATCTGTCTTATGTTTTCTTATTGCTTCATCCTCATTCATTTTACGATTCTAATTTCGGTATAGGACTTGTATTATTTTGGGTCAATTTTAATTGGAAGCTGTTGCAAGGACGCAAATACGACATCACAGAATATAGATATGGCGACATGGACATGACACATATTTTGGCTTATCCTAGTGTATTTGGAATGGTTGTATCGTGCCCAATATGTGTCCGATGTGACATGAACATCGCATCAACTTTTGGTGTGTCCAACATGGAGACATGGATACGACACATTTGGGCGTGTCTTATTTATATGGAGTCTGTGTCGTTTTCAATACATTTCAGACACGGACACAGCACAAGTTTTTGGCATGTCTGTGCCTCCTCTTAGTAAACCTCACTAGGGTTAGGAACTTAAAAGTTGGTATAAGATCACAACATAGCAATTGAAAAACATATGAAGTTCTTCTGGCATCAACAGAAGGTTAGTCTTAACTCTGGAAAGTATGCACTGTTGTATGTAGGAGAATGGCTTGTTGCACGTTCCAAAAGGCCAAGCTTCAAACCCACAAGCACAAATGTTCTCAGATCCTAACATGGCCATGGATATGATGAAGAAAAACCTTTCAATGATCATCCCACAGGTACACAGTAGTTTTTATACTAAAAACTGACTTCACTTACCTTTTGATACAATCATCTTTGCCCTTTCAGACGCTTACTTTTGCATGGGTGAACTTTTTCTTCTCTGGTTTTGTCGCAGGTATGTTTTCTAATAATCTGTCACAATTGATCTACTTGTTATCTCGTTTAAGGGTTCAAGTTACTATGCATTTTGGTAGCATTTTCAGCGTCTGTTCACATTTAACTTTATGAATATTGCCAGTACGTACTAACTGGTTTTTGAACTTGTAGAAAGGGAGAAGTGTACGCCCTTCACCATGAACTGTAATGTTTTAAAGAAGATTGACAAAAGTCTGCCTGGTGTGCCCTTTCTAATTTTCTTGGGTGTAGTTGCCTACGTATTAGTTGATTTATAGGCTTAGGTGCCATCTTAGAGTATTAGGCTCGTAGTTGTGAGCCTCCAGGATATCCATTTTTATCCTCTATTGGAGGTTGATTAAGTCTTACTATATGACTTCACTATTCATTTGATTTTACTACAACCCGTTTTTTTACTAACAATTGGACCCTTCTTGTGGATAAAAACTCAAACAAAATTCAGTATTATACCCTTGTGAAGCTTGAACAAAGTACACAAATGGGACATGAACACATGTACAACAAATAATATTGCTGTACAACAAATAATATTGCTTGTGAACTTTTGAACTTTTGGATGTATGTATCGTGATCAATGTGTTTAGTTTTACAAATGATATCATCAAACATTTAGACTGTGTAGAGTTGAAATAGTAAGAGCAAAAACACTCAAGTGATACTGAAACGTTGGAGAAGTTAGAGGAATAGTCTGTTTGGCAAATGGAAACTTTTGAAATCTAAGAAAGTTAGGGTCTGTTTGGATATCTACTTTTTGGCTCAATGTTTTGAGTTTAAACTCAAAAACCAACTAAAATAGTGTTAGGCAGTAACCACTGCTATATTTGATTTCCCAATTTTTTTCCAAAAAGCTACGTTTTAACTTAGTTTTCAGAGAAAAAGAAAAAGTTGCTTTCCAAAAAAAAATCTCTCTCTTCCTCAGCCAACGCCACTACACCTAAAAAATTTCTCTCTAAAATCCTCTTCTTCCCCTCTCTCTGCTTGGGAAGAAAGCCACCGTCACCACCATGGCTGCTCCTCCCCCTCTTCCGCTTCACCAACATTAGCATCACCTCTCCCCATCTCCTTCCTTCTCCTGCTGCTCAGAACCGGGGGGCTTCCCTAGCCAAAACCACCACAACCATCATCCCTGGTGCCCATCACCGGAGATCGCCTACGACCTCCTCGACAAGTTCGACGCCTCATCGACAAGTTCTTGTTCCTCCTCCTCTTTTCTTCATCAATCAAAACAACAGTCCTTGCTATGTGATGTGTGTAGAATTTGTTCGATTTTCTATATGGTTCTTTTAGATATGGAACTTCTTTTGTTTTCTTTTGTTGGATGTTCAAAATTCTCGTGTTTTTGCTCTGTGACGAATTCGACGCGATGCTCTTCTAGTCGAGCTACGAGGTCGGGATCCTCCACCTGAAGTAGTCACTGTAGACTCTGGAGCTGGCTTGCCAGGAGCTCAAATCTTCGTTATCTTCGTGGAAGAATTGCGCGCAATGGCATCCCGACGGTTTTGGAGCCACACGATCGGAATTTAGGATTTTTATTATTTTTTTACAATTTTTTTAACACAACTACAAATAATTTATAAAATTTTATTAAAAAATATTTTCTAAAATTGTTTCAGCAAACAAAATTTTAACTTTTTTTAGAAAGCTATTTTCCAAATGGAAGTAACCAAATGCAAATTCAGAATATGTATATCCAAAAACCAACTTTATAACTTTTCTCTGAAAACTGTTTTCAGAAAATCTATCCAAACGGTCCCTTACTTTCTATTGGTTTCTAGAAACCTAAGAAAACAAAGTTTCCGATTGAAAATGATGTTTGTTAAAAAAAATTGAAATATAGGAACTTGTAGTTAATGATGACATGGTAGAAATAAAAAATTAATGGCTAATTTGCAACTAAATAGCATGTACTTTCTTCGATTTGCAAGTTGCTATCCTAAAATATCAATATTATCACCTTGCTTCCCCGAATTATTATAACTAGCAACTAAATGTTTTGAACTTTTCTAAATGTGCAACTTGCTTCCCTTGTGCTGTTAACAATTGTACCCTACATATTATAGTATTTCTTAGTGGTAACCTACCTTACGGGCACATGGTAGCAAGATGGAAATCGGTGAAAGTTCAAGGCATTTAGTTGCTAATTATAATACTTTAGGGTAGCAAATTAATAATTTTGATAGTTTATAGTGGCAAGTTGCAAATAGATGAAAGTATAGGGTATTTAGCTACAAATTAGTCAAAATTAATTGATATGGACTATTTAAAAGTGCTGGTTTACCTTACACTAGAAGATGCGCATGTGCGATGCGCGTGTTTTTTCCCCTCACTTTATAAATGTATACTTGCATGACAAATCCATTTTGAAATAGTATAAAATATTTTAAGTAAATTTATTTTGAGATGGTGAACATTTATTATAGTTGGAAGTGTATAATTATTAGTGGTTAGTAATTATGTTAGTGGGGAGGTGTGTAATTTACATGTTTTACCTCTAGTTAATTTAAGTATATTTTGACATATATAAGGTTGGAGAAGAGCACTTTTGGAACATGAAAGTTCCACGGTAAAGCTTAGAAGTTTTCGTATATATATATATATATATATATATATATATATATATGTGCAAATGACCTCTAGCCTAGTGGTTAAGAGAGATGCATGCGGCCCAAGTAGTCGGAGTTCGAGTCCCAGTGGAGGCGAGTTTGCCACAATTACCCATTGCTTCAAAAAAATAAAAATTATATATATATATATATATATATATATATATATATATATATATATAAGAGATGCAGCAGCGGCGCGACCCCTCTGCTAGGGTTTTGGCGACGGCTTCCTCGCCTCCCCCTCGACCCCCCGATCCGCTCGCGGGGAGGGAGGCTCGACGGCTGGGAGGAACGGGGGGGGGGGAGGGCGACATCTCCAGCCCAGTGGAGGACTGGGCGGCGGCCAGCAAGGGAACCCCCCACACAAGGGGGGGCCGGGAGGCAGCAACGGGACCCTCCCAGGCGGGGGAGGGTCGTCTGGAGGCGGCGGCGGTGTGACCCCCCGGAGGGGGGGTCGGGAGGCGGCAGCGGCCCCCCCCCAGGCGGGAGCGGGGCGGCTAGAGGTGGAGGAATCGGGGCTGGGCCCGGCGGTCTCAGACCGGGTGGCGGCGGCGAGACCTTCCCGGAGGGGGGGAGGTCGGGCGGTGGCATGCGGGGATCGGGGGCTTCGGCTTCCCCATTCGAATTCGGGTCTGGGTCCGGGGTGGACAACCCAGAAGAGGCGGGCTGGCAGACGGTGACGAGACGCCGGGCTGGAGGGAGACGAGGGACCCAAACTCAAAAATTGGGGCGGACGGGGCCAGGGAATTACGGGACCCGGTCATCTGCAGGCACAACTGAGTCCCGTCGTCGCGGGGGAGCTATGGTGCGCACTGTACCAGGATAGAGGCCAAAGGCGACTGCGGCAGAGAAGGCTAAGGGCATTGCTGTTACTGATGGCAGTAAAGGCCCTGGAGCTGCGAACCCCCCGGCCAGGACGCACATTGAGGAGCAGCGGCCTCGGTCTTGGAAGGAGGTGTGCACGCCGGTGGTGACGAAAAGTTCGTTGTCGATGGAGTTTGTCACACCTATGTCAGTTGGAGGAGGGTTACGGGCGTATTTTCCCGCCGCGGAAATAACGGTGGTTTCGGAATTCTGGAAGAACACGCTGGTGTTGTACGTGTTAGGGAACAAACCGTTCTTTGGCCAAATCAGGGGCTATGCGGAGCGTGTCTGGAGACCCAAAGGGAGCATGGAGTTCTTCTCCAGGGAGAACGGGTTCTACTATGTCAAATTTGGTCTCGCGGAGGATGTGACTAGGATTCTGCAGGGAGGGCCTTGGTCATTTGATGGGAGACTCATTATACTGAAAGAGTGGACTCCTGACCTGAAATGTGAGAAGGAGGTGCTAAACGCCATCCCCATTTGGATTCGATTCCCAGAGTTCCCGGTGAAATATTAGAGTATTCCGCTTCTCATGAGACTGGCCAGCCTCGTGGGGAAGCCGATCAAGGCAGACGAGGCCACTGCTTTTCGCACCAGACTTATGTATGCCAGGGTCTTCGTGGAGATCAAGGCGGGCTCGGATCTTCCGAGTATGCTGGAGTATCAGGTACCGTCGGGGGAGGTTCTGACCCAATCGGTGGAGTATGACTGGGTCCCACCCATGTGTCCACACTGCGAGTGTTTTGGGCATACTACCGGAGCATGCAACTACAAGGGGAAGGAGACCGCCAGTCTACCGGCGGCTCAGACAGAGGATACCGGGTTGGAGAAGGCACCCAGTCACCTACCTGGAGAGGTGTCGCCTGATAGGCATATGGAGGAGGATACAGTGATGGAGGTTGGGAGGGGGCTGGAGCCAGGATCACCGCAGAGACAGGAGAGCGCGCAGGGCGCCCTCGTCCCTTTCAGGCCACAGAGGACCATGGTGACCAGGGGTATGAGCGCGGCTGAGAGTGGTCAGATGGTGACGGAGGCCCCCCCGGTGCTTATGGTTTACAGTAGCAGGAAGAGACGCTCCGGCCACGCTAGAGGACATCCCCCAGGCGAGGGATACGGATGACCAGACTGAAGCCAGCCCTGATTGGACTCTTACCCTTAGCAGGATTCAGGCCCATCTTGCTCCTTCCTCCATGGTGGATGCAGTTATTGATCAGGCGGATGAGACTCTTCCCTCGAGAGTCGATCCAGATGAATTCCATGGGGACCCCTCATCTTTTATTTAGATGTCGGTCCTAGCATGGAACATTAGGGGGGTGTTCCATTGGACGATGGAGGGAGATTGTAGGAGTTATGAGGAGAGAGCTGTGTGACATTGCTATCCTACTGGAGACGAAGATTAGAGGGGCCGTTATGCTCTCGCGTAGGACTCCGGCAAACTGGGATCACATTCACAACTTAGATCTTTGCGGTATGGCGAGGATCTGGGTTAGGTGGAACAAAGGTAGCTGGGAGGGGGTGCAGATACATAAAACAGAACAACTCATCGGCGTTACTTTTGAGAACAAAGGTGGGTTCCGTTTCATCCTGGGTGCTGTATATGGGCACAACGACCGGAGACTCCGGGAGGCTTTGTGGGAAGACATTGTGCATCTGAGTCTTCTGGCGGACAACATGCATCTCCCTCTGCTCATCATGGGGGACTTCAATGCTATGCTGCTTCGTCACGAGAAGGTGGGCGGTCGACCTGTTCCGGACTCGATCTTATATGACTTTCAGAGGTGTCTGCTTATGTCAGGGATGCGGGGGCTGGAGCGAGCAGGACATATCTGGACCTGGCACAACAAGGCTACTCAAAATCGGATTGCTTGTCAGTTGGATCGAGCCTTGGGCAATAGTGAGTGGTTCAGGTGCTTCCCAAACTCGGTGGCGGAAGGTCTTGCGGCGGGTACTAGCGACCATTCTCCTATCCGGGTGGGCCTCTGTGAGAGACCCACTTTGAGGGCGAGGCCGTTTCGGTATAACAACAGCTGGTATCTGTCGGCTGGTTATGAGGAGGTGGTTACGAGAGAGATGCAGTACTTCCGGGATGGCACGGCCCAGTTCCGCATGGTTCACAAACTCAAGCAGCTCAAGCGGGCCATCAGGGGGTGGGTGAAGACGATTCCGCGGACTTCCCTGGCGGATAAGGAAGCCGAGCTCCGGGATACCCAGGTGGCCCTCCAAGCTGACATACTGAACAGGGAGCTGGCGACTAAGGAGAAGCTCCTGATTGAGGAGGTCAGCATCATGAGACTGCAGGAGGAGATTAGTGCGGCACAGAGGGTCAAATGCACCTGGCTCAAAGATGGAGACCGCTGCACCAAATTCTTCTACGATGTGATCCGCACTCGGCAGCACCGGAATAGCATTCCCAGACTTCTGAATGCTGAGGGACGTCTTGTGGGGGACCCGGTGGAGATTCAGGAGGCGGCCGTCAGATTTTACACTGACCTATATCAGCAGACGGACTACACTAGCACGTTCCCAGCCCTTGGCACGAAGAGACTGGTGTCCAGCCATGGGAACAGGCTACTTCTGGCCCCTGTGAGGATGGAGGAGGTGGAAGACATTGTGATGAAGGCTAATCCCAACAAAGCTCCTGGGCCTGATGGTTTCTCGTCAGGGTTCTTTAAGCGACACTGGGGTGTGCTTAAGGTCCTGGTTCTAGCGGCGGTTCAGGAGTTCTTTGTGGAGGGCAGGCTTCTGAAGGAGATGAACCACACATTCTTGACGTTGGTTCCTAAGAAGGAGGGAGTGACTTCTCTTGCAGACTTTCGGCCCATTGCTTGCTGTAATTTTCTTTACAAAATCATCACTCATCTTATGTGCAAGCGAATGGAGGGAATTATGCAGGGATTGGTGTCCCAGAATCAAGCTGCGTTCATCAAGGGACGGTCGATAGCGGAGCACAGCCTGCTAGCTCATGAGATGGTGAGGGAGTTCAGCAAAGCTGGGGGATGAAGGCTTGTGTAAAGCTTGACCTCCGGAAAGCTTATGATACGGTCAACATGGACTTCCTGTGTCACTTGATACTTGCCATAGGGTTCGACGAGAGGTGAGTTGAGAGGGTGAGGGAGTGCATCTGCTCTCCTACTTTCTCAGTCCTCATCCAGGGCACGCCACATGGCTACTTCAGGAGCAACAGGGGGTTGAGGCAGGGGGACCCCCTATCCCCGTATCTATTTACTTTGGTGATGGAGTACTTTACATGCATGATGGATACGACAGTGCACAGCAAGAGGATCGTTCCCCTTTTCCGTCTGGTGAGTCCGGTGGTATCACATTTGATCTATGCTGACGATTTATTGGTGCTCCTCCAGCCCTCCATGCGGGGAATGAGAGCGCTCTCTGATATTATGGAGGAGTTCGGGCGGCTCTCTGGACTTCAGTTAAACAGGGAGAAAAGCAGAGTCTACTTCAACTCCCGGTGTACACAGCATGAGGAGAGAGCCTTCGCCTTGGGAGTGGACAGAGGCGAGCTTCCAGTGAAATACCTGGGGGTTTCGCTGACGGTCAACTATGCCAGAGAGCAGGATTGTCACAGCTTGGTGGATTTTGCTCAGAGGAGAGTGGAAGGCTGGCAAGCGGCGGGGCTATCATTTGGCGGTCGGATAGAGTTGGTGCGTTCGGTCATTGCGGGCATCACGATGTTCTGGATGCAGTCTATCCAGATCCCTACGGCCACTATTCGGAAAGTGGAGGCCCTCTGCGTCGACTTCATCTGGAGGGGAGGGATGCACGCGATCTCCTGGGACCAGCTTTGTAGGCCTCGGGAGGAAGGAGAAGTGGGGTTGAGGTGTCTCCATGCAGTCAGGAAGGCGGCTTGTGTGAAGATGGCCTGGAGATTCATCAAGGGGGGCTCGCTCTGGGCGGAATGGATGGCGAACAGATACCTGAGGAGGACTAACTTCTGGGCTTGCAGGATTGACAACAACTTCTTGGTCACGTTCAAGGCCATTCTGAGGTGCCGACCGGTGCTTCAGACTGCTATTTGCAGGACCATGAAGGTCGGGACGACTATCGACCTCTGGCTAGACCCTTGGTTGGGTTCCTGATCCTTACTCGAGATATTGGGAGGACATCTGGACAGAGAAGCGGGCAGGGGGCTCACATGTAGTCGGATCATCCGAGATGGAGTTTGGAGGCCAGAAGGATATCCATATACTGCTCAGGTTGCCGAGGAGATCCACCTTATCACTATTGACGCTAGCCAGCATGAGGATTCCTGGAGCTGGTCCGGCCCAGGTACGGGGGGCGGGTCAGGCATATTCTGCTTTCGCAGCTGCTACGATTTGGTCCGGACCCACCACGACCGGGCTGAGGAGGTGGACTTCATTTGGGACAAGGGGGTTGCCCGAAAAATGCAACTATGTGCATACCGACTCCTCCGGGGTAGACTGATGGTGAGAGACACTCCGCAGATTTGGGATGCAGATCCCGGATGCCAAATGTGTGCTATGTAATAACGATGATGAATCTATGGGGCATCTCTTCTTTGTATGCCCGATGACCTGGCACATTTGGACTGCACAGTGCGCGCAGTTGAGAGGAGGAGTTGGGATGAACAGAGACATCCGGAGCATTCTCAGCTGGATTCGAGATCGCAGAGGTCGAGATCCGGGGTGGGCCAGAAGAGCCAGAGTTCGTCTCGCCGCGTCTGTTTGGCACATCTGGAAGGAGCGGAACAGACGTATTTTCGAGGGCTTGACTACCCCCCATTGGAATTCTACATAACATAGAATTCGATGTATCAGTAATGGTCCCATAATACTATATTTTGGGGCCTGGAAAGTTGTGATATTATGTATTGTAATACCTTTTCCGCTACATGCGAGGAATTAATTCACCCTTATTCCAAAAAAAAAATATATATATAGAAGTAAATACTATTAAAAAATTAGATTATAATTGTTGTTCTTGAGTTTCTCTGACTTCCTACCTATTTGGGTGGGGAGTAGAATGGGGAATACTTTGCATTTTTTTGATGGGTTCTACTAGTTCTCTAACTTTCCATTTACCAAACAAGTACTAAAATAGAAAGTAGTCGTAGTTTTCCTACATTGATAGTTTCCCTTAGGCCCTAAGGGGGTGTTTGGTTCAAGTTTTGGAGGCTTGGGAATGAATTTTGGATTCCTAACCCATATTCGGTATGTCTAGGATTGAGATTGAGGTGAATACGAGGGGCTCCATATTTCCATTGTTGTGGGAAAGTGAAACCCAAGACCCCCCTTGGAAATAGTTTTGCTTTCCTGAGAATGTTGTTTGGGTGTTTTATTTGGACGGTAATACCCTCCTTTTACTTTCAAAATTCTAACTTCTATCCCAAACATGTGATTTAGGTAATATAAGCATTATGAAATTAATGAAATGATATTTAGGGAAAACTAAACAAATTAAGATTCCTATTCATGTCTGCACCAAACATGTAAATGAGAAAATTGAATTTTTCGGACTACATATTCCCAACCTAACCAAACATGTGTATGGGAATGTTGAATTCCTTTCCCATGGAGAAGGAATGGAAAATGATTCCTAGGAATACAAAACCTACATCCAAACGCCCTGTAGAGGACTCCATATAAAGGAAGAGCATAGAGAAGGAATCCACCTTCAAAGATAACTTCTTTTCGGAATTCAATAAATTTCTTTCCTTTTCATAAGAAACCTGTACATAGATAGGACATAGATGCATGCCTATGACTTAATTAGAACACAACTGCTTATGCTCATTAAGTATTACAAGTTACCTCACACCTTACCACTTCCAATCATGCATTAACTCTACATAACCTACCATGCACCCTTATATCTCCCTAGAATGATGCTTGTGTAGTAACTCATATGCCTATTGGTATTCCAAATGAGTTACTCTCACAATAATAAGAAGACTTTCTGCAAGCATATGCTAGCCTAGCAGGTTCTCAGTGTCACTAAGTACGTTCTTCCAGATCATAAAACCTCTATATCCATGTTTTTGTTAATATGGTATTACAGTGTCGGTTTCTCACATTTTTATCACATTAATGAATCTATGTTTTTACAGAAAATTTCATATAGGGTGAAGAAGTTTATCAAATTTGCACAGAACAGAACAATTTTAGGATATTTACAAAAAAGAGAATCTGGCGCCAGAAACAAAAAAAATAAAAAAAATGAGGCTCCAGTGCAACTGGCGCCAGACAAAAAGAAAAATATAAAAAAAGAGAGGCGCCAGTAACACCGGTGCCAAACACATTCTCAATCCTAGTTTTTTTGGTTTGTTTGAGTTGGATTTGATTTATCTTTTAGTTTGATTTTGCTTAATCTTTTAGTTTAGTTTAATCTATTTTCTATTTTGTTATTATCTATACTATGGATAATAACAAAATATATTAGTTAATATTTTTTGTATATAATAATTTTATATTAACTAATAAATTTTGTTATTATCTATAATATTAATATACAATTAATATATAAAATAAATAAATATATGTATTTATAAACAAATTAATTTGTATTTTTTGTATTATTTATTTTTTGTATTAATAACAAATCTATTATAAAAATATATATAGTAGTATAGATAATAACAATTTAATATACTAATTAGTATAGATAATAACAAACTAATACATTAGTATACTAATAAATATAAATAACAATATGTTAATATATAGTTTGTTATTTTGTATATTACTTTATTGTTATTTATATTTATTTGTATACTAATATATTAGTTTGTTAATATCTATACTTATTAGTATATTAATTTGTTATTATCTATATTGCTATATTATTTTTTTATAAACACTAACAAAATTTATTAGTTAATATAGATAATAACAAAATTTACTAGTTAATATAAAATTATTATATACAAATATATTAACTAATATATTTTGTTATTATACATATTATAGATAATAACAAAATAACTAATAGATTAAACTAAACTAAAAGATTAAACAAAATCAAACTAAAAGATAAATCAAACCAAACCAAACTAAAACAAACCCAACTAATCGAACAAAAAAAATGGAGTTTGCATTGGCGCCAGGAATGAGAATGTGTTTGGCGCCAGTTGCACTGGTGCCTTTTTTTTTTTTTTTTTTGTCTGGCGCCAGTTGCGTTGGCGCCAGATTCCGAATTTTGTAAATATGCTAAAATTGTCCCGTTTTGTGCAAATTAGATAAACTTCTTCCCCCTATATGAAATTTTCTGATGTTTTTATTATTCCTTTACAATGCTATCGTCATCTTGAAACCAAACCTCTCAACCCTTTCTCCATGTGCTAGTCCTTTTATGATTGTATAATGCAGTCTTTTGTTGTATATAAAGGTTCTAGAACTATAAGGAATCACTTGTCCATTTACCTGTCCAAAACTTCAACATGTCTTTTCTAGAAATATTGAAAAAAATTCCATCTTATTTGGAAATTCTTAATACAGATAGGCGTATGGTGGTTTTGATCATTATAGGTTCTTAGGGTTGTCTCCTATGTTGTGGGATGGTATACTTATAAAAGATATGCAAAATTTGCAAGAAACCTACTTGATCACAATGTCTTGCACATTGTCAGGGAAAATACATGAGAAGTGATAGTCGAACTCAAGTGACTCGCTCTCCAAATTAGCATGACCGCATTGGATGGGGGCATATAACCTTCTTTCAGTTACCAGTTCGTCAAGCTGTCCATAACTTGTTAGAAAAGAGAGTTCAACCACTTTTTTTACATTGACACAATGTCAGATTCATTGTGGGAACTGTGGTTATTTTTAATATAAACTATACACAGTTTAACAAATTTCAAGGAAAAGAAAGTTTATCATGGAAAATATAATGAAGGCATTGGAGCGCATAAATGGATGTAAAATAAGTCAATTTTACAGATTAGAGAGATTTACACTTAGCTCAAGTTTGAAACTATTTCTTGTGCTATTTTATGAGTTAATTAGTGGTAGTCACTGAAGTTCCAACATGCAGCATCAGTAGGATTATTTTGAACTTCCACAGGATTATCATCTAAATAATTATTCTTAGACCCTTAGTCAATGTGCATGATGGAGTAACAGTTGTTTGAAGGACAATCATTTCCATAATTTTGATTGTGGACAGAATATAGTGGATAAATATGAAGCACATACAAGGTTGGTGCCCTATTATTTTCCTATTTGACGTGGGTTGGGATAAAGATACATGGAGGTAACCACATTTTTGTCCTAAACGGAAATATCTTGGCTCACCTACATAAGCCCTCAAACCTGGTTGGACTTGTCTAACGTGCCACATACAAGAAAAATTATTTTAAATCCTCCAAAATGAACCCACTTTAACAAGAACTATTTTTAGAATTCAGGATCGAGGTAAATTAGGGTTTTGGGTTTGTTGTAATATGTAAATAACAGGTTCTGGCTATCTTAGGGTTTGTGGGTGTTATTGAATAGGGTGGTATGGATGTAGACTCAGTGCCGTGTGGAAGCCCATGAAATGAACAGCATGGAGGCATTTGTTCACTCCATAATAAAGTAATCAACAGTTAACTTGTAAAAGTTCACAGTTAACTTGTAAAAGTTCATTCAAATCATGAACTGCTTAATCAACATTAGAGGCGAGGTAAAGAGGTAGACTGTCCATGTATTTTGTAGACATACTACCCAAGTTTATGCTAGCTTGATAGTGCCCAAGTTGGTCTGTTGCTTTAAAGTACTATCTTTTTTAAACAACTTAATAGGTGAGGAGTTTCAAAGGTGCATGATGCGTGGTTGATCAAAGAGTCATGTTTTAACTCAAATCAATCATATGCTGCTATTCAAGCATGTACTAAGGACCCTTTCTTTTATATGTTTTGCCCTTATATTTCTTTTTAAGTATATAATAGACCCCTTAGCATAGACTTGTCAATATAAGAATTTCCCTCTTCAACAGAAACCCTTGAATATTTGAAATCACATTAACACTCCATGCACAAGATAATAATTTGAAAACTAAGCTTTAGATGTTCACAAATCGTGTATTACTGTGTTATCTAAAGAGGAATAGTGAAATTGATGCAGAAGTCTATTCTCTGATGATCTAATTCTTTAAAATTCTATAATGATAACTTTCCATCACGTAGATCTCAAAATTCGTTCTTACATTTGAAAGGGCTTGCTACCACTATTTTACAATGTGCTGGTAGTAGTAATATGGCAGATATTTGTTTAAACAATTTACCGAGGGAGATTTCTTAAAGTTTGATCTAACATGTTATTGTTTCACTTTTCACTCATGTATAATTAGGCCTTGGATGATAGATACTTCCAATGTGCATTCCCTTTTTTTTTTCAGTATGCATTTCATACTCACTGATTACTGACTGCCACTTTTGCAGCAAAAATTCCCTTTCCATTAACACAAAGATTTAGGTCAATGTTGCAAAACGGGATTGACCTAAGCACTGTTGATGTAAGCTATGTCAGCAGCCGTTCCTGGTAGGCCATTTTTATTAAAGAAAAGCTTATCCTGCTGAAAGTACTGTTGTCTCGTACTTTTTTGTTCACTGCTGTAGATTTGGTAATGCTTCCATTTTTTCACCAGGTATTTTCTTAATCTGTTTGGACTGAGGGGCTTATTTAGCCTTATTCTGGGTGAAGAAAATGGTTAGTAAAGCAGACACACATTTTTTTCTTAACTTCAATATATTTTTTTGATCTGATATGAGGCCGTCTGCACAGCTATGGATGACACACAGCGCATGATGCAAATGGGTGGAATGGGTTTTGATCCATCGAAGGTGTGGATTTGATTCTTAAGTCATGTGTCAGGCACATTGCTATTCATTTATTAGTTCTCGTATTTACAATTTAGCTTAATCTCTAGAGTATTTGGTCACCATCCAGCATGCAAAGCTGCCTAGTCATAGAAGGGGTAAATTCTATTTTTTTTTTCACTAGAATTCAGGTAACTTTCACTTAATTTTAAACTAGACCTCCCTGAATATGGTTGAAAGTCAGATGCCCCCTCATTTTTAAACATCAAAACCAATCAAGATGATCCCCTAAGTTTTCCAAAACCTATGCTGCACGGACACGGATTTGACACGACACGGTGACATGGATTTGGCACCAATTTTGGCGTGTCATCCTAGTGTATTTCGGAGTGTCCATCGCATGTCTGATATGTGTATGACACGAGATGGACACAATATGAATTATGGAGAGGAGTGTTCTAAATGGCGGCCGCCTAGGCAGTAGACGGTCTCTCTCCGCACCGCTTTTTGGTAGGCGGTGGAGTAGGCGGCCAACGGAGGTTGTCGGCATAGGCGGAGGTGAGGCGGCGTAGGCGGGAGCAATACCTAACAATATATTTTGGCCAAAAAGGTTTTGTAAGCATTATGGACCTATAGTTCACTTTTACAAAACTGAAACTTTACAAATCTTCATTCTACAACTTAGTTATGCACGAAACACCCTTAAAATATGTATATTATGCAAAAAACAGTGATAAAATAGTAAAAAATATTCAAAATGTATCGACCGCCTAGGCGGACTCTCTCCGCCGCGCACCCGCCTACCGCCGTTTAGAACCTTGATGGAGAGTCGTTGCTTCTTAGACGGACAAGACACAACACGACATGACACGGTAAGGACACGGGGACATGGACACAGTAAGGACACGGCGACATGGACACTGCACCTGTTTTGGTGTCCTAGTGTATTTTGAAGTGTCCGGGTTGTGTCCATTACATGTCTGATATGTGTTTGATACGACACGGCTGACCATTTCGGAGTGCCCGTGCTTCCCAGTTTAAAACCAATAATGTGATCCTCATGTTTTCACATTGTAGGAGGGGGTGCTGACATCATTAAGTCTTCTTAAAAGGACATGTTATCATCTTCCTCTACCAATTCCCTGACCTCATCCCTAACCACAAACCTTTTTTTGGTTTTTAACCCTACTCTTGTCCTGACACCATCATAATTTTAGCAACTTTCTGATCCAAGAAATACACAATTCTATCTTGGCCAAAAAGGGCTTATCTAACATCACATGACCACTAAAATCTGAGCGACGGTACGAATATATAAAAAGTAAAAAACTGATGTTGACGCTTTTGGGGGTCTGGTCAGAATTTTTGTCGGAATTCCGGTCAGGCAACCTGAATTCCAGTTTGTGCTTGCCATGCACATGAATTGGTGCTGGAAAATCTGGTATTCCAGTTGGCCAAACTGGGATAGCTGTTTGAGGTAGCTTATCCTATTTTGGGATGATTTTGGATGAATCTTTTGGTCTATTTTTGGTATTTATTTTTCGTGTGTGTTTAGGGTTCTTTCTTAGGCTTTAAGCTAGGTTTTTCTTATAAATAGGATTTTATGTAGAAGACAATAAACAAGTTGATTGATATTAATTGAGTTATCAATAAGAGTTATTTCTCTTGAGTGGGAATTGAGGTGTTAATTCTCGTATCTTGAGTTGTTGGTTTCAGCGATAAACTTTTTCGTGCTGTGTCATGTTGTATCAGAACCTCAACGTGTCGTGAAATATGATTAGAACTAACAACGACGACCAACATCTTCCTAACAAAGGACGAGATGTAGGTCTTTTTGTGGCGGTTACGCTTCAAAGTCTCTCTATGGGAATTGACTCTACGTGTCGGCTGTGGGTTACCATGAACTATTAAGGCAACCAATTCAAATCCAGAAACGACATCACGAGTGAACAGCGCCCACGGCCTCTCGGAAGATAATCAAGCACCGGAGCTGGAGAATCGTTCTCAGAGGGCTCGTGTAGATTCGTCTAGTTCGAACAAGGAGTTTGATGAAATCGTGGCTGTGACAGACTGCTTGATTGACGAGAGACTAAGACGATCGTTGCAACGTAGGCGAATATGGTCGATATGGAGACTATAGGGGGAACGATTTTTGTCGTGGTCGAGTTCCATTCGACGACGACTACACTTATCAATGTGGCGGTCACGGGAGATGTTTGTATAAGAGGAGATAATTTCAAGTTGAAGGTTGATATTTTGATCCTTAATGGCGATCTCGATATCGGAGGTGAACCGATTATTCCACTACATAGATATCTCGATGGACAAGAAGGTAATGTTGATGGTTTGCCGATCGAAGTCGAAAGCTTCAGCTTAGTAGGATAGGCTCCAGGACGAGCGTATGCGGGACTGAAATATACGCATCACCTTATAGAAAAATATGCAAAAGAAGTTGGAGGCATGCTTCCTAACCGACGACTACGAACAACATCTTTTCATAATTATCAAAGGTGTGCATAGGGGCAACGAAACGTCAATGGAGTTTTTTCATTTTGTCTAGCAAAACCACCTCGATGAAACAAAGGGTACCAAGTAACTTGATTCATGGATTGCCTCAAGCCAACTTATCGGTATCCGATCAGTAGGGCTGTAAAACGATTCAAACCTTTCGCATTCGGCTCGTGTTCGGTTCGGTCCAAGCTCGGTTTAAGCTCATTCGTGGACTAATCGATACCGAGTTCGACCATAGGTTGTTCGACTCGATCTTGTTCACAAACAGGCTCGAGCTCGGCTCGGTTTCTCATATTAGGACTTTTTCTAGTATATATTATGTCTTTTTTAATAGATAGAAATACATTTTGTCTTAGAAATTGTACTCAATTTTTTTTTCTTTGTATGATGATAAATTTATGATGTAAAGAGCATAAGTAATTCAATAAAAAAAGTCTTTAAAACTTGAGAGATATTGTGATAGTCTATACAACATGTTCAATAGGACTTTGGCTCGAGCTCGATTCGTTCGAGTCTCTAATCAAACCGAGTTCAAACACCATTTTAGAGCTCGACCTTAAGCTCGGCTCGAATCAAACTCGTTCGATAGTTAAGTCAAATCAAGCTTGAACACTCTTTGTTCGAGCTCGTTCGTTCGATTTTCAGCCCTACCGATCAGAGCTCAGTGCATTCCTAACTTGACAGAGGCCATGAACCAAGCCTTGCAAGATAAGCGATTGCTAGAAGAAAAATAGCAGTCAGGCGACCGATCGAAGTAGCAGTCGAAGACATGCAGTGGCCCAAGACCAAAGCAACGGATGAAGCATCCAAAGAGGAGACGGTGAGGGAGAAGGAAGAAACCCACAGAGGCGACTACTCGACAATAACCTGTATGCAAACCTGTTCTTGGCAAGTGTTTCAAATGCAATTAATCGAGTCAACGTTCGAGTCATTGTCCACAAAGAAAGCATGTGGCTTAAGCTGATATCAAAGCGTCAGAAAAAGAGACCGACGGTGATATCAATCGAGGCCCAACCAAATAGAAGGAAGAAGTGACCCTTGGTGTGTATAGAAGACCACATAAGGACCAAGACACGAAGATTCTTCGTAGAGGAATAAGCTTTTTTGAACATATTGTACGATCAAAGGTAAACAGTTTGGAGTCGACATCAACAACCAGGGAAACATTATAAGTCGACAATATTGGTCGAAGCCAAATTGTTGATGTTGGCGAAGCACTCGGACTTGTACTCTGTCGGATGAGTTCATAAAGTGTCAAGCATCATGGTGACCGAGCGATGCAATGTTTCCTTCTCTATTAGAGCTTACAGGGATAAGATCTACTGCGACGAAATAGACGGGTTCGACATCTGTCACATGTTGTTTTGGAGGTCTTGGCAGTTTAATGTTACCACAAAGCACAACGGATGCAACAACACATACGATCGATGAATGATGGGACAAAGTACATACTTGTGCCTTTGTAAAAAAGCACTCGAACCAAACTTTACAAAAGGGAAGGTTTTTCTTTCATTGACGGTCTATACGAAGGAAGTTGTATTCAAGGAGGCTCGTGAGGTGCATGTCTTGGTGGTGAAGGAAAGTATAGAGACTGAAGAGTCGACAGAGGGATGAGCTATTCCGGTAGAGGTACAACTAGTCCTCGACAAATTTTGCAAAATTCTTCCGAAAAATTGTTTCCCATGCATGACATCCAATACTGCATCGATCTTGTACTCGAGTGATTTTTCCAAACTTTTCATACTATCTTGTGAGCCCGCGGGAGAATGAGACTTTTTGAGAGGTGGAGGATTCGTTGCAAAAGGGACACATTAGAGGGAGCATGAGCCGTTTCGTGCTTCTAGCACTATTGACATCGAAGAAGCACGTTAGTTGGCAAATGTGTGTAGACATGCGATAAACATAATTACGGTGACTACGAGTCCTCAATTCCACGACTGGATGATATGCTAGATTATTTGACTAGAACTGAAATCTTCTCCAAGATAGATCTTCAAAGCGGCTATCATCAAATATTCATCGGTCATGGGACGAGTAGAAGACGTTTAAGACATGGGATAGATTTTTCGAGTGGATTGTCATATCATTCAGATTGTCCAACACACTGGATACTTTCATGTCTTACTACATTTCATTGATGAGTTTGTTGTGGTCTACTTAGATGACATAATCATCTACAACAAGAATTGTGACATGCACTTGGAGCACTTGAGGAGAGGTTTGGCTATGTAAAACAAAACAAACTTTACGTTAATTTGAAGGAGTGTTACTTTATGACGTCAAAGTTGGCTATATCTTGGGTTCATAATGGGTGCGAGTGGCATACATATCGATGATAAGTGTTATTTTATGACGTCAAAGTTGTTATATCTTGGGTTCATAGTAGGTGTGAGGGGCATATATATCAAGGAGGAGAAGGTTCGTGCAATCCAGATTTGGTCGATGCTAAAGATCGTAGCAGAGGTGATAAGGTTCCACGGGTTAGTATTTTTTTTATCGATGATTCTTTCAGGATTTTAGTACCATCATGACGCCTATTAGGGCGTGCATGAAGAAGAGGATGTTTAATTAGGGAGAAGCATCGATGAGTTTTACGGTGATCAAGGTGAAGCTTTACGACATCGGCCTTAATGCTTCCCAATTTTGACAAACTCTTCGGACTCGAGTGCGACACAAGCGACAATGGCATCGGCGCGGTGCTTTCGCAAGAGGAGCAACCCGGACGTTCTTCTTGAAGGAAGTGGTCCACCTACAAAAAAGGGTTCTATGTCATGGTGCACGCCCTCAAGTTGGGAATACTACTTCGTTGGTAAGAAATTTGTGCTTTATTCTGACCATGAATCTTTTAAGAATTTGAGTAGCCAGAAGTGCACTAACAACTATATAAATGCAAGGTGGAACACACTCCTACAGAAATTTTTGTACAAGCTTGTACAATAATTTGTTGCTTTCAACCAGGTGAGGATTTATGTAGAAGTGCACTTAGTAGAAGGGCACTTAGTAGAAGGGCTTTATTGTTAGCCATAGCCAAGAAGTGGTTGGATTGGAGTATATTAAAGAGCTTTATGAGAAAGGTGAGGATTTATGGAGGTATGGGAGCATCTTCATCAAAAACAGATGTCGACGACTTTCACAACCATGACTAGTTTTTGATGAAGGGGATCGACTTTGTAGTCCTAGTACATCTTTGAGAGAGAAGTTGATCGACTTTGTAGTCCTAGTACATCTTTGAGAGAGAAGTTGATTCAGAAGCTCCATGTTAGCAACTTGGCATCATACTTGGGGTGAGACGAGACTGGTCGTCGTTTCCTAACGCACTATGGTCATAGTTGAGAGGAGATGTGGGAAAGATTGTACAACGATGTTATGTGTGTTAAACTGCTAAAAGAATGCACAAAATACATGTTTATACACTCCACTCCTGGTTCCTAGAAATATTTGGGAAGACTAACTTCATTTTGGGGCTGCCGGGGACTCGAAGGGGGCTCCAACTTGGTGTTCGTGGTGGTGGACTTGTTCTCGAAGATGGCACACTTTATACCTTGCAAGAGGACAACATATGTGACACACGTAGCTAGTCTACATTAAGTGTTGACAAGGTGGTGAAAAGCGCTAGGCGCTAGTCGGGCAGACACCTTCCGTCTAGCGCCTAGCCCACCTAGGCGGCCGCCTAGATCTAGGCGGTTAAAAAATAAATCCAAAAAAATCTACTAAAAATTGCATTAAAAAAATTCATAAAACTTCGAAACATGCATAGTTGGATGTTAGAGGGATCAGGCGGCCGCCTAGGCGGACATCGGGCGAGCACCCAGTGCCTAGCGCCTAGGCGCCGCCTAGGCGGTCTAGGCGGCCTCCTTTTAGAACAGAGAGTGTTGATAACGTCCGATCGAGATACGAATTCTTTAGCACGTTCTAGTGGTGTGTTTGGAGTATGTATGATCATCATTGGAGTTAAGTAGCACTGCTAACCTGTAGATGGACAGTTAAACCAAGGTGATCTATAGGACGTTGGGTAACATGATAAGGAGCATATGCGGAGAGGACCCAAAGCAGTAGAACTTCGCTTTGACGTAAACAAAATTCTTGTACAATTGCACTATTCATTCATCAATAGGAAGTCCCAGTTTGAGATATGTGTATTCATAATCACCTAATCATGTTCTTGATTTACATGTTTTCTCAAAGGGATCGGAAATGAGTGCAACAACAAAGAATTTGACAAATCAAATCCATGGAGTTCATGAGAAGTTCGAAAACGACTGCAGATAAGCTAATGCAAGGTACAAGTCAACGAGGGACGAGTACTATAAGCACAAAGTTTTCGACATTGGTGACGACATCAAAGTGAACCTTCGGAAGGAGAGTACCAATTGGACAATACAACAAACTTCAACCAAGGAAGTTTGGACCTTTCAAAGTGTTGCCATAGATTAATGACGACCGATTAATGATGATGTCATAGACTTACCAGGTTCGATAGGGGATCTTGTCTACATTCAACATCACGAACATCTATAACTCGTGATGAAGACGACCAGGCTCTTTACCCAGGTGCTAGCATGAGGAACTCGCGATCGAGTTCTCTATAAGAGGAGGGATTTGACCGGAATTTCGATTTGTGCTCACTAAGCATATGAATTGGTGCTGGAAAATTCGAAAATCCGAATATCGGTTCGAGACGTCTGAGCCTATTTTGGGATGATGATGACTGTATCTTTTGGTATTTATTTTTTCCTATTTTGTTTAGGATTCTTTCTCGGTTTAAGTTAGGTATTTATTATAAATAGGGCTACGTAGAAGACAATAAACAAGTTGGTTGTTATTATTTGATTTATGCTCTAATAATTCTCTTGCATGAGAATTGAGATGCCGGTCATCGTATATTGGGATGGTGTTAATGGTCGGTGTTTTCGTGTTGTATCAAAAACTTTGGAGGCCTTATGATTGGTTTTTGAAATAAGGAGACTTGGCTAATGTTTTACCAAATATTAGGGCATATAGGTCATGTTTGGCAAACCAAAACTCGAAGTCAAATTTCTAAAACTTCCTAAACTCAAGAAGGTGGTCATAGATGAATGTTACAATAGAGTAATATTAAATATTCTCACTTTGGAGCAAAACCCCCTATTTTGGATCAAATTTGGCCCAACTTGGAAGTTTTGATCAAAAAGTGAAGTCTTTGATACTAATTTTTAGTTATACCTTTTTGAGTTTGGGAGTTTTTGGCTTTTTTGGAATTTGGGTTGAGAAACATGTCCACAGTGGAACTTGACATAGATGTATGATATGCAAATATTATTGTCTAGGCATAGTGCAGTGCTGCAATGAACAATAACTGTTATATTAAATGTAGTCTGACTAACATGACCCTTCTGATGGAACTTCATAATATCTTCAGAAAAGCAAACATGATTTGACTATTAAATGGGATGTTTTAGGATCATTGAAGACATTAATTTTTTGTAGTTGTGTTAATTGTAAATGATACATGTAAAATATTGTCACAAAATAATTCATAAGTTCACATTATTTCTTCTAAGACGCTCACTTTTTTAGGTTTAAGGTGAGTGAAGGACTTCAATACTTCATTTTGCAAGATTTGTGACTTGGAGGAGTATCCTGGAAGATATTGCTTTAATAGTTGCAGCCCCTACCAACGGTGTTCAGAATACGGCTGCTAGAAAAAAAAATGTTTAGAATCAGGCAGTTTTATTTGTTTTTAGAGTTCAGGCATTAGGCACTAGTGGGGCAATGCGCGCACTGGTTTCAGTACTATGCAATCACTACCTACATATCTTAGGTGGTAATGTGGTAAGAACAAAATTTAGGAATGTGTCCAATATGTATCCAGAAAGAAGTACACCAACGATAAACCTTCATTGAAAATCCTGTTAATCCTTTCTGGCACACTCAGAGCATCTACCCAGTCGGGTTGGTCTTGGTATTGCTAGTCCTGGACCCATAACTCTTACGGCTTCAAGTTCTGGACGAAAACCCTATCCATACAGTCTTCGGGTTGGGATTGTACCCTACCCCTTCACCCCTAAATTCATGTCAGGTTTGGTTCAGGTTTAGGTCAGGTATTCAATGCAATCTATCCAAAAGTAACTAAAACCTTGTAAGGTCCGGTCCCGTTTCTGGTAAAACCAGGCTTGGTCCAGTGTTGGGTTCGGGTTCGGGTTCTTGTGACCAAATAACAGCCCTACTCATCGCTTTGAATTGCATCCATACCATCTCAAACAATACTAACCTTAACCTGGACTGGATTTACCTCTAGCTTGCCACAACTCACTGATCCCTCATTCGGTAGTTGGTGCCCATCCAACTATAGATTCACATTTTCAGCTAGTGTTTTTCCTGCTTCCTTTTTTTTTTGAACATTGTGGTCCATAAAGCATTGCTGGTTGTGTAACTTAAATTTCCACCATTCATATGAACAAAACCATAGTGCCTTAGATGATCGATCCTAAGTGACGGGAAAGTTGACATCTCAAGGATTGATGAAAATGGATCTTCTCTTGACCAGTAATTTTCTCTCCACTTGAAGTGCATCTCAACTCTCAAGTCAAACCCCAAATTGTTTCTTTTAGGAGCCCCTCTTTTAACTGTGATCATAGTCAATCTCCTTGATATAGAGTGCAAATTTATCAGTTCATTAGTCTAAGTTGTCTGGTCAAAGAGGATTGGTTATATCCTTTCCGTGACCAAATCAGATCGCGATAGGTTGACATCTCTCCTTTCTTTATGCATGTTGATCAGATTTTGATTACTTTTCACAAGCCTTGAATGTTGTCTCTATCCCTTTGATAGTGTTAGAAATTATTAATAAGTGTATTCTGTGTGCAATAAAACAACTGTAAAATTCGTTCGCTTATTGAATAAGAAGGCTAATAATATAATGTATTTCCCCGTCGTTCTTTCAGAGCTTGGGTGCAGAGAAGGATAGCATTGACATCATCCAGCATGAGTGGGCCCTTCCCAAGATGGAAAAGAGGGCTGAAGAAGTTTTGAGAAAGCTTGTTAAATGACCGACCGGGTCGTCTTCAATGAAACGTTTTTGGTTCATTAATCATTTGCAAGTGTTTCGCTGCTGTGAATTTAAGATGGGACTTCCGGGTTAGCCTTCACAGCTTAGGTATTGTAATAGTAGATTGCTCCATATTCTTTGTTCCTATGGTGCAAACCAAGTTGCTTCTATCTACTTGTTACACAAGCAGGTCAGAATTGTTTTGCCACACGAACGAATCACTGGATTTGAATGGCAAAATTTATTATGTAGACATATCGGAGCCATCTGTTTTGTTCAACTTTGAACTAAATCTGGAACAGAAATGTTCAGAGTTATGTGCGGATTTTCATTTCACCAATTTTTCTTGTGGTTGAACACAATAATTGATGGTATATATTATGTTATTTACTTTGGAGAATATGTTATGTGTTGCTGCTCAGTTCAAGTTTTAATTTGGAAACAGGAATGTGTGATTGATGATGCTCGTGAGAATAAAAGTGGCATGTAAGGTTAGGTTACTGATGATACAGGAGAATTATTGTCGAGACTTGTCCTCTGTTTTATCCGGTTGCCTTCCCTTCAGTTACCTAGGGCTTGATGCACCAAGATAATGTTTCCCATGCTAGTTAGAAGGCCAAGCTTCTTGCTCAACTTTCGTTGGATGATGCTTTCAGGCTCAACTTTCTTCAACATGGAAGAAATAGCCGATAATTTTACTTTTCCGGGAATCAAATTTAAGGTGGGTTTGGACGCTATTTTTCTTTTCTAAATTTTTGAGTAAATTAAGGGTGAAAAAATTATTCTCATGTTTGGTTCACCTTATAGAAATTTATTTTTGGAAATATAGAATGTCCATTTAAATTATTTGTCCGTGAAACATGGTAGATGGCTATATTTTTTTTACTTGAGAATAAAATAAACAAAAATTGTAAAACATTACATCAATTGCCAGGTCCGGGGACCGCTCGCTCCTCCGATGTCGTTGTTGTCCTCGTCGCTCCCATAGGTAATCGTGTCTTCCTTACCGAAGAAGCTAGTGAATGCATGATTACAACATATGCCATATGCTTATGCTTATGCTAATGCTATTGCTATGGAGTTTGTAGCAATGGAATAAGCATAGGGGAGAGAGAAAGGGGTCCTGGACATTGTGGGAAACACAATAAGCAATAATCACATTTTCTTGTAGTTGTGGGAACACAACAATCACATTTTCTTTCACATTTATTTAGAATGTATTATTTATTAATCAATTGAAGTATTTTTCTTTTTAACAAAATAAAGGAACTTTTTTAGTTTATTTCTATTTATCATTCTTAATAATAAACTAATTCAAATACTTCTCTTTTTTTTTTTTTTTTTTTGTCTTGAAATAAGGATGGCTTGGGGGGTTGCTACACTGCAAATCGGATGTTAGGAGAAATGTGAATATAACAGGACAAAAACAAAAGCTAGAACTAGTGTGTATTATAATTTTTTTTCTTTCTCTTTTGTTCAAAGGTCCATCCTAATGACATATACTTGCACTTACATTCTCACATCAGTAAATTTACATCAAATATGTGTCAAGTCTACTAAATTTATATATTGATATTGTATCCGTATATCTACATAGAGTAATTGGCAAAAAGAAATAATTAAAACAACAATAAAAATAGACAATATTATATTCCTAGAAATTTACTTATGGTACCAATTGCATGCGTTCTATGTAATCGAAAATAAATTATATGTATCAGAAAAATATTATATTATGTACAAAATGTTGCAATAAAGAATATCTAAACAATGATTCCGAAAAAAAATTCTTGGCAATATAAATTTCTTACATTCCCTGTTTGATGAATATATAGATATTCCTAGAAAAATTAATAAAAAAGGATATAAAAAAAGCTTTAAAAAAACTTCAAAACAAAAAAAATAAATAAAATAAAAATAAAATAAAAAAATAAAAAATAAAAAAAATAAAAAAATAAAAGAATAAAAAAATAAAAAATGAAAAGCATTCTTAAAAAAAATTAAAAAAGAGAAAAAGCAAAACGACATGGAAAAAAAAAACCAGGGAAAAAAATGAATGAGAGGTAAAAAAAAAAAAACGATTTTTTTTCCATGTTATGTATTATTCGCAATTTCAGAAATAAAATATAGGAATATCTTTTTCACCCTAAATTTGTTCCGGCAAAAAAAAATATTGTGCACCTAACGCCCCCTTAGTGGCGTGTTCGACATACCCATGGCTGATGCATAGCATTGAACTGTGAGATCTTGGCTGGAAACAGAACTGCACTTCATTTTTTCTTTTTCTTTAAGCACTAGTACAGAACTTGAGGTACAATTTTTATCTGGAAAGAGAAGAATCTCACGGAGAATGTTTCCTCTTATTTAAGAAAACCATGAGTGAATATGGAAAATTACAATTTCCATCCATTTTTCTTTCAAGAGACGAGGAATATAATCAAAATACTCTTTAGCATGGATAATTTAGGCAAATTATAAGGACACATAAGAAATTGATCAGGACTAGCCAAAAACAAATTTTAATTTATTTACAAGTTTGCCATTGAAAAAATTACTCAGGACTGGCTAGCCAACATGTAAGTATATAAGTCAACTTTTTATTTTTTTTGCTCTCCTCTCTTTCCTCACAAGAAGAAGAACAAGAACAAGAACAAGAACAACAAGAACAAGAACATCAATTTTTGCAAACCTAGTTTATTTTGATTTTTTGCTCTTTTCTAATTTCTCAGATCTCTTTCTCCAAACCAAACCCTACTTTATTTTTCTTCTTCTTGTTTGGGCATTATGGATGAAACCCTAGTTGTAGAAGAAATTGGGTTATCAAATCTATTAATCTATTAGTCTATTAACCAATTTTTCTTTATTAATAGAAGAATTATGCACGCAATCCTAGTTGTAGAAGAAAACTATGGAAAAAATCCTAGTTGTATAAAAATTGGGTTCATATCAGGACTGCCACAATTTCTGACAGTCCTAGAAGTATTGAGGACTGCCAGAAACTGTGGCAGTCTTAAAATAGACTCCATGTACAACATAACTGCCACAATTACTAGCAGTCCTAGAAGTAATGAGGACTGCCAGGAATTGTGTCAGTCTTGAAATAGACTCGATGTACAACAAGACTGCCACAATTACTGATGAGGACTGCCAGGCTGAAAGGGACATGCTCTACAACAGGACTGCCACAATTTCTGGCACTCCTAGACATATTGAGGACTGCCAGAAATTGAGCCAGTCCTGAAAGATACTTGCTGTACAGCAAGTTCCTTTCATAACTGCCACAATTTCTGGCAGTCCTAAAGTCGAAATTCTCGAATGAAAAAAAACATGTTAGGATTTATTTCAATCTTGATAATAGAGTAAAATATGCATTTTAGGGTTTATTTCCATGCATTCTTTGTGAGAAAAGAAGTATTTAACCTTTATTTCCATGCATTTAGGATTTATTTAATTTTTTGGGTGCCATCGAAATTGAGAAAGAGAAGGAAACTAGGATTTTGATGGAGATGGTGATGATGGAAATGGTGGAGAAGAAGAAGAAGATGTCACGTTCCAGAACCAGAATACTGGAGAGCGGGGGCGAACATAGCCAGCTACGTATATTGAAATAGAATACATCTCAACTATACGGTCACGGCTGTCTAGATATGAGGGTTTACTACAAGCCAACGGTCTCTTAAGGTCGAGCCTACTGTCTCAATCTCAAGCAAGTAATATAGTTACAAGATGTTTGACCATCAAATATACAATAAAAGGCGTCCCAGATATTACATATCAGCTGATCATGAAGCTAGTCGTACAAAATGCTAGGACTAGCAAGAGTTAAGTCATACATGATCAACCCTAGGATTTGTTAATCATGTTTACAGCCCGTAGGCAGACAGTAAGTAAATGCATCGAGCTAACAGGTGCTCGTCGGCTAAACGCCTCAAAAGAATAATTTACAATAGAGTGAGCGAAACAAAATAGAAAACCCACTCGTAGCCCGGGTTCCTTCTAGTCGCCACTATCGGGCTGGAGGTTCGGTAGATCCTCGGGTGCTGCTCCAAAATCTGGCCACACAAAACCAGCTGGGTCAAACCCCAGAAAGAGCAAGTGCCACAAAGGAGGCCACGAAATAAGAACAAAAGCCAGCATATCAGAACATAAGAAAAATGAAAGAAAAGTACAAGTAATAAAGAGCACGTCAGGACAATAAACGACTAGGGACGTGGAACCATTCCGAGAGCCAGATTACAACCCGTAAACCAAACAAGGACCGGGGTTGTAATCCTTTGCCTGAATAGCACTCTGTCTCCACCTATTTATTGTTTAATAATAAGTAAAACAGTCAAGTTCAAGAGTAGTCCGGTACTGGTACTAGACAAGACTTAGACAAGGCTGGACTCCATCCATTCACAATGCGGCCAAGCAATTATTACGGCTTACTACTTAACTAACTAGGGTTATCACAAGCCTTAATTACTAACAAGATGCAATGAGAATTTTCCAGTCCCAAGTCCTGCAGACCATCCAGTTATCCTTCCGCGGGTTGAGAGTATGGTTGGGTACATCGCCCCGGAGACGATATACCCTTAGGTGACTTAGAGGGTGCAACACATGACAGTGCGCTGGAAATGTGCTCTACTCGTCGGCAAGCTACAAGTCCAATTAAGAGCGCCCAGATAATGAGATTGCCTGTGACTGAAAATTCTCCATGAACTATAGTTTGATCTAGTCATTAGCCTAATCCATATTCAGTATGAATCCCTGACCGTGGGAACCAGGGAGTCACGTCCTAGACATGATGCAAGACAAGACAAGTGGATTGCACAAGCAAGCAAGCAGGAACACCCACGGTGTCAAGTTGATTATACGAGTCAAGTTAGCCGTCGCAACAGCATCAAGATAAATCATGTCAGGGTACTTGTCAGGAGTGCACCACGACGGGCCACTATCATGTCAGGTTGGTCATGTCAGGAGTGCACCACTACGGGTCACTGTCGTGTTATGCTAGTTCCTTGTCATACCATGCCATGTACAATAGTCATTCCAAACATATTAAGTAAAATTAAGTTCATGACAAAAGGTGTAAGGATATAAAATGGGCGTAAAATATCTAATAAAATATCAAAATACAGGGCTATAGAAGAGCCAAGCTTAAAGAAATAAAACCAAAACTCCAAGAGCCAATGGTTTGCGCAAGGGGTCAGGGGTAGGATTGCGCAGGGTGTCAGCTGCGCAGGATGCCAAGTGCGCAGGAGCACAGGGCGCAGGGGCAGATGGCGCATGGGCCAAGTGCGCAGGAGTGAACTGCGCAGGGGTGGAGTGCGCAGGAATGGACTGCGCAGGAGTGGAGTGCGCAGGAATGGACTGCGCAGGAGTGAACTGCGCAGGGGTGGAGTGCGCAGGAATGGTTGGCGCAGGCTGCGAAGTGCGCAGATGCGCAGGCAATGGATGGCGCAGGATGCAGACTGCGCAGGGGTCAAGCGCGCAGGAGCCGATGGCGCAGGGTTGGTTGCGCAATCGGGCAGCGGCCAGGCTGCGCAGTCAGCGACCAACGCTAAAGAGCGCGGCGCGGGGGTGGCTGCGCGGTCAGTGTTGCGCTAAAGAGCGCAGACTGTAGATCTTCTTCTCCAGGCCGAGAGGAACATCAAGAACACCCAAAATTCCTTTCTTTCATATCTTGGTCAAATCAAGGCCAAATCTAGATTTTCAAAGTTCTAACTTGAGTAAAATTGAATTCTCTTCCACATGGAAGCATCAAAACCCACAAAAATCCAACCAAAATAGATCAAAACCATGTAAATCCGAAAGTAGTTAAAACCTAGATCTAGAACAATGGAGACTCCAAATCACAAAATGCCAAGTTCTAATGTTGATCACCATGGCCTAATCTAGCTAATGAACAAATAAAATGTGGTTCTTATGTGGTGGCAAGGTGCACTTGCCTAGGGGTGGAGTGTTGTGTAGAGGAAGGAAGAAAAAGAAGATGGAGAAATAAATGAGAGAATAAAGAGGAGAGAGAAAAGTAGGTGGAGTTTTAATGAGGGTGAGTTGTGTTGTGTTGAGGGTGGAGTGTAGGTTAAAGTGCTCCAATGATGTTAAACCAAACCAAACCAAATCAAACCAATTCTCCTCCACAAAATAAACCAAGCCAGGTAAAACCCAATCGCGAGAACCAACATCTGCAAGTCAAGCTAATTACAAGTACATGCCAACATCCGAGAAAATAAATACAGGTCTGAAATACATGCAAGCTTGACAAAATACGTATTCCGAGATATGGGTGTTACAGAAGATGAGAAAAAAATAGGGTTTTGATGGATATGTGAGAATGTAAATGGTGGAGAAGAAGAAGATGGATAGAAGAAGAAGAAGAATGGAAATGAGTGAAATTTAGAAATGAGATTAATTTTTGGGGTTTGGGGGGAGAGGGGGTGGGGGGGGGGGGGGGGGGGGGGGGGGGGGTTGGAGTTTGGACAGCCCCCTGAGTGGAATATTTTGATAGCCCCGATCAAAATATTATGTGCCCTTATAATTTGCCATAATTTAGTCCTAATTTTTTGTAATAAATGCAGAAAATTGGGAAAGAAAATCCTTTCCAAAGTCCTGATTCCCCCAACCAAACATGGCTAAGATTGCAGGAGTGCCAACGGCCAGAACCATGCACCAAGATGAGGAAGGATGAAACGCAACAATTATCTACCAGTACACAATTTTACACTGTTATTCTATTCGAACTCGTGACTTGTGTGAAATTGCATGCTGATTTGTGAAAAGTTCTGCATCACAACTGCAATTATTTTGACAATATTTACATTTCACTAGCAGAAAATGATCAATTACATCAAAACTGGTCCAGTAACAACCTATTTCAAAATTTATTTTCCTATCTAACTGCAACCTGATTCTGCAGAAAATTTCTGCAACTACGACCATTTGCCTCTGGTGTTGGCCGATATCAATTCCCACAAACAGGCCCACCGAAGACCGGCCTCATGTAGGCGTCATCAAACTTCCTCCAGTATGCATGGATAGTGTCGGCTGATCTTTCTAGCAGCAACGATAAATTGCTCTGTCCTTCGGCGGGAGAGAGCAGTGGGAGTGTGGGTTCTTCTTTTGATGAGTTTGCTTTTGGATGACTACTGTTGCCATGTTTATGGTGCCGAAGCAAAAGACATCCATAAGTGGCTTTGTCAAGAATTCCAAAAACCTGAAAACAAACAAAAACAAATATCTGCTAATCTGAACCTGGTGATGAGGGTTATTTACACCAACCACCATTATATTTTATGGTTATTACACGGACCTCCCTTATTTTGAAAATAATTATACGGTGTTTTATGTTTACGTAAAGGGTTATTACACTAACCACCCTTATTTTGAAAATAAAACATAAAGCACAGGGGATGTCCATGTAATTATTTTCAATATAAGGAGGTCCGTGTAATACCCATAAAACATAGGGGAGGTTAGTGTAAATAACTCTGGTGATTAACATACACTTTGTTCTTTCCTGAGGAATAGGACATAAAGCAAGAAATCTGTATTCATGGTGCGGGCTCAGAAGCTAAGAGACGAGATAGATTTTTGAGATAACTTGTTTGATAGAAATGTGATTTCAAGAACCAGGAGTTCGTTACGTTGGTCATTGGGTTGAATCTTTGAGGTTCTCCACAACATATGATTGTAGATTGACCTGAAGGTGATTCTTGAGATAAATATAGATTTATGTAAGTCAGTATAGCAAACAGGGACTACTTCATAAACTATTAAGTGGTTAGATATTTATCTTAATATGAAGAGTTAGGTTCATAAAGCAACATGAAGATCGATGAGCTAATTTGCAACTAAATATCCTAAACTATCTCACGTATTTACAATTTGCTATCCTAAACTATTTTAATAGGCAAGTTAATACCTTGAACTTTTAACTTTTGCAAGTTAATACCGTCCATTAGACTGCCATCAAACTTAACGGTCTTGTGCCCATCACATGACCATTATGAACATTTTTGTCCTACAATTAAAAAGAAAAACCATATTGTCCTTTCTTTCCATATACTTGACCCTAAACCACTCTAACCCTAATTTTAACCTAATTGAGAATAGAGATGCTCGAAAAAGTGTCATACAAGAGGAGGAGGGGGAGGGGGTGGGGTGGGGCTGGGCGTTTAGGAGGTGGACCGGCAAGAATGGGGTCCGACAAGGGGAGATGAGTGGCCATGGGGGTTGTCTACGTATTGGAAAAGACGAGGAGAGAGGTCAACAAGGGTGGGGATGGGAGGAGTAAGACAAGGATAGAATAGTAATTTTATTTTTTCCTTTTAACAACATAGTGTAGCAAGTTGCAAAAACTTAGAAGTTCATGGTATTTAAATACCAATTTGAAAGTTTTGGATAACAAATTGTCAATTTTGATACTTTATGGTATCAAGTTGCAACTCGGGGATACATCATGGTATTTACTTGCAAATTAGCCATAATGATGAAAAAGAACTCAATGTAAAATACAGATGACCACATTGCTCAGTCTACTTTTGGAGGTCTACTGACCAAATTATGTCAAGGATGCATTGGTGTCAGTGCAATGGCCATTTTTAATTGCTAGTTAGATTACAAGTGAACTAAGTTGACATTGATTTGGAAGGATTATTACTATGAACTTTCATGGTCAAAGTTTTAAACTAAATCAAAATGTCAGGTTTGGGCCTTGTGCAGAAATGTTACCTAGAACTTTATTCTAAGTTGACCTAGCGTCTTAACTTTAAACTCAAGTTGGGAAGCCTATCAATGTTTCCACCCGAAACCACTCGCCCGTTTGAAGTATAAATGTTTAAAGCTTTTTCTAGTATCACCAATGACCTTCATGACTTTAAAACAAAATATAATTGAACTTTTATCAGTTGATTTCATGGACTGATTTGAAAGCATAATG
Organism: Iris pallida; assembly: GCA_029216955.1. Classification (NCBI taxonomy): domain Eukaryota; kingdom Viridiplantae; phylum Streptophyta; class Magnoliopsida; order Asparagales; family Iridaceae; genus Iris; species Iris pallida. The sequence continues at coordinate 4,971,594 of JANAVB010015398.1, read as the reverse complement.
CCTAAATCATTGAACCGAGGCGTTTCAGTGGCTATACTTTTTTTTTGAGAAATTCTTGTTTTGCTTGTGAACCGTGACAAGACCTATAGCGTAATTTACATTGGTCAAGTTCACAAACTAAAGCCTGAGATTTGTGGAAGCTAATTGTCAATAATCTACGAGCAAACTACCCTTATAGACATTTTGCAATTACCAAACTGAAGACAAGGCAGGGTTCGAGTTAACTAGCGGTTGCGAATTTGATCCTCGACGACAAAATGGATGTCTTGCAGGTATATTAAGGATCACAACCTTTGGGAGGGAGATAAGGATCACAATCTTTGGTAGATGAGCATAAACAATAGTCCTCTTGACTTTATCCAAAAAATGAAGAAAAAAATGACTTGAAAGTTTTTCTCAGATGTAGGGAGCAAGGGTTGAAGTTAAATCTCCAGTATAATTGATAATGGAGTCTCACCAACCCTGTGGTCTAATCTAGGGCTACCAGGAGGAAAGACTCGGTGATAGATTAGGTTCGGCATCTATGGTGGTACTGCAATAGCAGAATCTCAGAACAACAGCATTACTGAAGATGGGATATGGAAGCCATAGTTAAATCATGCAACATTGTAACTATCAGAAGAAATCCTGTTCTATAGAGAGGAGGCCTTCCGCTCGTGGCATATTGGTAAGACAAACTACCTTCATTTGAAATCATCTTGAAATGTGTAACTCCCGGGACGAGAAATTAGATGGAAAACAGGTGCGAACGAGATCAGAGGGTGTGAGCAAATTTTTTTTTTTGCACTGAACAACCTCAAGATCCACGAAGATCAAAATAACAATAGTAAACATATTACAATGCAAAAATAGAGAGAAAAGAAGATCTCCCGTTCTTTATTGCAAATGTGTTGCAATAGGGACAGAACGAGTTACAATAATCTAACGAAAGATGAAATAGAGAGAAGTTGCTGGGGTGTAAAAACATCGTTGCTCAAAGCAAGATTCGCCCCTCACGATCTGCTTCCAGGAACCAACAAGTTCGAAGAACTTCTGGAACGCTCGAAGTTACCTCTGTTCTGACTCCTCGAATTTTCTGGACGTGCAATGGCGGTAGCAACTCTCTCTCTCTCTCTGATTTCTATTTTTCGGATCTCTCCTCAAAGGAGGCCAGAAGAGAGTATATATAGAGAGAAAGAGGAAGCCCTAGCCGCTCAATCAGTTCTGAAAAGATCCCACAAAGATAGCCACGAATTAATTTAAAATCCCACAAAAATAGGATATGAATTAATTCGAATCAATCTTTCCAGTAACCAACTCAAGGCCATAACTGCCTGCGCGATCAACGGAGCCAATCACGCAGCAGCAGCAGCATGGCCACATAGCTGGATGGACATATGGTCGCATGAGCCGCATGGACCGTACGAGCCGCACGAGCGCATGGCCGCATGAGCACATGGCCGCATGAGCCGCATGGCCGTATAAGTCGTATGAGGCCGCAAGGATCGCATGGGCCGCATGGACCGCATATGCGTCCGCATGCATGCGACCGCGCATCAAGAAGCGCACAAAGCGCCTTGCGACGATGCTGACGTACTAAATGCAAAGTGTGCCAACAAAATGCCACATTACGCCTCATGAGCCCGAGTCCGAGTCGCTAAGCCCCTTTGGGGCTTAGCTCCAAAGGGTATAAATCCAAAAGAGTGACAAAAACATTAATGCTTTCTTCATGAAGTCTCAACCTTACCTCCTAGTAAAATATCCCACATGGTTCCCTCCTTAGGGTCACCACCCCATGTGCATCTCTCAACACCTCACTTGGTATTATATTGAGATACTCACTTGGATGCTTTTCCAATGTATGACTGTCTTTCTAGGTTTGAAAGAGAGCAAGCTCTTCTCAAGTCAAGGAAAAGCTCCAACAATCCCCCACATATCTCAATATATGGGTTTGAGCGTTCCCCACAGTAACTGTCTATTATGCATTAGGATAGATGTCACTGACGACTTGAATCTTCCCGCATGGGTTAAACAACAGTATGATACAAGAATGGACTAAGCCTTGAATTCTGTACTAGAGCTGCAATTCTTTCCACTCACATAATGTAGTCATATGTGCTTCTGGATGCACATTAAAGGTCCTGTGCCAGCCTGGTTTTGGTGTATGTATTTTGGGTGTCTACAAGTTTTCCAGCCTGGTTTTGGTGTATGTATTTTGGGTGTCTACAAGTTTACCCTCAAGAGACGGCCTGTATCTCTATCCATACACTCTAGGTGAGTTCTTTTAAAGAGTCTTTGGCATGAAGCCTTGCGCTTCCGTGCGGTGCTACGCCGCTATGACATGGCTTAAAGCCGAGGCTTTATCCCTGACTGGGTACCTCATCGTAGAGTCATACTACTGTAGCATGAGGTCACAAGCCTTTTTGTAGTACCAAACTACCCAGCATGAAGTCATGCGCTTCTGTGCGGTGTTACGCCTCTATGACATGGCTTACAAAGCTGAGGCTTTGCCCTACCTGGTACCTCTTCGTGGTGTCATGCCACTGTAACAATGAGGACACTAGCCTCTTTGTAGTACTGTCTACCACTCTTTATTTATACTATACAACATTAGGCTACCTGCCTATAAGCGATGCTACACCGCAGTGACATGGCTCGCTAAGCCGAGACATTACCCCTACCTGGGAACCTTATTGTGGTGTCACCCCACTGTAGCATGGAGTCCATGAGCTCCTTTGTAGTGCTGCGCTACCGTGCTTCCTGTAAAGCACAACAGACATTCACTCTGTTTGAGAACTCATTAAGGCGTCGAAGCCATCCTCTCCACAGGACTTGTTCTCCGCAGAGAACAATAGTAGACAACAGTGGTTGTGGGTGCGTATTCCTTCCATGTCCCTCAGGACTATGTACCCACTGTTACCTGATATTTTCCCAATCAGTGGTCCTCCCTTGAACCAAAATCTAGATGCCTAGTAGATTTTTCTTTGAACAATAGCATAAAATTTTATGGTAGGATTACACAGATACAATATCAGAATGCCTTCAAGCCCATTTTTCTTGCTGAGTCATCGACCAGCTGGCGCTTGAGGCCCTTTGTGAACGAATCCGCCAGTTTCTCCTGACTCCGAATGTCAATTACAACAATAGTATCCCTCTTGATGAGATCGTTTACTGCTCTGTGCTTCAGCCGCACAGTTCTTTCTTTCCGTTGAAGAGGTCATTCAATGCCACTACTGCAGTCGCCTGGTTGTCACAGTATATCGGTACCGCCGGTATCTGAGCCCCAACCACTGGAAGATCATACATGAGCTCCCGAATCCAATCTGCTTCATCTGCTGCAGCTTCTAGTACATAGAACTCAGATTCTATAGAGGAACGAGAGAGTATAGTCTGCTTCTTCGACTTCCATGATATAGCAGCTCCACCCAAGGAAAAGACGTATCCACCTGTGGATCTCTCGCTCTCCACCTCTGAACACCAGCTAGCATCACTGAAGCCTTCTACTACTGTTGGATACCCGCTGTAGTACAGTGCATATGACTGAGTCTTCTTGAGATATCTCATTACCCGCTTCACAGCTTTCCCGTGCTCAATACCTGGGTTGCTCGTGAACCGACTCAGCATTCCCACGACGAAATCTATGTCAGGCGTTGTTGCAGTAGTAGCGTACATCAAGCTCCCGATAACACTAGAATACTCCAGCTGCTTGATGCTTTCTTTTGAGTTTGGCTTCAGCTTCTAGTCACACCTGTATGACGTAACGATCCCTGGAAGATTCTGATACCCGTAGCGTGTGAGCATCTTCTCAATGTAGTGAGATTGTGACAGCGCCACTCCAGTATCTGTTCGGATAATCTTTATGCCTAAGATTACATCAGCATCTCCCAAGTCCTTCATACTGAACTTGGTCGAGAGGAACTTCTTTGTCTCTGTGACACAGCCTACATCCGAGCCTAAGATTAGCATGTCGTCCACGTACAGACAAACGATGACTCCTCTTCATCAGAGAACTTTTTGTAAACACATTTGTCTGTTTTGCTGTAGCCATTTGATTTAGTGACATTGTCAAACTTCTCATGCCACATTTTGGGAGCCTGCTTCAAACCGTACAGGAATTTCATCAACTTGTAGACTTTGTCTTCAAGACCTTTGACGACAAATCTATCTAGCTGTTGCATGTAAATCTTTTCGGTCAGCTCACCATTAAGGAATGCTGTTTTTACATCTATCTGATGTATCACCAACTTATGTATAGCTGCTAGAGCGATTAACATTCTAATGGTGGTCATTCGTGCTACTGGAGCGTACGTGTCAAAGTAGTCTATCTCCTCTTTCTGAGAAAACTCCTTGGCTACCAGCCTGGCCTTGAACTTGTCAATAGTTCCATCTGTCTTCATCTTTTTCTTGAAGATCCATTTATATCCGATGTATTTTGCTCCTTCAGGTAGATCTACTAACACCCATGTGTTATTGGAGGTGATAGAGTCAAACTCGTCATTCACTGCCTCATTCCAGAAGATAGCATCTCTGGTCTTCATCGCCTCATCATAGGTAAGCGGATCTGCTTCCACATGATAGGTGACAAAGTCATCTCCGAAGTCTTTCAACCTCTTCACTCGCTTAGCTGACGGCTCTGCGAGTTCTGGTTCAAACGTTGTTTCATCAACAACAGCTTCTTCTTGGACTACTACATCGTTGGAAACCTCAGCTTCCTTTGCACCATCATTATTCTCCGGAATATCCGCGAGAACAATATTTTTGTGCAATGCAAATTTGTCTTCAAAGTACTCTGCGTCACGAGATTCGATGACATGGTTAGACTCCAAGTCAAAGAACCTTCGAGCATCACTCTTCTCGGCATACCCCAAGAAGATCGTTTTTGTAGTCCTTGTTCCGAGCTTCTGAATCTTCAGATCCGGAAGCTTCACATATGCAAGACACCCCCGCACTGAATTATATTCAAGTTGGGTTTGACTTTGAACCAGAGTTCATGAGGAGTAATATCAGAAGTTGCATACGGCACTCTGTTCAGAATGAATGTGGCCGTCAATGCAGCTTCTCCCAAAAAATACTTTGGAAGACCCGCAGTCAACAACATTGAGTTTATCATTTTTGTCAACGTTCTGTTCTTCCTTTCTGCTACTCCGTTGGACTGAGGAGAATACGGAGCAGTAGTCTCGTTGATGATTCCATGTTCTTTGCAATACGATACAAAATCATGAGACCGATATTCTCCTCCTCGATCACTCCTCAACCTCTTGAGTTTTTGTCCAGTTTGCCTTTCAGCTTCAACCCTGAACTCCTTGAACTTCTCGAATGCTTCGTCTTTAGTCTTGAGCAAGTAGACGAATGTGTACTTTGAGAAGTCATCGATGAAGGTTATAAAGTACTTCATCCCGGCCTTCGTGGAGAATTGTTTGAACTTTGAAGTCACAGATATCGGAGTGCACCAACTCCAGAAGATCTGTGCTTCGATTGACCCGATAAAAGGGTTTCCTAGTGATCTTTGTCTGAGCACACACTTCACACTTCTCCACCTTACCCCCACATTTGGAGATAAGTCCTAGACTAGACATTTTGTTAATCCTTTTACAATGGACATGTCCTAGTCTACTATGCCACAACTCAAGAGTATAATCAGAATTGGAGAGAGCATTAATATTCTCTAACTCGGTTACAAGCTGAAGCTTAAACATTCCTTTGGTATAGAAAGCTTTTCCGAAGTACATCCTTTAAGAGACATCACCATCTAGCCAGCGTTGATGTCCATCCTCAGGCCTGCGTTGCAGAGCAGGCCTCCAGAGATCAAGTTCTTTGCAAACATAGGAACATGCTTCACACCTTGAAGCATCAGAGTTTTCCCGGAGGTCAGTTTCAGCTCCACCGTCCCGATCCCTTGAACTTCAGCTTGTGCCTGATTTGCCACCATAACCTTTTCATAGGTTTGCTGGTATGTTATGAACCATTTCTTGCTCGAGCAGACGTGGCAGGTGGCACCAGTGTCGACCCACCAGTCAGAGTTAGCCCCCACCGAAGTGACCTGAGCAATCATAACAATACTGTCAGTAATCATTGAAACCTTATTAGGCTCACCTTACTGTGATTGCTTGGGCTTGGATCTGCATTCACTTTTGTAGTGGCCCTTCTTGCCACAGTTAAAGCAAGTCACATTTGATTTGGGCTTCTGCTTTTTAAAAGAAGGTTCCTTCACTTTCAGATTAGTGAAGTCCTTCTTGTGGTGAGAAGCCGCTTGCTTCCCTTGGACTCCCTTGTCTGCACTAAGTTGGCCTTGGCTAACTGCTTAGACAGAGCATCCACCTTCTGTTGAGCCCTTATCTGGTCTTCAACATGGATTTCTTGCAGGAGATCTTCCGGACTGATCTCGAGTTTCTTCTTGTGCATGGTCGCATAGATCTTGCTCCATCCAGGAGGGAGTTTGGAGACTATCCCTCCAACGACGAACTTGTTCTCCAGGGGCATATTTTCGTCGTCCAGTTTCTGACGAAGTTTCAGAAACTCCTTCACCTGAGGAAGCATCGCCTTCTCGTCTTCAAAGAGCCACTTGTGATATTTTTTGACGATAAATATCTTGTTTCTGCTCTAATCGTCTTCATACAGTTTCTCCACAGACTCCCAGATTTCTCTGGCCATCACTTTCTTGGAGTAGGATTCTGTCAGAGAATCTTCCATGGAGTTGAGAATAAGCAGCCTGCAAAGGTTGTTTTCTCTCCTCCACTTCATCTGCTTGATAGTTGCAGCGACAATCCTGGTTGCGTTGCCATCCTCTAGAATGATCGGTTCGTCCTCTGTCAACACGTGATCAATATCCACGAGTTGAAGGTTGAGGCTAACCTTCCTCTTCGAGATCTGGTAGTGCTCTCCATCGAACTTCTCTAACTTGTTAAAGATAGTATCGAGAAGAGAAGCATGGGAGTTTTCCATTTGTCTAATCTTGCTTTAAGATTGTAACTCCCGGGGTGAGGAATTAGATGGAAAACAGGTGCAAACGAGATCAGAGGGTGTGAGCAAAAAAAACTTTGTACTGAACAACCTCAAGATCCACGAAGATCAAAATAACAATAGTAAACAGATTACAATACAGAAATAGAGAGAAAAGAAGATCTCTCGTTCTTCCTTGCAAACGTGTTACAATAGGGACAGAACGAGTTATAATAATCTAACGAAAGATGAAATAGAGAGAAGTTGCTGGGTGTAAAAATACCATTGCTTAAAGCAAGATTCATCCCACACGATCTGCTTCTAGGAACCAGCAAGTTCGAAGAACTTCTGGAACGCTCGAAGTCACCTCTATTCTGACTCCTCGAATTTTCTGGACGTGCAATAGCGGCAGCTGCTCTCTCTGATTTCTATTTTTCGGATCTCTCCTCAAAGGAGGCCAGAAGAGAGTATATATAGAGAGAAAGAGGAAGCCCTAGCCGCTCAATCAGTTCTGGAAAGATCCCACAAAGATAGCAACGAATTAATTTCAAATCCCACAAAAATAGGATCTGAATTAATTCGAAATCAAGTTTGAATCAATCTTTCCAGTAACCGACTCAAGGCCATAACTGCCTGCACGATCAGCGGAGCCAATCACGCAGCAGCAGTAGCATGGCCACATAGCCGCATGGATATATGGTCGCATGAGCCGCATGGTCCGCATGAGCCGCATGGACCGCATGAGCGCATGACCGCATGAGCCGCATGAACGCATGGCCGTATGAGCCGGATGAGCGCATGAGCCGTATGAGTGCATGGCCGCGTGAGCCGCATGAGCGTATAGCGCATGAGCGCATGGCCGCATGAGCCACATGAGGTCGCATGGATCGCATGGGCCACATGGACCGCATACGAACCGCATATGCGTCCGCATGCATGTGACCGCGCATCAAGAAGCGCACAAAGCACCTTGCAACGACGCATGAGCCGCATGGACCGCATGAGCCGCATGAGCACATGGCCGTATGAGCGCATGGCCGCATGAGTCGCATGACCGCATGAGCGCATGAGCCGTATGAGCGCATGGCCGCATGAGCCGCATGAGCGCATGGCCGCATGACCTGCATGAGGCCTATGAAGTGCAAAGTGCACCAACAAAATGCCACATTACGCCTCATGAGTCCGAGCCCGAGCCCGAGTCCGAGTCAGAGTCGCTAAGCCCCTTTGGGGCTTAGCTCCAAAGAGAATAAATCCAAGAGAGTGACAAAAGCATTAATGCTTTCTTCATGAAGTCTTAACCTTACCTCCTAGTAAAATATTCTACATGGTTTCCTCCTTAGGGTCACCACCCCATGTGCATCTCTCAACACCTCACTTGGTATTATATTGAGATACTCACTTGGATGCTTTTCCAATATGGGACTATCTTTCTAGGTTTGAAAGAGAGCAAGCTCTTTTCAAGTCAAGAAAAAAGCTCCAACAATTTTTCACATATCTTAATATATGGGTTTGAGCATTCTCCACAGTAACTGTCCATTATGCATTAGGACATAGCACCGAGGAAGCGTGTTGGTGGTTGCAAAGCTCAAAGGTCATATTCCAAGCAATTGTACCAACACAAGTGTGGCCACTAGAGCCACTTTGGTAACATGCTAAACGATTCTCTTTAAATGGTTTATATTTGTTGAATCTAGCATATTTTTCTTGATGTCTTGCCACTAGCTCACATTGACATCCTTTAGTTACTTATTATATAAATCAATGTGAGATATAATACTAGCATCTTTAGTTAATTTTCTTATTATTTCTTTTATCTAGCATGACAAGTTACTTAGCTTAAATGATTAGTTCACACTATGTAGTTTATCACTCATTTTCTATTAGTGTGACATATTTATATATGCATGCTCGTTATTCTTAATCCTTATTTATAAAGCATGCATATCACTCTAGTCCATAGGACCTTGGTTTTGATTTGAGTTAATATGACTTTAACTCTCCGTCTTTAAAAGTTTTGAGATATTTACTTCTTATCGATTTGTATTTAATGTCATATTTATCTTAATCGGTATTTGTGAATATATGTGTTTAGCACAAGCTTCTTATCACTTGACAAGTATACACTTATACTTCCATTTTAACCTTGTGCTTTGTGCTTACATAATATATTCATTATTGATTTTCATGTTTTATTTTTGATTAAACCTCTTATGAATCAATTATGTATTTGCCTAATAAAGCCATTTATAAGTGCTTTTGAATTTGTGATAGTTTTTCAATCATTCATTAAGGATACATGACTATATTAAATGTAGATCATGTATTTATTGATATCTATTTTTGTATAAATATCTTTATGTGGGCATATAAGCTAAGCTCAAGTTTCATTTTTTTTGAAGAGTATCTATTCATACTTGTGCTTACCTCATACTTTAGCTATTGATTCTTTTGACCAAATTTGTGTTATCTCTTCTTGAATCAATTAGCTTCTTCCTTAAAGTCTTCTTTTGATGATATCTTATTGGCTTTTATTTGTTGACTTTATGGATACATGCCTTTTAATTGATTTTTGATCTTTTCATGTATGCCTATTTGTGATATATATATATATATATATATATATATATATATATATATATATATATATATATATACTAACTTCTGATATTAATTTGTTTTACTTCTTCAAGTTAGAATGTTGAGAGAAAATGTTTATTAGTGTCTTGTTCATGACTTTTATGTAAGTTCTTTTAAGAATTGTTTGGTTTTATACTTTTACCTTACTTGTTAAAATCATCGTACTTATTAGTGCACGTTTTAAGCATGTATCTTCTATATATTTATCTCCATAAGTGCATTATAAAAATGTTTGTTTTGAAAATACTCTTAGCAAATTTTGATGATCATTCTTTCATTATTATTTGGGTATTTACCTTTCTTATACTTAGGGATTTTTAGATTTTGATGTTGTTTGATGATACTGCATATATTCCTTTAAATCTAAGTTCTTAAAAAGTAAAGAACATTTTGGGAACAAGCCGAAAGGGTCCTTCTGTCATACAGGTGTAAATAGCCTGAAGCGACACGGTGTACTAGTCTTCGGACTACCGCTAGCTGGGAACCGGCCCCTACAGCTAACCCAAAATGATCAATACTTTATAGACTTAAGATTTATTAAGGTCTACTTGCAACCATTATCTAGTTCTGGATCCATTTCTAGACTTAAGATTTATAGACTTATGCTTTATAGACTTAAGATTTATTAAGGTCTACTTGCAACCAGAATACATCATCATATCTAGTCCTATATTTTGAGCTATAAATATTTTATTATTATTGCCCAATGATGTTTTTGTAGCACATGAGAATACATATAATTGATATATCATACTTCTCATGTCTTTAGCTACTATGGTTTGAGATTTTGCGTTGAGATTTTCCATTTCTAGAGAATACACTTTCATAATGGCTATAATTTTGCATTCTCTAGATCAATCTATTATTTCATTATCTTGGGTTAATCTCAATACTTGGCAAAGAGATTTGTTTCATTGTGTTTTCAGGAATATCCTTTTAGCCTCATTTTGAGAAGAGCATAATTCTTTTATGAGAAATTTTGAGTGGCACCCCACTTTTATTTACCATATTTACAGTGCACCCCACAAGTTTACAATAATGTAAGGTACCCCCCACTTTTCACGTTTTCCGTCCAATATGGACGGTCAACTGGGTTGACCCAATTTTTTGACAAAAATACCCCCGACCTCTTGTCTTCTCCACCGTGTCTCTCGCGCCCCCCTCGACGCTGTCCCCCCCTCCCCGACCTCGCCGCCCCCGTCCCCGACCTTGCGGCCCCCCCCTCTCCGACCTCGCCGCCCCCCAGTGCCTCCCTCCTGACGCGATCCTCCAGCCCAAAGCCCGTCACCAAGCTCTCCTTCCCCATGGCCATGGCGGAGCTGAAGACCTGCATCCTCTCCTCACTCTCCAAGCTCTCCGACCGCGACACCCACCAGATCGCCGCCGCCGACCTCGAGGACGCCATAAAAGCCCTAACCCCGACCCATCCGAAAGCCTTCGCCATCCTCCTCGGCTGCCTCCTCCAGGACTCCCCCTTCGACTCCTCCTCCTCCCCCGTCCTCCGCCGCGAGTCCCTCCGCCTCATGTCCCTCCTTGCCTCCACCCACACCGCCGCCGCCGCGGCCCACCTCCCGAAGATGGTCGCGCACGTCGTGCGCCGGCTCAAGGACCCGGGATCCGACTCCTCGGTGAGCGACGCGTGCCGGGACGCCGCGGGCGTGCTCGCGGGGCTGTACGTCAAGGGGGAGGATAACGGGGCGGCGGCGGTGGGGGTGTTCGTCAGGCCGCTGATGGAGGCGATGGGGGAGCAGAGCCGCTCCGTGCAGGCCGGGGCCGCGACATGCCTCGCACGGGTCGTGGAGTGCGGCGGTAGGGAGAATGTGGGTGGAGCGGCTTTCGGCGAGGTCGGGGAGGGGGGGGCGGCGAGGTCGGGGAGGGGGGCGACGCTAGGGCCCGGCGAAGGGAGGCGGCAGAGGCACGCCGACGGCGGGGAGGGGGCAGACACTGAAAACACATGAGGAGATACGGGAAATAAGACAGGGGTATTTTGGTCCAAAAAAAATGGTCAAAGGGGTTGACCGTAAGTTATGAACGGAAACCGTCAAAAGTGGGGGGTACCTTACATTATTGTAAACTTGTGGGGTGCACTGTAAATATGGTAAACAAAAGTGGGGTGCCACTCAAAATTTCTCTTCTTTTATTTAAGTTATCCTCTTGCTCTTATCCTTGCTCAGCAAAGAGTATATAAATCATTTTGATCATTCAAAATATATTACCCGTATTGTGAACTCTATGCTTAAGCATGTATCTTTAGTGTTAGTGACTTAAGATTTAATGAGCACATTTATCTTGTTAATGGCCTACCTCATTAATCTTAATTAGTTATGTAGCTTGCTTATTTGCGATGTATTGTTAAGTTACATAATTTTTGTTCACTTTCACTCATCCAACTATTTTCTTGAATTTCAATCTATATGTAATATGCTAGTTTACAAAAACATGATTTATGAATTTTCTTGATGAGATTTGTAATCTATTTTAGATATATATGTTTGGTCTCTAAAATTAGTTTGACAAATTTTTTTTATTTAAATCTTGTTTCCATTGAGGTTTGTGATTCATCGCTTTAACTTTCTTCCATACTAGTCATTGGTAAGCATCTATTAAACTTCTCTCATCTTTTGAGTCATGATTTTATCATATTATCAGATTACATCTCTTTAGATTAAATCTGTAATAATTTAAATGAGATTGACTTTTTCTTTCCATATTTTTCATCGATTTGTAAGATTTTATTATAAATATGGATTTCGGATTTTCTCTTGATAAGATTTGTTGGATCATGTTTACTTTTATTGATAAATGATCCTAATGGTTGAGTAGTCCTATATTATCTAATTATGTGGTTATCAAGTTAATTTATTACTCTACTTTGACTACTCATGGATTATCACATATGCTCTTCGCTATTTGAACTTCATTGGTTTCACATTTAGTATTAGCAAGGTTGGATTATTACCTATTGATGGGTACATATGTGGTAAAACATACATAGTCCATACAAAGCAATAAATTGGTTGATCATTTCTTAATTAGATAATCATGGACATGATATTTGAGCTTTATTTTTTTTTGTATTTTTGAGCTATATTTTGACTTTCATCATGATTGATTTAATTGATTTTATTCCTTTTCATGATAACATTTTTCTCAAAAGGTAACATGCATTGATCTATCATATTTAAATATGAGATTCTTCTACATAGGCTAATGTATGTCATCTTTTGATAAAATGTGCTTAATTAAAATATTATTTTGATCGTTCATCTTTAGTGACTATTAATTGGATATCTCTTCTAAAGATGACATTATTCGTTTTATGACGATTTTATAACTTTATATGCATTGAGCAAGGAGAAGAAATCAATAGTTGATTTACCCCTAGATCTTGAAGTTATCATTTTTTTTGTAAGTGCTTTGGAACTAGATACGCATATTTTAAGGGAGAGCAAATAAATTGGTTCAATTCATTTATACCCTTTAATATGTCGTATACCTAGTTCATCATTCATCCATATTTTTATCATTATTTTAGTGATTGAGGTTATGATACTATTATTTTGTGAAAGGTTTATGAGAGTATATGCAATTGTTTTCATCATATTATCTCTCTCTTTTATATGAGTCATCTCGTTAATATTAACTTTCGTATCTTATCTTGATGACTATTGTGCTTTTATTGATTTGGCTTTTCTTGTTGAGGACTTACCCAAAATTTATTATTTTATCTATATTGAGGGGGAGCATTCAAGTCAACTGAATTTCTCTTTCTCAAACATTTTTTCTTCTTTACCTTCATGTTTATCTAAAGGGTATTCATATAGCATGATAAGGTAATTGAGTTCAAATGCATGTATTTTGGATAAGCAAATAGATTTGCAAATAATGAGATTATTTTATATCAATTGCTTTATTTTACATTGATCATTCGTTTATTTTGTTCCACTATTTATCTGTGGACAATTGTGACTATCATAGTTTCATTGGTCAATGTTTCAAGTTTAGTTATTTCAATTTATCTCAAATTTATTTATTTCAATATTTCAATTGGTATTTTTCTTCTTTGATATCTATTATTTGCAATTATCTAATCCCTATGGTTTTTGACTGAATTTTTTTCATAATTCTCTTCCAAAACTAGAGCACTATTTCATATCATATATGTTTTTGGATGTCTTTCTTGGATTTCATGTTGGTAAACTATCTATTGATTATTTTCAAATTCTTTTAGTTTTACCAACTATTTATGTTTTGATAAGATATTTTCTATTTGGCACTCTACATTTGGTATGTAGTTTCTATACTTGTCTTTACACACTTCTTCCATTGTTCTTCATTTAGTATATCTTGATCATGATTGTCTATGCCTTCCTCCTTTACTTACCTTTGAGTTTGTTTTATCTCTTATTACGGGGGAGCTTATTTTTTGATCATGTCAAAGGGGGAGAAATAAGTTTAAGTTAGCACACAATCTTCTAGTAGTATGTGTTTATTAGTGATACATGCATCTATCGTATCTGTCATAAACTTAACCGATTTGCCATAATAAAAAAGGGGGAGATTGTTAGCCCAATGATTACATCATATTTTTTGAATATGGCTAATTAATTAAGTTTAACATAATGATGCTACTAATATTCATATACTCACTATCATGTTGTTACTTAAACTTAGCATTGTCTTAATTGTCCTATATCATATTGACATGCTTGTATCGTACTGGAACATATTTTGCTCGCCTAACATGTATTTGTAGACATGCAGTAAGCATGATCGAACATGATCAAACCAGGACATAGACAATAAAAATTAATGATGGACCAAAGACGGCGTCATGCAAAAAGATTTCTCCGAACCGCCTAGCGACCTATCCGGGGCCTCGCATCGGGGGTTCCGCTGCCCGGTCAGCGGACAAGGGTCGAGGGGGCAGAGCCCCCCGTAGGGGGTTCGGGGGCGAAGCCCCCGAAAGGTATTCAGATTTCCAGATCTGCTTATCTTTGGACGATTGCTATCAAGGAAAAAGACGTCTTCAGGTCGGCTCAAATATCAGAAGAAAAGGCATCATCAAAGGGCTCTTGGTTTTCCTATTTGTTCCAAGTCTGTAATCTTCAATTTATTGAGTCTAGGAGAATGTGTACGTTGAGTCGCACCGTGTCATCTTAACCCCTAGATATATCTCTCCAAGCTCTACCATACAAACAGACCAATTCCTGAACCGAGCCCAAGCTCCACCAAGCCCATAGGCCCAAAGGTCATTCTGTCACCTAGGGGCAGAGTTCGGGCCAAACTCTGCCCCCACACAGAGTTCGGGCCGAACTCTGTCCCCTGATTTTCAGCACCCTGATTTTTAGGGCCTGCTTGGTACAAGCTGTCCAACGTTCAAAAATTTGAATTCTTGGGGCAGAATTCGGGCCGAACTCTGCCTCCCCAGAGTAGTATAAATAAGGCTTGATTTCTCTTATTTCAAATCATCTTTCTATCTCTCACCTTCAAATATTCAAGCTTTCTAAGCTCTACTACTCAAAGCCTTATTCTTCCATATCTCCTAAGCCACAACTCTCCTTAGCCCAAGGTGCTCAGTACGATATCAGCTAGAAGTTGTGTGCAAGAGTGAAAGAAAAGTCACTTGGAAAATTTCAAGTTTCGCCACCTGCGAATCTTTAAGAAGTTGGCGTGCTCTTCTGAGTAAAGGCACGTGGTTGTACACTATTTCACAAATAGTGGATTTCAATCCTGAGCTAGAGTTCTCAGGCCTGGAATAGTCCTCCACGAGAAAAACTAGGTTAAAACTGCTGTGTTTGCGTATGCTCTTCTGATCTTTATTTGCTTCCGTATTTCTCTCTGATTTATTTACTATCTTAATAGTTGTTTTGTGGAGGTAATATAGAGTTAATTTTTATTCTGTGATTATCGACACAAACTCTATTCACCCCCCTCTAGAGTTGCCTACACTGTTCTTCAAAAACACCGTTGCTTAAAGCAAGATTCGCCCACACGATCTGCTTCCAGGAACTAGCAAGTTCGAAGAACTTCTGGAACGCTCGAAGTCACCTCTGTTCTGACTCCTCGGATTTTCTGGACGTGCAATGGCGGTAGCAGCTCTCTCTATCTGATTTTTATTATTCGGATCTCTCCTCAAAGGACGCCAGAAGAGAGTATATACAGAGAGAAAGAGGAAGCCCTAGCCGCTCAATCAGTACTGGAAAGATCCCACAAAGATAGCCACGAATTAATTTCAAATTCCACAAAAATAGGATCTGAATTAATTCGAAATAAAATTTGAATCAATCTTTCCAGTAACCGACTCAAGGCCATAACTGCCTGCGCGATCAGCGGAGCCAATCATGCAGCAGCAGCAACATAGCCACATAGCCGCATGGACATATGGTCGCATGAGCCGCATGGTCCGCATGAGCCGTATGGACTGCATGAGCCGCATGAACGCATAACCGCATGAGTCGCATGAGCGCATGGCCGCATGAGCTGCATGAGCGCATGTCCGCATGAGCCGCATGAGCGCATGGCCGCATGAGCCGCATGGCCACATGAGCGCATGAGGCCACATGGGCCGCATGGACCGCATATGCGTCCGCATGCATGCGACCACGCATCAAGAAGCGCACAAAGCGCCTTGCGACGACGCATGAGCCGCATGAGCGCATGGCCGCATGAGCGCATGGCCGCATGAGCCGCATGAAGTGCAAAGTGCGCCAACAAAACGCCACATTATGTCTCATGAGCCCATGAGCCCGATCCCGAGCCCGAGTCCATGTCCGAGTCCGAGTCCTTAGCGACAAAGGGAATAAATCCAAGAGAGTGACAAAAGCATTAATGCTTTCTTCATGAAGTCTTAACCTTACCTCCTAGTAAAATATCCCACATGGTTCCCTCCTTAGGGTCACCACCCCATGTGCATCTCTCAACACCTCACTTGGTATTATATTGAGATACTCACTTGGATGCTTTTCCAATGTGGGACTATCTTTCTAGATTTGAAAGAGAGCAAGCTCTTCTCAAGTCAAGGAAAAGCTCCAACAAAATGGTTTCAGAAGTCTACTGGGGGCAGATTAGTATGATGTCATCTTGTGCTCTACTATAATGCTCCATTAATGAATTCCACTCTAACCATCTTTTATAATTTGAAACAAACTAGTTTCTGTTCTATTGTTCTGATATTTCATTTTACCTATCTCAAAATTCTTATTTCAGGTTCCATCATTTTTATACTAATTTCTTTTCTTAATTATTTTGTTAGCATTAAAGAGGACATGGGCTTTAACATAGCCAAATGGAAGATGATTCAAACAGCCGACCCCAAAATTTGGGATAAAGGCTGTGTTGTTGTTGTTGTTTCTTTTCTTAACTAACCAACATTCTGACCCTATGGATGGCTCTACTCTTATAGAAGTCAAGACTCACCTCTACATTTGAGATTTTCCTTCAACTTTATATACTTGGTCCTAATTGACTAATAGCAAAGCCGTACTGATTCTGTTCATTGACCCTATCATAGTCGATGACAAAATAACTACTGCACAGAATGAAAAAAGAAAGAAAGCTCTACCAGTTAATTCTGGAAGAAGAAATGCTTACAACGACTACGACATACCAGAGTACTGAAAAGCACAACAACTAATGTGCTGGTGATCATTGTTGCATGAACTGGATTCCATGTGACTCCTGAATATGTGAACTGCGGAGAAACAAGTAATATTGGTGAAAAGCAACAAAGAATCTCTTTCAACTGTAAGAAGTCAAATGCAGGAATAATTTTTTTTCTTTTCATGCTGTAATCTAATTGGTAGACACCTGTTTAAATGCCAAAGCAATTGAGACAGCTCCCCTCATAAGACCAGCCCACCAAATTATGATCTGTAAACATACATTGAGAATGAAACGATATTTTCTTTCTGAGAACAAGAATGTTTACGCAACAGAAGGGTCGAACTTGAATGAAATATTTAAAGCACAAGTAGCACAAATGATGGAGACACGAGGATTTTGACCTGACGGTTGAATGTGATTGATGAACTTCCAGCATTTGAGCTGATGTAGTTGGATAGAGCAGAGAGAGGAAACACAAAAGCAGCTCTTCCAAGCTGTAGTAGTTCAATTAAGACACCGTAAATGCCAAAGGACGTCTTCAAACTATTAAATGGCAATTCATCATCTTTCAAGACAATTCAAAATTATCTGTATGCTACAAAAAAATGTTTCTGCAAAAACACAACAAATGGTTCATTTTCTTTTATCTAGTAAAATTGCTGAATAAAAGAGTTTGGGAAAGCTAACTATTAGATCTATTATTTAAGAAACTTTTGGCAGCCTGGCTTCCTATACTGCTTAAGAATAAACATTATGATGTGGAATTTTACAAAAACTTGCAGTTGGTAATACTTGTGATTCAAAGTGTGTCATTAAGTTGAACTTGCAGACAACAGGCCAGAATAAGAGATGGTTCAACGTAAGATCTTCATTGTTCTTCACACCTTTTTCCTATCAACGTGTGGTTATCTATGAAGTATTGAAAGTTTTTGTCAACACGCCGAACAAACTTTTACAATCACTTGTAAACATAATTTCTTCCTCTGTGATTTGGTTCAACATGTAAGACGGGGATGCAACAGATATTAGAAACCAACTTCCATTGAGTAAGATGAGGCTCGTCTTTTATTTCTTCTGAAAGCAAGAGACTGAACTTTTAGAAGTTGAAGTTCATGCAAGAAAAGGTTAATATTTCAAAATCCCACTAGACTAAAAAATTAGAACAATGAGGATGGACACTAAGAAGCTTTTTAGAAATATAATATAAAGACAGGACTTTGACCAAAGTTAATTCTACGGAGAATTGCTCCAGGTGGATTTATATTATAGCGTTTGGAGCTTGAAATACGAAGGAGACTCTGCCAAAGGAGACTTCGTGAAGATATCGTCTATCAGATCACCGGTCCTCACGTGGTGAAACTTTATCATCCCCTTTTCATATTCATCACGGACAAAGTGAATGTCGATTTCAATGTACTTTTTTTCTTTAATAAAATACATGATTGATAGCAATATGGATAGCAGATTGGTTATCACATCACATATTTGCTGCTTTAGATCCTGCTTCTTCTCCCATCTCTTATACAAAATGTTTTAAAAATAACACATCTGCTGTCCCATGAGCAATGGCTCGATATTCTGCTTTCGAACTTGATTGTGCTATCACACTTTGGTTCTTGCTCTTCCATGATACCAAGTTTCCGTCAATAAATACCGAGTAGCCAGATGTAGACTGTCTATTCGTCAGGCTTGTACCCCAGTCAGATTGGTAAAGCATTCAACATGAGTATGTCCATGATTCTCCATCCGAATTCCTTTTTCTGGATTCTGGACTAGATAGCGCATAATTCTGAGAATTGTCTGCCAGTGTGGAACTCGTGGAGAATCCATAAATCTACTTGCAACAGTTATGGCGAAGGAAATGTCCGAGCGAGTCATGACCGCCAAGTTGTTGAGTTTTTCAACAACTCGACGATACTGATCCGGATTGGTCATTAGGACCCCCTCGTCTGGGAGTAACTTTGCCCCTGGATTCATGGGCGAGGTTGCTCCCTTGGCTTGCACCATTCCTGCATTATTTAGTATGTCCAGTACATACTTTCTCTGAGACATTACAATGTTCCGCTTGTCCCGTGTGACTCTAATGCCCAAAAGTAGTTCAACGGTCCCATATCCTTGGTCTGAAATTGTTCTCCTAGAAACTTTACTCCTGCAATATCCTGATTGTCGTCTCCCGTGATCACAATGTCGTCAACATAGACACCAAGTAGTGCCCTTCTAGCTGATGTTTGTCCGTAGAATACTGAATAATTCTTCTTTTATTGACACATGCCAAACTGAGTAACAACATGTATAAATCGACCAAACCACGCATGAGGTGGTTGTTTGAGATCGTAGACGGCCTTCTGCAGATGACACACTTTACCCTCCTTGCAATGAACCCGGGAGGTTGTATCACATACACTTCTTCAATATCCCCGTAAAGAAATGCATTCTTGATATCCAGCTGAATCAATAGCCAGTTATAGCGAACAACTAAGGCCAAGAGTACGCACACAAATGTCATCCTGGCAAACTAGAGAGGTCTCAAAATAATCCTCACCATAGGTCTGAGAATATCCTTTAGCCACCAGATGAGAATTTAGGCGATCAAGAGTGTTATCTGGTTTCACCTTGATTGTGAACACCCATTTGCATCTACTGCTTGCTTACCAGTAGGCAAATCTACCAACTCCCAAGTATAATTCTCCTGGGACGCTTTTATCTCCACTTCTATAGTAGCATGCTAACTGGAATGTTTAAGACACTCCTCAGCAGTATTGGGAATCTGAATCCCATCAACAATAGCTACCAAGGACTGAGTGTGGCTCGTGAGCCCTTTGTAGTTTGTAATATACAAGAGATGATCATGACAGGTACGACGAGGTCGAGCTGGTAGAACATGTGAAGGCAAATCAGTGAAGCTAGAGATGGCTTTGTGATCGTGGGCACTATCTGCGATGATCGTTCGGACGACGTCGACAATGTCCGACCCGGTGTATACGGACCGTCAGACTGGGATACTGGCTCGGTAGGGGACGGCACCCTTAAGGGGGGCTGTTGTGTTTGAACATGAAACAACAAAAAATTCTCTTCTAGATAAGCTTGAAGAACTGGATCCATAGTTCGTGGAAGTGGAGAGAACTCAGTTTCAACGAAGGTAATATCCTGAGAGAAAAAGTACCTATTCAAGGTAGGGGAAAAATATCGATACACTCTTTAGGATACTCAAGAAAAATACATTGGATTGCCTTAGGATCTAATTTAGAAAGAGTCGGTCGAATATCCCGAACATAGTACAAGCAACCAATTTTTTGAGAGGTAGTAGAAACGACTCTCGTTCAGGATATAATCGAGAAAATGGAGTAGTACCATTGAAAACCGACGATGGCATGCGATTAATAAAATAGCAAACTGTAAGTACCGCATCCGACCAAAATCTTTTGGGAGTACGTATTTGAAACATAAGAGCACGTGTTGTTTTAAGAGAGGGTGATTCTTACTCTCGGTCACACCATTATGTTATGGTGTATAAGAACAGAAGTTTGGTGGATGATGTCATTGTGGGATAGATGAGTATTGAACTCACGAGATAGATACTCACGACCATTGTCACTTCGAAAACATTTAATCGGAACACCATATTGTGTTTTGATTTCGGCATAAAATTCCACCAAATTTTAAATTATCAGATAAACAAAAGTAACACATGAATAATCACCAACAAATATAATAAAGTACTTGAAATCTATTATTGATTCACCGGACAAGGTCTCCATACATCAGAATGCACCAACTCAGAAAGAGCAGATATAATTTTATTATAACTCACCCGATAGGGAACCCGGTGATGCTTAGCCAAGCGACACGACTCACAATAAAAAAGAAGCAAGAATATCTAAAGATGGATACATTTTCTGGAGAGCATGGATTGATGGATGACCTAACTGACAATGCAACTCGAAAGGATCGAGTTTCACGCTGGCACAAACAACAGAAGAAGGTACGACAAAACAGGTACAAGCCCCCAACCACATGCCCCTTACTAATAGTGTCACGCCCCAGTTCCAAATAATCGGATCGGGAACACGTGGCATGCCAGCTGTACAATCAAGCATAGCTAAACCCAATTTAATGGACTATGATCTGATTGTAGTACGCTGAAGTATAACTAATAAAGTAACATCACAGGCAGGTAAACTAGTCTCATCCATGAAATAAAGTAAGAGATAACTGAATAAAAATTCATCAGTGCCACAGAGTCCAAATGTCAACTATGACTAGTGGAGAACAGTCCACTAAATAAGTAAATGAGTACAACTGGAATGAAACGAAGTAGTAAATAGAAATAAACAGAATACTGGAAATGAAACCCACGTCTGAAGATGTAGCTAGCCTCCAGAGGATCAAGGCTGCGGCTCTACCTCAAAGTCGTCGTCAACAAGTCCGTCTACTCCGTAATCAGCCGGGAATAAGTGCTCGTCAAGCTCTGGAAAAGATACCAGGTCCTCAGAGGGACATAACAAATACACAGGAAAATGACATGCATGAATATACTGAGCAGTAATGTAAAAGTAACGAATAGGAATGCCACCCAGTATTTCTCTAACCAAACAAGGACAGGAAATACAAGGAAGCAATAAGGTGTTCTAACCATCTATGTATAAATGCACTCGAGACATCTCTAGTGGCATATGAGAGGGGGAGAAGAAGAAGAAACTGCCACCAAGCGTTCTACGGTTTGAGAAACGAGGGGCTATGAGCATCCAGCGTACATTGGAAACAGAAATTCTCATACACCACTAGTAGACTCTCCCTACCCAATGTACTCGTACCGTATATGCGGTAAGAACAATATGCAAGATGTCATAGTAAATATAGTATAACTAAACCAAACTGCTACAGACTCAAGATCATATGTTAATGGCCAGTCAACACAGAACCTCTGCACTCAACTCACTCATATGTGATACGTGTCTGAGACAGTGTCAAGTTTATACTAACTCTATACAAGGTAGTCATCAATGGAGACGAGTGCACACGATAGTAATAACCGGCAAATGTAAATACTGCATAGTAAATGTCAAGCAAGGTGTACTTGCCTGTGTCCAGCAACTGAGTATCCGGGTCCAAAGTAGAGTCCGAGTCCCGAGAAGCAAATAATCCTAAACAAGATTTATCTCTAATTAATTACTAATTAAACAAATTAAACAATTTATTTAATTGCTAAGTAATCTTTAATTTAAATTAATCTATTACTACTAGCTAACTAGTATCAATAATTATGAATAATAATTATACAATAATAAGTATGTAAACCATACTTATTATCATACCATTTATATTCTGAAATTTATACACAACCAAATATTTAATCATTAATTGATTAATTAATTATAATTAATTAACCAACCAATTTAATACACATATGTACACACAATTCCTAATAATACTAACAAAAATAGTAAAAATCCTTAAAAATCATTTTTAGTCTATTTAAACAATAAACTAAATAATATCAGAATAATAAATATATATTATATATATATTTTACAGAAAATGAATTATTACCATTAAACTATTTACTAAATAACTAGTTGAATAATAACAATAAGTACTTAATAATTCTAAATAAATCCAAATAAATCACCACCAACCTTAAATTTGATCATTAAAGCTAAATTCACAACAGTAACACATAATTAATAATTATTTAAATTAATAAATAATTATTACACAATTTAATACATAATCCTAAACATGATTCTCAAAATTATTTTTAAATCTTAAAATTTTTGTAAATATATATAAAATACATAAAATAAATTCCTAAATATCATATTTACACATTTCTAACAGAATCTTATCACTTCACAAAATTACAATATTTATATAATTAATAACAATTAATTATATAATATATATAACTTATTTAATAAATCTAGAAATTACCCAACTAAATCTAAATAATTATAAATAACTATAATTAAATATTGGAATTATTTTTATACAGAAGAGTATATTTTTACAAACATTTTCTATTCAATAAATATTATTTAATTTCTAACCAAATAAATAATATAAATTGAAAACAGTATTTAATAATTGATTTGATTAATTCAAAAACTCACTAGATAAATCTAAATAAAATATTTTAAAAACCAATATAATATTGGAAAATTTCCATAACATACTTTATATTTAAATCTATATTTTTCATATAATTTATATTATTTAATTATTTACTAATTAAATAATATGAATCAAACAGAATTAATTAAACAATTTAAATTCACTGTTTTTCACATAAAATAATTATAAATTAAATTCTATAAATTCTGGAAAAATTATTTTAAAATACTATATTAATTTTACAAACCTTTTCATGTACAAAGTTTTATTTAATTCATAATAAAAGTATCACTTAAAGATTAAAACAGTAAACACAATTATATAATTACTAGCATCGAGAACTCATAATTAATTAAAAATAAATGCCAATAATTAATATTAATTCTCACAAAATTTAGGGCAGAACCTCTACTTAATTACCAATGATTTCCTACGATTAGATCTAATTAATCATCAATTTATACACAAATACAATCATTATAATAAACTGAATAATCAGATTTTAATCCCTAAAACTAGATTTAAAGCATGCATGGCGTTTTTTCCCACGTGACAGCGCCACGGGGGGGGGGGGGGGGTCGGGGTTACCTGGCCACGCCGCAGGGGGGTGGCTCGCCAACGAGGGGGTCGCGCCGACGAGGAGGGTCGCCGGGATCAGCGGGCGACCGGTGCAGCGCGCGGCGCGGGCCGGTTGCAGCGTGCGGGCGTGCGGGGAACGCCGCGCTCTCGTCGTCCGACGACGAGGCCTCGGTTGAGGGGGAGGAGGCGGAAGGAAGGGTCACCGGGATCGGCTAGGGGTGGCGGTGAGGATGGGAAGAGATGGAGTTGTATGAAGTTAGGGTTAGGGTTGAGAGTAGTTGGATGATACATATATATATATTAGATCCACAAGTTAGGAAACCCTAATGGGCTTGGACCTAAGTTAGGGTGAGGGTAGATGGCCCATGGGCTGAGCTAAGGTTAGGGTTGGGATACATGAAATGAGTTTGGGTTTGCTCTGAATTGAAACACCATATCTATATAAGTATAGATATATATATATAATCTAATAATGATACCAAATGAAAAGTAACACTATATATATATATATATATATATATATATATATATATATATATATATATATATATATATATATATATAGTGTTACTTTTCATTTGGTATTATTATTAGATTATATATATATATCTATACTTATATAGATATGGTGTTTATATATATATATATATATATATATATATATATATATATATATATATATATATATATATATATATATATATATATATATATATAATCTAATAAATAAACTAAATGAATTAGAGTTCCTAATACAATGCACACACAAATATTTTTATATATATATATATACATATATATCCAAACTTTATAAATAATTAATAATTAGTATACTAACATTTATTTAAAAGAAATAAAAAAATTTAGTAACAAATAAAATAATAAAAAAAATGTTTTGAGGGGTTTTACATTCTCCCAAACTTATTAAAATTTCGTCCTCGAAATTAAAAACAAGCTGGGATAAAAAAAAATAATAGGGCTGGGTCAAACACACAATTATTGGCACAAAAATCACATTTTTCTAGTTCCAGAAAATTCCTAGTTATTAACACAGAATTAAAACAGACGAAATCTAAAAGAATGACAATTACAAAATTAAATCATACCAGGCGCCTCACGAAGGTATGAAAAACGCTCCAGAATAGAATCTTCCCGCTCCCAAGTCGATTCGCCCGGAGAATGGTGTTTCCACGCAACTCGGACTAGTCGAATGGTCTTCCCCTTCAACACTTTATCTCTGCGGTCTAGGATCTCCACAGGCTGCTCCTCGTAGGACAAAGTCGGTCCCACGGTGATCTCTGAATGATCAAGTACGTGGTTAGGGTCTGCCACATACTTCCTCAACTGGGAGACATGAAATACGTCATGAACGCCTTCCAATGACTGCGGAAGTGCCAATCTGTATGCAACCTCGCCAACTTTTTCCAACACATCGAATGGTCCGATGTACCTTGGGCTGAGCTTTCCTCTGACTCCAAATCTGATTGTATCTCTAGTCGGGGAGATTCTCAAGAACACATGATCTCCTTCCTTGAACACAAGAGGTCGCCTATGAGTGTCTGCCCACTGTTTCTGTCGGTCCTGTGCTGCTCGTAGATGCCCCTGAATCTTCTTGACTGTATCTACTGTACGAGTCACTAACTCTGGTCCTAATATCTGTCTCTCGCCTACATCACCCCAACATGCTGGCGATCGACACTTTCTTCCGTACAATGCTTCAAAAGGGGCCATCTGGATACTTGCCTGGTAGCTGTTGTTGTAAGAAAACTCTACCAAATGCAAGTGATCCTCCCAGGATCCTCCAAAATCCAATATGCAAGCTCTCAACATGTCCTCCAACATCTGAATGGTACGCTCTGACTGTCCGTCCGTCTGAGGGTGATAAGCGGTGCTGAACTTCAGTCTAGTGCCCAGACTTTCCTGCATGCTCTTCCAGAAGTGCGATGTGAATCTCGTATCTCGATCAGAGACTATACTGACTGGTACTCCATGTAATCGCACTATCTCCTTCATATATAGGTCTGCCAATACCTCTGTAGATTGCCCTACTCGGAATGGTATGAAATGAGCAGACTTCGATAATCTGTCCACAATCACCCAAACTGCATCTCGTCCAGCTGGGCTCCTCGGAAATCCCATAACAAAATCCATAGTGATGTGCTCCCACTTCCACTCAGGTATTGGAAGCGGTTGCAACAATCCTGCGGACCTCTGATGTTCAGCCTTGACTTGCTGACACACCAAGCACTTTGCTACGAACCGTGCTATTTCACGCTTCATTCCATGCCACCAGTAGTGCTGTCTCAGGTCCCTGTACATCTTCGTACCTCCTGGATGAATAGAATAAGTCGAACTATGTGCCTCTATCATCAACTCCTGCCTGATCTCTCCATTAGGAACATAGAGGCGATCTCCGCACCTCAAGGTCCCATCTTCGTGAATCCTCAATCCAGTCTGCAGTCCTTGCTCTATCCTCTGTCGAAGCCTCTGATATCTGGCATCTGTCGATAAGGTCGCCTTGATCCGCTCTACCAATGAAGATTGAACCTGAAGGTTCATCATCTTTGCAGCTTCTCCAGGCCTAACCACTTCGATGCCCAGCTTTTCCAAATCATATAGCAACTCCTTCTGTGATGTCAAGAAATGTGTCATAGGCCTCCGGCTCAATGCATCTGCTACTGAATTCGCCTTCCCTGGATGGTACTGTAACTCAATATCAATATCTGCCATCAACTCAAGCCAACGCCTCTGTCTCAAATTTAAATCCTTCTGAGTATAGACATACTTGAGGCTTTTATGATCTGTATATACCTCCACTGTTTCTCCATACAGATAACGCCTCCAAAGCTTCAAGGCAAATATCACCGCCGTAAGCTCTAAGTCGTGCGTGGGATAATTCTTCTCGTGGGTCATCAACTGCCGAGAACCATATGCAACTACCTTCCTATGCTGCATCAAGACGCATCCTAATCCCTTCCCGGATGCATCACTATAGATGATAAAACCTCCTGATCCCGATGGAATGGTCAAGACTGGTGCAGTAGTAAGGCGCTTCTTCAAATCATCAAAAGCAGCTTGGCACTCTTCCGTCCACTCGAACTTCTGATCCTTGCGAGTCAACTTTGTCATGGGCTCCGCAATTCTTGCAAAATTCTCTACGAACCTCCGGTAATATCCGGCAAGCCCTAGAAAACTTCGCACCTCTGAAATATCGGTTGGAGTTGGCCACGACTCCACTGCTGATATCTTCGTCGGATCCACTTCTATGCCTTTCCCTGAGATAACATGTCCAAGAAATGAAACATGATCTAGAAGAAATTCACACTTACTCAGCTTTGCATATAACTTCTGATGCCTCAAGATCTCCAGCACCTTCCTCAAGTGATCCTCATGCTCTTCATGGTTCTTTGAATACACCAAAATGTCGTCGATGAATACTACGACAAACTTATCAAGATATTCATGGAATACTCTGTTCATTAAATTCATGAATACAGTCGGTGCATTTGTCAAACCAAAGGGCATTACTAAGAACTCGTAATGACCATACCGAGTCCTGAATGCCGTCTTCTGGATGTCTTCCTTCCGAACCTTCACTTGATGGTATCCCGATCTCAGATCAATCTTCGAGAATACCTGGGCTCCTGTCATCTGGTCAAATAGGTCATCAATTCTGGGCAGGGGATACTTATTCTTGATCGTCACCGCATTAAGAGCCCTATAATCAATGCACATACGAACTGTTCCATCTTTCTTTGGCACAAACAAGACCGGGGCTCCCTAAGGTGATGCACTTGGTCTGATAAATCCCTTGTCTTGCAACTCCTGCAACTGCACCTTCATTTCATCCAGCTCCTTCTTCTCCAGTCGATAGACATTTGAAGAGATTGGTGCTGCTCCTGGTATGAGCTCAATGGTGAACTCAACCTCTCTGTCGGGTGGTAGACCCGGCAGATCATCGGGAAAGACATCAGAAAACTTATCAATGATCGGTGGCGGGGCAACCTCCATCGCCATGCAAGCTCTATGATATTGAGATACTCCCTTCTCAATGCTTCCTCTCTGAAATTCAAACTTCGGCTGGCCTGGCGGTCTAAATATAGCACA
Organism: Iris pallida; assembly: GCA_029216955.1. Taxonomy (NCBI): domain Eukaryota; kingdom Viridiplantae; phylum Streptophyta; class Magnoliopsida; order Asparagales; family Iridaceae; genus Iris; species Iris pallida. The sequence goes on along the minus strand of JANAVB010015398.1, from coordinate 4,943,637 downwards.
ACCCCTGTGGCAGTCCAATATCGTATGATATTGACTAAGCCAATCCATACCCAATACTACGTCGAAATTTGGCATAGGAAATACCAAAAGTCGAGCTTTCATCTCTCGGCCACAAATGACGACCGAACAGGTTCTACATGTACTAGTCACAGGTACTATACCCCCACCAGTAATAATTTTCCAACTCTTAGGCATAGTAGAAGTAGCTATCCTATGTACAGCTACAAATCTAGATGATATAAATGATAGGGTGGCACCAGAATCAAATAACACTGTAGCAGGCAATGAACCTACTAATATAGTACCTGTGATAGCCTCACCTTCGGTTCCATCTTCTCCCTGAGTGAGAGCAAAAATCTGTCCTTGCTTCTTGTTTCCTGCCTGCTGCTTGGCTTTCTCAAACTGTGCTGACTGTGAAGAGAGTATAGGTCCTCTCTGCTGACCTCCTGGTGCTGGTGGCTTCTGTCCTCCTGCTGGCACAATGGCTCCCCGAACTGGGCAATCTCGAGCCTGATGCTGGCTCGATCCACAAGCTAAGCAAGTACCCAGCATCCTTCTGCACTCTCTCTGTAAGTGTCCCTTCCTGCCACAGAAATGGCAAGTCGGAAGCTCCTTAGACTGGTAGGGTCCAGTCTTCTGCTGATGCTGGTGATGTCCCATAGGTCTCTTGATAGGACCTCCTTGCTGCGTCTTCGTTTGCACTGGCTGGTTCTTCTGCTGGTTCAGCTTCCCCTTGCTAATTGTCTCCTGAATCCTGGCCTCCGTCAGCAACTCAGCATAAGAGATTCGGGACTGAGAGCTAGTATAATGCTGTAGCTCCTGCCTCAGCCCGTTGTGAAATCTCTTGGCCTTCTCCAGATCATTGGGTATCAGCACCTCCCCATATTTGTTGAGTCGACTGAACTCCGAGTCATACTCGTCAACAGTCTTGTTCCCTTGCTCCAGGTGCAGGAACTGGTTGTATAAGGCATTCTTCACAGTAGTAGGGAAGTACTTCTTATCAAAAAACTCCAGAAATTGTTCCCACATCTGACGAGTACCCAACTGACGCTCCATAGAATCCCACCAGTGATGGGCATTCCCCTCCAGTTGAGTTCTTACGCCAGTCATCCATAAATCCTCAGGCAACTGAGATGCCTGCAATTTCTTCTTGGTGCTGGTGATCCAAGTAGTGGTCTCCTCCGGACTCTCGTTTCCTAAATAAGGTTTGGGGTTCATCTGCACGTAGTCCTTCACTGAACCTACCCGTGCTGGTCTCACAGGAGCTAGTGTCGGAGCTGGTGCAGGTGCTGTCATCCTCTCCATAGCTGTCAAGAATCCCTGTCTCATCTCAGCAGCTTCCCGTCTTTGCTCAACTGCTTCTTGCCTCTGCTCTGCTGCTTGCTGTCTCTGTTCTTGCATCATCATGTGCATGAACTGAAACATCTATGCCTGACTGTCTTGAGGCACAGCCGGGGGCACTCCATATGGTGTCTGAGGGTATTGCGGGGGAGGAGGAGGTACCCCAGTCGGTTGTGCACCAACTGGCTGAGACGTCTGCCCTAGTATCAAAGGGTGGGTTGGAACTACCCTTGCGGACTGATCATCCGTACCAGATGACTGATTGTCTCTACCGACAGCGGTACGTCCACTCCTTAGATTCATGATTCTGCAGAGATAAGATAGAAGGAATTGAGAATAGGACGGAAACAAACGAGATGCGAAAGAATTTGTTCAAGGATAATCAAGAATGATATAGTCGAGTCTGGATGAGACCTAATATTCTAAACCTAATTTGCAGGCTTGTTCGGTACAGTAACGTAACCAAACAAATTTTGTGACCTGCATGGCCACCACTAAAAACATGTCACGCCCCAGTTCCAAATAATCGGATCGGAAACACGTGGCATGCCAGCTGTACAATCAAGCATAGCTAAACCCAATTTAATGGACTATGATCTGATTGTAGTACGCTGAAGTATAACTAATAAAGTAACATCACAGGCAGGTAAACTAGTCTCATCCATGAAATAAATTAAGAGATAACTGAATAGAAATTCATCAGTGCCACAGAGTCCAAATGTCAACTATGACTAGTGGAGAACAGTCCACTAAATAAGTAAATGAGTACAACTGGAATGAAACGAAGTAGTAAATAGAAATAAATGGAATACTGGAAATGAAACCCACGTCTGAAGATGTAGCTAGCCTCCAGAGGATCAAGGCTGCGGCTCCACCTCAAAGTCGTCGTCAACAAGTCCGTCTACTCCGTAATCAGCCGGGAATAAGTGCTCGTCAAGCTCTGGAAAAGATACCAGGTCCTCAGAGAGACATAACAAATACACAGGAAAATGACATGCATGAATATACTGAGCAGTAATGTAAAAGTAACGAATAGGAATGCCACCCAGTATTTTCCCAACCAAACAAGGACAGGAAATACAAGGAAGCAATAAGGTGTTCTAACCATCTATGTGTAAATGCACTCGAGACATCTCTAGTGGCACATGAGAGGGGGAGAAAAAGAAGAAACTGCCACCAAGCGTTCTACGGTTTGAGAAACGAGGGGCTACGAGCATCCAGCGTACATTGGAAACAGAAATTCTCATACACCACTAGTAGACTCTCCCCACCCAATGTACTCGTACCGTATATACGGTACGAACAATATGCAAGACGTCATAGTAAATATAGTATAACTAAACCAAACTGCTACAGACTCAAGATCATATGTTAATGGCCAGTCAGCACAGAATCTCTGCACTCAACTCACTCATATGTGATACGTGTCTGAGACAGTGTCAAGTTTATACTAACTCTATACAAGGTAGTCATCAATGGAGACGAGTGCACACGATAGTAATAACTGGCAAATGTAAATACTGCATTGTAAATGTCAAGCAAGGTGTACTTGCCTGTGTCCAGCAACTGAGTATCCGGGTCCAAAGTAGAGTCCGAGTCCCGAGAAGCAAATAATCCTAAACAAGATTTATCTCTAATTAATTACTAATTAAACAAATTAAACAATTCATTTAATTGCTAAGTAATCTTTAATTTAAATTAATCTATTACTACTAGCTAACTAGTATCAATAATTATGAATAATAATTATACAATAATAAGTATGTAAACCATACTTATTATCATACCATTTATATTCTGAAATTTATACACAACCAAATATTTAATCATTAATTGATTAATTAATTATAATTAATTAACCAACCAATTTAATACACATATGTACACACAATTCCTAATAATACTAACAAAATAGTAAAAATCCTTAAAAATCATTTTTAGTCTATTTTAATAATAAACTAAATAATATCAGAATAATAAATATATATTATATATATATATTTTACAGAAAATGAATTATTACCATTAAACTATTTACTAAATAACTAGTTGAATAATAACAATAAGTACTTAATAATTCTAAATAAATCCAAATAAATCACCACCAACCTTAAATTTGATCATTAAAGCTAAATTCACAATAGTAACACATAATTAATAATTATTTAAATTAATAAATAATTATTACACAATTTAATACATAATCCTAAACATGATTCTCAAAATTACTTTTAAATCTTAAAATTTTTGTAAATATATATAAAATACATAAAATAAATTCCTAAATATCATATTTACACATTTCTAACAGAATCTTATCACTTCACAAAATTACAATATTTATATAATTAATAACAATTAATTATATAATATATATAACTTATTTAATAAATCTAGAAATTATCCAACTAAATCTAAATAATTATAAATAACTATAATTAAATATTGGAATTATTTTTATACAGAAGAGTATATTTTTACAAATATTTTATATTCAATAAATATTATTTAATTTCTAACCAAATAAATAATATAAATTGAAAACAGTATTTAATAATTGATTTGATTAATTCAAAAACTCACTAGATAAATCTAAATAAAATATTTTAAAAACCAATATAATATTGGAAAATTTCCATAACATACTTTATATTTAAATCTATATTTTCCATATAATTTATATTATTTAATTATTTACTAATTAAATAATATGAATCAAACAGAATTAATTAAACAATTTAAATTCACTGTTTTTCACATAAAATAATTATAAATTAAATTCTATAAATTCTGGAAAAATTATTTTAAAATACTATATTAATTTTACAAACTTTTTCATGTACAAAGTTTTATTTAATTCATAATAAAAGTATCACTTAAAGATTAAAATAGTAAGCACAATTATATAATTACTAGCATCGAGAACTCATAATTAATTAAAATAAATGCCAATAATTAATATTAATTCTCACAAAAATTAGGGCAGAACCTCTACTTAATTACCAATGATTTCCTATGATTAGATCTAATTAATCATCAATTTATACACAAATACAATCATTATAATAAACTGAATAATCAGATTTTAATCCCTAAAACTAGATTTAAAGCATGCATGGGGGTTTTTCCCACGTGACAGCGCCACAGGGGGGGGGGTCGGGGTTACCTGGCCACGCCGCAGGGGGGTGGCTCGCCAACGAGGGGGTCGCGCCAACGAGGAGGGTCGCCGGGATCAGCGGGCGACCGGTGCATCGCGCGGCGCGGGCCGGCTGCAGCGCGCGGGCGTGCGGGGAACGCCGCACTCTCGTCGTCCGACGGCGAGGCCTCGGTTGAGGGGGAGGAGGCGGAAGGAAGGGTCACCGGGATCGGCTAGGGGTGGCGGTGAGGATGGGAAGAGATGGAGTTGTGTGAAGTTAGGGTTAGGGTTGAGAGTAGTTGGATGATACATATATATATATATATTAGATCCACAAGTTAGGAAACCCTAATGGGCTTGGACCTAAGTTAGGGTGAGGGTAGATGGCCCATGGGCTGAGCTAAGGTTAGGGTTGGGATACATGAAATGAGTTTGGGTTTGCTCTGAATTGAAACACCATATCTATATAAGTATAGATATATATATAATCTAATAATAATACCAAATGAAAAGTAACACTATATATATATATATATATATATATATATATATATATATATATATATATATAATCTAATAAATAAACTAAATGAATTAGAGTTCCTAATACAATGCACACACAAACATTTTCATATATATATACATATATATCCAAACTTTATAAATAATTAATAATTAGTATACTAACATTTATTTAAAAAAAATAACAAAATTTAGTAACAAATAAAATAATAAAAAAATGTTTTGAGGGGTTTTACAAATAGTCTTTCCACTCTTTAGGTCATAAAAAATACAACCATCAGAAAAAAATATTACCAAGCAATGCATGTCGCGAGTAATCTGACTAATGGAAAGTAAACTGAACGGATTTTCAGGTGTATGTAATATGGAATTGAGTGACAGTCGGAAGAAAGACGAGCACTTCCACGTCCACGGACTGTTAGTGAACCACTATGGCAACCGTAATATCGCAAACACGATCCACCGATACATAATTATGAATCATACCTGCGTCGCCAGTCATGTGAGTAGATGTACCAGAGTCGATCACCCACTGCTTCGACCTCACGATACATGATGTCGAGTATTGGCTGTGGATCCAGATGTGGCTACTTCACCACGACGTTGAGCTTGAACGTCAAGAAAATCCGTATATGACTAGCAGTTATCTGAACAGATCGAACGCCATCAAGAGCATATGATGTAACATTGGCAGCAGGAGCTTTAGAACATTGCCACTGGAAATGGCCATGTAGATCACAGTTGAAGCAAGCGCACGGTCTACCTCCATCACGATCGCCATTGCCTCGTCCACCATCACGACCAGCATTACGACCACCACATCGTCCACCATGACCACCATGAAAGTCAGCACGAGTAGCACCCGGAGTGGTCTCAACAACCTTCGCTGCTCGTAGGACACGAAAGCGAGCTTCCATTAGAGATAGAATATCAGATCCAGTAATGATTTGAGAGCAAGCAGAATCTGCATCGGGACGGAGAGAGACAGGATATGCCTTGACATGAAGCTGTTCACGTTGAGCCCTCGTTTCAATGATATCCGTCGTTAGAGGTAAAACACAGTTGGTTTCATCAGTCATGGCCTTAAGGGCCCGGAAGTGATCCATGTGAGATTTGTCTCCATGAGTTGCTTAGTAGACGCCAGCGACCGAGTCGTAAATATGACACAAATCGCATTTTCTATCAAACATCGCCACTAGAACCTCTCATAAATCTTTTTACCAAATTCGTTTTCTGAACCATATTTTCCACCGATAGTTCCATTGAATTCATCAACTGTGTAAACAGTCGACTGTCAACTCTCCCACTGCTCAAATATAGGATCAATCTCTACTGGAGGGTTGTCGGTCAGATGTTTGGACAACTGCATTCCCTGAAGCGTCTTCTCGACCTTCTTTCGCTATGTCAAGTAGCCCTTTGGTCCGTCCAACCATCGATCAACAAGTCGAATCGATAAAATCATCGTACCAGTGTCCGTTGGTCCCGCTATAATGTTTTCGACACTAGTATTTGTAGCACTGCTAGTTGCCTCAGTGCTAGTCATCCTTCAGTGTTTCTGATTTGATCTGTCCAACTTGATAAGCACATCAACTTTGCCAACTTGCTAAAAATGTGGCCAGAACCGACACGCGCATGGAAAGCAGAGATTTATTGAGGATCACACAAGCTAGGACAGAGAGACAACCTAGGTTACCCTCCGTAAGATCCTGATGTGAAGATCAAGTAAGGACAGAAACAAAGATTTACGCAAAATAAGCAACTTGTCTGCTCTTTTTTAATTCCTTAAGTTGATGTTGAGAGTCAGAGATTCCAGCAAACAAACCATTGTTTATCCTGTGAAGATCTCAACATTTTTTTTAAGACGACTAGGTTTAGGGTTTTGGGAGTGGGTTGGGGGCTAGATTAGGGTTAGGGTTTGTGGAGGTGGGAAGAGCCATTAGGGGTAGATTTTATAGGGGGAGGTACTGTAGCAATGAGGGTGGCGGTACTGTAGTAGGGGCGAAAGTAATGTCGTAGAAGGGAGCACGAGTACTGTAGCATGGGCGTGGTATTGTCGCAGGGTTAGGCGTGGGTACTGTAGCAGTGGTTGGCTAGGGTTAGAATTAGGCTTTTGAGTGGATAGAGAGAGAGGGGTGAATGACGGCTAGAATTTTGGCTCTGATACCACGTAAAATTAGAATAATAGGATGATTATTATTGTGAGAGAGTTACATATATATAGGAGAGGCTAACCCCTCTCATTATTGTTCTATCCGAGGTGGGACTAAAACCCAATACTACTAATACTACTACTAATACTTAACAATTATGATGTCATCAAAAATAACTGTAGCAGACCTTTTTTATATGAGGAACATATCTGAGCAAGAATACTGTTTCGATTTGTTAAACTAAAAAGTTTTATTTTAGTCGTACAATATCATGGTCCTTGTTGACACTGTAAATAAGCGATCCAAATTACTAGTAAATAGCTAACAACAGCTACCTTGCCCTGGTCGTCTTCCATTTCTCCAGGTCAAGGGCATCCATGCCCACATACAAAAATATGAAAATTTCTGCAATGAATGACAATGTTGCGAATATATGTCTGCAAAAGAGAATGAAGGCAAAAGCTAAAAGACAAGGAGAAAGAATCTGCAATAACAAGCTTTACATAACATGACGATGGCTAAAGACTAAATAAATGAGGAAATTTTATATACAATTTATACCTCCCCATTCTCTCTCCTCCACCCCCCTTCCATTAAGAAGCATGTGTTGTCTAGTTTGGGGGCATTTTCTACCAAAACCCTCCTAAAATTCAGTCTAGAAGAATCGATGACAAAAAAGGAGAGAAAATGGTATATCCTCTTCTAAGTTAATAAAGCGTATCGTATGTTTCTATCCTTTTCTCGGGTTATAGAGTAAGGGTGAATATTCATTTCCATATTCTGGAAATCACCAGCACCAGTCTAAAACAAACTTAAAAGTTTACATGAGGTGTTCCTTTTTAAAGACATGCACATACAGAAAAATGATCAGCAAAGTGATCAAAAACTGATAGGGCAAGCTGCCAATCCAGCAAACAAAAGACTGTTAATCTCTAAGACATCCAACAATCATCCTTTTTGTTCTCTGGGAAAACACCTGCCTAGAAATCAAACAGTTGTTTCTCAGGATTCACAAAAGAGAGAACGGAATGTAGAAAGTGGTCCTGAACTTCTTATACTAGAAGGTGAGATTATATATATGTGAGGAAAATACAACTATGTCCCATATTTCTCATTACTTGCAAAACACATAAATATTGACACTCCCTCTCAAGGTAGAGAATATGTATTGCAGATCTCAGCTTATCAATTTTGAAGTCTAGACATCAATGAGCAAATGACTTGGTAAGTATATAAGGTCTGACCGCTATTTCCTAAGGTGCGGAGAAATGTTCAGACTCAACCTTATCTCATGAGTTGATATCGATGTGCTTTACCTAGTCATGGATGTTTCAATTGAGGGTGATATAAATGGTAACTTGGTCACCACAGAACATACTAATAGATAGAAGGATGTTGAATCCTGATTCACGCATAAGGTGATATCCAGGTCAGTTCACATTTCACACAAATGTCGCTTCTATCAGATTGTTTTGCCTTATGTAAAAGCTGGGAATGCATGATGTTATAATCCCTGGCACACTGTAACTCCACAGTTGTAGTGAGGGTTAAATATTTATATTATTCCGACACGCATTGCACGTTCGAAGACCCCATTTTATGGGGGTGAGAGATGGACACAGTATAATTTTTTTAGTCCACTTAAAATATGCGCCGGAGGGATTTGGACCTGAGTTACACCACATTGAACTCCATGTCACTACATCAAAACTCTAAAGTTGTAGTCAGGGTTGAGGGTTGGATATCTATATTATTCCAAACCATAATTTGTAGTATCATCCGATATTGATACCAAAACGACACGGTAACTAGCAGAATTGCAGAAACCAATAATTCAAAACCACCGACACCTGCTAAAACTCCCAAAAATCATCCTCAAGAGAACAAGCCAATAGACAAATAAGTAGTGTCAATTAAGCAGGGTCCAATACGATTCCAAAATTGATACTGATAGCCATATTCCAAACACGAGACATATATGCTCCATCTTGAGGGGGAGTATTTGAATGATTAGACTTAGTAGTTCTATGTTCTCCTTCTTTGTTCCAAACACTGTTAGTCCCGGAGACAAATCTTAAAAGTGGAGGGATCCAAAGAAGGCGTAGAGTCTACTTGCAAGACCCGAAGTCTGCACTCTAGCCAACGACACTGGTGAGAGGCATAGAGTATACTTGCAAGACACGAAATCTGTACTCTAGCCAACTCAAGAGAAGCACTAAATGAAAGTTACAAACTGACTCGAAGAAAATATAAAATACAACAAAAAAGAAGTTAGTGTTCTTCTCTTTACGTTCGCAGACGCTACAATGAGAATAACACGAAACAAAAAAAGAAACACAAAAGAAATCTCCTTGCTGGGGTGAACAGGTCACCGGTGCACAAAGTAAGATTCGTCCTATACGCGATCTGCTCCCAGGAATCTGCAAGTTCAAGTATGAACCACTGGAACGCTCTTCGTTAACCTTGGAAAGACTTTAGAACTCAATTCGGACAAGAAAATGTTGTTGGCGCATGGACTTGGCATCAGCTGCTGCTGTGGCACATGGAGTTCCTGGAATAGGATTTGTGGCTCTGACTTTCTCTCTCTTCAACAACTTCGAATGAAGGAGGGGGTGCTCTATTTATAGAGCATGCTGGCACCCATGAGCGCAGAGGAATGCTCATGCACACAGGCCGACCAAATCCCATAAAATCCAGATCCGTGCGACGACACAGCAGCATGCAGCACGCCACGCTCTGACAGCGCCATCGACGCCGCACTCTGACAGTGGGATCTGCTCGCATGCTCCCAATGCACGTACGTCGTAACGGTGCAGCGGAAACACCGCTGGTTGTTGCATGCTGACAGCGCTGCGCGCAGAAAGTGCCTGGCCACAACTACATTAGGCCACTACGACGAGGGACCGTAAAGCTACAACGGCGTATGGCCACTACGGCATATGGCCACAAAGACGCATGACCACCAATGTGCCTGGCCATAATACGCCTAGCAGCTAAAGCGCCAGACGCATAGCGCCGCGCATGCGCCCGCGCGTGCACCCGAGCTAGCAACCAAGCAAGCAACTCGCATACGAAAAGAGCGCACGAACGCCATGCGCCGATGCTGACGTGCTAAGTGCAAAGTGCGCCATTAAAGCGCCACTTTGTGCCCTTAGCCCGTGTCACGCCCCAGAACTAGAATACTGGAGAGCGGGGGCGAACATAGCCAGCTACGTATATTGAAATGAAGTCCATCTCGCTATACGGTCACGGCTGTCTAGATATGAGGGTTTACTGCAAGCCAACGGTCTCTTAAGGTCAAGCCTATTGTCTCAATCTCAAGCAAGTAATATAAGTACAAGATGTTTGACCACCAAATATACAATAAAAGGTGTCCCAAATATTACATATTCAGTTGATCATGAAGCTAGTCATACAAAGTGTGAGGACTAGCAAGAGTTTAGTCATACATGATCAACCCTAGGATTTGTTAATCATGTTTACAGCCCGTAGGCAGACAGTAAGTAAATGTGCATCGAGCTAACAGGTGCTCGTCGGCTAAACGCCTCAAAAGAATAATTTTACAATAGAGTGAGCGAAACAAAATAGAAAACCCACTCGTAGCCCGGGTTCCTTCTAGTCGCCACCATCGGGCTGGAGGTTCGGTAGATCCTCGGGTACTGCTCCGAAATCTGGCCACACAAAACCAGCTGGGTCAAACCCCAGAAAGAGCAAGTACCACAAAGGAGGCCACGAATAAGAACAAAACCAGCATATCAGAACATAAAAAAATGGAAGAAAGTACTAGTAAATAAGAGTACAACAAGACAATAAACGACTAGGGACATGGAACCATTCCGGAAGCCAGGTTACAACCCGTAAACCAAACAAGGACCGGGGTTGTAACCCTTCGCCTGAATAGCACCTTGTCTCTACCCATTTATTGTTAAAGATAAGTAAAACAATCATGTTCAGGAGGACCAGGTACTGGGACTAAATAAGACTTAGACAGGGCTAGACAATATCCATTCACAAGCGGCCAAGCAATTACTAAGGCTTACTACTTTAACTAACTAGGGTTATCACAAGCCTAATTACTAACAAGATGCAAGTGAGAATTTTCTAGTCCCAAGTCCTGCAGACCATCCAGTTATCCTTCCGCGGGTTGAGAGTATGGTTGGGTACATCGCCCGGGAGACGATATACCCTTAGGTGACTTAGAGGGTGCAACACATGACAGTGTGCTGGAAATGTGCTCTACTCGTCGGCAAGCTACAAGTCCAATTAAAGCGCCCAGATAACGAGATTGCCTGTGACTGGAAATTCTCTATGAACTATGGTTTGATCTAATCATTAGCCTAATCCAGATTCAGTGTAAATCCCTGACCGTGGGAACCAGGGAGTCACGTCCTAGACATGATGCAAGACAAGACAGGTGGATTGTACAAACAAGCAAGCAGGAACACCCACGGTGTCAAGTTGGTTATACGAGTCGAGTTACAAGTTACAAGTTACAAGTTACATGTCAAGTCAGTGCGCCGCCACGGGCCACTATCAGGTTACAAGTCAAGAATGCACCCATCGGGTCATTTTCCAAAAAAATCAGGAAGTACTAGGATCATAAATCACAGAAATCACAAAAACCGTACTAGTCATATCAAATACTGAAAATCATGCCAGGTCGAGTTGGGTCAAGGTAGTCGTGCTGTGTGGAACAAGATCTCAAAACCTAATCCACAAAAGAGAAGCCAAGTCCAAGAAATAAAAACCAAATCATCATGGGCCTGTGGGTTGCGCAGGGGTGGATGGCGCAGGAATGGTTGGCGCAGGAGATAGATGGCACAGGGTTGAACTGCGCAGGGGTGAAGTGCGCAGGGTCCAAGCGCGCGGGGTTAGATTACGCGGGGAGCCAACTGCGCAGGGGTGAGCTGCGCAGGGGTATAGGTGGCGCATGAGCAGACTGTGCATGAATGGATGGCGCATGAGCCGACTGCGCATGAGCAGGCTGCGCATGAGCAGACTGCGCATAGATGGATGGCGCATGGGGCTGAGCGCAGTTCGCCAAGGGACAAGCAGCGCGGTCGGCGCTGCGCTAAAGAGCGCAGGCCGAGAGGGGATGCGCAGTCCAGCACTGCGCTAAAGAGCGCAGGCTGCAGTCTTCGTCTCCAGGCCGAGAGCAAGCATCAAGAACACCAAAAATCCCATTCTTCATATCTTGGTCAAATCAAAGCCAAATCTAGATTTTTAAAGTTCTAACTTGAGTAAAATTGAGTTCTCTTCCACATGAAAGCATCAAAACCCACAAAAACCCAACTAAAATAGATCAAAACCATGTAAATCCGAAAATAAAGAAAACTTAGATCTAGAACAAAGGAGACTCCAAATCACAAAATGTCAAGTTCTAATGTTGATCTCCATGGCCTAATCAAGCTAATAGACAAATAAATTAGGTTTCTCATGTGGTGGCAAGGTGCACTTGCCTATGGGTGTTTGTGAGTTGTGTAGAGGAAGGAAGAAGAAGGAGATGGAGAAAATAAATAAAAGAGTTATGAGGAGAGGGAAAAGGTTGGTAGGGTTTTAATGAGGGTGGTTATGTTGTGTTGAGGGTGGAGCATAGGCTAAGGTGTTCCAATGCATGTTGAACCAAACCAAACCAATCCTCCTCCACAAAATAAAACCAAGCCATGTCAAAACCTATTTTACGAGAAAACCAAAATCTGCAAGCTGAGCTAAAATATAATTACAGGCCAGAATCTGAGAAAATAAAATACAGGTCCAAGATACATGCGGGCTTAACAAAATACGTGTTCTGAGATATGGGTGTTACAACTTTACCCCCCTTAAAAGAATTTTGTCCTCGGAATTTAATTTTAGAGGCTAGAGAGACAAGGACAAGTCATACTTATTTACATGCAAGCTATACTAAGCAGTCAATCAAACAATCACGCATGCAAGCAAGGACGGAAGGCATAAGGCGTAAGGAAGACATTATACCTTATGAGTCAAACAGGTAGGGATATCGCGATCGGATGTCATCCTCACGCTCCCACGTTGACTCACCTAGAGAGTGATGACCCCAAGCAACACGGACTAAACTAATAGTCTTGTTCTTGAGTATCTTCTCTCTCCGGTCCAATATAGACACGGGCCTCTCCTCGTACGAAAGGTTGGTACCAACAACCAATTCTGAATGGTCTAGGATATGGCTCGGGTCCGGGATATACCGTCGTAATTGGGACACATGAAATACATCATGCACCTCACTTAGTGACGGCGGAAGAGCAAGACGATAGGATACATCTCCTACTCGCTCCAGGATATCGAACGGCCCTATATACCTAGGACTAAGATTTCCCCGTACGCCAAAACGAATGACGCCGCGGTTAGGCGAGATCCTAAGGAATACATGGTCGTCGATAGCAAACTCTAAGGGATATCGATGGGCATCGGCCCAATGTCGCTGGCGGTCTTGGGAAACTTGAAGATGATCCCTGACTCTTCTGACTACTTCAACTGTCTGGGCAATCATTTTTGGACCGAGCATCTGCCTCTCTCTAACATCATCCCACGCTAGCGGGGATTTGCACTTTCTACCATACAGAGCCTCGAATGGTGCCATCTGGATGCTGGCCTGGAAGCTATTATTGTATGAGAACTCCACCAGGTGCAGGTGATCTTCCCACGAACCACCGAAGTCAAGTGTACAAGATCTCAACATATCTTCAAGGGTCTGGATTGTGCGCTCTGACTGGCCATCTGTCTGCGGATGATAAGCTGAGCTGAACTGGAGACGAGTCCCCAAACTCTCTTGCAGGCTACGCCAAAAGTGTGATGTAAACCTTGAATCTCGGTCCGAGGTGATACTGACGGGCACTCCGTGAAGCTTGACAATCTGTCTGAGATACATCTCTGCTAGCTGAGCCGTAGACTGCCCAACTCTGAATAGGAGAAAATGAGCCACCTTCGTTGAGCCGGCCAACTATAACCCAAATAACATCTCGACCAACCGGTGATCTAGGCAATCCAGTCACAAAATCCATGGTCATATGCTCCCACTTCTATTCTGGAATCGGCAAGAGCTGAAGAAGTCCAACGGGCCTCTGATGTTCAGCTTTAACCTGCTGGCAAACCAAATACCGAGAGACAAACCGGGCTATCTCCCTCTTCATGCCATTCCACCAGAAATGCTGACGAATATCAAGGTACATCTTCGTACCACCAGGATGAATAGAATACTGTGAACTGTGAGCTTCTGCCATGACCTCCTGTCTGATATCTCCACTGGGTACACAAAGACGAGTGCTGTGCCGAAGTGTACCATCTTCATGAATGCACAACTCTGGCCTTCTTTCTGCCTCGCACTCTGCTATGAGCTGCTGAATTTTGGAATCTGTAGACTGTGCTATCCAGATTCTCTCAACTATGCTGGACTGAACCTGTAGACTGGCCATCAATGCCACACTGGTAGGAAGAACCACTTCAATTCCCATCTTCTGAAGATCGGCCAGTAACTCTGGTTGCGGCGTCAGGAAATAAACTCCGGCTCTCCTGCTCAACGCATCTGCTACTACGTTGGCCTTCCCTGGGTGATACTGCAAATCCACATCGTAGTCCACCAATAGCTCAAGCCATCTTCTCTGCCGCATATTAAGGTCCTTCTGGGTGAAAACATACTTCAGGCTCTTGTGATCAATAAATATTTCTACTCTATCTCCGTACAAGTAGTGTCGCCACAACTTAAGTGCAAACACTACTGCTGCCAGTTCCAAATCGTGGGTCGGGTAATTCTTCTCATGATCACGAAGTTGGCGTGATGCATCAGATATTACCTTCCCATGCTGCATCAAGACACACCCCAGTCCTCTGCCTGAAGCATCGCAATAAACTGTGAATCCTCCGGTCCCATCTGGAAGTGTGAGAATGTGAGCCGTTATCAAGCCTCGCTTCAACTTCTCAAATGATTCCTGGCACTCTGCTGTCCAAGCAAACTGCATATCCTTGCGGGTCAACTGGGTTATCGGCGCTGAAATCCTTGCAAAATCTGATATAAACCGCCGGTAGTAGCCGGCCAATCCAAGAAACTGCGAACCTCTGCCACTGAACTAGGCACTGGCCATGACTCGATAGCCACAATCTTCTGGGGATCCACTTCCACTCCTCCTCGGGTAATGATGTGACCCAAGTACGAAATACGATCGAGCCAGAACTCGTATTTACTGAACTTGGCGTACAACTGATGCTCTCTAAGCGTCTGAAGGACGATTCTGAGATGCTGCTCGTGCTCTGCTTCGCTCTTGCTGTAGACCAGGATATCATCTAGGAACACGATCACGAACTGATCCAAGTAAGGCATAAAAATACGATTCATGAGGTCCATGAATACGGCTGGCGTATTGGTCGCTCCAAAGGGCATAACAAGAAACTCCCAATGCCCATACCTAGATCGAAAAGCTGTCTTCGGGATGTCCTGCTCTCTGACTCTGATCTGGTGGTATCCTGATCGCAAGTCTATCTTCGAGAACACTGAAGCCCCTCTGAGTTGATCAAAAGTCATCTATCCTCGGGAGAGGGTATCTGTTCTTGATTGTCACTGAGTTCAAGGTACGATAATCTACACATAACCTAGACGTACCATCCTTCTTTTTCACAAGAAGCATCGGGGCTCCCCAAGGCGATCCACTTTCACGAATGAATCCTTTGGTCCTGAGTTCTTCAATCATCTTATACAAAATCTCCAACTCTGAAGGCACCATTCTGTAGACTCGCTCTGATACTGGTGCTGTTCCGGGGATTAAGTTTATAGTGAACTCGATCTTCCACTCTGGCGACATTCCTGAAAGCTCCTCTGGGAAAACATCTGGAAATTCTTCAACTATCCTGGGCAACTGCACTGCTGCTACTGCCATCCGCAACACTGGGGATGATGGTTCCACTGTGCCTCTGGAAAATGAAAACTCTGGCTCTCCTGGAATGCTGAAAACAACTCTGCCAACATGGCAGTCTATCCTAGCATACTGGTTCCTCAACCAATCCATGCCTAAGACTATATCATAGTCTGCCATAGGGAACTCTATAAATCTAGCGGGGAACTCTCTACCGCTAACTACGATCCAACACGAGGAAAACACTCGATCTACTCCCACAAGACCATTACCAGTAAGTATATTGAGTCTTACTGATAATGACTCTGGCTCCAATCCTATCCGTGTCACGAATCGTGCAGACATGAATGAATGCGATGCACCAGAATCAAATAATACCAATGCTGGAGAGGAGTTGACGAGAATAGTACCTGCCACTACCTCACCTGGTGCAACTTCTTCTTCCATAGCTATCATCATAGCCTGACCTCTAGATGCGGGTCCCCTCTGCTGGAAACCTCTCTGCCTGCTCTGCACTTGGGCTTGGGTATACTGCTGCTGGTTCTATTGATGAAATGCCTGGGCCTGAGGCAACAATGGCCTCGGGTACTGCTGCTGCTGCACAGGTGCTGGTCCCCTAACCGATGGACTGGTTAGGTTGGAAGAGGATGAACTACACCTATTCAGGCAAGCTCCTATCTTGTGGTCTGCCGCTCCACAAGCTAGGCACAATCCTTGTGCCCTACGATAATCTGCTACTACATGGCCTGGCTTCCCACAATAAGAACATCCCATCGCGGAAGTCTGCTTCTGTTTCTGCTGCTGCGGGTACGTCGGGGTCGAATGCTGAACCGACATCACTAAGGCCGCCCGCCTCGGAGTTCCAATAGTCAAACTTCTAGCTGCCGGGGCTGGAGCTGATGACTGGTGTATCTGACTGTGGGACCGCTTCCTACCTCCGGTCCTATCCACGATCCTCTGGGAGGTGTACTCATGCCTCCTAGCCGCTCTCAATACTGCATCGAACGTCTGGTGCTCGAACTTCTCGACTGCCAACAAGATCTCCAAATGCAGTCCCTGCTGGAACCGCTGGGCCCTATCAAACTCGGTCGCCACCAAGGTGGGGGCAAACCTACTGAGTTTAGAAAACTCAGATGCATAACTGTCAACTGTTCTGCCTCCTTGCTTCAAGTGGGTAAATCTCGTCTGTAGGTCGTACCGAGCTACATTATCAAAATATTTCGTCTGGAATCTTTCTCTAAACACTGCCCAAGCAATGGGTGCTACTAATCCTATGGCCTGCGCTGCCCACCAACTGCGAGCCAAGTCCAACAACTGCAGCCGTACCACGGCCACCTTCTCATTCTCGGGTGTTCTAGCTGCTTCCAGAATCACCTCGGTATCCTGAAGCCAAGCGTCCGCGGCAATCGTATCTTCACTGCCGTCGAAGAAGGGAGGGTTCAGGCGCTTGAAGCTGTTGACCGTGCTGTTCCCTGGATGATCGCCTCTGATCAAAGCATCTGCCACTACCTGGTGCAAGGTGTCTCCTCGACGATCCTGGGAAGCTATCAAGGTCCTGATGAGACCTACCAAGGTGCCATCATCCGGCTCGGCAGGCTGAACGGGCTGAACTGGGGGTTCTCCTCCAGTAGGCACAACTCTGGAGGCTACTCCGGAGTGCTGGGCTTGATCTCCTGGTTGCTGGTCCACATGAAGTGCTCCACCTTGCTGATCGGCGGGGTCAGGTACAGTGCCGCTGAAGAAGACGACACAAGGAACAATAAGGAAGAACCAGAACAGATCAACGATACAAGCATGTGATCAGGTCAAGATTCTAGAGTTTTAGAGGATATGAACGGAGATCAAGGACGAGTACTGATTGAGACATCTATTAGATAAACCCTCACATTTCTTGTATGCCAAGACCTGCAAGGGCCACCACTTAAACCATGTCACGCCCCAGAACCAGAATACTGGTGAGCAGGGGCGAACATAGCCAGCTACGTATATTGAAATGAAGTCCATCTCGCTATACGGTCACGGCTGTCTAGATATGAGGGTTTACTGCAAGCCAACGGTCTCTTAAGGTCAAGCCTATTATCTCAATCTCAAGCAAGTAATATAAGTACAAGATGTTTGACCACCAAATATACAATAAAAGGCGTCCCAAATATTACATATTCAGTTGATCATGAAGCTAGTCGTACAAATGCGAGGACTAGCAAGAGTTTAGTCATACATGATCAACCCTAGGATTTGTTAATCATGTTTACAACCCGTAGGCAGACAGTAAGTAAATGTGCATCGAGCTAACAGGTGCTCGTCGGCTAAACGCCTCAAAAGAATAATTTTACAATAGAGTGAGCGAAACAAAATAGAAAACCCACTCGCAGCCCGGGTTCCTTCTAGTCGCCACCATCGGGCTGGAGGTTCGGTAGATCCTCGGGTGCTGCTCTGAAATCTGGCCACACAAAACCAGCTGGGTCAAACCCCAGAAAGTGCAAGTGCCACAAAGGAGGCCACGAATAAGAACAAAACCAGCATATCAGAACATAAGAAAATGGAAGAAAGTACTAGTAAATAAGAGTACAACAAGACAATAACGACTAGGGACATGGAATCATTCCGGAAGCCAGGTTACAATCCGTAAACCAAACAAGGACCGGGGTTGTAACCCTTCGCCTGAATAGCACCTTGTCTCTACCCATTTATTGTTAAAGATAAGTAAAACAATCATGTTCAGGAGGACCAGGTACTGGGACTAAACAAGACTTAGACAGGGCTAGACAACATCCATTCACAAGCGGTCAAGCAATTACTACGGCTTACTACTTTAACTAACTAGGGTTATCACAAGCCTAATTACTAACAAGATGCAAGTGAGAATTTTCCAGTCCCAAGCCCTGCAGACCATCCAGTTATCCTTCCGCGGGTTGAGAGTATGGTTGGGTACATCGCCCGGGAGACGATATACCCTTAGGTGACTTAGAGGGTGCAACACATGACAGTGTGCTGGAAATGTGCTCTACTCGTCGGCAAGCTACAAGTCCAATTAAAGCGCCCAGATAACGAGATTGCCTGTGACTAGAAATTCTCTATGAACTATAGTTTGATCTAATCATTAGCCTAATCCAGATTCAGTGTAAATCCCTGACCGTGGGAACCAGGGAGTCACGTCCTAGACATGATGCAAGACAAGACATGTGGATTGTACAAGCAAGCAAGCAGGAACACCCACGGTGTCAAGTTGGTTATACGAGTCGAGTTACAAGTTACAAGTTACAAGTTACAAGTTACAAGTCAAGTCAGTGCGCCGCCACGGGCCACTATCAGGTTACAAGTCAAGAATGCACCCCATCGGGTCATTTTCCAAAAAAATAGGAAGTACTAGGATCATAAATCACAGAAATCACGAAAACCGTACTAGTCATATCAAATACTAAAAATCGTGCCAGGTCGTGTTGGGTCAAGGTAGTCGTGCTGTGTGGAACAAGATCTCAAAACCTAATCCACAAAAGAGAAGCCAAGTCCAAAAAATAAAAACCAAATCATCATAGGCCAGTGGGATGTGCAGGGGTGGATGGCGCAGGAATGGTTGGCGCAGGAGATAGATGGCGCAGGGTTGAACTGCGCAGGGGTGAAGTGCGCAGGGTCCAAGCGCGTGGGGTTAGATTGCGCGGAGAGCCAACTGCGCAGGGGTGAGCTGCGCAGGGGTATAGGTGGCGCATGAGCAGATGCGCATGAATGGATGGCGCATGAGCCGACTGCACATGAGCAGGCTGCGCATGAGCAGACTGTGTATGGATGGATGGCGCATGGGGCTGAGCGCAGTTCGCCAAGGGGCAAGCAGCGCGGTCGATGCTGCGCTAAAGAGCGCAGGCCGAGAGGGGATGCGCAGTCCAGCACTGCGCTAAAGAGCGCAGGCTGCAGTCTTCGTCTCCAGGCCGAGAGCAAGCATCAAGAACACCAAAAATCCTATTCTTCATATCTTGGTCAGATCAAAGCCAAATCTAGATTTTCAAAGTTCTAACTTGAGTAAAATTGAGTTCTCTTCCACATGAAAGCATCAAAATCCACAAAAACCCAACTAAAATAGATCAAAACCATGTAAATCCGAAAATAGAGAAAACTTAGATCTAGAATAAAGGAGACTCCAAATCACAAAATGTCAAGTTCTAATGTTGATCTCCATGGCCTAATCTAGCTAATGGACAAATAAATTAGGGTTCTCATGTGGTGGCAAGGTACACTTGTCTATGGGTGTTGGTGAGTTGTGTAGAGGAAGGAAGAAGAAGGAGATGGAGAAAATAAATAAAAGAGTTATGAGGAGAGAGAAAAGGTTGGTAGGGTTTTAATGAGGGTGGTTATGTTGTGTTGAGGGTGGAGCATAGGCTAAGGTGTTCCAATGCATGTTGAACCAAACCAAACCAATCCTCCTCCACAAAATAAAACCAAGCCATGTCAAAACCCATTTTACGAGAAAATCAAAATCTGCAAGCTGAGCCAAAATACAATTATAGGCCGGAATCTGAGAAAATAAAATACAGGTCCAAGATACATGCAGGCTTAACAAAATACGTGTTCTGAGATATGGGTGTTACAGCCCGAGCCCGAGTCTGAGTCACTAAGCCCCTACGGGACTTAACTCCTATGGATTTCCTAAAGTGAGTGACAAAACAAAGGTTTTTTCTTTGTGATTTTAAACTTAACTCTCTAGGAATATCAACCCACATGGGCCACCTCACTCCATGTGCATACTCCAACACAAGCATAGCTATATATTAAGATATACACCATGGTGGTTTCTCAATGTGGAACTAAAGTTCCCAAAGCTAAGTAAAAACACCAACAATCCCCCACATATATCACAATATATGGTTGAATGTTCCTCACGGTGAATGCCATCATGCATTAGAAGAGATCTCGCTTCGACTTGAATCTTCCCGCATGGGTCAAACAATAGTACGATACAAGAAAGGACTAAGCCTTGAATTCTGCACCATAGTTGTTATTCTTCCCACTCATATCATGACATCAGCTGTGCCTCCGGTCGCATGTTAAAGGCCCTGTGCTGACCTGGTCTCAGTATATGTATCTTGGGTGTCTACAAGTTTACCCTCAAGAGACGGTCCACATCTCTATCCATATACTTAGGTGAGTTCTTTATGTAAAGGGTTTTTAGCATGAAGTATTGCGCTTCCTTGCGGTGCACGCGGCTATGATATGCACAAAGTCGGGGCTCCCTCTCTTGTGGTGTCATACCACTGTAGCATGAGGTCACATGCCTCTTTGTAGTGCTAAACTACTCAGCATGAAGTCTTGCGCTTCTATGAGGTGCTGCCCGTCGTGACATGGCCTAAATCCGAGGCTTTACCCTACCTGGTACCTCATCGTGGTGTCACACCACTGTAGCATGGGGATCCATCCCCTTTGTAGTATTGCCTACAACTCTCCATTTTTAGCATTAGGCTACCTGCCTATATGCGGTGCTACGTCGCTGTGACACGGCCCGAAGTCGAGATTTTATCCTGTCAAGGTACCTCATGGTGTTGTTAACCCACTGTAGCATGGAGTACTATGCTCCTTTGTAGTGCTGAGCTACCCGTGCTTCCTGTTAAGCACACCGAACATCCACGATGCCCGAGAACTCATTAAGACTAATAGCCAACCTCTTACAGGACAAGTTCTGTTACAAGAACTATTAGTAGACTATAGTGGAGGGATAGTATCCCAACAATAGGACTAACCACTGTACCTGATATTCTCCCAGTTACTAGTTCTCCCTTGAACCAAAAGCTAGATGTCTAGTAGATTTTTCTTTAAACTAATAGCATAAAACATAATGGTAGGATTGTACAAACATAATATCAGATTTCCTTCAAGTCCATTTTCTTTGCTGTATCCTCGACCAACTAGCGCTTGAGGTCATTTGTGAATGGATCTACCAGATTCTTCCAACTTTGAACATCAACCACTGCAATGATGCCTCCTTTGATGCGATCATTCAGTGCCCTGTGTTGTAGCCGCACAGTCC
Source organism: Iris pallida (assembly GCA_029216955.1). Lineage (NCBI taxonomy): Eukaryota > Viridiplantae > Streptophyta > Magnoliopsida > Asparagales > Iridaceae > Iris > Iris pallida. The sequence continues at coordinate 4,921,614 of JANAVB010015398.1, read as the reverse complement.
TCTTCTTGCTATTGAAAAGATCATTCGATGCCACTGCTGCAGCTGCCTGGTTGTCGCAATATATCGAAATGGCAGGGATTTGTGCACCAACCACCGGAAGATCAAACATGAGCTCCCGAAGCCATTATGCTTCATCTGATGCAGCAAACAATGCATAGAACTCAGACTCCATAGAAGAGTAAAAGAACATGGTATGCTTCTTCGACTTCTATGATATAGCAGCACCTCTTATGGAGAAGATATATCCTCTTGTGGACCTCTCGCTCTCTTCTTCTGAGCACCAACTGGAATCACAGAAACCTTATACCACTGCTAGGTAACCACTGTAGAATAGTACAAAAATTCTGAGTCCTCTTGAGGTATCTCATCACCCTCTTCATAGCTTTCCAGTGAACAACACCTGGATTGTTCGTGAATCGACTCAGCATGTCTACAGCGAAAGCTATGTCAGGCCTGGTGGCATTCGTAGCATACATCAAGCTTCCGATAATGCTCGAATACTCCAGCTGCCTAACGCTTTTACCTGAATTTAGCTTCAGCTTCTGTTCATACCTGTAAGGAGTATCAATGACTGAAAGATCCTGATATCCGTAGCGTGTGAGCATCTTTTCCACGTAGTAGCGATAAAGCCAACCCAGCTTCCGTCCAGATTATCTTAATTCCTAGGACGACATCAGTTTCTTCCATGTCCTTCATACTGAACTTGGATGAGAGGAACTTCTTCGTCTTCGTGACACATTCTAGATCCGTAACCAAGATTAGCATGTCGTCTATGTACAGACAAACGATCACCCCTCTGTCCTCAGCGAACTTGGTGTAAACATACTTATCAGTCTCGCTAACCGTGTAGCCATTTGACTTGATGACTTTTTCAAATTTCTCATGCCACAGTTTAGGAGCTTGCTTTAAACCGTACAGAGATTTTACCAACTTACAGACTTTGTCTTCAAGACCCTTGATGACAAATCCTTCTGGCTGTTGTATGTAAATCTCCTCTGTTAGTTCTCCATTCAGAAATGCTGTTTTATATCTATTTGATGAATAATCAGCTTATGGATAGCCCCTACAACAATAAGCACTCTGATAGTCATCATCCTTGCCACGGGAGCATACGTGTCAAACTAGTCAATCCCCTGCTTCTGAAAAAATACCTTGGCTACTAGTCTGGCTTTGAACTTATCAATAGTTCCATCAACCATCATCTTTTTCTTGATGATTTATTTGCATCCGATGGGTTGAGCTCCTTCAGGTATATCGACCAACTTTCATATATTATTGAAAGTTATGGAGTCAAACTCGTCATTGACTGCCTCCTTCCAAAAAATAGCATCACTGGTCTTCATTGTCTCATCATAGGTAAGCGGATCAGCTTCTATATGATAGGTAACAAAGTCATCTCCGAAGTCCTTCGGCTTCCTCACTCGCTTTGTACGCGGCTTAGCAATTTCAGGTTCAAATGTTGTCTCATCTACGACAACTTCTTCTTGGGTTGTAACTTACGATGACGTACTCGTTCCTCCAGTATCAACAACGTTTTCCAGAATATTCGCGAGAACAATATTTTTGTCCTTAGCAAACTTGTCTTTAAAGAACTCTGCGTCGCGAGATTCAATGATATGATTTGATTCGATATCAAAAACCTTCGAGCATCCCTCTTATTAGCATAGCCCAGAAATATGGTCTTCGTTGTCCTCGTCTCTAGCTTCTGAATCTTGAGATCCGGAAGCTTCACGTACGCCAAACACCCCCACACTCGAGTAACATTCAAGTTGGGTATGACCTTGAACTAGAGTTCATGAGGTGTAATGTCAGAAGTCGCAAACGGCACTCTATTCAAAATATAAGTAGCCGTGAGCGTCGCTTCTCCCCAGTAGCATTTCGGAAGACCCGCAGTCAGCAATATAGAATTCATCATCTCTGTCAACGTCCTGTTCTTCCTTTCTGCAACTCCATTGGATTGGGGAGAATACGGAGCAGTCATTTCATTGACAAGTCCATGTTTTTTGCAGAACGATACGAATTCCAAGGAACAATACTCTCCGCCTTGATCACTTCTAAGTCTCTTGAGTTGTTGACCGGTTTGACGTTCAGCTTCAGCTTTGAAGTCCCTGAATTTCTCCATCTTTGGATTTGAGAAGATATACGAACGCGTATTTCGAGAAGTCGTCAATAAAAGTAATGAAATACTTTATCCCGGCTTTTGTGGAAAATTGCTTGAAGTCACAGATATCTGAGTGTACCAACTCTAGAAAATCTATACTCATGTTCACTCTTCTGAACGGCTTTCTGACGATTTTCATCTGAGCACATACTTCACATTTCTCCACCTCCTTACCCCCACATTTGGTAATAAGGCCTAGAGTAGACATCTTGTTAATCCTTTTACAATGTACATGTCCTACTCTGTTTTTCTATAACTCAAGAGAATAACCAGAAGTAGTAACTGCATTGATACTTTCAGAAGTTACAAGTTGCAGTTTAAACATTCCTTCGGTACAAAAAGCTTTGTCGAAGTAAGCTCCTTTGTAGGACATTACCATCTGACCAACATTGATGTCCATCCTCAGGCCCGTCTTGTACAACTGACTCTCCGATATCAGGTTCTTGGCAATCATCGGCACGTGCTTCACGTTCTCCAGTGTGACTTCCCCGAAGTTAACTTCAGCTATACTGTTCCGATCTCCTGAACTTCAGCTTGAGTCTTGTTCGCCACCGAGACTTTCTCATAAGTAGGCTCATACTTGGTGAACAGTTCTTTGTTCGAGCAGACCTGGCATGATGCACCGGTGTTTACCTACGGTTAGTGTCCACGCCATTCGATTCAATCTGCACAATCATAGCAGTCAGGTTAAGCTCACCTTGCTCTTTCGGCTTGGACTTGGACCTACAGTCCTTGTAGTGACCCTTTTTGCCACAGTTGTAGCAAGTCACTTCAGACTTTGGCTTCGTCTTGAAAGGAGCCGTCTTAACCTTCAGCTGGTTAATACCATTTTTCTTATTCTTGAAGGGAGCCTTCTGCTTCCCTTTGTGATCACTAGACTGCACTATGTTAGCCTTGGCCAATTGCTTGGTTAAGGAGTCCATCTTCTCCTACCCTCTGGCTACATCTTCAATATGAATCCAGTGCAAGAGATTCTCGAGCTAGATTTCCTTCTTCTTGCGGTACATGTCAGTCTTAAAAGTGATCCAACACGGAGGACGTTTGGTGACTATCGCACCCACCATGAACTTGTCTTCTTGCTTCATGCCCTTTTCCTCCAGTTTCATCTGCAGTTTTAAAAGTTGTTTGACTTGCGGCAACATCGTCTTCCTATCTTCAAATTGCATGGTAAAGGATTTTTCAATGAGATGAATTTTGGATATCTTCTCGTCAGTTTTTTAGTGCTTCTCTAGAGATTTCTAGAAATCTCTAGCTTTCTCCTTCTTATTGTAGGACTCTGCTATAGAGTCGTCCATAGCATTTAGAATCAACAACCTGTAGAAGTCGTTATCTTTCTTCTACTTGGCATACTCGGTCATAGTGACACCGATAGCAAGTTCACCTCCATCTTCGGGAATGGTAGGTTCTGGATCAGTCAACACGTAGCCAACATTGATAAGTTGAAGATTCAAAGAAACCTTCCTCTTCCAAATGTTGTAGTGTTCACCGTCAAACTTCTCAAGTTTGTGAAAACTTGTATCGAGAAGGCTTGAACGGTTGGACTCCATTCTTTTTACTGTGATCTTGCTTTGAGATTGTTAGTCCTGAAGACAGATCTAAGAGTGGAGGGATCCAAAGAAGGCGTAGAGTCTACATACAAGATACGAAATCTGCACTCTAGCCAACGACACAGATGAGAGGCGTAGAGTATACTTGCAAGACACGAAGTCTGTACTCTAGCCAACTCAAGAGAAGCGCTAAATGAAAGTTACAAACTGACTTAAAAAAAATGCAAAATACAACAAAGAGGAAATTAGTGTTTTTTGCTTTACGTTCGCAGATGCTACAATGAGAAGAACACGACACACAAAGAAAATCTTATTGCTGGGGTGGACAGGTCACCAGTGCTTAAAGCAAGATTCGCCCTGTACATGATCTACCCCCAAGAATTAGCAAATTCAAGTATGAACCACTGGAACGCTCTATGTCAACCTTAGAGAGACTTTAGAACTCAATTCGGGCAAGGAAATGTTGCTGGCGCATGGACCCGGCATCAGCTGCTGTAGCACATGGAGTTCCTAGAGTATGATTTGTGGCTCTGACTTCCTCTCTCTTCAACAACTTAGAATGACGGAGGGGGTGCTCTATTTATAGAGTAGGCTGGCACCCATGCGCGCAGAGGAATGCTCATATGTGCATGAGCGCAGGGCAACAAAATTCTACGAAATCCGGATCCGTGCGCCGACAGAGCAGTATGCAGCTCGCAGCGCTCTAACAGCGCCGCCTACGTCGCGCTCTAACAGTGGGATATGCTCGTACACTCCCAATGCACATATGTCGCAACGTGCCGCATGCTACAGCGGAAACAGCGCTGCGTGTTGCATGTTGACAGCGCCGCACACCGAAAGTTGTTGGTATATTAGAATAAGTATATTAGAATATTCTGTTGGTATATTTGGTATGTCAGAATATGCCACATGATATTCCACAGAGGGTTTAATGTTATGAGGAGTATTGTAAGGCTATATATAGCCATGAGATTTATCAATAAAAATAACACAAATATTCAACATGGTATCGGAGCCAAAAAACCCTAGCCGTTGCCACCTTTCATAAACCCTAGCTGTCACCACCAACACCATCTGCACCACCACAGCCACCGCCAGCCGCTGTACGCCGCCCCCGCCGTACACCGACCCCGCAGCCACCAGCCACTGTACGGCCACACACCGACCACCTCGAGCGCGAGCCGGATGCTGCTCTACGGGCACCTCTACCGCACGCGAGCGTCTGTTGCCGCTGCTGCTGCTCGCGACGGCCGCTGCTCGAAGACACTCATCCGATGGCGTCCGCTCACCTGTCAGTCGGCCCACCGCCCCCACCACTGCGAAGCCGCGGTTTCCAAAGTCTCCTGTGGGGTCGTTCTAGACGTTGAAGGCCTATATCAGATAGGAGAGAGACATGATCAGATCTAGGAGAGGACGAGCGTGAATCGTGAAACGAGTGTGAGGTGATCGAAGAAGAGGAGGATCGATGGAGGAGATCATCAAGAAGCTGGACCCTGTGGAGATTGCAACGTTGATGAAGCTGATGAAACTGTCGGCTGGTGAGAGCGCGACACGAACATCGATAAAGTTGGAGCTTCCGTCCATCGATCTGAAGCTTGATGGACCAGCTACCTACATGAGTTGGTCACGATGGGTGAGGAGAACCCTCGCAGGAAAGAACCTGTAGAGTTTCCTGTCAGGAGAGAAGACAGAGCCGGACGAGGGCTCGACAGGACACGACGAAGGAAGTCCACTCATATGGTGATCTACATTTGGCTTCTCAATTCTTTAGTCCAGTCGATCGCCACCATAGTGGATAGCATCGAGATGGTGAAGGACGTATGGGAGAAATTGAAGAGGACCTACGATGGTGTAGGGAACAACTCGCAAGTTTTCCAGATAAAGAGGGAGATCGATGACACCGTACAAAGAGAGAAGATGGTGCAAGAGTATGCCACGGAGTTGGAGCGTCTGTGGTTGGATTACGATCAGTCCTCAGATTGGGCGAGCTACGGGGACCCGAAGTGTAAGGAGAGACATGTATGTCTGCAGGAGAGGACGATGAAGTTCCTTAAAGGGCTGGCTGCAGTATTTGCTCAGAGGACAACACTACATCTAGCCCAACTGAAGATCTCCACCCTTGAGGAGGCTAACTCGGCTATGATCCAGAAGGAGACTCACATCAAGTTGTAGGCAGGAACATGTGGTCCTCCTGAAGTAAAGTTAGTACTGGCGACTACCAGTTCAAGCGACACAGGGCCTAAGGGAGAGCCCTGGTAGCACAACCGGCAGTGCTACAACTACGGGATGATAGGACATCATCGGTATGCTTGTACCAAACCACCTAAGGAGGGAGATCCAGGTGGTGGACTTAGTGGACGTAGACATTTTAGAGGATGTGGCCGGGGTCGTGGAGGTCGACGGGGTGGTCGAGGAAGTTATCGAGCAAACCTGCTGGTAGCAGAAGGGGATGAGGGAGCTTGTGGTACCTTTACTGAGGAGGATCAAGCATTGATTGGCATGCTAGAGACACTCAGGAGGAAGCAGAGAGTGTCAAACGATGTGACAGGAGGAGTGTACCCGAGGAGGCATCTACCTCATTCTTCGCTGGAGGCAATGCCGCCATGTATGCCCATCCATCAGAAGGTACTGACGACTCACTCGCCCTTGCATCTATGTCTTCCCTTAAATCGTCAAACTGGATTATTGACTCGGAGGCATCTCGACATGTGACAGAAAATGCTAGTGAGTTCCCCTCCTACACTCACCTAGCATCGACAGACATCATTCAAACAGCAGATAGTATTTTTCAGCCAGTGGTTGGTAAGGGTACTGTAAATTGTACATGTTCAGTAAAATTATCCAATGATTTGCATGCTCCATCTTTTCCAGTTAGTCTTTTGTCCATCAGTTCTATAATCCTCCAACTAAAATGCATCGTCTCTGTTGATATTCCTAAGGTGATCTTCCAGGAGAAAGAGACGGGACGGAGATTTGGGACTGACACTTGGCATGCGAGATTGTGATACCTGGATCGAGAAGGGCTGGATTCAGCATTGATGTCTATGGCAAAGAAGGCAGGTATGGGAGGACTGAAGATGAGTGCCGAGGATATATTAATACTCCATCATGAGAGGTTGGGAGACTCCTTTTTTGCTACTTGAAGTAAATTGTATCCAGTTATTTATGAGAAAACAAATAAAAAGAAAATAGTATGTGATGCATATGATTTAGGCAAACTTACTAGGAGCTCATATGCTAGTACGGGTCATAGGAGCTCGTCTGTTTTTTATGTAATACATTCTGATGTTTGGGGGCCACGCGCCATTACTACTATGAATGGTTACAAGTATTTTGTTTCCTTCATTGATTATTCTTCTCGTATCACTTAGCTGTATTTGATGAAGAATAAGAGTGATGTATCTACTTGTTTTTGGGACTTTCATAAACATGTTCAGACTCAGTACATGGCAATGGTAAAGGTACTGAGGTCTGACAATGGGACAAAGTATACCAACAAAGCACTTGCGAAATACTTGTCAGCCCAAGGGAAACAGCATCAGACCACCTATGCAAACACACCAGAACAAAATGACATAGCAGAAAGGAAGAACAGACACCTTCTGGAGGTGGCAAGAAGCATGATGATCGATATGAATGTCCCACAAAGTCTGTGGGGACATACAGTGTTGACAACAACTCAACTAATCAATAGAATACCCTCGAAGGTACTGGGATGGAAGTCTCTATGTGAAATATTGTAAGAAAATAATAGTAGGATACTCCCACTGAAGGTGTTTGGCTGCGTGTGTTTTGTGAAGGACAACAGACCGTCAGTTGGAAAACTTGATCCTAGAGCAGTCAAGTACATCTTCGTGGGCTACTCGGCGGCTCAGAAGGGGTATGTGTGCTGGAGCCCAGTAGAGAAGAAGAAGTTTGTGAGCATGGATGTTCACTTCAGGGAGCATAAGCCATACTACCGTCAGGAGGGAACCTCAAACAACTCACCTGATACTGCGAGTATGAGGCGAGAGGGGGAGATTGGTGAAAGCCTCGTGACCGATTTAGGAGTATGGCATGGAGACACGATTGAGGATCAGGAAGGTGAAGAGGAACATGGAGAGGAGATGAGAGGTGTTAGGCCCACGGCTCAGGGGGAGATACCTACAGCAGGAGAGGAAAGCAAACTGCAGGACCAGTACCTACAGTGCCAGTACCAAGTTCCTTTCCTGCGTCCGTCTCGACTTACTGAGACACCTATACCACCACCAGATTCCCTTTCAGGTGATATCATTCTTCCTACTCCCACACCTACTCCTCCTACACCATTATCAATACGGAGGACCACTCGCAGCAATGCGGGAAATCCTCTTGTTAGATATGGTTGGGACCTTTCTAAGTTTGTTTTGTATGATCATATCTCTTCTCATGGAAGATTCATTACGTGTTTGGATAGTATTATTGTACCTAACAATTGACAGGTTGCCAAGAACGATCCAAAGTGGAAAACGTCGATGCACGAGAAGTTGGGAGCTCTTGAGAAGAACCACACTTAGGAGCTAGTAAAATTGCCAGAAGAGAAGAAAGCAGTTGGATGCAAGTAGGTCTTTACTGTAAAACATAACCCAGATGGACAGGTTGAGCGCTACAAAGCTCGACTAGTGGCAAAATGGATACAGTCAGACGTACGACATTGACTATGACGAGACCTTTGCACCAGTGGCAAAAATGAGCAATGTCAGGACCCTGATTTCTCTGGCAGCAAATTATGGATGGAAGCTACACTAACTAGATGTGCAGAAGGCATTTCTTCATGGAGATCTAGTGGAGGAGGTGTACATGGAGATACCACCAGGATTCGACACCAATCAGACAGTGGACAAGCTCTGCAGGTTGAAGAAGTTCCTCTATGGAATGAAGCAGTCTCCTCGAGCGTGGTTTGATAGATTCAGGAGGGCGATGATAGGAATGGAATATCGGCAGGTCAATGCTGATCATACTGTGTTCTTCCGTTGGAGTGGAGGCCATATCACCATGCTTGCGGTGTATGTGGATGATATAATTATCACAGGAGATGATGAGCAGGAGATCGCCCGACTCAAGGGAAAGCTTGGAAAAGAATTCGAGGTGAAGGACCTTGGCCTTCTTCGGTACTTTCTTGGGTTGAGATTGCTTGAGAAGCAGACGGAATTGTGTAGGAACGAATTGTAAAGCGCAATACTCTAAAGGGGGAGGGGGTGAATAGAGTAGGCAACGGAAATTAGCTAATTAAAAATGTTAGCAGCAAGATCACGTATAATATAACAAGTAAATAAAAAGCAGAGATCAGAAAGCAAACGCAAACACAGCGATGTATACTGGTTTTCCTCTTTTGAGGACTATTCCAGTCGGAAGAACTCTAGCTTCCAGTTGAATCCACTATGGATAATACCGCAAGTTTTCATCCGAAGTCCTTGCAACTTCTAAATGCGAGCTTTGATCCGAAGTACTCGACCAACTTCAATTGTGAAGTGTCTTTCTTCAATCAAGCCTCTGATTACAATTACTTTAAAACTTTTAGACCGTACCGCACTAGCAATTAGAGGATTGTAACTGGCTTGGGATTTAAAAATGAATAGCTCAGAATACTTTAGAAAAACGTATTAGGCTTAGAGAGAAGAGGAGAGAGGTATGTTGAAATAAGGAAATCTATTTATAGTTTTTTCAAAGGCAGAATTCAGGCAGAATTCGGACAGAATTCAGACATAACTCTATGATAGAATCTCGACAGATAGCCGTTGCATCCGTAACTGCGGAAGGACCAAGTTCAAAATCCAACGGGCACTAACCAAACTCGGACCGAAATCGGGCCGAATTCTGTTGGAGTTCCGTTAGGGTTTTTCAAATCAGGTTTTTGGAATTTTTGAAAAGTCAAGCACTTAGGAAGTAGTTTGGGCTTTTATAAGTGGGCTTGTTTTCAAAATGAAAGGGTATTTTGAAAACTTTTCTTGGGTAGCCTATTTGCCAGTACGCAGCAGTGCATATCGTATTCATAGACTCAATAAATATAAAAAAATACATTGATAAAATAGGAAAACCAATAGCCCCTTGATGACGCATTTCTTCTGATATTTGAGCAAACTTGAAGACGTCTTTTTCGTTGAGTAATTATCGTTGATGTGAGGCCCCGGATAGGTCGTAGGGCGGTTCAAAGAAATCTTCTTGTATAACATCGTTTTTTGGCCCATCATTAATTCTTCATTGATCATGCTTACCGTATGTCTACAAATACATGTTAGGCGAACAAAATAGTATGATGTATTATGATACAACATAGAAATATGATATAGAACATTAGGACAATGCTAAGTTTAAGTAGCAACATGATAGTGATTACATGAATATTAGTGACGTTATTATGTTAAACTTAATTGATTAGCCATATTAAAAATATGATATAATCATTGGGCTAACAGATTGTTCTTTCTCAGAGAAAGTATGCACTAGACCTTCTTACATAGAAATGGATGTTGGGATGCAAACCTGCAGCGACATCGATAGATCAGAGGTTCAAGCTGGCTGCTGAGGCTGGAAAACCAGTTGACCAGGATAGATACCAAAGACAGGTGGACAAGTTGATCTATTTGAGCCACACCCATCCTGATATTTGCTTTGCGGTAAGTATAGTTAGCCGCTACATGCATAACTCACGGAAGGGTCATATGGACGCAATGTACCAGATTCTGAGATACTTGAAGGGTGCCTCCAGAAAGGAACTGATATTCAAGAAGAATAATCACGTGAGCATCGAGGGCTACTGTAATTCTGCCTGGGCTAGTTGTGCTGATGACATGAGATCTACATCGAGATACTGCATATTTGTAAGAGGCAACTTGGTCTCTTGGAGAACTAAGAAACAGTCAGCGGTGGCCAGATCGACAGCTGAAGCGGAGTACAGAGCTATGGCCTTGGGAGTTACAGAGCTGTTATGGTTGAAAATATGCTGGTGGAGCTGAAGTTGGATCAAGGAGCCAAGATGAAGCTGTGGTGTGACAACCAGTCAGCTATTAGTATCGTCAACAATCCAGTACAGCATGACATGACCAAATACATCGAGATCGATAGGTTCTTCATCACGGAGAAGTTAGATAGTGGACTACTGGAGCTAGGTCACATTCCAACCAAAGATCAGGTAGCAGACGGACTGACCAAGAAACTTAGATCTGTGAGCATGATTAGAGGATGTGACAAGATGGACTTAGTGAATATCTTTCGCCTATCTAGAGAGAGAGTGTTGGTATATTAGAATAAGTATATTGGAATATCCTGTTGGTATATTTGGTATGTCAGAATATGCCACAGGATATTCCACAGAGGGTTTAATGTAATAAGGAGGATTGTAAGGCTATATATAGCCATAAGATTATCAATAAAAACAACACAAATATTCAACACAAATATTTGGGTCGACTCCAATGTCGTTGCGAAATATGCCCAATCCCAAAAGGGGACTGGTAGTCCTAGATTCATCGCTGATGGCACCCGATCCCATATAGAGGCCCTGGTAGCCCTGGTTTGATCATTGACAGTACCTGACACCATATGGGGGTCATGGTGGTTCTGTCGCAGTCGGTGCCCATCCGGGAGGCACCTGGCCGCTTCACTGTACACGCCCGACCAAACAGCGGGTCTGGATCGATTTTGACCTCATTTTATCGATAATAGACCCTACACATGGGGGTCTCGGTGATTTTTCACTTTTTTTCCTTCAGGGACAAACCTCATATGGAACAATATGAAGAAGCATATGACCAATCCTGCAGGTATCAAGAAGTTTGATGACATTAGTAAGAAGCTCGAACTTGTCCTAACGTGTTGACGTGCAATGGCCTGAGGTTGCAATTACTATGAATGCCAATCCAGTGCATGAACCGTGGTCCGCAACTTAGAAGACGTTACCTGGGAAAAGGTGGAAAAAATGAAGTTAAACCTGCTGGTAGAGACAAGAGAGATGACAAGAAAGCGAGAAGCAGGTCAAGTGATCTAATTGTGGCCCAAAGGGCCTCTATATTCGGAATTGTCCTGAACCAAAGACGGTAAGCCGAAATCCTAGCATTGGTTAGGTCTCAAGATTTAGTAGCACTCCTCTTTCGTGAATTGTAGACTCGAACGCAACTGACCACGTATAAAAGGACCAAAACGGATTCGTAGAGTACCAATAGGCTCCTGTTGGGAGCAGAAGAGTATACATGGAGAACGACTTCACTCATCGAGGTACTGTGCATTGGGACGTACCAGTTAAAGATTCGTCCGAAACAATCATGGATCTCATGACGTACTCTACTCTCCTAGGATTCGATGGAACATACTTTCTGTTATTGCACTTAGGCCTCGTTTGGTTCGCAGAATCATTGGGTTGGGAAAGAAAAGTGATTACTTTTCTATGTTTGGATGTCAAAGGAATTGAGAGGAAAGGAAAGTGATTCCCAATGGAAGAAAAATTAAGGGAAAAAGTGATTCCATCCATCCAAGAAAGGAATCACTTTCCCACATTGAAGTATTGATATGAATCACTTTCCCACATTGAAGTATTCACTTTTCTTTCCAAATTTTCCTTTCCCTCACATTCTGCGAACCAAACGAGGCCTAATAGGATCAGGATTATTGTTAGTTTTGAATCATCTTCTCATTTCTTTATTTGGATAAAGTCTTATATGGAACTCATTATTTATTGTCACGACCCGATCCCAATATAATGGATCTAGTCGGATCATGCCCAGCCTGAACCGTTGTGAGACGGTGGCAGTAAGCTGTATCAAGCAGTGAAACGCAATATGCAGAAACATCTAACAGAAATAAAATATTTTTATTAAATTGAAACTAGTCTGAAATGGAAATAAAACAACACAACTTTTTTTATTACAACTGTTCTGAAAAGGAAGAAAAGGAAAAGTACTAAGCTAACACTCTAGGGTTCTGTGGTTCCTGGTTCAGCCTCTGTGGGACCCAAGTCTGTCCCGTAGAAAGTACAACAAGGCAACTCCTTTTCGTCGCTGTCACCTAAAAATGTTGGGTCTCCAGTCAGGAGTGAACAAGAAACATATTTCCTCCACATCTAGCATTTCTAAATTAATAATAAATAAAAAATGCGAGACAGTTTAAGAAATAATATATTTTTGTATTTAATAGTAAAAAGAGACCGGCAACTAAGAAGATGTCAATTTCCAGCATGATGCAATACTAAGCTAGTGTTTTGAGTATATAACGGGGCCTGTGACCGGCTGGTAAGGCAATATGTATACTAACGTTTTGAGCAAAACGAATAGTATACGGTACGGCTCAACCCACAGTGAGGTTGGGGTTAGCGCAGACGAGAAACGAGCAAGATTTGGCTTTGGTCACAGACGTTATACTACTTCCCCAATCAATCCCCAAGCAATGAGTCAATGAGTCAATATAGCAATCTAGCAATCTGTCAATCGATGTGGAGTCCGAGAGGGATCCACGGTGAATCAGTATCACTATACTACATGTAATCAACTGATGCATACATTTAATTATTAAAATAAAGACACAGACATGGAGTAGATATGAAACTTGCCTCAGATAGTCCCTTGACGTGGAAAGCGACGAGTAGCAGGTAACCGTTTGGACTTAGGGTCCCGAACCTACAGATTCGTAACACCATGTTCAGCAGCTAGAAATAATTACACTCTAATCCTTAAGGATAACGCCTACTAGTTAATTAGGGCTAAGTCTGGTCGGGTTGAAAATAACATAACTTTGTTAATAACGTTGAAAAATATTTATATTTTAGATACTAAGTTACAAAATAATCGTTTTAGTAAAAGGACAAGTTTTTAACGAAATAATTAAGGGTAAGAAAATTTTTATTTAATCGTATTATAGAAATTAGTATTTTTTTTAATGTAATTACCAAATTACGCGAAAATATGATTTACTAAAAAAAAAAAAATCCATTTTTGACTATTATTCGCAAAATAAGAAAAATAATATTCTAACTGTATTTAATAAATTAATATTTTACCAAAATTAATATTTTCCTCCAAAACTAATATTCTAATATTTTAATTAGCTAGAAATCATTTTCCGGTTATTGTTACTAAAAATGCTATTCAAGACCAAAATAATTCATTAATGAACATTTTTATTATTAAGAGAAATTATTTACCGAACAATATTAATAAAACGGTTTTCCTTAGAAAATACATTTTTTAACCATTTTTCGTAATAAAGGAAAAATAACTTTTTGAATACTAAAGATAGTACTTTATATATAAAAATACAATTTCTTGCCAAACTAACGGTTTTAAATTAATAACAAAACTTTTTCGATTAAAACCTTTTATTTAACGAAATTAATTATTTGCAATTAAACTCATTTATGGAAATAATATCTTTACCAAAATTACTAACAAATTCATTTTCCGTAATTATTAATAATTCTAACCAATAATCATTAAACATTATGCTATAAAAACTAGCATTTAGACAATTAATTCCATAATCCTACTCAATAATTTAAACACTACAACTCCCACATAACAAATTAATAACATTATTACAGCACTAAACTAATTCTAATTAAACAGGAGATACAAATTGGGTTATGTGATAAAATAACAGAAAGTGATTGGGAAAGCGGTTACCAAATGGTTGCACGAAAGAGTACCGAGGGGAGGCTTCGGACTTGAAACAACGCCGGGATTGACGAGCACGGACACGTGCGCACACACGGGCGGACACGTGGGCAAAGATGCGCGGAACCGGTGCTGGCAGACGGCAACGGGCGGACGGCTGCTGCCGGGCGGGCGGCGGTCGGCTGCTCGGAAATAGGGAAAGTGGGGTCTGGATTCGGAGAGGGCGGCGAGGTGTGCGCGGTGGCGGTCGCGGATTTGGATTTGGTGGAGTAGGGAGAGAGTTATGAGAAATTTAGTGAAGGAGAAGAAATAGAGTTTCTGTGGAGAAGGGATTTCTGAAGAGTTACGTAAAGGTTGAGGTCAGGAAGGGGGGGTGTGTGCGCGGGTTCAGGAGAGAGAGGGGACGTGGTTTTGAATGGGTTTGGGTGTGGGCTTAAGTCATGGATTTGGGTATGGACTTCACATTTATTAAATGGTTTTATGACGATCGATGATCCATCTTTTGTCGACAATAATATTTATACTACTCAACATGTGGATTGCAATATATAAGATAGTAGATTTGGTCACATCGTAAGGATAGATTGACTAGATCAACCAAGGTAGGGCTATTGGATTCACTGGCTGAGGTCAACATATCCACTTATGAGCATTGGCTTGCGGGAAAAGCTACAAGAAACCATTCGCTAAACGGGCTTCTTTCCCATTACAACTCATTCACTCCGACATCTGCTGACTGCTTAACCAGAAGGCCAAGAACAAATATTCTTTATCCATAGTATTGATGATTACTCTCAATATAACCATGTGTACCTCATGACACATTGTTATGAAGCACCGGATTGTTTCAAGCGCTACATCAACGAAGTGGAGAAACTGTTGGAAAATGTAAATATATATTTGTTATAATAATAATATTATTTTCTTTTTCAATCAACGAATCTATGAAAAGGTGTACGAATCTTTTCATTGGAAAAGGTGTACGAATCTATTTATAGGAAAGATGTCCCCTTTCCATCGTGTCTCTTTATTTCTATAAATACAAATATGTTTGGAGCATTCAAGCATTCATTCAATTCATTCAATAAATCCATATTGCATTAGTTAGTCTAAAAGAGAGAGAGAGACAACCAACGTTGCTTCGACGAGTTCCTACGGTGTGAAGTGCTGCTACCGAAGGAAAGAACCGTTGTATCCTGGGAGACTAATCGCCATCAAACCGTAAGCACCAGTACGGGGAAAATATTGTCTTAAGGACATTGAACCAAGTTCAAGCCTCGGTATCATTTATTTATTTTATTTATATTTTAATTTCAGAGTCTGAATACAGAGTTGGAAATATTTCTAATAACAGAAACAACTAGGCGCAAAAGTTAAGGCTTTGCAAACAGACCGAGACATATAGCTTGGAAGACTTCAGGGAATTGTATGAGAGTAAGGGGATAGTTTGACTGGTGATCATTTCCTACACACTGCAACAAAATGGTATTGGAGAGAGGAGGAATAACATGCTGTTAAACATGGTTAGAATTATGATGGTGTAGGTGAATCTACCAATTATGTGTTGGGGAGATACTCTATTGATTATTGCCTACGTACTCAACCGTGTACTTAAAAAATGATCAGTTCCATCCATACGAAATATGGACTAGTGAGAAGTCTAGTTTGGGACACTTGCACCATGGGATGTGCCGTATTTGTGCACACAACTTCTCACCCGCATGGAAATTAGGCTTTAAAGGGATGTATGCTTACTCCAAGCACTCTAAAGATTATGTTCTCATTAGCGAGCAACAAGATGAAACTATGATGAAATAAAGTCACGAGATGTTATGTTCCTCTAGGAGGAATTTTTTTCGTGAAATGCATAACTACGTGTAGAGTTTTTAAGTGATTGATTATTATTGGAATAGAGACTACATATATATAGGAGAGGCTAGCCTCCTCTCCTATCATTCTAGGCAAGGTGGGACTAAAGCCCAATAACACTTAACACATATATCAACACTCCCCCTCAAGATGGGCGAAAGATATTTACTAAACCCATCTTGTCACATCCTCTCATCATGCTGATAGAACTAAGCCCCTTTGTCAGTCCGTCTGCTACCTGATCTTTGGTTGGAACGTAGTCCAGTTCTATTACTCATTTCTCCAGTTTTTCTTTGATGAAGAATATGTCAATCTCGATATGCTTGGTCCTGTCATGCTGTACTGGATTGTTGCAATACTAATAGCTGACTGGTTGTCACACCATAACTTCATCTTGGCTCCCTGGTCTAGCTTTAGCTCCGTCAGTATATTCTTCAACCACAATAGTTCTATGACTCCCAAGGCCATAGCTCTATACTCTGCTTCAGCTGTTGATCTGGCCACTACTGACTGCTTCTTACTCCTCCAAGAGACCAAGTTACCTCCTACAAATATAAAGTAGCCCGATGTGGATCTCCTGTCGTCAGCACAGCTAGTCCAGTCAGAATCACAATAGCCCTCGATGCTTACATGATTATTTCTTCTGAAGATCAGTCCCTTTTTGGGGGCTCCCTTCAAGTACCTCAGAATCTGGTATACTGCGTCCATATAACCCTTCCGGGGGTCATACATGTAGCGGCTCACTACACTGACCGTAAAGCTGATATCAGGTCGAGTGTGGCTCAAGTAGATCAACTTGTCCACCAATCTCTGATATCTATCCCGGTCAACTGGTTCTCCAGCTTCAGCATCCAATTTGAACTTCTAGTCTATCGGTGTCGTAGCTGGTTTGCATCCCATCATCCCCATTTCCGTAAGCAGGTCCAGTGCGTACTTTCTTTGAGAAAGAACGATTCTCTTATTATCTCGAGCAATCTCAATCTCAAAGAAGTATCGAAGAGGGCCAAGATCCTTCACCTCGAACTCTTTGCCAAGGTCTTCTTTGAGTTGGACGATCTCCTGCTCATCATAGCCTGTGATAATCATATCATCTACATATACCGCAAGCATGGTGATGTGGCCTCCACTTCATCTGAAGAAGACAGTGTGATCAACATTGATCTGCTGATATCCTATCCCTATCATTGCTCTCCTGAACCTGTCAAACCATGCTCGAGGAGACTGCTTCAGTCCATAAAGGGACTTCTTCAGTCTGCAGACCTTGCTTTCTGTCTGTTTGGTGCTGAATCCTGGTGGTATCTCCATGTACACCTCCTCTACTAGATCCCCATGAAGAAATGCATTCTTCACATCCAGTTGGTGTGGCTTCCACCCTCTATTGGCTGCCATGGAGATCAAGGTCCTGACAGTGCTCATCTTTGCCACTGGTGCAAAGGTCTCGTCATAGTCGATGCCGTACGTCTGACTGTATCCTTTTACCACCAGTCGAGCTTTATAGCGCTCAACCTGTGCATCTGGGTTCTGCTTCACAGTAAAAACCTATTTGCACCCGACTGCTCTTTTTTCTTCTGGCAGTCTCACCAGCTCCCAAGTGTGATTCTTCTCAAGAGCTCCCAACTCCTCATGTATTGCCGCTTTCTACTTTGGATCGTTCTTGGCAACCTGCCAATTGTTAGGTACAGTAATACTATCCAAATATGCTATAAATGCTCCATGAGAAGAAGAGATATGATCATAAAAAACAAACTTAGCAAGGTCCCAACATATCTGTCCAGAGGATTTTTTACATTACTGTGAGTAGTCCTTAGTGTAGGTAGTGGTATAGGAGAAGTAGGAGGGATGATATCACCTGAGGAGGGTGGTGGTGTAGATGAGGAGGATGATGGTGTCTCAGGAGTTGGGACAGACGCATGCAAGGGACTTAGCACTGGCACTGTAGGTACTGGTCCTGTAGTTTGCTTCTCTCTCATGCTGTAGGTAAGTAACTCCCCCTGAGCCGTAGGCCTGATACTTCTTATCTTCTCTCCCTATTCTGCTTCACCTCCATGTTTCTCCTCAACCGTGCCTCTATGCCATACTTCTAGATCGGTTACCACCAAGTTCTCCATCTCCCCCTCTCGTCTTATACTGGTAGTATTAGGCGTGTTGTGCGACGTTCCCTCCTGGTGGTAATATGGCTCATGCTCTCGGAAGTGGACATCCATACTAACAAACTTCTTTTTTTCTACTGGACTCCAGCACACATATCCCTTCTGAGTCGCTGAGTAGCCCACGAAGATGTATTTGACTGCTCATGGGTCAAGTTTCCCAACTGATGGTCTGTTGTCTTTCACAAAGCACACACACCCGAACACCTTTAGTGGGAGTATCCCACTATTATTGCCTTGTAATACTTCGCATGGGGACTTCCATCCCAGGACTTTTGAAGGCATCCTGTTAATAAGTTGAGCTGCTGTCAATACTGCATCTCCCCATAGATTTTGTGGGACATTCATGTAGATCATCATACCTCTTGCGGTCTATAGAAGGTGTCGGTTCTTTCTTTCTTCTACTCCATTTTGTGCTGATGTGTATGCACAACTGGTCTGGTGCTGTATTCCGTGTGCTGATAGGTACTCTACAAGTGTCCTATTGGTGTACTCCGTTCCATTGTCAGACCTCAGTACCTTCACTACTGCATTGTACTGAGTCTGGACATGTTTATGGAAGTCCCGAAAGTAAGCAAATACTTTACTCTTATTTTTTATTAAATACAGCTAGGAGACACGAGATGCACAATCAATAAAGGAGACAAAGTACTTATATCCATTCATAGTGTTAGTAGCACATGGACCCCAAACATCAGAATGTACTACCTCAAAAACAAGAGAACTCTTATGACCAGTACCAACATATGAGCTTCTAGTAAGCTTTCCTAACTCGCATGCATCACATACTAATTTCTGTTTATTTGATTTTGCATACATCTCTGAATACAACTTACTTAGAGTATCAAAAGAAGAATGTCCCATCCTCCTATAATGATGTATCAAAGTATCTTCAGTCCTCTGCTGCAGCTCTCCTATTCCAGCCTTCTCTACCATAGATATCAATGCTGAGTCCAGTCCTTCCCGATCTAGGTACCACAGTCCCTCATGCCAGGTGCCAGTCCCAAGTCTTCGTTCCGTCTCTTTCTCCTAGAAGATCACCATAGGAATATCAAAAGAAACAGAGCATTTTAGTTGGAGAATTATAGAACTAATAGACAAGAGATTGACTGGAAAGGATGGAGCATGTAACACATTGGATAATCTTACTGAACTTGTACAATTAACAGTACCCTTATCGACCACTGGTTGGAAAGTGCCATCTGCAGTCTGAATGGTGTCTGCTGGTGCTAGGTGTGTGTATGAAGAAAACTCACTAGCGTTTCCGGTCACATGCCGAGATGCTCCTGAGTCGATAATCCAGTCTGACGTTTTAAGGGAAGACATAGATGCAAGAGCGAGTGACTCGTCAGTACCTTCTGATGGGTGAGCATACATAGCGGCGTTGCCTCCGAAGAATGGGGTGGATGTCTCCTCTGCTCCGCTCCTCCTGTCTCCTTCGATCGATGCTCTCTGCTTTCTCTCTAGCAGGTCCAGCAGTGCCTGATCCTCCTCAATAAAGGTGCCACCAGCTCCTCCATTTCCTTCTGTCACCAGCAAGTTTGCTCGATAGCCTCCTCGACCACCTCGTCGGCCTCCTCAACCATGCCCACGTCCAATATATCCTGTCCTCGTCCACCACCTGAGTCTCCCTCCTTAGGTGGTTTGGTACAAGTATATCGATGATGGCCCATCTCCTCGCAGTTGTAGCACTGCCGATTGTGTTGCCAGAGCTCTCCCTTGGATCCTGTGTCGCCCGAGCTAGTAGCTGCTAGTACTGACTTTACTTAGGGGGGACCACCTGTCCATGTCTGTAGTCTGATTCGCGTCTCCTCCTGGATCATGGCTGAGATAGCCTCCTCAAGACTAGGGATCTCTGGTTGGGCGAGGAGTAAGGCTGTCTCTGTGTAAATGCGGCAGTCAGCCCTTTGAGGAATTTTACCGTCCTCTCCTGCAGACACACATGTCTCTCCTTGCACTTTGGGTCCCCGTAGCTTACCCGTTTCGAGGAGTGATCATAATCTAGCCAGAGATGCTCCAACTTCGTAGCGTACTCCTGCACCGTCTTCTCCCCTTGTACGGTGTCATCGATCTCCCCTTTTATCTGGAAGATTCGTAGGTTATTTTCCACGCCATCATAGGTTCTTCTCAACTTCTCCCATACGTCTTTTACTATCTCAATGCCATCTACTGTGCAAGCAATAGACTGGACTAAGGAATTGAGAAGCAGATGTAAATTATCATATGAGTGGATTTCCACTCGTCGTGTCCTGTCGAGCCCTCTTCCGGTTCTGTCTTCTCGCCCGTCAAGAATCCCTCCAGGTTCTTTCCTGCAAGGGTTCTTCTCACCCTCCGTGACCAACTCAGATAGGTGGCTGGTCCATCCAACTTCAGATCGATAGAGGGTAGTTCCAACTTTGGCGGTGCTCGTGTCGTGCGATCACCAGCCGACACCTTTATTAACTTTATCAACGTCGCCATATCGTCAGCATCCAGCTTCTTGAGGATCGCCTCCATCGATTCTTCTTCTCGATCATATCACACTTGTTCCACGACTCACGCTTGTCCTCGTCGTCCTCTCCTAAATTCGAATATGTCTAGTTTCATCGGATCTAGGCATCATCGATATCTCCTTGAGAATCTCATATGAGATAAATCTTCAAGAACGATTTTAGGCTTCCCTACACTGTAGGTGCCACAGATGAAATAAATCTCAAGTTTAGGCTTACCTACACCGTAGTTGCCACAGATGAGATAAATCTCAAGTTTAGGCTTACCTACACAGTAGGAGCCCTAAAAGTGGTGTACAGGAGGCACCCACGGCGGCAGCAGCGGCAGTAGCAGCCGCAGCAGCGGCTCAGCCGCAGCGAGAGTGGGAGCGGCGTAGCAGTGGCAGCGGCACAGCCGCAACAGCTCAGCAGTGGCTACAGTGGCAGCAGGAGCAGCGGCGACGTGGGGGGAGGGGGGAAGGGAGGGCGAGGTTAGGGGTAGGGTTTGTGTGGAAAATGTGGCTCTGACGGTATTTTATGCAAGTTTAGGCTCTGATACCATGTAGAGTTTTTAAGTGACTGATTATTATTGGAATAGAGACTACATATATAGGAGAGGCTAGCCTCCTTTCCTATCATTCTAGGCAATATGGGACTAAAGCCCAATAACACTTAACACATATATCAACACTACGCTAATGACTTAAGTTTCTAGAAAACTAATGAGGGCGCCCCTAGTTTTTTTTAATGAGGTAAGAGTAAGTAGTTCTTCAGCCACTTCGGGACAGTGGGAGCGATTTTCTAATAAAGGACTCGATGTCACTAATGGAATCTCAAGAACCTCGTAGAAGCTCCCATCTAAAGGTCCTCTGAGGTTATTTTGATATAGAGGGGGCAGTGTTTTTGGTGGCACTACATGAAGTTGCAGAACCTAATATTCTTCAGGAGACTACTTCCGAAACGGATACAAAAAAGTGGATGGTTGAAATGCAAGAATTATGTTCCATAAGGAAGAATTAAATTTAAGACTTGGTCGACTTACTGTCTGGTCACAAGGCTATTAAAAATAGATAAGTAAAATCAAGCGAAAGGAAGACAGTTCCTTTGAACGCAGGCACGCTTGATGGTGAAGGATTTCACCTAGCGAGAAAGGGTGGACTAGGAGGACACATTTCTC
Organism: Iris pallida; assembly: GCA_029216955.1. NCBI lineage: Eukaryota > Viridiplantae > Streptophyta > Magnoliopsida > Asparagales > Iridaceae > Iris > Iris pallida. The sequence goes on along the minus strand of JANAVB010015398.1, from coordinate 4,899,626 downwards.
CTGTGGTGAGAATTGCGTACATTCGTTTGATCCTTGCAAGCGTTGTGTATCCTGATCTAGAGCTCGTCCAAATGAACTTTAAGACTGCTTTCCTTTATAGTGAGCTAGATGAGGAGATCTATATGGATCAGTCCAACGGTTTTGAGGTCTAGTGTTACGTCTTGCTCCCGGCGTAACTAGTATCCCAAACTAGGTGACCTACGAATACTCTGGTATCCATATCTGCGATTGTCTTCTTTACGGTTCTTGGATGGAGAAATGGAGATAAATCTAGACTATTACAACATCTGAAAATGATGACTTCTAGTTATACAAATACTTGCTATAACACTTCTCATATAGTCTATTTCCTATACATACATAATATGCATTTATAAGCATAAGGTTAAGAGTAGTCAAAATACAAAATATGGTCTCCTGTTCCATCCTTCAGAATTGATCTTCAATTTCCTCCACAGTATAAAATGACAAGGTTTTATCTGGTATCCCTTCCTCAGCTAGAGAACAAACACTTGGTCATCAAAAAAAACCCTAATCCAAGGAAAATAAGATGATATAAATATGATTAGAGAGAGAGAGAGAGAGAGAGAGAGAATTTAGGGTTTAGAATTAATGTATTAAGGTTATGCTTATCGTCAATATTCTAGCTTCTATGTTATTGTTATTTCTCGACATATCAAACATAATACGCAAACAACCAACATAGACACATACCTATATGGTATGCAATTTTAGAGAATATTTCAAGTCACACACTTGGCTATTTTCTCAATAATAATCCCACAAACCCGGGATAAAGTTGTTGCTAAGGATTGATACGGTGCTTAGGTTGGTCACAAATAGGCTCCGGACTAAAGATATTTTAATTACTAAACTTAATCGATGCTCAATCGAATTGAGTATAGATCAAAGAACGGACAGTTAAGTTGACTGGTGCAAGTCCACTGGTTAACTCCAAAAAAAGCTTGAATGGTATCTCGAGGCCCCGATTTGGTTTCAGACCCGTCCGAAATTTACACAGGAGGTGCCCGGGGTGTCCTTGGACCTAAAGCACACTAAATGAACCTAAATTCTAGTAAAATAAACATATAGTTAATTCCAAATTAAATTCTGCACAATGGTGTACGCTTCCAAATTTAATTTGGTAGAGTTTCATTTTCATGTCATATGTAAATTGTGTGATTAACATACGTAAATTTGGAGTGATTACACAAGCGATATGTGATTTTGACTTAATTAAACATGGTATTCTTGACAATCCAAGTTGTCATTTCAAATGACAAATAACTACATGGTTTTCCAATCTAAAACCTAAAACAATACGTTACAAAATTTCAAGTTTAGGGCATATATGAATTAAAGCATGAAATCAAGGTTTAAATGAATGATAGATATCTAAATTTAACATCTATGATCATCTTCAATATGGTATATAAAAATCAAGTACAATTCTAAAGAAAACCTACATTTTACATTAATTACAAATTTAAATGTTTAGGGCATGTTAAAATTTTGATTATGTAATTAGAAATGAATTCAAGGTATAGAAGTTAATCAAACATTCATAGGATTTGAATTAGAATGGAATGACAAAGAAAGAAAAAAAAATTGAGGGACATGCCATAGGAAACATTTGGAATGAAGTCCAAATTCCTCTCCTCCTCCTCCACTTCTTCCCTTTCCACCTCTTAACTTTCCTCTCCTTCCTTTTCCTTTTCCTCTTGCTCCTCTCCTTCTCCTCCTCCTCCACCTCCTTGTAAGTGGTCACCCCCATGCCCCTTGGCTGCTACCGCTGGCCTCCTATTGGGGGTTGATGGTGGTGGTGGCTGAGTTGTGGGGGTGCTGGTTGGTAGCCCTCTCTCCCTCTTCCAATCCTCCCTCAACTCCTACCTCTCTCTCTCAAGCTCTCCTCTCTTCTTAGTATATTTTTTTTCATGACATAACAAGGGATGGTTTTACTAATTGGTAATTACAAGATTGCCATTAGGCTATCATGACAAGGGCTTATGGATTGACACATGGCCCCTTTAGGTGGGCATTGAATTGGCATTGAATTTTGATATAATTTGGAAGAAGGGATGTTTGTGCAAAACATCCTATTTTTTCAAATTGCTAATGATGTTTAAGAAGGTGATTATGTGGGATTGATTAAGGATTTGATTAGGAATTAAAATGGATATTAATGTACCATTAAGGAATCTAATTAAGAAAAGAATTATAAATTAATAAATAAATTGATTTAAAAATTAATTTAAGAATTATAAAAAATATGGAAACTTTATAATTTGACACGAACTTCAATTTTTTTTGGGGTTGTGACTATTGCATCCAGAGACGCGAGCACAAAGTGTGTAGGCTCAAGAAGTCCATCTACGATCTGAAACAATCATCCAAGAAATTGTATATTCGCTTTGACCGAGCTATTACCTCATATGTTTTTACCATGATCAAAGAAAACCATTGTGTATTTATATAAAGCAATATGATCGGGACTTTATGATCTTGTTACTATACATAGATGACATATTGTTGCTTGGAGACGATCAATATTGCTAGAGAGTGGTTGTCCTCCACTTTCGAGATAAAGGATACATGCAATGCAAGCTACGTCCTCAGAATTCAGATCCTGAAAATTGCTCTAAGAAGATCCCAAGAAATATACATAAGATGTCACCCCCAGTTTTCAGAAACAGGAGTATTTTTGTCATTTTGCATTTTTGAATATTTTTAAAATTTATTTTATTATTTATGATATTATTTTGGGGTTGAAATTTATTTTATTATTTATGATATTGTTTTGGGGTTATTTGAGTCGGGTTCGAATTTCAACTCAATCCGACTTGAAACGGGGACCCGGGGGGGAGGGGGGTAGTTTGACTCTAGTGGGATCCACACACTAGTTAGACATGACCCACATGATATTAATTTTAGTCCACATGATATTAATTTTAGTTAGTAGTTAGACTAATTATTTATGGATAGGTTTAGTTTAATTAGAGACTTAAAACTAGACTAATTTGACCTCAACCTTTAACCCATTCTTAATTTAAATCAAATAGATTAGTGGAGGACATTTTGGACATTCAAAATGGGGACACCTCACCCTTTTTGGGTAGCCACCAATGGGGGGGATAAGGAGTGAGTCACCATCTCTCCATTTCATTTTATCCATCCATTTTCTCTCTCTTGTTCTTCCCCAAATTTCTAGATAACAACTCCATTGATTTCATCTCCAAATCCACCATTTCTTCCACAAAATCTTCTTCTCTTCTCCTCTACTCCATAGTTAGAGGGTGCTAGCCAAGTTTGGGAGGATTCGGAGCTCGTTCGTGTCCTTTTGGAATCTCTACGTGTCGGTGTCGAGTCGGAAGTTTTTTTCATTTGAAACTCTCTTCCGGAAGGCATAATCTCTTCTCTAATCCATCCCTACATGCATATAGAAATATTTTGAATCCATAGGAATGACCCCCATGGTTGTATCTACATTTGTGTCCATTTCGTGTCCATTTAGAGGTCATAGGAGTGTCCTTTGTGTTGTGGTTGTGTCCTAGTGTGAAAAACCCATATTTTGGACACTTGTATGCATATATATATATTGTAGGAATGATTAATTAGTGTTTTAATCTCAGATTTATATTTTTAGAGAGGGGATTGATCTTATTTAGGATGGTTAGAATAAGTTTTATTTAGATAGCTATGTTGGTATCCAAGTATTTTGGCCTATATGTGTTTTTTTTCCAAACAACCCAAATTCGTCATAATTTTTATCCACGTTTTTAGTAGCTAAGCAACTTAGAAATGTCATAACTTTTAGCTCTTAACTCCAATTAACCTTCCGTTTTATTTAAAAAAAGCGTATCGAAGTTAGATTTCCAAATATATATTTTAATAAGCCAAATTCATTACATAACTTTCTGTAGAATTATTTGAGTGTCAGCTGTACGAAAGATGAACGCGTTTCGGTGTTTTTGCGATTCTAGCAGCTTCCGGACACGAAAATGTGATCCGTTTGAAGTTTCGGAAAGCTAACACGAAGAGCTATAACATACTTTAATCCTAGAATTTTGTGAAGGCCCAATTGGTACAGTATTGATTTTAAGTAGAAGAGTGACTATGCGACGTAGGCATTTTGTGTAACCTATGAGCCTAGTATAGATATCATGTGAATGTAGGTATCATAAATTGTCAGGAATATGTATGATATAGTACATATATGTATATATATATATATTATTGTTATGTAATATATGTTAGAATAGTGTGTGTGTTTGAATGAGATAAGGATGTGTGTGGTAAGTGGAGAGAAGTGAGATTGATAGAGGATATGTGCTAGTGTGTGTTTGATGTTGTATAGATGGTAGTGTAGTGTGTGTGTTGTGAAGGTGAGAGAGTTGGGAGGATCATACCATCCTATTTGACTTGAGGCTAGTGTAGTTTATTGAGTGATTTGTGTTTTGATTGAGTGGTAGTGTGTTTGTATATAGATGTGTGTAGGTGTGTTAGAAGAGAAGGGTGGTGGATTTGGTATATGTGTTTGTGTGTGTGGTTAGATGGTTAGAGAGTGAGAGAATGAGCAGAAAAGCAGCAGGAAAAAGCAGTAAACAATAAGCAGTAAGCAGAAAAAACAGTAAGCAGAAGCAGTGCAGGATGGTTTTTGGGATTTTTGTGGTCTCGAAACATCCCCTTTTGACCCACCTTAGCCCCAAATACCTACCCACACTTATCAACCACATTTAGTACGACGAAACCCCTAAGTTAGAGAGTATTTTTAGTGTGTTAGGCGGTTAGTAGGGTAGTGTTTATAGTAGTAGAAAATAAGGTTTGTCAATGTTAGAAAGTATGCCATGTTATGTTATCTTGAGGGTAGTGGTAGATGTTTGAGTTAGTTTTTGAGAAGTTATTTTAGAAGTAGCATTCTAAGTTAGATGGGAGTTAGATAGATGATGTTTGTGAGGGAGAGTGAGTGTGGTTTAGAAGAATGAGTTATGTTAGATGTGGTATCTTGATATCTCAATATTACCTTAAGGTAATGTGTAGGAGAGTAACATATTAGAAAAATAGTTTTGATACCCAAGAACCCTAGATTTCTTGGTTGGTAAACCCTAGATAGGATAGTATCTAGCTACCCTAAGGAGCCTAGGCTAGTATCTTGAGTACTAGCGGGGTTTTCTTTGTAATGGGCAAGGTATCGGGATTACCTTGGTAAGGGTAAATGTAGGTAATATGGTATAGTTAAGATATTGAGTTTAACTTCTAAGATATAGTTAGAATTAGGTTCTCTTGGTTGGTAATAGTTAGGATTAGTGTCCTTAGACTAGTTTTGACCTTGGTTGACCATTTTGACCGAAAGTCAACTTCAAGTCAACACTTGACTTAGAATTGACCGAAACCGAACCAGAGTTGACCAGTTGACTGAAAGTCAACTGTTAGTCAACATTTGACTAGTTTGACCTAGGGTTGACTCAATGTTTACCAGAGTTGACCAGAGTTGATTTTTTGACCAAAAGTCAACTGTAAGTCAACCCTTGACCCAGATTGACCTAGTTTGACTTGGATTGACTTCCTGTGACCTTGTTTGACCTTGGTTGTCCTAGTGTGAGCCAGTATTGACTCAGTATGACCTAGTATGACTTAGTTTAGCTTGGTGTGACTTAGTTTGACCTAGTTTTGACTTAGACTTGCATATCATGACTAGATTAGCTTTCCTTTCATTATTAAACCCTGTTTGACTCATAGTATCTTATTTTAGGTCTGTGATTACTCTGAGCGTCTGTTCACCTTATCAGCTCAGGACCACAGGCGAGTACATTCACTGATAGTTTTCATTGTCTTGATATCTACTATATCCGATTCAGTTGTAGTGTCTTACATGATTCCCGACACGACGGTTCACGGACTAGTATACGTTAGATCCTGTCATGAGATGTTATTCCCGAATTTTCCTTGGTATATTGGTATGTGATATCCATGTTCATGTACTTATATAGACATCGATTTGGGAGTGGGCTGATCACCTGCTTTCGAATCCGTGTCATGATGTGCCATGTCCGGATCCATGATACTATTCGAGGATGAGGGAATTATTAGGGGTTATGTGATCAAAGCCTTCCTGTCACTATTTTGCTAGCACCACCCTCACTTCACATAGGGTGTAGCAGATACCCCATGCCAGGTTATCTAGGTTGGCCAGCATGACTCTCCGTTGAGGTTACCGCGGATTGTCGGGCCAAGTGGATAACCCCACCATGACTCCCTAGCCGATCACATATCGCTCTAATAATTCAAATCACATTTTATATTTATTGTCGTATCTTATATTCCAGTTCAGCTTTACTTTCTGTACTTCTCACCATGCTATGATTCCATTACTCACATGCTCTACCTGCTTTTATACAGTACCATGATTTGAGACTAAGTTCTGTTTGAAAGAAGGGTTACAACCCTGGTCCTTGTTTGGTTCAAGGGTTGTAACTCGGCTTTCAAATGGTTCCCAAGTCGCCTATATCTTTGTCTTGTATTTTATTATACTGTCTCTTATAGTATTTGTCAATTCATATGGAACTGCTGTTGGTGTTTTTCTTGCTTATTTTTCTGACAGGATACAGTTGACATATTACAGATGATTCTGAGGCAGATTGCCCGACCTATTATGGGGTCGAGTCTGATGGAGTAGACCCGGGCTGTGGTTTGTTAGTAGAGCCACTAGACTTTGCTCACCCTGAGTAGTGTAGCTTAGTTAGGTTTGCCTGGCCTACGAGCCAGCTAGTACTTTTTAGACTGTAGTAGTTTTTATATATTATGTGATTCTTTGGGTTGTTTGTGTATAGCTCTGGACTTGTGTGGATCTTGGACTTATTTTCTGTTCTCATCATTCGTATTTTCCTTTCCATACTATCTACCTTAGTTTTACATTTGTGATTGAGACTGTATTGCTATGTCACCTCCATTCGGAGTGTATATACTGTACAGGTACATTTATCTGTTTAGTTATAGTATTTATAGATGACCTAGACAGCGTTCTACCGCCGACGCTGCGGCGTAGGCTGGACGTAACCACATACTCGTGCCCCTAATCAGGGTGCGGGACGTGACACATTTTTGTGGTAGCCCATGCAGGTCAGAGTCGCAATTAGTGCAATCTCATAATGGTGTTCGACTTAGAGTACTAATTACGAGCCTGCGACTATGATATAGGATATGAAAGGAGTTACTCAATCACATTTTAGGAAAATTCTGATCTTTTGATTACCATGACAACTCTTCTTACATTTGAATTCAATTGTTCTCCTTTGATAATATCTTATCTTGTGCCATATTGATCTCTTGGGTTCAATTCGTCTTCAGGATGACAGTGACTTGTTTTCAGGCAGTAGCAGAGCAGATAGCAGGTTCCAATATTTCGATCTTATTTCCGTATTTGCTTTCTTATAAACTGTCTTGAAATTCAATTCCATCTGTTCCTTGATCGTTGGATGAAATTTTGTTCTTGTGATGTGATATTCTTCTGAGATAAGTCGTATGGGCTAGGTCGTCTTGATTATGAGATTTTAGAATCCTCTAGGGTCATGCAAGCATGCATAGTGAGGACATATAGTCGGATTATGGTCGTATTTCTCGGGTGTGAGAATTTAAGGTTTTCGCTGCCAAGCATGCGGCAATGCAAAAATTTTAAATACCATAATTCTAGAGGTATGTACCATAGTCAAGGACTCTGTGATTATCGTAGCCTTGCTCACTGGCATGACGGAGATTCTGAGTATCATGATTTTGGACAGCCGCATACGATTATCGAATTGCATGATTTTTCTGTGGTTACTTTGTTTTAATTTTTGAGGATGATTCGTTTAAGGTGAATAGACTTGTAGCACCTAGTTTCTATTTGAGTATAATTTTAAAATGCTATAATTTTAGTCATTTAATTAATGTCATTTAATTTATGCTTTGATTTTGGAGATTTTAATTATTTTAAATTTTTAAGCCATGACTTGTGATTTTGATATTTTACTAGTGAAACCCTAGGGACTGTTTGACCTGGAGCCTAACCATGTGATTAGGATACTTTCAGTGTTATTTCTGGCCCAAGGGTATTTTGGTCATTAGACCTCTTTGATTTATTTTGATATTTTGCATTGGTGATTGCTTGGTTTTAATTTCGAGGATAAAATTTTTTTTACGGTGGATAGATTTGTCACCCCCAGTTTTCAGAAATAGGAGTATTTTTGTCATTTTGTATTTTTGAATATTTTTAAAATTTATTTTATTATTTATGATATTATTTTGGGGTTGAAATTTATTTTATTATTTATGATATTGTTTTGGGGTTATTTGAGTCGGGTTCGAATTTTAACTCAATCCGACTTGAAACGGGGACCCGGGGGAGGGGGGTAGTTTGACTCTAGTGGGACCCACACACTAGTTAGACATGGCCCACATGATATTAATTTTAGTCCACATTGAAGAACAGTTTGGCAACTCTAGAGGGGGGTGAATAGAGTTTATATAGAAAATAACCAATTAAAAATTAACTCTTTCACGATCTATGAATAATCAGAGTAAAATGCAGAAAGTAAATGAAGAGCAAGAAAGCATACGCAAACACAACGATTTTAACCTGGTTTCCCTCGTGGAGGACTAGTCCAGGCCTGAGAACTCTAGCTCAGGATTAAATCCACTATTTGTGAAATAGTAGTTTACAGCCCGTGCCTTTACTTCAGAAGAGCACGTCAACTTCTTACAGAGGATCGCAGTGGCGATTTGCTTGGAATTGTCCAAGCGACTTCTTCAACTCTTGCACAAGAATCCTAACTGAGAGATGCTGAGCACTCGAGAATTAGGAGGCTTGTGGCTAGTAGATGGGAAGGGTATGGCTTATTTGAGCTATAAGAGAGAAGAGAAGAGAAGATTGGATGATTTGAAATGAGAGAATTCATGCCCTATTTATAGTGTTTTTATAGGCAGAATTCGGCCAGAATTCGGGTAAAAAAATTTAAATATTTGGCCGTTGGACAACTAGCAACCAGCTAACCCTAAAATTAGGGTTCCTGATTTCTAGGGGACAGAGTTCGGCCCGAACTCTGTGTGGAGACAGAGTTCGGCCCGAACTCTGTCTCCAGAGCACAGAGTGGTTCTAAGGGGACCATTGGGCAATATCTAGTTTGGTGGAGCTTGGGATTATTGGGTAGGCTATAGTCTAAGTTTCAAGAGCTCAGCATGACTCAGATTACATTAGTCTAGACTCAAAGAAAGTGTAAAATACAGACTCGAATATAACTGAAAAGCAGAGGCTGAGCTGTTGTCTGTCTTGAGCTTAATGCAGACGCCGTGTGTCGTATTGAATTATTACAGATATTATTTAGTCAATGTTGTCAATATTTGGTTGACTGTGACTTTGTGTCAACAATCTCCCCCATATTGATAATTGGCAAAATAATATATGTATATTCAACATTCATACCTGGACACAGTTAAACATAGCTCCCCCATAATCGATACCGAGCTAGAAATAATAGCTCCCCCGTAATCAGTGAACGGTGCTGAGCTAGAAGCAATAGCTCTCCCGTAAATAATGCATTGAACCTGTTGGCCTGATAAATAATATCTCCAAAAAGCACAAACAAGCACAGATATACGAAAGAGACAAATATAGAATATACATAGTTCTCCCCCTTTTGGCATTTAGCAATATAGACTGCAGATGAATGAATAGCATAGAAACTGCAGTAGACAGTTAATAGTGATGCAACCACACCAAGCAGAGAAGAAACAGTATATGAATAAGCAAAATGAGTCACTAGCATAAAATATAAAACTAAGCATAAATAGTCATCACACAGAACCAGAGTCATCAAACTACCAGAGTTTTAGAACATCCAAGTAGATAAATCCAAAACAAACTAAATAACTAAAAATAAAAAAAAGCATCAACTAAGATCATCATCAGCAGCAGCAGATAGTAGCCAATCTCCATCAAGGAGCACGAGAGGGCCCAGCAGAGTCTGAATGATCAGTGAATGAACGGCTGGGGTCCACGATAGCAGCATCCGGATCCAGGTAACGCATGACCCAGGGGTCGTCAATGCGATATCCAGCGCGACCAGGATCCCGCTCCATGGGAATGGGCATAGAGGGGTGACGAGATCCAGCGCGACATCCAGCGCGACATGGAATATCGGATATCATGTAGCGAGTTGCTGAGGGCACTCATATGCAGGGTAGTCCGATAGTCCATCTGAGTCCAGCGATCGTCCTCAAGAGCAAAACGATCCCGGAGCATAGTCTGAATAGACTCAAGAGTGGCAGGTGGAGGTGGTGCATCCTGACCGAGTAGAGGGGCATCAGGCTCCTCATCATCAGACTGCTCAGAAGTCTCAGGAGAGGCGACGACTGTCTGAAGACGTCGTGCCTTGGACTGGAAAGCAGGAGCAGGCAAGAACTGACAGTCATGAATAGGAATGATGAATGCACGAAAAACCATAGGAAGGTATAAAGGATAAACCAAGGCTCTTGGTTTCTTCCTACAGTTTATCATCCAGTCCATCATTGTCCTTGGAAGATTGAAGGGGATACGATATTGAAGGTGATACAAAGCAGAGATCTCGAAGTATGTAACTTCATCGGTGGAGCCAGCTTTTGGCAAGATAGTGTTGAAGATAATTCGATGAAGCTCATAGAAATACGGGTTGAGGTGCTTGGCCATAAGCTTGCGAGGACTTATGTTAGGAGCACATAATTCCTCCTTGAAACTTTCAAGAGAAGTTTCACCAACAAATTGGAATTGGCGAGCTTCCACAAGCTTATCCCAAATATCGAGATCTTGAAATACAAGATACTCGCCCAACTCAGAAGCATCAAAAGCAATATCAATACCGACAACCCGGGAATAGATGTGAGTGGCATCGTGAGTCAAGTTACAATAGAACATTTGAATGGCGCTACGATAAATAACAAAGTTTGAAGCCACTAACTCATTTAAGCAAAGATCTTGAAACAATGATTCATATTGAGAAAAGATTGTAAAATTTATAGGATGTCCCCCGAACACCGGACGAGTCCGAAAGTCGCTAAACCACTCGTTAGATGCGTCTAGCGACACAAACAATCGGTCGTCATATGTATTAGGATCGTGGGGACTAGGCGGGTTGAACAACGGATGAATGGGTTGTTGTTTAGCTACTTGCTCAATGGGAGGAGGAGGATTCGAAGAGGAAGCTCCCTCAGTTCGGATCCTCTTCCCACGATTGGGCAAGCGAGGAGCCATTTGCAAGAAAATAGAGAACTTGAAATGGAGAGGAAGAAGGAGATATAAGAGATATACCTGAAATCAACAACAAACAGTGGAAGAGAATGATGAGAAACCCCTTTCCCTTGATTTTGAGGAGTAATGGAGCACTCTTGATAGAAAACTAGGGTTAGGGTTTGTAGGAAAAAGTTTGGAGAGGTGGAGAAGAAGGAAAGAATGAAGGAGAGAGATGAAAACCCGAAAATAAAGAGAGGGTTTTCTTTGGTCAGAGGGAATCTGGACCGTACGATCTAAAATGATCAAACGGCGGAAGCTGTCCCCGACGCTGGAACAATGGGACCGAACTCGGCCCGAACTCTGTTAGGGGCAGAGTTCGGCCCGAGTTCTGGATCAGTATTCCAGAACAGAAAGATGGGCTAGAAGATAGAAAAAATGGTTAAGTGTTGAAAAAGAGTTAGAATGAAGATAAAAGCTTGATGGAATCAATCAAGTAGATAGAGAGGTATACTAATATCAGAATGAACTTAGAAAATATCAAGTTGGCAATAATAAATCAAAACGAACCATATAATAAACAAGGAAATATATTATAATTCAATAGTTTGAATTTGCCAAGGGTTAGCTGCAGGGGCCGGATCCCAGCTAGCGGTAGTCCTGAGGACTAGTACACCGTGTCGCTTAGGCTTTTACGCCTTGTTGTCAGAAGGACCCTTTCGGCTTGTACCTATAGCAAGTTCATCGTAAGAGAATCATAATATAATCGATATTTACGCAGGTGAGTTTTAATTTATTACAGCTTCATCTAAAATTCCAAGTTCACGACAAAGGAAATTGAAGCGCTCTTCGGATAATGGCTTAGTAAAGAAATCTGCTAGCTGATGATCAGTGTCAATAAACTCTAAGTTAATCGTGCCATTTTGCTGACGATCACGCAAAAAGTGGTGTCTAATCTCAATGTGTTTTGTGCGTGAGTGACAGATAGGGTTCTTAGTCAAGTTAATAGCACTAGTATTGTCACAGAATATAGGAATGTGCATGAAAGATAGATTATAGTCTTCAAGGGTTTGCTTCATCCACAGAATTTGTGCACAACAACGCCCAGCTGCGATGTATTCAGCTTCTGTTGTGGATAGTGCGACAGAATTCTGTTTCTTGCTAAACCAAGAGACTAAAGCCTTTCCTAATAAATGACACGTACCGCTTGTACTTTTACGGTCGACCTTGCATTCGGCGAAGTCAGCATCAGAGTAACCAATGAGGTCAAATGATGTTGTCTTGGGATACCACAGGCCCACTGTAACCGTACCCTTAAGGTATCGAAAGATACGCTTAACTGCGGTCAAGTGTGATTCCTTAGGATTTGCTTGATATCTAGCACATAGGCAAACACTAAACATGATATCGGGGCGACTAGCAGTTAAATAAAGTAAGCTGCCTATCATACCTCGATACTTACGTTGATCAACGGGTTTGCCGCTCTCATCTGGTTCAAGTTTGGTTGAAGTAGCCATTGGAGTGCTGATTGGTTTGACGTTGTCAAGATCGAACTTCTTCAGCATGTCCTTTATATACTTCGACTGACAGATGAAAGTTCCATTTGCCATTTATTTTACTTGCAGACCAAGAAAGTAGTTGAGCTCTCCCATCATGCTCATCTTAAATTTCGTCTGCATACACTTGGCAAATTCTTGACAGAGGGTTTCATCAGTAGAACCAAAAATGATATCATCAACATAAATTTGAATTAATAGAATAGTGTCTTTAAAAGATTTTATAAATAGTGTAGTGTCAATTTTCCCTTTTGAAAAACCTTTCTCAAGCAAGAAACTGCTTAGCCTTTCATACCAGGCTCTAGGAGCTTGTTTAAGGCCATATAGCGCTTTCTTTAGCTTGAACACGTGGTCGGAAAATTTGTGATTTTTAAAGCCAGGAGGTTGTTTTACATAAACTTCCTCCTTAATAAAACTATTCAAGAAAGCACTTTTCACATCCATTTGAAATAATTTAAAATTTTGATAGTTTGCAAATGCACAAAGCATCCGAATGGATTCTAGTCTAGCAACAGGAGCATACGTCTCATCGTAGTCGATACCTTCCTCTTGGTTGTATCCTTGAGCTACTAGACGAGCTTTGTTGCGTGTGACTGAACCATCTTCATTCACTTTGTTTCTAAACACCCATTTAGTGCCAATTATCGAGTGATTAGCCGGTCTAGAAACTAGTTCCCACACTTGGCTCCTCTCGAATTGGTTGAGTTCATCTTGCATAGCAGAAATCCAAAATTCATCATTAAAAGCTTCAGAAATGTTTTTCGGCTCAACTTGTGAAATAACGGCAGTGCTAGCAATAGAGTCTCTTAGTGATGATCTGGTAGTTACTCCACGTGAAACTTCGCCTATCACTAAATTTTCTGGATGAGAAGGTTTGAAAGAAAATTTCTTAGGCAAACCCTCCAGAGAATTAGTTTCGGTTGAAGTATTCATTGGAGTCGAAGTTGATGGCTCAACGTCATCATCAAGAGTACTTACTGTACTGTTATCTTCATCAAAAGTCACATTTGTTGACTCTTCCACAATTAGTGAGCGTTTATTAAAAACTCTATATCCCTTACTCTTGGCGGCATAACCAAGAAAGATACCATCGTCAGCTTTGGCATCAAATTTGCCTAAGTTGTCTTTGGTGTTAAGGATAAAACATCTACAACCAAAAACTTTGAAATAAGAAACATTGGGGGTTCTCCCAAACCAAAGCTCATAGGGTGTTTTCTTCGTAATGGGACGAATAAGCACCCTATTCAAAATGTGGCATGCTGTACTGACAGCTTCTGCCCAAAAATATTTCGGAAGTGAAAATTTATTCAACATGACTCTAGCCATATCGCCGAGAGTCCTATTCTTCCGCTCCACAACACCATTTTGTTGAGGAGTTCTTGGACAAAAAAATTCATGATCAAAACCATTTGCATTACAAAAATTTTCAAAATCATAATTTACGAATTCGCCTCCATGATCACTTCGGATTCGAGTAATCATGTAGCCTTTTTCGTTTTGAACTTTCTTTACAAAAACTTTGAAAACAGAAATAGCATCGCTCTTATTTGCGAGAAAGAAAACCCAAATAAATCTCGAAAAATCATCAACAATAACAAATGTATAAAGTTTACCACCAAGACTAGCTACTCTACTAGGACCAAATAAATCCATATGGAGTAGTTGCAGGGGTCTAGAAGTACTTACAGAATTGATGGAATGAAATGAGGATTTGGTTGCCTTGTTTAGTTCACATTCGGCACATACCGTGTCCTTTTTGAATGTGATGTCGGGCAATCCTCTCACTAGCTTCTTGGTCGATAGCCTGGATATAGCATCCATGTTGGCATGACCAAGGCGCTGGTGCCAAAGTAGTCGTTCGTCTTTGTGGGCATATAAACATCTACCTGCATTGTTAGTATCTATAGAAAGATAGAAAATATAAATGTTATCCTCTCTTTTCCCTTCAAGAACAATGTCTCCCGTTGACCTATCATAGATGAGGCAATTATTTTGTCCAAAGTTAATATCATATCCATGATCAGCAAGATGACTAATGCTGAGCAGGTTATGCTTTAACTCGGTCACTAGGCAGACATCCTTTATTACAGGAGAGGGAGGATGACCAATAATACCATTACCTATTATGTGCCCTTTGAGATTGTTACCGAAGGATACGTATCCTTCTCTTTTCATCGATAGTGATGCAAAAAGATTTGCGTCTCCTGTCATATGTCGCGAGCATCCACTATCGAGAATCCACTTACTCTCAGTTGAGGAGGGAAGGTCCACCTACATCAAGAGTAGATGTGACCTTCGGTACCCATGTTCTTGAGGGTCCTGAAAAGTTAGTTTTTGGAAACCATGCATATATCTTTTTGTCTACCAGTCTTCTAACTCTACACTGTGGTGAAATGTGTCCATGTGATCCACAGTAGGTACAGATAGCATTTTTATTTATACTAGGAGCATGAGAATAATATCTATAAGCAACAGGATGATGTGCAGAGTTAGCATGGTGATGATGATTATGCATAGAATGAGTAGCCTGGTGATGGTGTCTATGTGGCATAGCATGATGATATTGTCTATGATGTGTGACATGCTGATATTGTCTATATGGCATGGCATGTGGGTGTGGCATGGTATGATGATTTTGTCTATGTGTGTCACGCCCCAGATCCAGAATACTGGAGAGCGGGGGGCAGACATAGCCAGCTACGTATATTGAAATGGAAACCACCTCGATATACGGTCACGGCTGTCTAGATATGTGAGAGTTTTCTACAAGCCAACAGTCTCTTATGGTCATGAACAAGCCTAGTGTCTCAATCACCACAAGTAAGTAAAGTCGCAAGATGTATGATCATTAAATATACAATAATAAGGCATCCCAAATACTACATATTCAGCTGATCATGAAGCTAGTCGTTACAAAATGTTAGGACTAGCAAGAGTTTAGTCATACATGATCAACCCTAGGATTTGTCAATCATGTTTACAGCCCGTAGGCAGACAGTAAGTAAAAGTGCTCCGAGCTAACAGGTGCTCGTCGGCTAAACGCCTCAAAAGAATAATTTTTACAATAGAGTGAGCGAAACAAAATAGAAAACCCACTCTTGGCCCGGATTCCGTCTAGTGTTCACCATTGGGCTGGAAGCTTGGTAGATCCTCGGGAGCTGCTCCGAAATCTGGCCACACAAAACCAGCTGGGTCAACCCCAGAAAGAGCAAGTGCCACAAGGGGGCCACGAAATAAGAACAAAAGCCAGCAATCAGCACAAGAAAATCTAATATTAAAATTAAAACTTACGAAAACATGGCAGGGTGATATACGACGAGATAACCATGGGACTATTCCGATAACCAGATTACAACCCGTAAACCAGACAAGGACCGGGGTTGTAATCCTTCATCTGAACAGAACTTGGTTTCCTACCATTTATCGACATGATAATAATGTAAGTAATCAAGACAGGAAGCAATCTTACATGGGATCAAGACAGGACTAGACTGGTTATACCTCATTCAATCAATCACGGCCAAGCAGATCCTACGGCTTACTACTTTAACTAACTAGGGTTATCACAGGCCTAATTACTAACAAGATGCAGTGAGATTGTTCCACAGCCACAAGCCCTACAGACCATCCAGGCTACCCAGGACGAAAGATTAGGGTTGAATTCAGGTGGGTACATCGCCCAGGAGACAAATGTACCCTTAGGTGACTTAGAGGGTGCAATACTCGACGGTGCGCTAGAAATGTGCCCTACTCGACGGCAGGCTACAGATCCCAAGAGCGCCCAGGTAACGGGATTGCCTGTAGCTGTGTCAATCTCTTCATGACTACTATATTATTCTAGTTATTAAACTTAATCCATTTTAGTAGGTACTCCTGACCGTGGTACTCAGGAGTCCTATCCTAGACATGATGCAAGACTGGACAAGTGGATTAACAAGCAAGCAAGAAGAAATCACCCACGGTGTCAAGGCAGGTCAAGTTAAGTTATCAAGTCATGTCAAGTCAGGAGTGCGCCACCACGGGCCACTATCAAGTCATGTTGGTCATGTCAGGAGTGCACCACTACTGGTCACTGTCGTGTTATGCTAGTTTCTTATCATACCAAGCCATGTGCAATAGTCATTCCAAACATATTAAGTAAAATCAAGTTCATGACAAAAGGCGTAAGGATATAAAATGGGCGTAAAATATCTAATAAAATATCAAAAGACAGGGTTATAAAAGAGCCAAGCTTAAAGAAATAAAACTAAAACTCCAAGGGTCAATAGGTTAAGCAAGGGGTCAGGGGAGCAGCGTACAAAAGTCACGCATGCTCAAGGGGAGCAGCTGTATGAAAAGTCACGCAAGCTCAAGGGAACAGCTGCGTAAAAAGTCACGCAAGCTCAAGGGAACAGCTGCGTGAAAAGTCACGTAAGCTCAGGGGCAGCGTACATGAAAAGTCACGCACGCTCAGGGGGGGCAGCGTATGTGAAAGTCACGCACGCTACAGGGAGCAGTGTGTGAAAGTCACGCACGCTCAAGGGAGCAGTGTGTGAAAGTCACGCACGCTCAAGGAGACACGCTTCCCAACAGGAAGTGTACTCAAGCCTGCGTACGCAGCGCTAAAGAGCACGCGTAGCTCAGTATACGTAAGCTAAACAGCTCTGCACACTGCTCACTGTCTTCTCCAAACAGCAAGAACACATGGCTGAAACCAAAACTTCAAAAGTTCATAACTTGGCCATCCGAACTCCAAATTCGAATTTCCAAGGCTCCAACTGGAGTGAAACTGAAAGCTCTTCCACATGGAAACATCAGAACTCAAAGAAAACCAACTAAAATGGATCAAAACATGTAAAATCCGAAAATAGCAATAACTTAGATCTACATCAACAGAGACTCCAAATCATAAAAACCCAAGAACTAATGTTGATCTCCATGTCCTAAACTAGCAAATGGACAAGGAAAAGAGGATCCTTATGTAGTGGCAAGATGCATTTGCCTAGGGTTAGGAGAGTTGTGGAGGAAGGAGAAGAAGAAGAAGAAAATTAATGGAGAAAGTTATAAGGAGAGAGAGAGGTAGGTAGGGATATAAAGAGGGGGAGTTGTGGTGGGGATGAGGGTGTAGCATAGGTTAGGGTGATCCATCCTAACCCAAACCAATAAAACCGAGCCCAAACCCAAATAAAACCAAGCTATGACTAAATCCCAAATACGAGAAATACCGAATTCCACATGTTTGAGAAAAATAAAAATACATGCCAAAATCCAGATACGAGTATAAATACGAAATACGGGAAATACGGGAAATGAGGGTGACAATGTGGCATAACATGATGATTTTGTCTATATGGCATGGCATGGTGATGATTTCTATATGTAGAGTGATGTTGGTTGTTTCTTTGTGCAGTATGATGAGGTGTATTCTTACGTGCACGTGGTTTGTGGAAGTTTGTGTATAAAAAAGCATGGTTATGTGCTGTATGAGGATGACGTGGTTGACTAGCATGAGTGGTGTTGTGCCCATGTGATTGGGTTTGAGGTTGAACAACCTGTTTGCCCAATTTGGTTTCTAATCTCTTAGAAACAGCTTGCAGTTCATCAACCTTAATATTTAAGCCATATATCTTAGTCATGGAAATCTTGTGTCTACTCTTTTCTTCAGCAAGCAACGTGTTGAGTGTAGTGATTTCTTGAGTTTTTTGCTCAATACGTGCTTCAGCATCATGTAAGCTTATTTTAAGCTTGGATACTTCATTTGTGACATCAGTGGGTGACGTGTTTCTAACATTATCAAGAAGTAAAGAAATTCTTTGTATCTCGTCTTCAAGACTTTTGATTTTGTCCTTGGCATGTTTGTATTTACCGATGACCTTTTTGTGATCATCGAGCAAATCAGTGAAGGCATCGCCAAGTTCATCAAAAGAGAAGTCATCTAAAGTTTTGTTAGATACCTTGTTGGAAGTTGCCATTAGGCACACATTTGCTTTATCTTGAGGAGAGTCCTTTTCTTCCTCGGAGTCACTCGCTTCACTTTCATGCCAAATGCTTGTGTTGGCATATTTCTTTGATGAGTTCTTTTTGTATGGCTTCTCATAGCGGTTGCTCTTCTTCAAGAATGGACAGTCTTTTCGGACGTGTCCAGTCTTCTTGCAGCCATAGCAGGTTGGCTCTTCTTCATCGTCTTCTTGTGGTTCCTTCTTTCTTCTATTGAAGCAAAGGAACTTCTTGAAGTTGCGAACCATGAGAGCTTGGTCTTCATTATCCGAGTTGTCGTCTTCGGTCTCATCGTGCTCAGCCCTTCGTTGATGAGCTTTGAGAGCGATCTCCTTAGTCTTTGGAGCAGGCTCTTCGAAGTCCTTGAGGTCAATCTCGTGGGTCATGAGCTTACCCATCAAGGTCTCCATTGACATGGTAGTGAGATCGTTCCCTTCTATGATGGCTGTCACCTTAGGGTTCCAAATTTTTGGTAGCCCCCTAAGCAACTTGCGAATCTTCTCATGATTTGAATATTGTTTTCCAAGTGAAGACAGGGGGTTGATGATGTCGAGGAATCTTGTGAACATCTGTGTGATCGTCTCGTTTGGCTTCATCTTGAACGCCTCGTATTCTTGCGTAAGACGACTGATTTTTGATTCCTTGACTTGGGTGGTCCCTTCATGCGTCACTTCTAGAAGCTTCCATACTTCGTGAGATGTGGTGCACGTGGATATCCTGTTAAACTCATTCCTGTCTATAGCACAGAATAAAGCATTAATAGCTCTCGCGTCTAGACTTGCCTGTTTCTTCTCTTCGTCAGAATATTTGTCATGGGATTTCTCAATGAGATCACCGTTGACAACTATCCTGGCGGGCTTTTTGTAACCGTCAGTGACGACTGTCCACAGGTCGAAGTCTAGAGACTTGAGATAAAAACTCATCCTTGTTTTCCAATACGTGTAGTTAGTTCCATCAAATAGGGAAGGCCTATGAGTGGACTGTCCTTCACCGTGATTGGAAATCAAGGATTGTGTGGTTGCCATGGATCAGCTCTAGGATGTAAGTCATTGTAAAGAGAACAGAACTCTGATACCAATTGAAGAACAGTTTGGCAACTCTAGAGGGGGTGAATAGAGTTTATATAGAAAATAACCAATTAAAAATTAACTCTTTCACGATCTATGAATAATCAGAGTAAAATGCGGAAAGTAAATGAAGAGCAAGAAAGCATACGCAAACACAGCGATTTTAACCTGGTTTCCCTCGTGGAGGACTAGTCCAGGCCTGAGAACTCTAGCTCAGGATTAAATCCACTATTTGTGAAATAGTAGTTTACAACCCGTGCCTTTACTTCAGAAGAGCACGTCAACTTCTTATGAGGATCGCAGTGGCGATTTGCTTGGAATTGTCCAAGCGACTTCTTCAACTCTTGCACAAGAATCCTAACTGAGAGATGCTGAGCACTCGAGACTTAGGAGGCTTGTGGCTAGTAGATTGGAAGGGTATGGCTTATTTGAGCTATAAGAGAGAAGAGAAGAGAAGATTGGATGATTTGAAATGAGAGAATTCATGCCCTATTTATAGTATTTTTATAGGCAGAATTTGGCCAGAATTCGGGTAGAAAAATTCAAATATTTGGCCGTTGGACAACTAGCAACCAGCTAACCCTAAAATTAGGGTTCCTGATTTCTAGGGGATAGAGTTCGGCCCGAACTCTGTGTGGAGGCAGAGTTCGGCCCGAACTCTGTCTCCAGAGCACAGAGTGGTTCTAAGGGGACCATTGGGCAATATCTGGTTTGGTGGAGCTTGGGATTATTGGGTAGGCTATAGTCTAAGTTTCAAGAGCTCAGCATGACTCAGATTACATTAGTCTAGACTCAAAGAAAGTATAAAATACAGACTCGAATATAACTGAAAAGTGGAGGCTGAGCTGTTGTCTGTCTTGAGCTTAATGCAGACGCCGTGTGTCGTATTGAATTATTACAGATATTATTTAGTCAATGTTGTCAATATTTGGTTGAATGTGACTTTGTGTCAACACACATGATATTAATTTTAGTTAGTAGTTAGACTAATTATTTATAGATAGGTTTAGTTTAATTATAGACTTAAAACTAGACTAATTTGACCTCAACCTTTAATCCATTCTTAATTTAAATCAAATAGATTAGTGGAGGGCATTTTGGACATTCAAAATGGGGACACCTCACCCTTTTTGGGTAGCCACCTATGGGGGGGATAAGGAGTGAGTCACCATCTCTTCCATTTTATTTTATCCATCCATTTTCTCTCTCTTGTTCTTCCCCAAATTTCTAGAGAACAACTCCATTGATTTCATCTCCAAATCCACCATTTCTTCCACCAAATCTTCTTCTCTTCTCCTCTACTCCATAGTTAGAGAGTGCTAGCCAAGTTTGGGAGGATTCGGAGCTCATTCGTGTCCTTTTGGAATCTCTACGTGTCGGTGTCGAGTCGGAAGGTTTTTTCCTTTGAAACTCTCTCCCGGAAGGTATAATCTCTTCTCTAATCCATTCCTACATGCATATAGAAATATTTTGAACTCATAGGAATGACTCCCATGGTTGTATCTCCATTTGTGTCCATTTCGTGTCTATTTGGAGGTCATAGGAGTGTCCTTTGTGTTGTGGTTGTGTCCTAGTGGGAAAAACCCCTATTTTTGACACTTGTATGCATATATATATATTGTAGGAATGATTAATTAGTGTTTTAATCTCAGATTTATATTTTTAGAGAGTGGATTGATCTTATTTAGGATGGTTAGAATAAGTTTTATTTAGATAGCTATGTTGGAATCCAAGTATTTTGGCCTACATGTGTTTTTTTTTCCAAACAACCCAAATTCGTCATAATTTTTATCCACGTTTTTAGTAGCTAGAGCAACTTAGAAATGTCATAACTTTTAGCTTATAACTCCAATTAATCTCCTATTTTTTTTAAAAGAAGCATATCGAAGTTAGCTTTCCAAATATATATTTTAATAAGCCAAGTTCATTATATAACTTTCTGTAGAATTATTTGAGTGTCAGCTGTACGAAAGATAAACGCGTTTCGGTGTTTTTGCGATTCCGGGAGCTTCCGGACACGGAAATGCGATCCGTTTGAAGTTTCGGAAAGCTAACACGAAGAGATATAACATACTTTAATCCTAGAATTTTGTGAAGGCCCAATTGGTACAGTATTAGTTTTAAGTAGAAGAGTGACTATGCGACGTAGGCATTTTGTGTAACCTATGAGCCTAGTATAGATATCATGTGAATGTAGGTATCATAGATTGTCAAGAATATGTATGATATAGTACATATATGTATATATATATATATATATATATATTATTGTTATGTAATATATGTTAGTATAGTTTGTGTGTTTGAATGAGATAAGGATGTGTGTGGTTAGTGGAGAGAAGTGAGATTGATAGAGGATATGTGCTAGTGTGTGTTTGATGTTGTATAGATGGTAGTGTAGTATGTGTGTTGTGAAGGTGAGAGAGTTGGGAGGATCATGCCATCCTATTTGACTTGAGGCTAGTGTAGTTTGTTGAGTGATTTGTGTTTTGATTGAGTGGTAGTGTATTTGTATATAGATGTGTGTAGGTGTGTTAGAAGAGAAGGGTGGTGGATTTGGTATATGTGTTTGTGTGTGTGGTTAGATGGTTAGAGAGTGAGAGAATGAGCAGGAAAGCAGCAGAAAAAAGCAGTAAGCAATAAGCAGTAAGCAGGAAAAAGCAGTAAGCAGAAGCAGTGCAGGATGGTTTTTTGGGATTTTTGTGGTCTCGAAACATCCCCTTTTGACCCACCTTAGCCCCAAATACCTACCCACACTTATCAACCACATTTAGTACGACGAAACCCCTAAGTTAGAGAGTATTTTTAGTGTGTTAGGCGGTTAGTAGGGTAGTGTTTATAGTAGTAGAAAATAAGGTTTGTCAATGTTAGAAAGTATGCCATGTTATGTTATCTTGAGGGTAGTGGTAGATGTTTGAGTTAGTTTTTGAGAAGTTATTTTAGAAGTAGCATTCTAAGTTAGATGGAAGTTAGATAGATGATGTTTGTGAGGGAGAGTGAGTGTGGTTTAGAAGAATGAGTTATGTTAGATGTGGTATCTTGATATCTCAATATTACCTTAAGGTAATGTGTAGGAGAGTAACATATTAGAAAAAATAGTTTTGATGCCCAAGAACCCTTGATTTCTTGGTTGGTAAACCCTAGATAGGATATTATCTAGCTACCCTAAGGAGCCTAGGCTAGTATCTTGAGTATTAGCGGGGTTTCCTTTGTAATGGGCAAGGTATCGGGATTACCTTGGTAAGGGTAAATGTAGGTAATAGGGTATAGTTAAGATATTGAGTTTAACTTCTAAGATATAATTAGAATTAGGTTCTCTTGATTGGTAATGGTTAGGATTAGTGTTCTTAGACTAGTTTTGACCTCGGTTGACCATTTTGACCGAAAGTCAACGTCAAGTCAACACTTGACTTAGAATTGACCGAAACCAAACCAGAGTTGACCAGTTGACTGAAAGTCAACTGTTAGTCAACATTTGACTAGTTTGACCTAGGGTTGACTCAGTGTTGACCAGAGTTGGCTTTTTGACCAAAAGTCAACTGTAAGTCAACCCTTGACCCAGATTGACCTAGTTTGACTTGGATTGACTTCTTGTGACCTTGTTTGACCTTGGTTGTCCTAGTGTGAGCCAGTATTGGCTCAGTATGACCTAGTATGACTTATTTTAGCTTGGTGTGACTTAGTTTGACCTAGTTTTGACTTAGACTTGTATATCATGACTAGATTAGCTTTCCTTTCATTATTAAACCCTGTTTGACTCATAGTATCTTATTTTAGGTCTGTGATTACTCTGAGCGTCTGTTCACCTTATCAGCTCAGGACCACAGGCGAGTACATTCACTGCTAGTTTTCATTGTCTTGATATCTACTATATCCGATTCAGTTGTAGTGTCTTACATGATTCCCGATACGACGGTTCACGGACTAGTATACGTTGGATCCTGTCATGAGATGTTATTCCCAGATTTTCCTTGGTATATTGGTATGTGATATCCATGTTCATATACTTATATAGACATCAATTTGGGAGTGGGCTGATCACCTGCTTTCGAATCCGTGTCATGATGTGCCATGTCCGGATCCATGATACTATTCGAGGATGGGGGAATTATTATGGGTTATGTGATCAAAGCCTCCCTGTCACTATTTTGCTAGCGCCACCCTCACCTCACATAGGGTGTAGCAGATACCCCATGCCAGGTTATCCAGGTTGGCCGACATGACTCTCCGTTGAGGTTACCGCGGATTGTCGGGCCAAGTGGATAACCCCACCATGACTTCCTAGCCGATCACATATCGCTCTAATAACTCAAATCACATTTTACATTTATTGTCGTATCTTATATTCCAGTTCAGATTTACTCTCTGTACTTCTCACCATGCTATGATTCCATTACTCACATGCTCTACCTGCTTTTATACAGTACCATGATTTGAGACTAAGTTCTGTTTGAAAGAAGGGTTACAACCCCGGTCCTTTTTTGGTTCAAGGGTTGTAACTCGGCTTTCAAATGGTTCCCAAGTCACCTATATCTTTGTCTTGTATTTTATTATACTGTCTCTTATAGTATTTGTCAATTCATATAGAGTTGCTGTTGGTGTTTGTACTTGCTCATTTTCCTGACAGGATACCGTTGACATATTACAGATGATTCTGAAGCAGATTGCCCGACCTATTATGGGGTCGAGTCTGATGGAGTAGACCCGGGCTGTGGTTTGTTAGTAGAGCCACTAGACTTTGTTCACCCTGAGTAGTGTAGCTTAGTTAGGTTTGCCTGGCCTACGAGCCAGCTAGTACTTTTTAGACTGTAGTAGTTTTTATGTATTATGTGATTCTCTGGGTTGTTTGTGTATAGCTCTGGACTTGTGTAGATCTTGGACTTATTTCCTGTTCTCATCATTCGTATTTTCCTTTCCATACTATCTACCTTAGTTTTACATTTGTGATTGAGACTGTATTGCTATGTCACCTCCATTCGGAGTGTATATACTGTACAGGTACATTTATTTGTTTAGTTATAGTATTTATAGATGACCTAGACAGCGTTCTACCGCCGATGCTGCGGCGTAGGCTGGACGTAACCACATACTTGTACCCCTAATCATGGTGCGGGTCGTGACATAAGATCTTAGAATAGTTCGATATAAAGAACTGCAATCCCATTGGATTTGCAGTTACCAGGTAACATATGCTAACTAGTGAACTGTAGGAAATAATAATGCCTTGTTCTTATTGATGGGGACTGATTACAATATATATAGTGTCTACATGATTGGGCTTATGGGCCATATGGGCCATATTTATATTAGTTACAAATATAATCTAACACCCCCTCAAGTCGGAGCATGCAAGTTACAAATGCCCAACTTGGGAAGTAAAGAATCAAACACATGCTTTCCAAGGGGCTTGGTGAAGATGTCAGCCAGTTGAGAAGAAGTAGGAACATGCGAGGCTATTACGGTGCCATCTCTAATAGCATCACGAACAAAATGCAAATCCATCTCAATATGCTTACTGCGCTCATGAAATACCGGGTTCTGAGCCAGGTGCAGGGCTGACTGACTGTCATAATACACCGACATAGCAGACTCCTGACGAACACCCAAATACACCAATAACTCCTTCAACCATTTCAACTTACAGACAAGCACAGCAAGAGATCGGTATTCAGCCTCAGCGGAAGATTCTTGGTCTTTCAAGAAATAGGAGACCCCCCCAGAAACACCAACCAGCCTGTAACAGAGCGGCGAGTCAAGGGACAACTTGCCTAGTCGGAATCACACCAACCAGAAAGACGGAGATCATAATCAGCTTTCAAAAGAATACCGCATCCCGGTGCATGTTTGAGATATCTGACAACTCTCAAAGCAGCATGCCAATGATCTTGTCGAGGCTCCTGTAAGAATTGAGACAAGATATGCACAACATAGGCTAAGTCAGGGCGAGTAAATGATAGATAAATCAACCTCCCAACCAGCCTCCGATAAGTCTCCGCATCTGCCATCTTTGGACTAGTCGATTCTGCCAGCTTGTGATTGGGCTCCATGGGAAAACCAGCAGGTCGAGACCCCATCAAGCCGTATTCTGAAATGATGTCCAAAGCATACTTCCTTTGACACAAGGAAATTTCTTTTGTACTCCGGGCCACCTCTATGCCAAAAAAGTACTTCAACACACCAAGGTCCTTTATGTGAAAGCAAGAACTAAGGTACTTTTTGAAAGCATCTAAAGCACCTGAGTCATTACCAGACACAATCATATCATCCACATAGATCAAAACATGCAACTCTACCTTCCCTTTAAAAAGAGAGAAAAGGGAATAATCAGAATGAGATTGAATAAATCCATAGGATATCAGAGAAGCAGCAAGCTTAATAAACCAACAACGTAGTGCCTGTTTCAATCCATATAGAGACTTATGCAGGCGACACACTTTGTTGGGTTCACTATGCAAAAAATATGGCGGCAACTTCATATACACCATTTCTGTCAGATCTCCATGAAGAAAAGCATTATGCATATCCATTTGGTGCAAAGTCCAGCCTCTCACAACTGCAACAGCCAAGAACGTCCGAACTGTAGGCATCTTAGCTACCGGGGCAAATGTCTCTGAATAGTCGATCCCCTCAACCTGATGATTACCGAACACAACCAGCCGTGCCTTTAAGCGCTCAACACTTCCGTCGGAGTTGTACTTAATTTTGTACACCCGACATCCATGATGGCAACTGATGATGCTGCGTCCAGCTACTCTATCGCGACAAGCGGTGGCGGTGCACACAACCCAAATTATCCTAATCCGAAGGATCCATATTTTCTGAGTTCTGCTGATCAACCAGGAAATATCATTACTTCTATTGTTTTTCGTGGACCGAACTATGCTGAGTGGTCTCGGTCGATACGTCTCTCCCTGATCTCTAGGCGAAAGATCACTTTTCTGGAAGGTACTGAAATCAAACCTGTTAATGATGCTAGTAAATTGCTTGATTGGAGATATGTGCAAGCGCTATTGGTTCAATGGGTTCTTAATACCATTGATCCGTCTCTGCAAAAATCTTTGTCGTACTTTGAGGAGGTTTATCCATTGTGGAACTTGTTGGAGAAAAGATTTGTTGTTAGCAATGGCACTCGGAAGTAACAAATTAAGGTGGCTTTGGCTGAGTGCAAACAAACGACTTCGATGTCTGTGGAAACATACTTTCGAAATTTGCAGTCTTTGTGGGATGAACAAGCTGCTTATTTTCCATTGCCTACTTGTACCTGTGGTGAACTTGCCGCAAAGCTACAGGCTACGAGGGATAAAGACCACTTTCAGGACTTCATGTATGGGTTGAATGCTGAGTTGTATGGTCATACCCGATCTAATCTTCTGGCTCAGGATCCTTAGCCAAGTTTAGATCGGGCATACCAGGCAGTCCGTGAGGAGGAGGAGGATATATGAAAATCTCAGGTCCAATCTGCTACTGAGGAGGTGTTGGCGCTGGCTATCAAGACTTCACCTCGTCTTTCTACTACTTCCAGCAGAACAGTCAAAAATACTTTGGCCATATTTACATTAGTTACAAATATAATCTAACATGAACAATGTCCTTAGAATTTATAAGAAAAGAAAAATATAGAAAAAATTCCTTATGCTAGCACGGTCGGGAGCTTGACATACACCATGATATGTTCTTACCCCGACATAGCCTTCACAGTAGGACTTGGGAGTTGTTACCAGGGGAATCTTGCACCAACTCATTAGAAAGGAATTAAAAGGATCTTACGATACTTGAGTAGGACATCAAACTACTTGTGTTTTGGTAGATCAGACATGTGCCTCAGATGTTAGATGCTATACAAATGTCGACTGGGCCGACGATCTGGATGAGCGCACATCCACATCAGGGTATAGTTTTATGCTAGTTGATGAGCTATTTATGACATAGCAAAAACCAAGACTATATATATTTGTCTTTTGTGGAGACAGAGTATGTGACAGCTTCTATGGAAATGTATGGAACAATATCGTTAGAAAGATTCCTTTAACATCTATAGGTCATGCAACATACTCGAGACCCTATAATCCTCTTCAGTGATAGAAAAAAGTGTTTGCATACGCAAAGGATCCCAAATATTACGGTAGAACCTAGCATGTTGGGACACAGCGGAAATAAACTCAAGAAATCAGAGAATATCTCAGAGAAAATTCATAACCACAAATACAATGATTTAAATGATTCGGCCAAGATGCCTACTTCCACAGACGAGGGTGATTTAGTTCCACTATGAAGAAGAAAATGAATTACAATAGCTCTCAACACTTCTTTCCTTGCACTCAAGAACTTTCTATCACAAAGATTAAGAAAAAAACATCTAAAACTTTTGTGTTGAACTTATTCAACAACTTTAACTCTCTTGCATTGAACTTATTAACAACTTTTATCGAGCACAATGAGTGTTTCAGGGAGAACCATTAGACCCCTTTACATAGCATGACACCTGGCTATATATGGAAATCCAATATTATGTAGGCTCACCATATATTAGAAATCCATATATAGAGAGACCTCAGATATTGAAACCAAATAAATATGGAAAACCAATCAAATATATGGTCAAAGTCAAAAAATGTCATGGGCCTATTTTTGGACATTTATTCATATCTCCACCTCGTCAAGATTTTGCCACAAAATCGAGCCGAGACACTTCTCCACTGCACAGCTTCACCATATCTGCCTCTAAGGACTCTCAAGCAATAGGTAAGACTTGGAGCAAGTCCAAGCAATGTTGGAACTTAGCTCCGGAAACAACTTTGGTGAAAATATCAGCAGGGTTGTCCTTGGTATGCACCTTTTCAAGTGCAATGTCACCGTCTTCGACAACATCCCGTATGAAGTGGTAGCGAACATCAATATGCTTGGTCCTCGCATGATGGACTTGATTTTTTTCCAAGTGGATAACACTCATGTTGTCACAATACACATCAACTACATCCTGCTTCACCCCAAGTCATTAATCAAGCCACAAAGCCATATGCATTCTTTTACTGCTTCCGTCACTGCCATATACTCTGCTTCCATAGTCGATAAATCAACCTTAGCCTGTAATATAGACCTCCAACTGACTGGTGCACCGTGTAGAACAAACATGTATCCAGTAGTTGACCTGCGCCTATCTAGATCACCAGCATAGTCTAAATCCACATATCCACTGACTTGACTAAAGTCTCCACCAAAGTGTAATCCCATATCAATGGTTCCCTTCAAGTACCTAAACATCCACTTCATAACCTCCTATTGCTTCTTTTCCAGATTAGCCACAAAGCAACTAACCACACTTACGGTCTGTGCAATGTCTGGTCGAGTGCACACCATAACATACATCAAGTTGCCAACTGCACTCGCATAAAGAACTCGAGCCATATGCTCCTTCTCATCATCTGTAGTAGGAGATAACTTGGTGTAGAAGCTTTAAAATGATAAACATCATCATGCGCTACCTATAAAAGACGTTAAGGACAGAAATTGGCACAGGGCAACACGTGGCAGTCTTCCTGGAGAAGCTAAAGCAATTGTCATCATTTTCTGACAACACAACAGTCGAAGAAAATATCCTCGAAAACAGAGCGTGCACCGCTCAAAAAGATTGTGTCAGGATCATTATGATATTTTGTCGTTTACTGTGCGTCATACATTGTTGACGATAAAATCAGTTCTATTATGATTTAAACAGATGGCACGAGCTCGCGCCATTTATCTTATGAGTGCCAATTGATCAATTATCATCCAAAGCAGTTAGATTACGTAGTGCACATGCCACTAACCTCGAAGAACGTGTATATGACACTGCCCACGACTACGCGCATTTCTCTCACAGAATGCCACGCATCCCATGTAGTTAAATTAACCGTTCGCACGAAGGATGATGATGCGCCAAATACTATCTGTGCCAAGTATATCAACCAGAAAACAATTATTTTTAAACTCTATAAATAGAGTTTCAAAACACTTCTAAAGGGAGGAATGATCATAATCTTATGACAGTGCTGCTGTATTCTCCATAGGCTCGAGTCTTCGACATCGTATAGTGCACGGGATAAAGTAATCGTATTCAGATTAGATTCCTATAGTTGTATTTCTCCAGAAATTAATTGTACTTTTGTACTCTTCTTAGTTTGTAAACAAGTTTTTGTTCCAAATAAAAACTTTTGTTCTCGCAAACAATCTGCTGGGGACGATCTACTCCTCCGACGAGAAGGTGACAACTCAATGCGATGAAGCATCGATCGGGACGACACGGAAGACACTGGTTGTGAAAGTCGACCAAACGGCCTATGAAGCGATGATAGGCACTGGCAGCGCCAAGCGCACTTTCACTGCTACGGCTAAGAACAAGACACACGCCATATGGACTCCCAAGTCCACAAAGACTGTTGCTGCGCCAACTAAGGGACAAGACTCAGTGGTGGTTTTCCACTCTTCCCAGGCTCTGAACTCAGTGAAGGGCACACCATCTACTGTTCCAGCGCCAATTAAGAGACAGCGTCAAAAAGTCTCTTCTCGCTCCTCTACAGTGCCTAACTTGGAGGACATTACTGCCTCAGCACAGAATAAAGGAAAATGCTTCGCGTCTTTTCCACATCTTTCCCTAGTTTTCAACTTGGTAGAAAACTCATCTAATGACACTTCGGCGCCAATTGATGATACAACATTTCTGAATAAGAATGCTATTTCTCTTAACAAGAAAGTACATTCTACTACTCGTTTGTGCCATACAAAGCGCGCTGAAGCCAAACGTGCCGAAGCAAAATGCGTTGAAGTTATATACGCAAAGCAACAGAGAATTCTACCCACTCCACATCAGTCTGGACAGCGCCAATCAAGCCACAGTCAGGACCTCCCTACCATGCGCATAACATGATCTAATCAGGGAAAATTGATGGTGTCTCAGACAGACACGCAATTGGCGCATCATTCTGATCATAGAATGTGCCAGGCACAGTCTGTGCCAATCAGTAAACAGTACAAATTGAAGACTCCCATGATCAGGGATCCTCTCACCTATGCCAATCAACTTAGCATTTCCCTGTACACCAGAGGACAAGATATTTTAAGAACAAGAATCATGTTCCTAATATAATACATAAACATGTATCTTCTTCTTCTTCTCATCCGGTTCATGTAATTGATCTCTGCAAAATTCTTGTACAAAAGCGGAAGATCATGGGTCCATCTCATGTATCTACAACCCCACTTGTACAACATCCACGTAATCACGAGATTGTGATCAAATGTTGCTGTCAGGCAGCAAAACAGTCTGTCTTTGACTGTTTGAACGACTCTCAGTCTCCTAAGCGATCCATCTTCAATCGCTTAAACCATACTCACTCTAGTGATGATGAAGTACTCTTTGCTTCAATTAATATGACATCCCGCAGTACTGGGGTGGAAAACGTCCGAGACGTAATGCGTCCCGTAATCCCAGCCAACAATATCTTGATCAGATCCGAGACGCTGGCGAAGGTGTCTACCAGAACACAAGATCCAGAGTCCGAGATTCAGTCGGTCAAAGGAATCTTCTAGACTCTGACCGAGACTCAATCGCTTAAAGGAATTTTCCTTCTTTGCATCCTGGGGGTGGTTCTACACATGACTTCGACGCTGATAGTGAAGACTCCGATCAGACAATCTTCTCCACTAGTTCATCTTCTGTAGCTAAGGAGGTAACAACCTATGTCATCGCTGAGGATCAAGACGCTTCCAGTTCTGCTAGTCAGGAACAACGAATTGCTGTATTAGAAGATAAATTGAAGACCATGGCTGAAAAGGTTGCGAGTATGCATATCATAATCGTAGATCAACATACGGTTCCACCGGTTGTGAATCCAATTCCAACCCAAGAACCTGTAACGGCATCTGCTCTCGTCAATATTGGCCTGGGGGTACTATTTTCTTATACCGCTTCCATACCAGTTCAGGCTACTCCAAGTTAATCTGGTGCTGGGGGTGGTGCTTATCACGCAGTCCCTCCTCTTAAGCCTATGAGACTATCAATGAAATCATCTCATCAATCAATTACAACAGACACACTATGCAAGATAACCGCAGGCGAGCTTCCTGAAACCAATTGGTTCCCTTGTTCCGCATGCTGCCAATTCTATGGACGATATTAAGCAAGTCCATCTCATCTTATCTCCTCCCTCAAGCTTGATCTATTGCTCCTACCAGATAAAACCACTAACAGGGCACTGGAAGAATAAGTGCGCCATGCTTTCAAGTTATATATTTTACAGTAGACATTTGTCATCCTGGACCAGGATGCCGAACCTCTTCATAATCCAATGTAAGTAGTCGTCCAAGTAGCAGCATATGCATACAGTACGCCATCTTGTACGTACCCTTTTGTAGCCAAATAAATTCTGCATGAAACACCTTAGGATGATGTGGGCACACACGTTTATAACAACAGTCAGAGAAACTGAAGTCTCCACAGGCCGATCTACCGTCACCCTACGCCTACCGATCTCCTGATGCCGCCGGGTCCAGCGAAACCTGTAAGATATCCACAGCCAACCTAGCGGTGAATCGGTGCCCCCTTACCATCCAGGCCCCCTACTATAAAAGTGCCTGGACCCGCTCCCTCTAGTGGTCGTCGAATACATATGTGGACCAATCAGGTCCAACAGACTACGTCCCTGGATCAAGGGGTCCATCCAAAGATCAGTGGTGGACCTGTCAGAAATAACTCTAGTAATCATCCCTTTGATTACGTGTCGATGAGATAATATGGACTTAAATTTTACAGAGTCATTGTTATTGTGGCGCCTACTCCAGAAGTAACCATTCGACAGATATCTCCGAATCATCCATTCTGCCCACAGTGAGTCCCCCTAAAGCAGTTTCTAGGTTAGCTTTAAGCCCGCTACCTCTTGCATGGAAGAAAGCGATCTGAGGCCAACGCCACCTTCATCCCGAGGCCTACATAACTGCTCTCACGCCATACCATGTAGGCTACCTCCCCAGATAAAGTTAGCACAAATCTTCTCAACTTGGTAAATGGTGGCCTTCGGTAGGAGAATCGATTGTAGCCAAAACTTAGCTATAGCCGAAATTATCGAACGAACTAGCTCAATGCGATCCAAATGACAAGCATTAAGCCTGCCACCCCTCGTCTCTCCGTTGCGTATATTCAACAGGCTATGACAATCTATATCGCGTGCACAGTTGACAGACAAAGGGACACCCAAGTATCTAACCGGGAGTTCCCCTCTCTCAATTTCCAGAACCAGTGCCCTTTCCTCCTTAGCTGGACAAAGCTTACTGAAATCCGTAGGTCTGAAGTCGGCCAACGAAGTGGCCCCTTCAACCTTCGGAACTAGCATCATGAACGTATGATTGAACTCCTTTAGTAGCCTTCCGTTGGTGAAGAAATCTTGTACCACCTCCAGCACTTCAACATTGAGAGAATGGGATGATCTTCAAGATTCCAGTGTCCGTCCTTTATCAAGCTGTTGACCGGTTCATTACGTCTGGTTAACTCGAACATCTGCCAACCTATATATATATATTAAAAATGGTAATTTTATTGATGAAATTATAGACAAATCATTACATCACTCAACTCATATAACTGACATCCGACTCAATATTGTGCATGATGCCAACTGGAGTAGTACTCAACCCTTCGAATATGCATCGATTTCGCTCTCCATTTATGCCAGACGCAAACTGACAACCTTACGTGACGATCAAAACCACACCCCACCTCTACTTCGATTAGTAGAAATGATTTCCATCTGATCGTTAAACTCCTTAGATACAGTCATGGGACGATTCAGCAATGTGCATTGGTTTCACCAAATAGACCATGTGATATCAGACTGGAAAAAAAATAGATGAATAGATATCTCTGACTCTTTTTGACAAAGAATATCATTGCCCCTGTATTGTGACACCCAATCTTGTAAGCCTCTGCAATGTTAGCAGCCTCCCTTTGATAGCTTTGTACATATTTAATTGCATCTTATTTGCTAGACACTTCACCCAAACAAATTCCAGATGACCAGGCGGTGTATGCATGATACGAATTTGGTTATAAACCGTGCGAGGATAGAAGTTACCAGTTGGCGAGCTATCCCACACCAATGTGTCACATCCTCTGCTATGCTCGATCAGTATTTGGGAAATCTCAGTGGCAAACATGTGTCCTACATAGGATCTCCAAGTTGCCAAGTTCCCTCATGTAGAATATTAGTCAGAGTCTTATCTCGCCCTACCGTAGTGTTCATTATATATATATATATATATATATATATATATATTGTTGATATATGTGTTAAGTGTTATTGGGCTTTAGTCCCACATTGCCTAGAATGATAGAAGAGGAGGCTAGCCTCTCCTATATATATCTAGCCTATATTCCAATAATAATCAATCACTTAAAATCTCAATATGGTATCAGAGAATAAACTTGCTTAGAATACCATCAGAGCCATCTTTTCCACACAAACCCTACCCCTAACCTCGCCCTCCCTTTTTCCCCCCCATGCCGCTACCGTCGCTGCCGCTGCAGCTACTGCGCCGCTGCTCCCGCTGCCGATGCAGCCGCTGCGGCTATTCCGCTGCCACTGCTGCGCCGCTGCCGTTGTCACTGCAGCCGCCGCTGTGGCAGTACTGCTGCTATGGCTGCTACTGCCGCTGCTGCTGCCGTGGGTGCCTCCGTGCATACTACTTTTAGGGCTCCTACTGTGTAGATAAGCCTAAACTTGAGATTTATCTCATCTGTGGCACCTACGGTGTAGGTAAGCCTAAACTTGAGATTTATTTCATCTGTGGCACCTACAGTGTATGGAAGCCTAAAATCGTTCTTGAAGATATATCTCATATGAGATTCTCAAGGAGATGTTGATGATGCCTAGATCTAATGAAACCAGACATATTCGGATTTAGGAGAGGACGACGAGGACAAGCGTGAGTCGTGGAGCAAGTATGACATGATCGAGAAGAAGCATCGATGGAGGCGATCCTCAAGAAGCTGGATGCTGACGATGTGGTGACGTTGATGAAGCTGATAAAGGTATCGGCTGGTGATAGCATGACACGAGCGTTGCCAAAGTTGGAACTACCCTCCATCGATCTGAAGTTGGATAGACCTGCCACCTATCTGAGTTGGTCACGGCGGTTAAGAAGAACCCTTGCAGGAAAGAACCTGGAGGGATTCTTGACGGACGAGAAGACAAAGCCGGAAGAGGTCTCGACAGGACACGACGAGTAGAAATCCACTCATATGGTAATTTACATCTGGCTTCTCAATTCCTTAGTCCAGTCTATTGCTTCCACAGTAGATGGCATTGAGATGGTGAAAGACGTATGTGAGAAGTTGAGGAGAACCTATGATGGTGTGGGAAACAACATACGGATCTTCCAGATAAAAGGGGAGATCGATGACACCGTACAAGGGGAGAAGACGGTGCAGGAGTACGCTACGGAGTTGGAGCATCTCTGGCTGGATTATGATTACTCCTCGAAATGGGCAAGCTGCGGGGACCCGAAGTGCAAGGAGAGACATGTGTGTCTGCAGGAGAGGACGATAAAATTCCTGAAAGGGCTGACTGCCGCATTTGTACATAGGACAGCCTTACTCCTCGCCCAACCAGAGATCCCTAGTCTTGAGGAGGCTATCTCAGCCATGATCCAGGAGGAGACACGGATCAGACTACAGATAGGGACAGGTGGTCCCCCCGAAGCAAAGTCTGTACTAGCAGCTACTAGCTCGGGCGACACAGGATCTAAGGGAGAGCTCTGGCAACAATCGACAGTGCTACAACTGCGGGCAGATGGGCCATCATCGATATGCTTGTACCAAACCACCTAAGGAGAGAGACTCGGATGGTGGACGAGGACGAGGATATATTGGACATGGACGTGGTCGAGGAGGCCGACGAAGCGGCCGAGGAGGCTATCGGGTAAACTTGCTGGTGGTAGAAGGGAATGGAGGAGCTGGTGGCACCTTTATTGAGAAGGATCAGGCACTGCTGGACCTGCTAGAGAGAAAGCAGAGAGCGTCGACCGAATAAGACAGGAGGAGCAGAGAAGAGGAGACATCCACCCCATTCTTCGGAAGCAACGCCGCTATGTATGCTCACCTATTAGAAGGTACTGACGAGTCTCTCGTTCTTGCATCTATGTCTTCCCTTAAAATATCAGATTGGATTATCGACTCAGGAGCATCTCGGCATGTGACCGGGAATGCTAGTGAGTTTTTTCATACACTCACCTAGCACCAGCAGACACCATTCAGACTACAGATGGCACTTTCCAACCAGTGGTCGGTAAGGGTACTGTTAATTGTACATGTTCAATAAGATTATCCAATGTATTACATGCTCCATCCTTTCCAGTCAGTCTCTTGTCTATTAGTTCTGTAATTCTCTAACTAAAATGTACTGTTTTTTTTATATTCCTAAGGTGATCTTCCAGGAAAAAGGGACGGGACGAAGACTTGGGACTAGCACCTGGCATGAGGGACTGTAGTACCTAGATCGGGAAGGACTGGACTCAACATTGATATCTATGGCAGAGAAGGCTGGAATGGGAGAGCTGCAGCAGAGGACTGAATATACTTTGATACTTCATCATAGGAGGATGGGACATTCTTCTTTTGATACTCGAAGTAAGTTGTATCCAAAGATGTATGCAAAATCAAATAAACAGAAATTAGTATGTGATGCATGCGAGTTCATGGTACTCCCAATTGTCTTACGATTTATACACGTATCGTCGGACTAGAGTTCATGGTACACATAGCTAGCTAGTGTCACGTGCTGACGTGTCCATTTTTTAGGGAGCGGGACGTAACAAACCAATATAGGGTTAATATCATAAGTTGACCGATATCTACTAGGATTGGTCGAACACGATAAAGCGGGTCAGTATTGGATCAGGACAGGCCAAAGATGATATGATATGGATAATATCATCCGATAGTGCAAACAATGCTTAGACCTACGACCTCTAGGAACCTAGAGTATATGGTACCATGTCTAATAACCATATCACTTAAACATTATCCTTGTTAGACCATGGGCAAATAATATATATTCATTTAAAGCCGACTTAGAACTTACCACAATTCCGAGGATGGTGCTTGTTGAAAATAGGTACAAAAAATCTCTGAAAACATGAAGGGTTGTCCATCAGTTTACTTTAGAAACATCCATCTTTTGGATAGCATTGAAAAGGACTACAGAAGTAGCATCATTCAGAACCCCTTCACCGAAAACCAAGCTATATAGAAGAGGGGTATCATCTTGATTCAGAACCTACATTTAAACTATGTAAATGAATTTTTAATATTAGACAAAAATTTGAAAAGTGAAGGCCAAGAAAAAAAGGAAAATATTTCAAACAACCTGCAAGGTGCAGACAGTATCCGTTGACGAAAATATTGTTCTGAGAGCTGAAAGTATATCACAAAGATATAATTATATCCAGATGAAGATTCTACTTCAAAAAATAACCAACCAAAGAATGGATTCAAACCAAGATAATCCTGTGCTTCAAGTCCCTCAAAGCCAATCATTTGGAAGAGCCACCAACAGCCTATCAACAACAACAATCAGTATGAGAAAGCTTCGAGAAGTATCTTAGGAAACATAAACTACATATGCTAATGAAAGTTAAAGGTAGGGGTCCCGTTTCGTAGCAATAGACAAGTTTAGATTATTTAGGCTATTAAGTATCATTGAGTAATTAGGTTGAAAATTTTAAATTAGAAAAGTACCAGCAAGGGAATTCTTTCAGTAAATGTTTTCATTTTATTTTAATGACTTTCTTATATATATTATCCCCCCCACACCACAAACACCATAGTCCTAGGTGTGGGTGTTCCGAAGGCCATCAAGATGACTTGGCTACTAGTTTATTAGCCCAGGAAAGAAGGTTTAGATTATTCGTGCTGACAGAAATGGATGCTCTCAAATCTCTTTTGTGTTTCTTCTTTGAATTGAACGCATCCCAAGGAACCAGAGCTGGGATGAGGCAGTATTATAGGGTGTGCAAGGTTGAAAAAGATCAAGGTCTAGGAGTGTAGCTGCAAGAAAGTGTTAGAATTTGAGCAAGGATTGATTTTAATAGGCTTAAGGGAAAGCCATAACAAGAGGATACATGACAATAAGGAAAAAAAATGGACAACTACACAATAGCCCTTAAATTTCTCAAACGCTTCATTTTTAGACTTGATTTGAGCACATAAACGAATGCGTAATCGTCCATGAAAGTAATAAAATACTTCATCCCAGCCTTTACGGAGAACTGTTTGAAGTCACAGACATCTGAGTGCACCAACTCCAGAAGATATGTACTTCGGTTTACCCGCTTGAACGGTTTTCTAGTGATCTTTGTCTGCACACAGATCTCACACTTCTCCAACTCCTTTACCCCCACATTTGGATATAAGTCCTAGACTAGACATCTTGTTAATTCTTTTACAATGAACATATCCAAGTATATTATGCTACAACTCAAGAGAATAATCAGAAATAGAGACTGCATTAATCTTCTCAATTGGAGTTACAAGCTGAAGTTTGAACATCCATTCGGTACAAAAAGCTTTTTCGAAGTAGTTTCCATTATATGACATAACTACTTGACCAGCGTTAATGTCCATCCTCAAGCCTACGTTACAGAGCAGACTTCTAGAGACCAAGTTCTTGGCTACCACCGGTTCGTGCTTCATATCCTGAAGCGTCAGCGACTTCCCCGGACTCAGTTTCAGTACCACCGTTCCAATCCCCAGCACTTCAGCTTGTGTCTGGTTCTCCACCATAACCTTCTCAGATGTAGGCTTGTATGTGGTGAACCACTCCTTCAGAGCAAACATGACATGATGCCCCAGTGTCTATCTATCGGTCTGTGTCAATTCTTGTCGAGTCAACCTGTACAACCATAGCAACAAATTTAGCCTCACATTGCTCTTTTCGTTTAGGTTTTTTCTTGCAATCTTTCCTCCAGTGGCCTCTCTTGCCACAGTTGAAACAAATCCCAGGTTCTTTGGACTTTTGCTTGAACTGAGCCGACTTCACCTTCAGTTGGTGAACGTCCTTCTTTTTGTTGTAAGAAACCTTTTGCTTCCTCTTGGAG
Source organism: Iris pallida (assembly GCA_029216955.1). Lineage (NCBI taxonomy): Eukaryota > Viridiplantae > Streptophyta > Magnoliopsida > Asparagales > Iridaceae > Iris > Iris pallida. Next base: position 4,860,672 of record JANAVB010015398.1, on the reverse strand, counting down.
TCTCCAGCTTGCACCAGATTGTCCTCGGCTATCTGTTTGGACAAGATGTCCACTTTGATTTGAGCCCTCAACTCGTTTCAAAATGAATCCAGTGCAAGAGGCGTTCAAGATCCACCTCCATCTTCTTGCGGTGCATGTCTGTGATGAAATTGCTCCATCCAGGTAGGAGCTTGGCGACAATACCTCCGACGATGAAAGCATCGACTAAGGGCATGTCGTCATTCTCACGTTTCTGACGTAACTTAAGAAATTCTTTGACTTGAGGCAACATCGTCTTGTCGTCCTCAAATCGCATCCTCCAGATCTTTTCGGTTACGTGGATCTTGTTCTTGTCCTCATCCGCCTTGTACAGATTATCCACAGACTCCCAGATGTCCTTGGCATGGACCATCTTATTGTTTGACTCTGCCAGAGAGTCCTCCATTAAGTTCAAGATAAGCAACTTGCAGAGATTGTTCTCTCTCCTCTACTTGGATTGTAGAGCAGTAGCCTCAGCGACCCTTCAAGCATTTTTACTTTTTGGAATTAAAGGCTCAGGATCTGTCAACACATAGTTGACGCTCACGAGTTGAAGATTAAGGCTGACCTTTCTCTTCCAGACGTTGTAATGCTCCCATCAAACTTCTCAAGCTTGTTAAAACTTGTGTCGAGAAGGTTTGCATGGTTATTCTCCATCGGATCTGGATCTTTCTTTGAGATTGTTATTCCCGAAAGATCTAGATGGAAGAACAATCAGAATTTAAGAGACCTCTTGCAAAATAAATTTTGCTCTCTATTCTGATTTTAAAGGATTTCAGAGACTTTCTGTAAACAAGTTTGCTCTCCTAATTTTCTTAAGTTGGGATTTCAGAGACTTCCTGCAAACAAGTTTGCTCTCCTAATTTCCTGAACTAAGTTTCAGTACTTTGGAGATTCCGGCGAATGAGTTCGCTCTCCAAACATACCTGAACTGAGTTTTGGGATTTTGGAGATTCCGGCAAACAAGTTTGCTTTCCAAAATATCCTACAGCCCACCAAGAAGAAGATCAAGAAGAAATAGAGAGAGAGAGAGATAGGAGATTTCAACAGCCCTGCTGGGGTAATAAAAATCGACGTTGCTCAAAGCAAGATTCGTCTTTATACGATCCACTTCCAGGAACCAGCAAGTTCTCGAAGAACTTCTATAGTACTCTTTAGTCAACATTTGTGACTCGAACGGGCTTCCTGGACTCAACGGACTCCCCTTGCTTTCTTCTTTGGTGCATGTTAGAAAGGAGGCCAGGGGGCTCTATTTATAGAGTGGAGTGAGACTTAACTTTTTTTCCTATCCGAGTGGGACTAAAATACCAATACTCAAAAATAGAGTTTGATATTTTAGATCATCCCACAATTAGCATAGTCGTATGCCAGTCCATGCCTACCCTTCGAACACGTCCGTACATGAACGAGGCATCCTGGAGCCCGTGTCTAAGTCCGAGTCTGAACGACAAAAAGCAACTTGCTTCTTTGTTGGCGTTAATCCTTTTTCCTTCTACGTAAACACCACCACATGGCACCAACATGTTTCCCACCACACTCCATATGCATATCTCAACACATGTAAAGCAATATATTGAGATACCACTTGGTAATGTAGCCGATGTGGGACTATTTTATACTAGTCCAAAGGCAAAAACACCAATATATATATATATATATATATATATATATATATATATATATATATATATATATATATATATAACTGATAGGCGATCGGGAGAGGCGATCGGGGTTCCAACCCTAGGGGCTCCCAAACCTGGGACCCGGGCGCTACTGGCGACGAGGCAAACGGCGGTACGCACGGGCGGAGGTAGCTAAAGTACGACGGAGACAGCCAAAACGCGGGCCGAGGCGGCACAGGCAACGCTAGTACGGGTGGTGCCGGCGTGTCCCAGAAGGTTATGGGCGGCGATGGTGGTTGCACTGCCAGAGGTGGCATGGCTGGGAGGCACGTGACAGTGGGGGGACACCGACGGGCGGAGGTGGCTCGGCGGCGATGATAGAGGGAGGAACGACTGTTGGTCGCGATCGATAGGTCCCAGATATTTCGGGATCGCCGGCTTTCCAACCTGGATCCATAACCGGATCTCATGAGAGACAGAGGGAGAACGGTGGCTGGACGACGGTAACGAGACGTCATGGTAGCAGGAGTATGGGAAAGGATGGCGGTGCACGACAAGAAACGAGTAGAGGATAGATCCACCAGGAGGCGCGTCTCACCCCTGACAGGAGGACGAGAGCAGGACCAGAGACGAGGAAGTCATCTCATGGCCTAGGGGGGCCCCCATGGGAGGAGAATAGTACTGGTGGTCGGACTCCGGAGTAGTGACGCAAGGCGATGGCGGCAAAGAAAGGGAAAGAAAGTGCTTCTGACGTGGGGGCCAGGGTACCCTCTCCCTACCCTATGGTCTCAGAGGATGTCTGCCCGTCCTGTGGAAAAGCCTTGGGCTGACATATGCAAGCCTGTAGTATCCAAAATCCTATCGTCCATGGAGTATGTGTCGTCTAAGAAGGTGGATAGTAGCCTCTGTTCCTCGTTCCATGCGAAAGAGATAGCGGAGGTGACAGCCTTCTGGGAAAACACGCTGGTCTTATACGTGCTGGGGAACAAAACCTTCTACGGGCAGATCTGGATGTATGTGCCACGTGTTTGGCAGCCAAAGGGTAGCATGGAGATATACGCGAGGGAGAATGGGTTCTATTATGTCAAGTTTGGTCTTGCGGAAGACGTCGTCAGGATTACCCAAGGAGGCCTTTGGACGTTTGATGGAAGATTGATCATCCTGAGGGAGTGGACGACGGATCTGAGATGTGAGAAGGAAGTCCTCAATGCTTCCTATTTGGATCCGATTCCCGGAGTTCCCAGTCAGATATTGGAGCATACCCCTTCTCATGAGACTTGCCAGCCTGGTGGGTAAACCGATTAAGGCTGATGACGCTACAGCTTTCCGGTCGAGGCTAATGACGCTACAGCTTTCCCAGTCGGCAATGGATACTGCTGCTGCTGGACCAAAGCTGGTCCTCTCACCGAAGAGCTAGAAAGGTTGGACGATGATGAACCTCCCCTATTCGGACAGGATCCAACCCTATGGTCTGCTGCTCCATAAGCCAGACACAATCCCTGTGCCCTGCGACACTCTGCCACTACGTGGCCTAGCTTTCCACAATGACAACATCCCACTGCGGAAGCCTGCTTTTGCTTCTGCTGCTGAGGGTACGTCGGGGTTGAATGCTGAACCGATGTCACTGAGGCCGCCCGCCTCGGAGCTCCAATAGTCAAAGCCCTGGCTGCCGGGGCTGAGGCTGAAGACTGATTCATCTGGCCGTGGGATCTCTTCCGACCTCCGGCCCTATCCACAATCCTCTGGGAGGTATACTCATGCCTCCTAGCTGCTCTCAAGACTGTATCAAATGTCTGATGCTCAAACTGCTCATCTGCCAATAAAATTGCCAGGTGAAGCCCCTGCTGAAATCGCTGGGCTCTATCATACTCGGTTGCCACTAAGGTGGGAGCAAACCGACTGAGTCTCAAAAACTCAGCCGTATATCCATTGATCGTCCTGTCCATCTGCTTCAGATTGGTGAACCTCGTCTATAGATCATACCGAGCTACAACATCAAAATACTTGGTCTGGAATCTCTCTCTGAACACCGCCCAAGCAATGGATGCTGCTAATCCAATGGCCTGAGCTGTCCACCAGCTGCGGGCAAGATCTAACAACTACAGGTGCACCACGGCTACCTTCTCGTTTTCTGGGGTGCTGGCTGCTTTTAGAATCACCTCGATGTCTTGAAGCCAAGCATTTGCAGTGATAGCATCTTCACTACCATCGAAGAAGGGAGGGTTCAAGTGCTTGAAGCTGTTGGCCACGCTGTTACCCAGATGACCTCCTCTGGTCAGAGCATCCGTCACTGGTGTTTGCAAAAACAAAAGTATGAAACTTTATTGATACAAACTTTGTAAAAGATTACAACTTGAATTCTGGGAATGGTACAACTTTAGGAATCCAATCTAGATGACGATTGCTTTATCCCATGGACGATGTGAACTTTGAAGACGAAGCCTCGGAAGTTGAAAACAACTCTGGAATTGAAGGCAGAAAGCCTCGGAAGTCGAAGGCAAAAGCCTCGAAAAAATGTAGCAGCACTTGGGCAAGAACTCCTGAACTCTCTGATTTCTGATATTTGATTCGTGATCCCCTTGAATGAAGACTTGAAACTCTATTTATAGAGTTATGAGAAATAACTAACTTTTAGTTACTCTGAACTGCGCATGATGGTTTGTGCAGCAATTGATTTGCGCAGCACTGGACTGCGCAGGCAGTTGCTGGATCATGGGTTAACTGTCTGAGATACATAGCATCATTTGTTTGAAATGCACATGATCGTGCATAGGCAGTTGCCACGAAATGAGCAATTGATGGCATTAATACCATGTGTACTTTATCAGTTGTGTTGATAGAAAGCGCACATTGAACTACGCAGACTTTAGATTGCGCCGACTTCGTTTGCGCAGGCTTTGGTTTACGCAGGATTAGACTGCGCAAGAAATGGATCGTGCTGCCAGCTGTCAGCCGTCCTCGAGCATTGTGTGGCGCAATAAACGAACAGCCTCCTTGATATCCGTGCTGTCAGTTGTCAGAGATCTGATTTGGTTGTCAGGTAATGATGACTCATGCCACGTCAGCTTTGCACAATCAGATGTGTGCGCAGTCTGGCATGCACAATCTGAGAGCTGCATAATCCATTGTCTGTGCAGTTTACTTGAATGATGTATATCTTGATTCTTTGACTTTGTTGATGGATGCAACTTGATTTTTTAGGACCTACAAGACCCCCTACAAAGTATTCGAAAGTTGATTTTATTCAAAGTTTCGAAATACTTTGAATTATAAAATTCAAATCAAGTTGCGCATGATGGTGAGCTGTCTGCGCAATCGAAGAGCCTAAATTTCAGGCGCAATCAGAGGTAGCCGTTTCATATTTCGAAGGCTATAAATAGTCTCTTCAAACTTAGAAATATTTTTTACTTGCATTCGTGCTTTTGAGAGAGAAAGACTTCGAGCTCTTCCTTTTCAACCCTCTTCCCCGACGACCAATGGCTCCTCGACGCTCCTCCACCACCGCCGACAAGGGCAAAGCCCCGGCCGAGCCATCAGACAGAGTTGCACGACGAGCATCTCGTCATGAATCCGTGCATCCCGCTCTGAGAGGTTGTTCAACCGATCGAAAATCCCTTTTTAGGGTGATTCTTCTTCTTTTGATCTTCGAAACTCATCTCTTTTTAGAGATGAGTTCATATTGTGCCACCCTTTTTAGGGTTTTGGTTGCATCAACTGTCAGTCTTCATTTTTATGAAGGCTGCATTTCTGCGCAATCTGTTGAATTGTGCTGACAGGAAGTCAGCGTAATCGATTGATTTGTGCAGGAAGTCAGCACAAACTGTTGCTTTGTGCATCCTGATGAGATGCGCAATCTGATGTTTGCATGACCTGAGCCAGCGCAATCTAAAGTTTGCACAAGCTATGTCAGCACAATCTGAGGATTGTGCACTCTAATGTTTTGTGTAATCTGAAAATAGAGTCTTTGACTTGTACTGATCTTTATCTGTTTTTGATACAGTTGAGATCAGTGAAGATCCAGATTATGAACATTTTGTGGGAACCCTCTCAGAGTCTGAGTATAAAGAGGATCTCTCCCACGTTCATTATCCCCAGTATGATCTACCAGCCTCCTGTCAGGCAATCCTGATATCTCAAGATAATGAGACTCTCCTGTGTTTAATGAATAGACTGGTATGGAAGAGGCTAGAAGGAGGGTAACATCCACCCATGAAGAAGAGCTGCAGACTCTGAAGCAGCAGATTGATAACTTGATCATTCCTCCTTCTCAATAGAACTTTTTTTATATCTTTTGTCGTAGATGTGTTCTTGTAATGCCTCATATTTTGGTGAATAAAAGACATTTTGTTGTGGCTCTCTTATTTATTGCATATCTTGTTTAGATAGAGATAGAAAATATATTCAGAGGTGCAAGACATGATATATTTCTTGTGGAAAATAATTACATTCATTATATCTGCTCAGAGGTAATATGGATATAGCAGAATATAGTGAATAATAATATTTCAATTGACAACTTAATCGAAAATGACAAGTTGCTGACATGGATGTGAAATGAACGGAAAAAAAAATCGTCAAATGATAAAACGAACGGATAAACCGTCAAGTGATAATGAATGAACGGGCGAACCGTCGGATGAATGTGAATGGGTGAACCATCGAATGAATGTAATGAACGGACGAACCGTCAAGTGAATTAAATGAACGGATGAACCGTCGAGTGAATTAAATGAACGGATGAACCGTCAAGTAAATTAAACGAACGGATGAACCGTCGGATGAATGTGATGAACGGACGAACCGTCAAGTGAATTAAATGAATGGATGAACCGTCGGATGAATGTGATGAACAGACGAACCGTCAAGTGAGTTAAATGAACGGATGAACCGTCGGATGAATGTGTCGCTTCGTTGTTTGAGAAATCTCTATCTATAAATAAGATAGAAATCTGACAGGAATGAGCACTTTCACATTTCAACATAAAAATGTCGTCTGAAGATGCACTCAAGAAGACTGAGCTTGCCCTGAAGGTTGAAGAAGACGTTAAAGAACGCCCTGTCGATCCGATTCAGTCGAAGGAAGCAGAAGCAGGCGAAGGTTCGTCTGCACCCAAGCCACCGAGAGACATCCTGGACTTTCTACTTGAACCAGGAAGGACTAAAGAAGAAGAAGCCATGAGGATGGCTGCCTGCAAGTTCCTCGTGGGATCCAGCAAAGAGGTTCTCGGCTCTTTTGCTGACCGTGTTTTTGAAAAGGACGGTAGCGGTCCGCGTCCAAATATAGAGAAGGATGATAGTGTTCTTCCTTAATATCATGTACTATCATTCATGATTAAATAAAATATTATTTATAAACATGAACTTGTTTGATGATTTACAAATATTTATATTTACACATAATACTTTTTAAGGAACTTGCCATTGATAGGCATCATAGCAATTCGTCCATCCAGTTCTGAGAGTTGATATGCTCCATTCGAGAAGACTTTGCTCACAACGTATGGACCTTCCCACTTTGCGTCGAACTTGCCTTTGCTCATATGAGTCATAGTCATAGGACGTCTGACCATTAAAACAAGTTCTCCTTGCTGAAAGGCTCTGACCTTTACTTTACGGTTGAACGTCTTCGAGATGCGGGCTTGATATAACTCAATATGTTGTTGAGCCATTAATCGCTTTTCATCCAATGCCTCCAATTCTTGAAGTCGAAGAAGATCATTGTTCTCTATAGTGAGCTCATTAGCAACGGCAATCCTTAAAGAAGGAATTTGAAGTTCCAGGGGAAGAACAGCTTCACAGCCATATACCAAAGAGAAAGGTGTAAAAAACCCGTAGGATTGTGGACCGTAGTTCGGTAGGCCCATAGACATTCGCCAAGCTTTTCAATCCAATTCCGTTTGTTAGTAGATACAAACTTTTTGAGAAGCTTGATTATGGTTTTGTTGAAGGCTTCGGCTAAACCATTAGCAGCAGGATTGTAGGCAGTCGAAGCGACATTATCAATCCGGTGATCATCACAGAATCTGGTAAATTTCTGGCTGATGAATTGCGGTCCGTTGTCGTGAATAATTCGTCGAGGGACACCAAATCGATAAATGACATAGTGTTTAACGAAGTTGATAACGCTACTGGTCTTGACTTCAGCTAAGGGTATAGCTTCAGCCTACTTAGAGAAGTAGTCTGTTATTGCTAAAATGAACCGATGTCCTCTAGAAGAAGGGGGATTAATAGGACCTATGACATCCATACCCCAAGCTTTGAAAGGCCAAGAAGCTGTTGTCGGATGTAGAAATTCCGAAGGTTGATGAATGAAGTCTGCATGGATTTGATAGGCTCGACATTTCCTTGCATATTCGATGGCATCTGATACCATAGAGGGCCAGTAATAACCCATTCTTCGGATACGATCCTGTAGTTTAGGACCGGGCTGATGTGCTCCACAAACGCCATCGTGAGCTTCATATAACACCTGTTTTGCTTCCTCACCAGCTAGACAGCGTAGAAGAAGACCGTCACAAGTCCGCCGATAGAGAGTCTTAGTGGTTTGATTGTAGTAGAACCGTAGAGATCGTCGTCGAATACTTGTAGCCTCCTTAGGATCTTCGGGGAGTATGTCGTGAACCACGAAGTCGATGAAAGGAGTTCTCCAATCTTCATCGATAACATTAATTTCAGCAAAATTACTGAACTCAATGTTACGATTGTTTTCGACACAAAACAATTCTCGATTAGAGATAACCACCACTTGTTGTCTTCTGATGGAAACGGCTAAGACTGCTACAAGATTGGCTAAGGCATCTGCTTCAGTATTGTAAGCTCGTCGTACATATTCAATAAAGAAAGCTTTGAATGATGTAGCCATGTTGATTGCTGCTTCAAAGTAAGGTATCAGATCTTGATGATAGACTTCATAAATTCCTCTAACCTGGTTGACAACCAGCTTAGAATCGCCATAAACTTCGAGATACTCGACGTTCAATTGCTTGGCTAATTGAAGACCGATGAGTAGAGCATTATACTCTGCTACATTATTGGAACAGGATTCGTCTAGAGAGTAAGCTCTTTGGATAGTTGATCCGTCTGGAGAAACGAGAACAACTCCAACTCCTGCTACAATAGCACTATTGGGTCCAATTTTAGATGCTCCATCAAAGAATAGACGCCAAATTAGAAATTCTTCAGAGATCAAGTTGACTTCTAACGTCTCGTCTGGTATTTCATCGTAAAGCTTGGATGTTTCTGGTACGGGATGAGCCGCCAAGAAATCCGCCAGTGCTTGACCTTTGACAGATTTTTGAGGAACATATACCATGTCATATTGGGCTAGAAGGATGGCCCATGTAGCTAGCCGAGAGTTGAGTGTGCTAGGCTTCTTCATCAATACCCGAAGAGGATTAACTCGGGATATGACATGAATGGTTTGACCAATGATGTAATTTCTTGTCTTTTGAACAGCGAACATAAGAGCTAGACATTCTTTTTCAACCGGACTATAACGATGTTCAGCACCAATCATAGTACGACTGAGATAGTAGATGGCCTGTTCGTGACCTTCTTTGTTCTTTTGGGCGAGTAAAGCACCCAACGAATGATCCATAGCACGGATATACATTAAGAATGGAATGCCTGAGATTGGTGGCACCAAAACTGGTGGGTTCATGAGATATCGCTTGATGTCGTCGAATGCTTGTTGACATTCTTCAGTCCAAATAAAAGATACACCCTTCTTCATTAGCTGAGTGAATGGTCTGCAGCGTCCAGACAAGTTCGAAATGAATCGCCTGATGTACGCAAGTCGGCCTTGGGATCCTCGTAGCTCTTTTAGGTTACGTGGAGGACGCATCTCTTGAATGGCTTTGATCTTCTCGGGATCCACGTGTATACCCTTAGAGGTAATAACGAAGCCGAGAAACTTACCACTAGAGACACCCAAAAATGACTTGGTGGGATTCATCTTGAGCTGATGTTGACGCATGAGATTGAAGATTGTTCTCAAATCTTGAATATGATCTTCTTTTAGACGACTTTTGACAGCAATATCGTCAACGTAGCATTCGACTATTTTATGAAGATGTTCTCTGAAAATGGTACTCATGGCCCGTTGGTAAGTTGCACCCGCGTTCTTGAGACCAAATGGCATCACTGTGTAGCAATAGACTCCCCGAGGAGTACGGAAAGATGTGTGCTTTTCATCTTCGGGATTCATCTTGATCTGATTATATCCAGAGAATCCATCCATAAAAGATATTCGCTCGAACCCACAAGTATTGTCAATCATGACGTCTGTGATAGGGAGGGAAAATTTATCTTTCGGACATGCTTCATTGAGATCCCGGAAGTCAATGCAGACTCGAACTTTGTCAGTTTTCTTCAGGACTGGAACAACATTGGCTACCCAATCAGGATGTTGTTCTTCTCGAATAAAGCCGTAAGCGATAAGCTTCTTGACTTCATCATCGATTGCGTCCATCATTTCAGGTTTGAATCGCCTTTGTTGTTGTTTGACTGGTTTAGCATTAGAAAGAATGTTCAGTTTATGAGTAGCAATCTTGGGATCTAAACCTGGTATGTCCTCGTAACTCCAAGCAAAGATGTCAATGTATTCTTTAATGAGAAGGATCAACTCTTGCTTATCTGCTTCTGGAAGATTCTTGCTGATAAAGATTGGACGAGGTGACTCGCTTTCTCCTACATCAACTTGAATTAGTTGATCTTCAGTAGGAGGTTCTCTTTGTTCAAATCGGAGTACCCATTAATTATCCATCTGTTGAGCCCAAGGATCTATTTCAGGACTTTCTTCAATGTCTTCATCATATCCTTCTGGAAGTTCAGCGGAAACCATATTAGAAGATACAATTACACGATGGACTTCACCGACACTGGTATCAGAATCCCATGATCTGGAATCAGAAGAATTAGAACGTTCTTTATTATCAGAATCAGAGACTGCTGGGAATAACATTGGAGGGAAAGCGTATCCGAGACCTCTTTTGGTCCTGCTATAATACATTTCTGACTTTTCATGCGGAACAGCGGTACGAAGAGGAGTCTTTCTTCCCTTACCGTAGTTGAGGCCACTTTTGAAGTCGTAACCCATCTTTCGGACAATGTTCTTTGATTGTTGACTGTAACGACGGAATTGAAGATGTCCCATGTCGTTAACTTTGCTATCATCCGTGTAGCTAAATTTTTGTTCCGATCTTTTACTAAAAAGTATCGGACATTCGCCTTTCTTGCGAGCAGGAACAATACGATATGAATCTTTCGGATGTTCACATGAAACTTCTGTTTGAAGAGATTGTATGACTCCCATTGTAAATGACTGAAAGCTATCTAACATATCCAAATAGTATTTAGTATGATAAATAACATCAGTATACTGGAAAGTAGATGCATTTTTATTGATATTTACATCTGTATTTACATCAGGACCTTTAGCCTTAGCAGGCTTGGTCAAATTGATTACAAGAGGGGAAGAAGAAGAACGTGGAGGAGGCTTGTTACGACGGAGGTCGATAACAAGTGGCTCAGAGGAGGTGAGCTCCCTTTTTTCCTTGTTGCGAGTTAAATCAACAACAAGTGGCTCAGAAGAAGTGAGCTGCTTTTTGTCCTTGTTACGTCGTAAGTCGATAACAAGTGGCTCAGAAGAGGTGAGCTCCCTTTGATTTTGATCAGCATCAACTAATTTTTCCTGAATTGGCAAGTGGATAGCCAGTGGTTTAGAAGACTGCGGATGAGAAACACGCCCTTTGACAGGTATAATGAGAGTGTCATTGGGTACTGCTTTTTGATCTTCTTCAGTATCCATGGCCAATACCACTTTCATAAATTTCTCCTTGTACATACGAGCATCGTTGCAATACGCTTCAACGCCTTTGAATGGATAAAGGTCTGCAACTTCCTTGTGAACTTGTCCTTTATCATCAATATATTTAAAGCATTGATGAAGAGTTGATGGGACAACATTGTGTTCATGGAGGAATGGTCTTCCCAGGAGAGCGTTGTAAGAACAACCATGATTGTCAATGATATAAAAGGTCACCTTTGTGCGAAGATTGCCTATTTGAAGTTTTAGGCGGATCTTGCCCAAAGGTTCACTCTTTCTTTGGTTAAATCCCAAGATAGTAGTGATTGTGCTCGAAAGACTATGCACTGGTATCTTCAACGCTTCTAGCATTGTCTTTGGCATAATGCTAAGTGCAGACCCTGGATCTATCAGGATACGATCGACCTTCATTGAATCAACATATCCTGTATAGTAAAGAGGACGATCATGTCTATTATCTTCCATTAGCATATCATCCTGAGTGAAAGTAATGTTTGGAATCAACTCCCAAACACTATGACAGTGATGGCAAGAGATTGGTTCTGACTCTAGCTTTTTAAGAAGAGTTAGGCAAGTTTCAGCCTGCATCAGAGCTTCACTTAAAGTCTCTCGAGTCTCTTTAGAAAGGCGCAAGAGCTCGAAGATTGATAGTCTAGCCGGTGTATTAGCCAAATGAGCTAATATGTCAAAATTGTACGACTTTTCAAGTCCTGTAGGAGATGACTTCTTTAGGGGCTTGTCAAAGCGGACTTGTTGCTTGCCTTTGTCAGCCGTCATTGGCTTGGGAGGAATAGATACTACAACTGGTGAAGATGTAGAAGGGACTTCTTCAGTGGAAGTAGGTTGTGCTGGGGCAGGTTCAGAAGAAGAAGCAGGTTTTTCTTGACTTTCAGAATAATCTTTCAAATAGGCTTTTCCTGATCTGGTGCCTAGCAGAATCTCTTCGTCAACTATGGGATCAAAAGATACCATGTTGCAAATCTTGGTTTTGCTTTTAGAACGAGCTTTCTTCTTGGAAGAAGATGACACCTCGAATTCCGGAGCAAGATCCGGATGGATCTACATAATTTCACCATTGTCAAGAGACAAGGGAACAAGACCTTCATTTGGTGGAAGTGGGAGATTCTAAATCTCAAGAATAGATTTGGGAATTGGAATGACACCGTGTTGTACCATCTGCGGAGGAAAGTCCCCAAACTGAACTGAAACCATGTTTGCAGTAACAGTCTTCTCATCTTACTGCAGAGTGACTACACCAGCATTGACAAGCTCCTGAATTTTGCCCTTGAGCACATAGCATGCTCGAGTAGGATGTCCAATGAACCTGTAATAGACACAATATTTAGGATGATCTGTCTTACCGACTTTATCAGGTTTCTTTGGGTCCGGGAGTTGAATTTTATTACTTTTGAGTAAACACTCAAAGATGCTTGCAGTGTCATTCTCATCGACGGAATATTCCACTTTCGGACGAGGTTCCCTCGGTGGAGGTGCAGAAGGAGTAGGAGTGGATGTAGGCGGAGCCACATTGACAGCCAAAGATTCTTTATTTTTGTTCAAATTAATGTTCAAAGTCTTTTTTGCTTTGCGATTGTTCTGACGGTTGCCACCACCTGAATTCTGATGTTCATCTCGATCGGGGTTAGACATCTGTACCCCCAATTGTTTGAATTTATCAGCACTCACTTCAGCAGCTTTAGCGTTGACGATAAAAGAAGGCCAATCATGGAATTGGGTAGACCCCGTCCACATACTGATAATAGGCAAAAGATTTGCCTTACAAGTATCAATAGTGACAGCAGCTGGAGTCCCGGGAGGCATTTTTAAAGCTTCACAGCAGAACCGTTCGATAAAACTCTCAGCAGTTTCATTATGTTTCTGTTTGATTTTGTTGAGAGCTGACATAGTCATATCATTGAATCCTTCATAGAACCGTTCCAGGAAGATTTGTTTGAGACCTGAAAAGGAAGTAATACAACCATCGGGCAAACTTCTGTACCAGTCATGTGCTATGCCGGCTAAACAATCGACGAACACTCTGGTAAGAAGAGCATCATTTGGCTGAAGTTGAACAGTCATTACCTCAAAATGATTGATGAATTGACTTGGAGAAGTACTGCCATCGAACAAAGAGATTGTTGGGATTTTGTATTTCGGTGGGAACGGGACTTCTTTCCATTCAACTGGATAGGGCTGCTTAATCCCTAATCTTTGCAAGTTGTCTTTCTCTTTGAATGCTTCGAACTGAGTTCGTAAGAGTTTGACAGCTTCATTGGCATCTTCTGATGATGAAGAAGGGGCAGGTTGAGTTGGAATGGTAGGAGGAGGAACAGCATTGTAAGTACTACCCCCAGCTCCAGACTGACTAGGTGTAGTTTGAACTTGTACTTGTACAGGGGGCATTTGAGGAGACACTACCTCCAGCCCAATATTGGCAGGTACCGAAGATGCTATGATCTCTGGGTTAGTAGTAGGTGCAGCTGGTGGTGTAGCATGCTGCGCTACAATAATGGAATGCATACTAGCAACCATTTCAGCCATGGTTTTTAGTTTGTCTTCAAGTGCAGCAATTCGCTGTTCCTGATTTATAGAAGTTGAAGCATCTGGATCATCAGTGACAACATAAGCTGTCACTTCTCTTGGTATGGTGGAAGACACCGTCTGTTCAGAGCTTTCACTATATGCATCATAGTCTGAGGAAGAATAACCTGAAGGGTTTTGAGGAAGATTCCTTTGACCGATTGTATCTCGGCTTCGAGAACGGGTATGTTGAAACACTCCTTCGGAAGATTCTTTGAGTAATTCTAAGTATCGTTGGCTTGGTTTGCAGAGTCTACCATGCTTAGAGCATCTTTTACCCCCAGTGTCTCTAGAAGTCATGTTAACAGAAGCATACAAGACTTCGTCTTCCTCTGACATAGGTTCAGATTTAGCAAAAGTTAGACGATCAAAGACAGATCGTTTTGTTGTTTGACAACAACATTGGATGATGACTTTATGATTGCAATGATGATCAGATGGTTGAGGTGGAGGTGTTGAGACATTGTCCCGTTTTTGTCTTAGATGTTCTCGAAGATCAGCAACAGGACGAGGAAAACTCTGAGGGATCTGTTCTTTGATAACATTCGGAACATGATTCCGATTCTTCAAATGTCTAGTCCATTGAGTATACAGGGAAGTGCTCACTTCATTGGCATAAGTGTCAGGATTTTTGACCTTGGAGATTTGTTTCTGATGATGTTTAATCTTCGGCATTGGCTGTTTGCCTTTTACCGAAGTGGGTCGGTTGAGATAAGTTCTAAGATCAGCAAATTCACCCCCAGGGGTTTCTGTTTGAGACACTAACAGTTTTCTCTGTCTGGAACGGGAAATTTTAAGAGTTGGGAGGTCTTGGAATTCTGCTACCGGAGTAGGTAGAATACCTCTTTGATTAGTACAAGTGCTCTTGTTATAAAGGAAAAAAGAATCCTTGTTTGAAAGAGTTCTAGTACTGATTGGTGCCAAGGCACATTCAGATGGATCCTCTTCAGTAATGACTGAAGAAGATTGAGAAAAGACCAAAGAGCCTTTTCCTTTGTTTTGAGATGAAGGGTTAGCTAAAGAGCGTTTCCCTCTGTTGTCTTCCAAGTCATGGGACAAGGAAGTTTAGGAAAAGACCAACAGGCCTTTCCCTTTGTTTTGAAGAGAAAGAGGAATAGCCAAAGGACTACCCCCAGTGGATTGTGCAGGAGCAATAGGGTGTTTGGGAAGAGGAGTAGAATCTCTTCCTTTGTTATGAGAAGAAGAAGAGAGTTTAGCCAAAAGGCTGTCACTCTTGGATTGCGCAGGAATACTTTGCGCCGGAGTTCTGGCCACAGAAGCTGTGGTTTGCACATCAGGAGTTCTTGTCACAGAGTGCTTATGTTGCACTCTGGTTGCTGGAATGTTATTTTGCCCAGGAAGTTTAGCAGCCAATTGCGCCAGAGGCATAGGAGTTTTGTACTTAGCCATTGAAGCATATGAAGTCTTTTGTGCACTGGCCATAGCAGACTGTGCAGCAGTGGCAGAGACAGATTGTACACTGGACTTGGTGACAGAAGCACTGAACTGCGCAGCAGACTTGCTGGCAGATTGCGTAGAAGACTTGCTGGCTGCATTGACAGAATGCGCCGCAGTCTTTGGGACCCACTCTGAGCGCACTTTGCTTGTGACAGCAGTGGTTGCAATGCGAGGAGTGGTCTTGGAGTTGATCATGGATTCATAGGCTGTCTGGTTGATTTTCACAACCAGTGTCTTCTGCGTCTTTCCGATAGACGCTACGTCACATTGAGTTGTCACTTCCTCGTCGGAGGAGAAAGCTATCCCCAGCAGAGTCGCCATTTTGTTTGCAAAAACAAAAGTATGAAACTTTATTGATACAAACTTTGTAAAAGATTACAATTTGAATTCTGGGAATGGTACAACTTTAGGAATCTAATCTAGATGACGATTGCTTTATCCCTTGGACGATGTGAACTTTGAAGATGAAGGCTCGGAAGTTGAAAACAACTCTGGAATTGAAGGCAAAAAGCCTCGGAAGTCGAAGGCAAAAGCCTCAGAAGAATGCAGCAGCACTTGGACAAGAACTCCTGAACTCTCTGATTTTTGATATTTGATTCGTGATCCCCTTGAATGAAGACTTGAAACTCTATTTATAGAGTTCTGAGAAATAACTAACTTTTAGTTACTCTGAACTGCGCATGATGGTTTGCGCAGCAATTGATTTGCACAGCACTGGACTGCACAGGCAGTTGCTGGATCATTGGTTAACTGTCTGAGACACATGGCATCTTTTGTTTGAAATATGTATGATCGTGCATAGGCAGTTGCCACGAAATGAGCAATTGATGGCATGAATGCCATGTGTACTTTATCAGTTGTGTTGATAGAAAGCGCACATTGAACTGCGCAGACTTTAGATTGTGCCGACTTCATTTGCGCAGGCATTGGTTTGCACAGGATTAGACTGCGCAAGAAATAGATCACGCTGCCAGCTGTCAGCCGTCCTCGAGCATTGTGTGGCACGATAAACGAACAGCCTCCTTGATATCCGTGCTGTCAGTTGTCAGAGATCTGATTTGGTTGTCAGGTAATGATGACTCATGCCACGTCAGCTTTGCGCAATCGGATGTGTGCGCAGTCTAGCATGCGCAATCTGAGAGCTGCGCAATCTATTGTCTGTGCAGTTTACTTGAATGATGTATATCTTGATTCTTTGACTTTGTTGATTGATGTAACTTGATTTTTTAGGACCTACAACTGGCTGGTGCAAGGCATCTCCACGACGATCTTGGGAAGCTATCAAGGTCCTGACGAGACCTACCAAAGTGCCATCATCAGGCTCGGCAGGCTGAACTGGCTGGACTGGTGGCTCTCCATCAGAAGGCACGACTCTGGAGGCTACTCCGGAATGCTGGGCTTGATCCCCGGGTTGCTGCTGATCCGCGGAAAGGGCTCTGTCTTACTGACCGGCAGGTCCAGGAACAATACCGCTGAAGAAGACGACATAGGGAACAATAAGGAAGGACCAAGACAGATCAACGATACAAGCATATGATCAGGACAAGAATCCAGGGATTCAAAAGATACGAGCAGAGATCAAGAGAGAATACTGATTGAGACATCTATTCGGTAAACCCTCACATATCTTGATTTACAAGACTTGCATGGGCTACCACTTAAACCATGTCACGCCCCAGAACCAGAATACTGGAGAGCGGGGGCAGACATAGCCAACTACGTATATGAAATGGATTCAATCTCGCTATACGGTCACGGCTGTCTAGATACATGAGGGTTTACTACAAGCCAACAGTCTCCTATGGTCATGAACAAGCCTAGTGTCTCAATCACAAGCAAGTAAGTAAATGTTATAAGATGTTAGATCACCAAATATACAATAGTAAGGCGTCCCAAACATTACATATTCAATTGATCATGAAGCTAGTCGTTACAAAATGTTAGGACTAGCAAGAGTTTTAGTCATACATGATCAACCCTAGGATTTGTCAATCATGTTACAGTCCGTAGGCAGACAGTAAGTAAAAGGTACAACCAAGCTAAACAGGTGCTCGTCGGCTAAATGCCTCAAAAGAATATTTTTACAAATAAGTGGGAGATCAAAAATAAACCCACTCGTTGCCCTGGTCACTATCAGGTCATGTCATGTTTACTTGTCAGGAGTGCACCACGATGGGTCACTTTCGTGTTCAGGGTGTAGCACCCAGTTTCCCATATGAGGGTAATTTTGAAATTTCATGTTTATAATTATTTTAATAATAATATTTAATTCATGATATAATTTTTGGTGATTTTAAATTATTTTAAAATTATTTAAATCAATGACTTGTGGTTTTGACGTTTTGCTAGTGAAACCCTAGAGACTGTTTGACCTAGAGCCTAACCATGTGATTATGATATTTTAATTTCATTTTTGGCCTAAAGATATTTTTGTATTTGACCTATTTGAATTATTTTGATATAATTTTATTATTTATGATATTGTTTTGGGGTTATTTGAGTCGGGTTCGAATTTCAACTCAATCCGACTTGAAACGGGGACCCGGGGGTAGTTTGACTCTAGTGGGACCCACACACTAGTTAGGCATGGCCCACATGATATTAATTTTAGTCCACATGATAGAAATATTTTAGTTAGAGGTTAGACTAATTATTATGGATAAGGTTAGTATGATTAGAGACTTTAGAATGACTAATTTAGCCCCAACCAATTAGCCCTTTTCTAATACTCAAAGAATAGGTTAGTGGGGGCATTTTGGACCTTACCATAATAGGACAAATAGTCCCATATGGCCAGCCACTTTGGGAGAGGATAGGCTCAAGTTTATTTCATTATTCTCATCCACACTCTCTCTCTTGTTCTTCCCCAAATTCCTAGAGAGCAATCCCTAGCAATTTCAACACCAAATCATTCCATTTCACCACCAAATCTTCTTCTTTCCTTCTCCATTCTAGCCAAGGAGGAAGCTACCCAAGTTTGGGAGGATTCGGAGCTCGTTCGTGTCCTTTTGGAATCTCTACGTGTCGGTGTCGCTCCGGGAAGGCTTTTCTTCGATTCGATCTACCCGGAGGTATAAATCCCTTCTCCTTTTCATTTTCTCATGCATATAGGTCTATTTTAAACCCATAGAAATGACCACATAGTTGTATCTCCATTTGTGTCCATTTCGTGTCTATTTGGAGGTCATAGGAGTGTCCTTTGTGTTGTGGTTGTGTCCATGTGGGAAAATCCTAAATTTGGACACACTATGTGTTATTGTTATGTATGAATGAATTATTACATGTTTAATCTCATATTTTTGTATTGGAGATGTGTTCTATAGTGTCTTATATATACATATTAGTGTAGAGAGTGAGTTCTTGATATATTATGTTATATACTTGTGTTC
The DNA here is from genome assembly GCA_029216955.1 of Iris pallida. Lineage (NCBI taxonomy): Eukaryota > Viridiplantae > Streptophyta > Magnoliopsida > Asparagales > Iridaceae > Iris > Iris pallida. Next base: position 4,841,776 of record JANAVB010015398.1, on the reverse strand, counting down.
TTTTGTCTCAAACTACCTAAATCCGTCATGATTTTTATCCACGTTTTTAATTTCAGCCCTAACTTAGAAATATCATAACTTCTAGCTCAAAGCTCGATTTAATCTCCCATTTTTTTAGAAGAAGCATATTGAAGTTAGATTTCCATAAACGTGTATTAATAGGCCTAATGCTTTCTGCAACTTTCTGGAGAATTATTTGAGTGTCAGCTGTACGAAAGACAAACGCGTTCTCGGTGTTTTCGCGATTCCGGGAGTTTCTGAAAATGAAAATGCGATCCGTTTAAAGTTTCGGAAAGCTAACACAGATCTATAACATACTTTAATCCTAAATTTTAATTCATGCTGAGATGGTATAGTATTGATTATTAGTAGGAGTTACTATTCGGCATATGTATTTTGTGCACCCTTGTGAGTAATATAATATTCTATTTAATTTTAACCCATGTTAATGTATATACATTATGTAATTAAATAGAGAATACAAGCATGAGTAAATGGTTAAATAAATGATGTATGAGGAGTAAGTATCCTATCTAATGTAAGCATGTATAAGTATGGCTTGTAATGAATATGTAGGTTCCATAGTATATAATGTATGGTGCATATAGTGGTACAAGAGAATAATAAATGATGAATGAATGCAAACATGAATGTAATGTAATAATAGATGTAATGTATGAAATATACAAGTTAATGAGATATAATGTTCTATGTTAACGCAAATCCTATATTACCTCATGTACCCCCTTACACTATGTTGACACTATCACACTTGACACATTGTTCACTTACACTTTGACACTCTTTGATATGTATACACTATGTATGCCCTTTTAACCCTCACTTGCCCCTTTGCCATGTTCACATACACACACATAGCCTCTTAAATAAGTATTTATGAATATAGTTAACTTAGCTATGTATGTATATTATATATATGTTAGCATATTGTGTTGTAATATATAAGTTTATATAACCATTTGAAATGCCATGATTATAGACCTAATGTTGAATACCAATATATGCATGTGTATATATGTGTAGACATATATAGCTTAAAGTAATAGATTACCTAGTGTATATCCAATGTGAATTCTTGCCTATTTGAGTATTGAATAATTGCATGCTATATAGAGTTGGGTGTATGTTGGCTAGTATAGCCTTGTATTGATGTGTGCTTGCTAGGATAGTCTTGATTAAGCCTAGTAAGACTTACTGGTTTAGGACATGACCTAGTTTGACCTTGTTTGACTAGTGCAGTTGACCAGAGTTGACCAAGGGTTGACTTTGGCCTAGTTTGACCTAGATTCATGTAGAATGCATTGTAGTACTTTATATTACCCTTCTGGACACGTTGTGACTTGTGTTGTTCTAATTAGGAGCTAGACACCTTGTAACCTGTGTTGCTTTAAATAGGACTCTGTGGCTTCAGTTGGACCCCCTATACTTATCAGCTGTTCAGGTTATCAGGCGAGTACATTCTTTGATAGTTCTCTCATTTATTTGTCAATTACTGTATTTCAGTTCTAGTTAGTTGTATGCGATTCTCTGTTACAACACGTGTGGATATTACTGGATTCATGTATACGACACATATTATTTTCTAGCCTCTATTACTGGTATCATCATTTCCGGCTTCTATTACTGGAATCACCTGCTGGAATCATTTACTGGAATCATTTACTAGAATCATTTACTGGTATCATTACATTTTGGCTGGACTCATCTTGAATCATTGTGTCGGAATTCTGGATTCACTTGCTGGAAGGGGAAATACTAGAGTAAGACATGTAGACATACCCCATTACTGGAATCACCCCTACTGGAATCTACTGGAATGATAGCCATCTCTCGCCTGATCAGTGAGAGGTGTGCCGGATTACCCACAGCCGTTTACATGTCGATCTCGGTATTTTAAAACACACTGTTAGAGTATAGGCTAGACTCACCCTGGAATCATTGATCACTATAACTGGAATCGTCCCTTACTGGATTCATCTTGTATTAGATTCATCTTGTACTGGACTTATATTGGAGTTATACTGGTCTACATTGTTGTCTGGACTTCATATCATATTACCCTGGTTCAGCTAGTTCTATTTTTACAGACTTCATTGCTATGATTCTTTTCTTGTTTAGTTATTTACTTTCCTTGCACCTTATCTGTCTTTCTTACCATTACCTGAATATAAACTGCCATTTTTATCAATACAACTGCTTATAACTGCTTTATAGTTCTCTGTCATTTACTTGGGTTTTCTAGATAAGATGTGCTCGTTCCTGTCCTGACTGGACCTGTTGATAAATTTTACAGATAGCTTGGAGGTTGCCTGCTAGCCTAGAGGAGACACCTTAGAGGTTGTTTAGATAGTTATTTCATTTGTCTGGAGTTGTATTTACTTTGTGGATTACTGTATTTGAGTTTTGAGATGTATTTCTGGGTTTTTGTATCTTAGACACTTAGACTTCTATCTCCTGTATCTCTTTGGATTTTATGTTTTATCTATCCTTATCATGCTCTACCTTAGATGTGATTGAGACTGTATCTGCTTAGCATTATATTGTTAGATGATGTGACCTAGGACAGCGTTCTACCGCCGACACTGCGGCGTAGGCTGGGCGTTGTTACGTTCTCGTACCCTAACAGTGGGTGCGGGTCGTGACACATTTTTAGTGGTGGCCCATGCAGGTCGAGTTTATGTAGTGGTATTCGAACTTGAGTACCACTATAGCCTGCAGTAGGAATAGGATATATCTTGAAGGTACTCAATCACAGTTAGGAACCCTTGAGAGATTCCCGGAACGACCCTTGAGAATCTTATTTTAACTTCGATTTGAGAACTCTTTTTTCCCTTGATTTGATTTATTTTTACTTACTTTTGTTAAATTTGATTTTGCTGGATTATGGTTGAATTTGAGTTGTATTCATTGATTTTGATGAATGATTGTCGAATTTTGAATCTTGATGATAGCTGTTGCATCCGAGTTATATTTTGATAGATTTTTGTTCATTTTGAATTTTGAAGTTCATTGATAAATTTGATTTGATTTGTGGGTATTCATTGTTGATTTAATTTAATTTTTTTGACAAGATAAAATTATATGGGCTAGGTCATCTATGTTATGGAATCTAGTCTTCTATAGTCACATTAGCCAGCATGGTGAGGACATATAGTCTGGCTTTGGATATATTTCTCGGGTGTGGGAATTTAAGGTTTTTGCAGCCAAGCTAGCGGCACCGCGAAAATGTTAAATACCACGATTCTAGAGGTATGTTCATAAGTCAAGGACTCTGTGATTATCATAGCCTTGCTTACTAGTATGACGGGGATTTAGAGTACCATGATTTTGGATAGACGCATATGATTATCAGATTGTACCTTAAATATTTTCAAGCATGTTTTCTCTACTTTGATGCAGTCCTTTAAAAAGAATTATTATTTGTCTTGCTTTGTTTTGCTTCTAATTATTTAACTTAGGAGTAGCTTGTGTAACTTCTTGCTATGAGTTTCTTCTTAATACAATGAATCGATGATTTTGCTAGACTTTATCTTGGATTTGATATTTAGCTCTGGTTTCAAAATGGTTCCTTCTTTTAGGCAAATAAGCAAACAGCTTTTATCGTTATTTCCTTCTTGCTATTATTCTAGTATTGAATAATAATAAAACTGCCTTGATTTCGTCAATCACCTATTTTGTGATCTTGGTAGGAATCTAAATGTTGGTCTTAACGTAGAATTAATTTTTTTTGGGACATGAGAATATATGAGTATATTTACATAGTGGACACTTGCCTGATACGTATGCATGCTACACTTGATTTTCCACCTATCTAAATACATATTAATATGTTGTTAATGTTAAAATTTTCAAAACCCCAATATTTCTAGTTTTCTACTTTTTCAGTTTAAATTCGTAATTTAAATATAAATTTTATGTTATTAGTTTTGTCTACATAACTGCACATGTATGATATCTGCAGAGTTTCAATTTTTAGAGGAATTGGTTAAGTTATGTTAAATTTGTAAAATCTGAGACTGCATTATGTTAATATTACACTGGTTTAAATGTTAGCTTATTTTCATATTTTGTATGTAAATGCTGAACTAAAACTGGGTTTAACCTTTCGATACTAAGCTATAACCCTGTACAAGGACACACACACACCCTAACTTAGTATACGCTGTCATGTAACCTAACCTTTCCTCTCTATGTTATGATCACATTCTTGTATAGATATATATAGAGCTTAGGCATACATGTTATAATATATGTATATACATAACTAAATCTCTACCTCTTATAGATGTTTATGGTTAGCCATGTATGTTATGATTAAATAGGCTGTGTATTGTAGGTTGTTAACCCATATGCCATGAGTAGTGTAACAGGATAGCTCATATACAATTTCATGAATATTTCACATACACCCATACACACACAAACCACATAACATTACATAATGCTAGTTTTTCCTCTCTAACGCTCTCTCTGTATATATATATTGTGATTTGGATTTCAATGCAAGTGATTTTTAATTCCTTAATTTTTGAATTTGATTTTCTGTACCCTTTTTCAGATAATTGGTAGTTGTCTTTATTTTGTTTTGATAAGTACCAGTTTCATATAGGATGGTAGACCGCCTTACAGTTTTGATGGTTTGTTGTTTCTGTAACTTCTCTAGTTTAGCATCCTAAATTGCTTGTATGTTTTGATACCCTATGACCGTTTCGGTTAGCATGAGTAGTATACCTAGATGAGACTTTCACTACCACCGTATGCCATGACCCTGTATGTCGTCCTTTTGATCACATGATTTGTTTTAATCTGGGACTTTGATTGTGGGGGTTTGACCTAGAGGGAGTATGGACATTTTAATTTCGAGGACGAAATTTTTCTAAGGTGGGTAGAGTTGTAGCACCCAGTTTCCCAAATGAAAGTAATTTTGAAATTTCGTGTTTATAATTATTTTAATAATAATATTTAATTCATGATATAATTTTTGGTGATTTTAAATCATTTTAAAATTATTTAAATCAATGACTTGTGGTTTTGACGTTTTGCTAGTGAAACCCTAGAGACTGTTTGACCTAGAGCCTAACCATGTGATTATAATATTTTAATGTCATTTTTGGCCTAAGGATATTTTTGCATTTAACCTCTTCGAATTATTTTGATATTATTTTTTATTTATGATATTGTTTTGGGGTTATTTGAGTCGGGTTCGAATTTCAACTCAATCCGACTTGAAATGGGGACCCGGGGGTAGTTTGACTCTAGTGGGACCCACACACTAGTTAGGCATGGCCCACATGATATTAATTTTAGTCCACATGATAGAAATATTTTAGTTAGCGGTTAGACTAATTATTATGGATAAGGTTAGTGTGATTAGAGACTTTAGAATGACTAATTTAGCCCCAACCAATTAGCCCTTTCCTAATACTCATAGAATAGGTTAGTGGAGGCATTTTGGACCTTACCATAATAGGACAAATAGCCCCATATGGCCAGCCACTTTGGGAGAGGATAGGCTCAAGTTCATTTCATTATTCTCATCCACACTCTCTCTCTTGTTCTTCCCCAAATTCCTAGAGAGCAATCCCTAGCAATTTCTCCACCAAATTATTCTATTTCACCACCAAATCTTCTTCTTTCCTTCTCCATTCTAGCCAAGGAGGAAGCTACCCAAGTTTGAGAGGATTCGGAGCTTGTTCGTGTCCTTTTGGAATCTCTACGTGTCGGTGTCGCTCCGGGAAGGCTTTTCTTCGATTCGATCTACCGGGAGGTATAAATCCCTTCTCCTTTTCATTTCCTTATGCATATAGGTCTATTTTGAACCCATAGGAATGATCCCATAGTTGTATCTTCATTTGTGTCCATTTTGTGTCCATTTGGAGGTCATAGGAGTGTCCTTTGTGTTGTGGTTGTGTCCATGTGGGAAAATCCCAAATTTGGACACACTATGTGTTGTTGTTATGTATGAATGAATTATTATATGTTTAATCTCATATTTTTGTATTGGAGATGTGTTCTATAGTGTCTCATATATACATATTAGTGTAGAGAGTGAGTTCTTGATATATTATGTTATATACTTGTGTTCTTTTGTCTCAAACTACCTAAATCCGTCATGATTTTTATCCACGTTTTTAATTTCAGCCCTAACTTAGAAATATCATAACTTCTAGCTCAAAGCTCAGTTTAATCTCCCGTTTTTTTTAAAAGAAGAGTATTGAAGTTAGCTTTCCAAAAACATGTATTAATAGGCCTAATTCTTTCTGTAACTTTCTGGAGAATTATTTGAGTGTCAGTTGTACGAAAGACAAACGCGTTCTCGGTGTTTTCGCGATTCCGGGAGTTTCCGAAAATGAAAACGTGATCCGTTTAAAGTTTCGGAAAGCTAACACATAGATCTATAACATACTTTAATCCTAAATTTTAATTCATACTGAGATGGTACAGAATTGATTATTAGTAGGAGTTACTATTCGGCATATGCATTTTGTGCACCCTTGTCTGTAATATAATGTTCTATTTGATTTTAACCCATGTTAATGTATATACATTATGTAATTAAATAGAGAATACAAGCATGAGTAAATGGTTAAATAAATGATGTATGAGGTGTAAGTATCCTATCTAATGTAAGCATGTATAAGTATGGCTTGTAATGAATATGTAGGTTCCATAGTATGTAATGTATGGTGCATATAGTGGTGCAAGAGAATAATGAATGATGAATGAATACAAGCATGAATGTAATTTAATAATAGATGTAATGTATGCAATATACAAGTTAATGAGATGTAATGTTCTATGTTAACGTAAATCTTATATTACCTCATGTACCCCCTTACACTATGTTGACACTATCACACTTGACACATTGTTCACTTACACTTTGACACTCTTTGATATGTATACACTATGTATGCCCATTTAACCCTCACTTGACCCTTTGCCATGTTCACATACACACACATAGCCTCTTAAATAAGTATTTATGAATATAGTTAACTTAGCTATGTATGTATATTATATATATGTTAGCATATTGTATTGTAATATATAAGTTTATATAACCATTTGAAATGCCATGATTATAGACCTAATGTTGAATACCAATATATGCATGTGTATATATGTGTAGACATATATAGCTTAAAGTAATAGATTACCTAGTGTATATCCAATGTGAATTCTTGCCTATTTGAGTATTGAATAATTGCATGCTATATAGAGTTGGGTGTATGTTGGCTTGTATAGCCTTGTATTGATGTGTGCTTGCTAGGATAGTCTTGGTTAGGCCTAGTAAGACTTACTGGTTTAGGACAAGACCTAGTTTGACCTAGTTTGACTAGTGCAGTTGACCAGAGTTGACTTTGGCCTAGTTTGACCTAGATTCATGTAGAATGTATTATAGTGCTTTATATTACCCTTCTGGACATGTTGTGACTTGTGCTGTTCTAATTAGGAGCCAGACACCTTGTAACCTGTGTTGCTTTAAATAGGACTCTGTGGCTTCAGTTGGACCCCCTATACTTATCAGCTGTTCAGGTTATTAGACGAGTACATTCTTTGATAGTTCTCTCATTTATTTGTCAACTACTGTATTTCAGTTCTAGTTAGTTGTATGCGATTCTCTGTTACAATACGTATGGATATTATTGGATTCATGTATATGACACATATTATTTTCTGGCCTCTATTACTGGTATCATCATTTCCGGCTTCTATTACTGGAATCACCTGCTGGAATCATTTACTGGAATCATTTACTGGAATCATTTACTGGTATCATTATATTTTGGCTGGACTCATCTTGAATCATTGTGTCGGAATTCTGGATTCACTTGCTGGGAGGGGAAATACTAGAGTAAGACATGTAGACATACCCCATTACTGGAATCACCCCTACTGGAATCTACTAGAATGATAGCCATCTCTCGCCTGATCAGTGAGAGGTGTGCCGGATTACCCACAGCCGTTTACATGTCGATCTCGGTATTTTAAAACACACTGTTAGAGTATAGGCTAGACTCACCCTGGAATCATTGATCACTATAACTGGAATCGTCCCTTACTGGATTCATCTTGTATTAGATTCATCTTTACTGGACTTATATTGGAGTTACACTGGTCTACATTACTGTCTGGACTTCATATCATATTACCCTGGTTCAGCTAGTTCTATTTTTACAGACTTCATTGCTATGATTCTTCTCTTGTTTAGTTATTTACTTTTCTTGCACCTTATCTGTCTTTCTTACCATCACCTGAATATAAACTGCCATTTTCATCAATACAACTGCTTATAACTGCTTTATAGTTCTCTGTCATTTACTTGGGTTTTCTAGATGAGATGTGCTCGTTCCTGTCCTGACTAGACCTGTTGATAAATTTTACAGATAGCTTGGAGGTTGCCTGCTAGCCTAGAGGAGACACCTTAGAGGTTGTTTAGATAGTTATTTTATTTGTCTGGAGTTGTATTTACTTTGTGGATTACTGTATTTGAGTTTTGAGATGTATTTCTGGGTTTTTGTATCTTAGACACTTAGACTTCTATCTCCTGTATCTCTTTGGATTTTATGTTTTATCTATCCTTATCATGCTCTACCTTAGATGTGATTGAGACTGTATCTGCTTAGCATTATATTGTTAGATGATATGACCTAGGACAGCGTTCTACTGCCGACACTGCGGCGTAGGCTGGGCGTTGTTACGTTCTCGTACCCTAACAGTGGGTGCGGGTCGTGACACAGGGTACATGTGCAGGGCATCATAGTGCTAGCATTCAATCGGGAGATCCAGGCTATGCTGAGGTTACAAGACACAAGTTATCAGTAAGATCAAATAATAAAAGAGAAATAATAATAATAATAGCAAGTCAAGGCACAGGAAGGGGCTCTACGGCTCAGGATTACTAGAACTTATGCGGCCAATAAGGAGAGTGCATACAACTGGGGCATGCGGCTGGATGGACAAGGGCGCATGCGGTCCCAAGGAGTGGGGTCTCATGCGGCCAGCGAAAGAGTGGGCTTCATGCGGCTGGAAAAAAAGGAGTCCATGCGGGTCGGAGGTTAAGAGCCCATGCGGCTCGGAACAAGAACAGCTCATGCGGTTGGGGAACAGCTGTACATATGCGGCAGGCTATCAACCAGGTATATGCGGCCAGGAAAGGGAAGGGACGCATACGACTGAGTCAGAGCATTTCATGCGGCTGAGAAGTGGATTCTCATACGACTAGGAATGGACTGAGTTCCATGCGGCTGAATGATCACGAGCATATGCGGCTGGGGAAAAATGAGCGCACATGCGACGGGAAAGGAATACGAGCCTATGCGGCCATAGGTAGACAGAGTCCATGCGGCTCGGATTATACCGAAGCCTATGCGGCTGAAAGACTCGTCGCATGAAGATTCATGCGGTCAAGTGCTGCCATGCGGCTAAGGGGGTTCATGCAGTTAGCACTGTTCTTCTTCTCCACTTGTCCGAGAAAAAGAACCAAGGAGTTCAGGGTTCCAAGGCTCATAATTTCTTCATCCCAAGTCCAAATCCAGACTTCCATAGGTCAAAATGGGACAAAATGAAATTCTCAACAATATGGAACCATCAGAACTTAGAAACAATAAGATTAAGTAGATCAAAATCCAAGATTTCCAAAAGTAAAGTAAACTTAGATCTACAAGAATCTAGCCATGGAAAGTGGAAATGCCAAGTACTAAAGTAAGTTAAAATGCTGTAAGGAAGAGAATGAAGCAATAAAATTAGAGTTCTTCGATGAAGCAAGTTGCACTTTCCTAGACCTCTCTCTCTCTCTCTCTCTCTCTGATAGGTGAAAAAGTAAATGGAAGAAGAAGAAGAGGTTAATGAAGAGAGAGAAAGAAGAATGGATTAATAAATGGGGATGGTGGTGGTAGGTAGGGGGTTCACCCATGGTTCATAATGAACGAAGCAAAACCGAGCCAAGTCGAACCAACCCAAGAATAAACCAAGCCATGAAGGAAACTAAGCAAGGGAATCATACAATACAAGATAAAATACGTACACGTATTCCAAAATACGTAATACGAACCACAGGCATTACAACTCTACCCGCCTTAAAAAAATTCCGTCCTCGGAATTTAATTAAGAGGCTAGAGAGGCGTGGACAAGCTATATTAATCACAAGCAAGCTATAACTAGGCAGGCAATCACTCATTCAAGCAAGGAATCAAAGACATGAGGCATAAGGAAGACATTATACCTCACGAGTCAGGATATCACGATCGGATATCATCCTCACGCTCCCACGTTGACTCACCCAAAGAGTGATGACCCCAAGCAACTCGGACTAACTTGATAGTCTTGTTCTTGAGTGTCTTCTCTCTCCGGTCCAATATAGACACGGACCTCTCCTCATACGAAAGGTTGGTACCAACAACCAATTCTGAATGATCCAGGACGTGGCTCGGGTCTAGGATATACCGTCGTAATTGGGATACATGGAATACGTCATGCACCTCGCTTAGCGACAGCGGAAGAGCGAGACGATATGACACATCTCCTACTCGCTTCAGAATATCGAACGGCCCTATATACCTAGGACTAAGCTTTTCTCGTGCGCCGAAACGAATGACGCCACGATTAGGCAAAATCCTTAGAAATACATGGTCGCCGACGGAAAACTCGAGAGGGCGTCGATGAGAATCGGTCCAATGGCGCTGGCGATCTTGGGCAACTCGAAGATGATCCCGAACTCTTCTGACCACTTCAACTGTCTGGGCAATCATTTCTGGACCGAGCATCTGCCTCTCTCCGACATCATCCCATGCTAGCGGGGATTTGTACTTCCTACCATACAGTGCCTCGAACGGTGCCATCTGGATACTGGCTTGGAAGCTGCTGTTGTACAAAAATTCCACCAGGTGCAAGTGATCTTCCCACGAACCACCGAAGTCAAGTGTACAAGATCGTAACATATCTTCAAGAGTCTGGATTGTACGCTCCGACTGACCATCTGTCTGCGGATGATATGCTGAACTGAACTGGAGACGAGTCTTCAAACTCTCTTGCAAGCTACGCCAAAAGTGCGACGTGAATCTCGAATCTCGGTCCGAGGTGATACTGACTGGCACTCCGTACAACCTAATAATCTACCTGAGGTACATCTCTGCTAACTGAGCTGTCGACTGACCAACTCTGAACGGGAGGAAGTGAGCTACCTTCGTGAGCGATCAACTGTAACCCAAATAGCATCTCGACCAGCTGGGGATCTAGGTAATTCGGTCATAAAATTCATGGTCATATGTTTCCACTTCCATTCTGGAATCGGCAAGGGCTGAAGAAGTCCAGCGGGCCTCTGATGTTCAGCCTTAATTTGTTGGCAGACTAAACAACGAGAGACAAACCGGACTATCTCCCTCTTCATGCCATTCTACCAGAAATGCTGACGGATATCACGGTACATCTTCGTACTACCAGGATTAATGAAATACTGTAAACTGTGAGCCTCTGCCATGATCTCCTATCTGATATCATATCTGGGTATACAAAGACGATTTCTATGTCGAAGTGTACCATCTTCATGAATACACAGCTCTGGTCGTCGGCCTGCCTCACACTCTGTCCTGAGTCGCTGAAGCTTGGAATCTGTTGACTGCGCTATCCGGATCCTCTCGACTATGGTGGACTGAACTTGTATACAGGCCATCAATGCCACACTGGAAAGGAGAACAACTTCAATACCCATCTTCCGAAGATCTGCTAACAGCTCTGGTTGTGCTGTTAAGAAATAAACTTCGGCTCTCCTGCTCAATGCATCTGCAACGACGTTGGCCTTTCTGGGGTGATACTGTAAGCTGACATCATAATCCACAAGTAGCTCTAGCCACCTCCTCTGACGCATGTTAAGATCCTTCTGGGTGAAAACATACTTCAGGCTCTTGTGGTCGGTGAAAATCTCCACCCTATCTCCGTACAAATAGTGCCTCCACAACTTAAGTGCAAACACTACTGCTGCCAGGTCCAAGTCATGGGTTGGGTAATTCCTTTCATGATCACGAAGTTGCCGTAAAGCATAAGCTATTACCTTCCCATGCTGTATTAGAACACATCCTAAGCCTCTGCCTGAAGCATCACAATACACGGAGAATCCTCCAGTTCCATCTAGAAGCACGAGCATGGGAGCCGTCATCAGGCCTCGCTTCAACTATTCAAAAGAACTCTGACACTCTGCTGTCCAAGCAAACTGCGCATCCTTGTGGGTCAACTAGGTCAATGGTGCTGAAATCCGAGCAAAATCTGAAATAAACCGCCGGTAGTAGCCGGCCAATCCGAGAAAATTGCGAACCTCTGTAACTGTGCTGGGTACTGGCCATGACTCAATAGCCACAATCTTTTGATGATACACTTCTACTCCTCCTCTGGTGAAGATATGACCCAAGTACGAAATACGATCGAGCCAGAACTTGCATTTACTGAACTTGGCATACAACTGGTGCTTCCTGAGAATCTGAAGAACCACACGGAGATGCTGCACATGCTCCGCCTCACTTTTGTTGTAGACCAGGATGTCATCCAAGAACACAATCACAAACTGGTCCAAGTAAGGCATAAAGATACGATTCATGAGATCCATGAATACTGTCGGCGCATTGGTTGCTCCAAATGGCATAACTAGGAACTTCTAATGCCCATACCTCGATCTAAAAGCTGTCTTCGGGATGTCCTGCTCTCTGACTCTGATCTGATGATATCCTGAGCGCAAGTCGATCTTTGAGAATACTGCTGCCCCTTTGAGCTAATCAAACAAGTCATCTATCCTCGAGAGAGGGTATCTGTTCTTGATTGTCACTGAGTTCAAGGTACGATAGTCAACACATAACCTAGATGTATCATCCTTCTTTTTCACAAGAAGCATCGGGGCTCTCCAAGGCGATCGACTAGCACGAATGAATCCCTTGGCTCGAAGTTCTTCAATCATCTTGTACAATATCTCCAACTCTGAAGGCGACATCCTGTAGACTCTCTCTGATACTGGGGTTGTCCCAGGAATCAAGTCTATGGTGAACTCGATCTCTCGCTCTGGCGGCATACCAGGAAGCTCCTCTGGGAAAACATCTGAAAACTCTTCGAATATCCGGGGTAACTGTACTGCGGCTACTGCCATCCGCAACACTGGAGGAGAAGGCTCAACTGCGCCCCGAAAAAAGGAAAACTTCGGCTCTCCGGGAATGCTAAAATGACCCTACCAATATGGCAGTCTATCCTAGTATACTGGTCCCTCAACCAATCCATCCCTAAGACCACATCATAATCGGCCATCGAAAACTCTATCAATCTAGCGAAAAAATTTTTACTGCTAACTACGATCCGACACGAGGAAAATACCCTATCAACTCCCACAAGTCCGTTACCAGTAAGTATATTGAACCTTACTGATAATGACTCGGGCTCCAATCCTATCCGTGTCACGAATCGTGCAGACATAAAAGAATATGATGCACCAGAATCAAATAAAGCCGAAGCTGGAAAGGAGTTGACGAGAATAGTACCTGCCACTACCTCTTCTGGTGCCAATCCTTCCTCTGCGGTCATCACCATAGCCTGACCATGCCCTCGGGGTGCTGGTCCCCTCTGCTGAAATCCTCGCTGCCTATTCTGACTCAAGGCTTGGGCCTGAGTATGCTACTGGGGGTTCTATTGCTGGAATACCCGGGACTGAGGCGGCAAGGGCCTCGGCAATGGATACTACAACTGCTGGACCGGAGCTGGTCTTCTCACCGAAGAGCAAGAAAGGTTGAAAGATGATGAACCTTCCCTATTCGGGCAGGATCCAACCCTATGGTCTGCTGCTCCACAAGCCAGACACAATCCCTGTACCCTACGACACTCTGCCAGTACATGGCCTGGCTTCCCACAATGAGAACATCCCACTGCAGAAGCCTGCTTCTGCTTCTGCTATTGAGGGTACGTCGGGGTTGAATGCTGAACCAATGTCATTGAGGCCGCCCGCCTCGGAGCACCAATAGTCAAAGCCCTGGCTGCCGGGGCTGGGGCTGAAGACTGATTCATCTGGCCGTGGGATCTCTTCCGACCTCCGGCCCTATCCATAATCCTCTAGGAGGTATACTCATGCCTCCTACCTGCTCTCAAGACTGCATCAAAAGTCTGATGCTCAAACTGTTCAACTGCCAATAGAATCTCCAGGTGAAGCCCCTGCTGAAATTGCCGGGCTCTATCATACTCGGTTGCCACAAAGGTGGGAGCAAACCGACTGAGTCTCAAAAACTCGGTCGTATATCCATCGATCGTCCTGGCCATCTGCTTCAGATTGGTGAACCTCGTCTATAGATCATACCGAGCTACAGCATCAAAATACTTGGTCTGGAATCTTTCTTTGAACACCGCCCAAGCAATGGATGCTGCTAATCCAACGGCCTGAGCTGTCCACCAGCTGCGGGCAAGATCTAACAACTGCAGGCACACCACGGCTACCTTCTCGTTCTTTGGGGTCCTGGATGCTTCAAGAATCACCTCGATGTCCTGAAGACAAGCATCTACAGCGATAGCATCTTCACTACCATCGAAGAAGGGAGGGTTCAAGCGCTTGAAGCTGTTGGCCGCGCTGTTACCCTGATGACCTCCTCTGGTCAGAGCATCCGTCACTGGCTGGTGCAAGGCATCTCCACGACAATCTTGGAAAGATATCAAGGTTCTGACGAGACCTACCAAAGTGCCATCATCAGGCTCGACAGGCTGAACTGGCTGGACTGGTGGCTCTCCATCCGAAGGCACGACGCTGGAGGCTACTCCTGAATGCTGGGCTTGATCCCCGGGTTGCTGCTGATCCGCGGGAAGTGCTCTGCCTTGCTGACCGGCAGGTCCAGGAATAATGCCGCTGAAGAAGACGACATAGAAAACAATAAGGAAGGACCAAGACAGATCAACGATACAAACATATGATCAGGACAAGAATCCAGGGATTCAGAAGATACGAGCAGAGATCAAGGGCGAATACTGATTGAGACATCTATTCGGTAAACCCTCACATATCTTGATTTACAAGACCTGCATGGGCCACCACTTAAACCATGTCAGGTCCCAGAACCAGAATACTGGAGAGCGGGGGCAGACATAGCCAGCTACTTATATGAAATGGATTCCATCTCGCTATACGGTCACGACTGTCTAGATACATGAGGGTTTACTACAAGCCAACAGTTTCCTATGGTCATGAATAAGCCTAGTGTATCAATCACAAACAAGTAAGTAAATGTTACAAGATGTTAGATCACCAAATATTCAATAGTAAGGCGTCCCAAATATTACATAGTCAGTTGATCATGAAGCTAGTCGTTACAAAATGTTAGGACTAGCAAGAGTTTTAGTCATACATGATCAACCCTAGGATCTGCCAATCATGTTACATCCCGTAGGCAGACAGTAAGTAAAAGGTACAATCGAGCTAAACAGGTGCTCGTTGGCTAAATGCCTCAAAAGAATATTTTTACAAATAAGTGGGAGATCAAAAATAAACCCACTCGTTGCCCTGGTTACGTCTAGTCGCCACCATCTGTCACCTCCAGTTTTTAGGAACAGGGGTATTTTTGTCATTTTGTACTTTTAAATAATTTTGAAATTTATTTTATTATTTATGATATTGTTTTGGGGTTATTAGAGTCAGGTTCGAATTTCAGCTCATTCCGACTTGTATCGGGGACCCGGGGTAGCTTAGACTCTGGTCGGGACCCAACTGGAACCGACCAACTTGTCATGACCAAACCCAGATATTTATATTTTACTAATCCCATTTGATTTTAGTGGGATTAGGGATTAGAATTTAGATTTAGAACTTGAAATTAGGAGTTTTCAAGTTACCATTTTGACCCCAACTTAAACCACTTATTTCTTGACTTGGAAGGCATTTTGGTAAATTGCCAAGTGCTCCCAACCATCTAAGATGTGGCCGGCCATGTATGGAGCAGCACCCCCTCTCTCTTTCTTCACTCCTAAGTAACTCCTTCTCTTCATTTCATTTTCTTTCCAAAAGCTTCTTCTCCTCTCTCAAGCTACAAATTAGGTATACTTTTAAAACCTTCATTAATTCTCTTTTGTATTTATTTCCTTCACCATAATTGAGGAGGAGATCACCCTCTACATTTTGCCCATATAATTTGTAGGTTTCCCTAGAAATCTAGTTTAAGGATTTGATTGGGGGTTTTCCTTTAGGAGGAGTATATATGTATATATATGTGTATATATATTTATATGTATTTGAGTGTGTGTAGAGAGTGGTGGTGGTATTGGTGTCATGAGAATGGTATTGGTGTCATGAGAATGGTATTGGTGTCATGAGAGTGGTGGTGGTAGTATGTGAGTGAGAAAGTGTATGTGTGAGAGTGTGTGTGTGTGTGTGTGAGTGTATTTGAGAGTGTGTGTGTCTATATATATATTTATATGTGTATGTATTTACATATAGACATGTGTGTGTGTGTGTGTATGTATTTATATATATATATATAGAGGGAAAAGGAAGTAGTGAAAGAAGTAGAAGAAGATGAAGAGAATAAGCCACAGGAGCAACAATAGCACTAGCAGGAGCAGCAGTAGAATGAGAAGGAGGAGAATGAGAAGGAGGAGAATGATGAGGAGAATAAGGTGGAGAATAAGGAGGAGAATAAGGAGGAGAATGAGAAGGAGGAGAATGAGGAGGAGAATAAGGAGGAGAATGAGGAGAAGAATGAGAAGGAGGAGAATGAGGAGGAGAATAAGGAGGAGAATGAGGATGAGAATGAGAAGGAGGAGAATGAGGAGGAGAATGAGAAGGAGGAGAATGAGGAGGAGAATAGGGAGGAGAATGAGGAGGAGAATGAGAAGGAGGAGAATGAGAAGGAGGAGAATGAGGAGGAGAATGAGAAGGAGGAGAATGAGAAGGAGGAGAATGAAGAGGAGAATAGGGAGGAGAATGATGAGGAGAATGAGAAGGAGGAGAATAAGGAGGAGAATGAGGAGGAGAATAAGGAGGAGAATGAGAAGGATGAGAATGAGGAGGAGAATAAGGAGGAGAATGAGAAGGAGAATGAGAAGGTAAATGTATGAAATAGGGTATTGATGAGATATTGAGTTTGACTTCTAAGATGGGGTTAGAAATAAGTTGTCTTGGTAGGTAATGACTATATGAGGGTAGTTTAGGCTAGTCTTGACCTCCGTTGACCAAGAGTTGACTTTTAACCAAAAGTCAACTTCAAGTCAACACTTGACTTAGAATTGACCAAAACTAAACCAGAGTTGACCAGTTGACTGAAAATCTACTGTTAGTCAACATTTGACTTGTTTGACCTAGTGTTGACTCAGTGTTGACCAGAGTTGACCAGAGTTGACTTTTTGACCAAAAGTCAACTGTAAGTCAACCTTGACCCAAATTGACCTAGTTTGACTTGGATTGACTTCCTGTGATCTTGTTTGACCTTGGCTGTCCTAGTGTGACCTAGTTTAGCTTGGTGTAACTTAGTTTGACCTAGTTTTGACTTAGACTTGCATATCATGATTAGATTAGCTTTTCTTTCAGTATTAAACCATGTTTTGACTTGTAGTATCTCATCTTTAGGTCTGTGATTACTCTGAGCGTCTATTCACCTTATCAGCTAAGGACCACAGGCGAGTACATTCACTGATAGTTTTCATTGTCTTGATATCTACTATATCCGATTCAGTTGTAATGTCTTACTTGATTCTCGACACGATAATTCACGGACTAGTATACGTCGGATCCTGTCATGAGATGTTATTCCCGGATTTTCCTTGGTATATTGGTGTGTGATATCCATGTTTCATGTACTTATATAGACATTGATTTGGGAGTGGGCTGATCACCTGCTTTTGTGAGGACCCTGATTTTTGGGAATTATTTTTTTAGTATTTCTAATTATTAGGTTATATTGTATATTTAATTATGATTATATATGTACTCTTTCGTGTCTTTGATTTTTGGAGCACAATACATGCCCATCTCTTGAAACATCCTTCATGAGTTTTGTAGTAGACATGATAACCTTCAACTTGATATATTATGTCCCATCCAAACTTGTCTCCTAGCATTCTTTTGACTTTGTGCAACTTCGGGTCAAATTTTGGCAATTAGATTATTTAACATAATTCCAGACCTAACTTTCCACGTGAGTTCGGGACTCGACATAAATCAAAACTATTTGACCCAATTATGGTTTTGACTCATTTTGAGCCTACGACGCACATTCTAAGAGCGTGCCACTAAATCGAGTCTCCATGTGCTATTTAATTGCGAATGGCACAAGAGACTTATTGGTTGACTCTTAGAGTTCGATTAAATTAGAAAATATATATTTGGACCCTAACCTAGCCAACCCCACCTGGTAGGGAGCCATGATAGGTTGTCATGATAGTATAATTATTATGGATTCATTTTAGGATGTTATACAGTCAATTAGATTTAGATACAATTTTGTGTATATGATTATATTTATAATAGTCTAATATTATATATATGGCCTTAGTTATGGTTAAGTTTGAGATACATATTGACTAAAAATTTTAGTACGAATAGTGTAGTCGTGTACTTTGACTAGTCTATTACCCATGGTAGGGAAGGCCGAACCATAGGTGTGTTCTAACTAGGAGAAACAGGCCAAGTTGCGACTTAACCTCCACCGATGATTTATTTATTTAATTATTAGATTATTGACTTTCTAGGAGACCCGGTTGTACCAATTTAGCCCCGACTTGACCCGAACCAAATCTCAATCTAAATAGACAAGTAGTACTCTCAAATACCTTCATGTTGATATATATTTTCTATACATATTTTATTAATATTAATATGTTTTCAATTTTGGAAAGTTTCTATTTATAGAAAGAGTCTACGTGTAATCCTAGTGTAATCCTAGTTGGCATTAATTTATATTTGACCCAAAGTCCAACCCAAACCTGTGTAGGCATATTGGGCATTAATATATATTAATAAATATATATATTTTTTATATTTAATTCTGATTTAGATTGTATTTATATTTAGAAATCTAAGTAGTTCCATATTAGGAAACCTTTTATTTAAATCCTCAATCAATCAATTAGCCAACTCATCAAATAACTAAACCAATCCATGTGGACCCCACATATGACCAACCAAAGATTATTTTTATGTAATTTTTGTCCAAAAATAAACTCCTACATTGGCGGGCCATGCCATGCATGGAAACACCCTCCTACATATATAAACTCAACCCATAGGCCCATATATATATATCAACCCTTATCAAAACCCTAACCCTAGCACCAAAAACTCTTATTTATCACCCAAGAGCAGCTCCTTTACCATTAATTTCAAAAATATCATCCCCTCCCCTCTACTACATCATCCCCTCCATCACATAACTCATCCTCCTCCATAAAAGCTCCTTCTTTTATTATTCTTCCATCCAAACTCCACCAAACCAACCCTAAAAAACTCTATCTTCTCCATCCAACCATCTAAAACTATTGCCAACTCCTCCAAACTCATCAAGAGAGGATTATCAAGCAAGGATAGCAATAAAGGTGGGAGCTTTAGCAAGGAGAAGCCTCCACAACCCAACTAGCAAGGACTTTTGGTAAGAAACCCTAATTTTTCCATCTCAAACCTATGCTATAAAACTGTAGAAATTATGGTATTATTTCTGTAGAAATAGTGTTTTGATGTCTCTTGGGTAGTATTTTCACCCATAAAAGTTTCATTAATTATGATAGCTATTTTCATGTTTCGGTAGAGCAAAAACTTACCACGTTGTGAAGGGACTATAAGTTTCTGTAAGAATTTTTTAAAACTAAATTTTATGTAGGTTAATATATTTAAATTAGTATTTTTAAGAATTTTTTTTATGAATTTATCAATTCAATTCTGGTCGAAAAAATTATAGGTCAAAACTAGTCATTTTCGGGTGACTTGTTGACCTAGAAGATTCCAAACCATTAGTACCATAAAACCATTGCATCAAAATTTTATATTCTAATATTTAGGGCATTTTAATTCTGTTTAAATTGTATTTTTGAGGATTTTCATAATTTTAGATAATTAATGAAGTTCTAGACGAATTTTGGTTAGACTAGTCGACCTGATAGACAACTAGTAGTATAATTCTTTAGAAATATAAATTCTAAAAATTCTGAGATAAATTAATAGAAAATTAGTTTAAATAATATTCTTATTATTTTTATATGATTTTTAAGTATATGATTGAAGTAGCAACATAACTGACTAATTGGGAGTTAGAAACCCAAAAACTGTGTTCGGTGTCTCGTGGAACCTGTGTGTGATTGTATGGGTCTAAAGGGTTCCACTAGAAATTGAATATAATCTTAAAACATTATCTTAACTAATTAAGTCATATTGTAAGTTCATGAGTAGTGGGTTAATTTAGTTAATTAATTATCTAGGAGCGTTGGGTTCCGGCGGCGTTGATGCGGGAGCGACATTTCAGATTCACAGTACGACACCAGGCAAGTACACCTTGCCAAACTTTACAGTATTTACATGCATATTCTATATTGTTATCTCTTTTCGGTTCTACTGCATATCTTTCATTCATGTTTATGTTACTTCTACTTTCTTATTTTACGTGCACGTTCTTTATTGAGTCATCTTATGCCATTATTGTTCTACGCGAGTCTTGTGACAATTTTGACTAGTCTTCTACCTTCGCCCTTGAGCTTGACTTGACCTGTAGTAGTGATTGACTGATTCGACATTAGCCCTGATATCTCTAGGACTGGGAGCGTCCAATGGCGTTACGGTATTAGAGACTTTTTTTTATCGACCTGTTATTCCATCTCTAGACCGGGAGCGTCCAATGGCATTACGGAATTAGAGACTTCTTATCGACATGTTATCCTGTCTCTAGGACCGGGAGTGTCCCATGGCATTACGGTAGTAGAGACTTATCTTTTGTCTCGAGGCTGGGAGCGTCCCATGGCGTTACGATATTGAGACATCTTATTGATCTTTGTCTATTTTACATTTCTCTACTTCATTATGCATGTTATTTACTGTACAGTAGGCATGTATATTATGTGTCTTGCTAGTCCTCTGAGGACCTGGTGATCTCTCCAGGTATTAGCTGAAGATATGATACATTGATGGATGACGTTGCTACACCAAGACTGCATGTATATTTAGTTGATGTTTTATCGTTCTCTTCCATAATTAGATTTTGTCTTATATTATATTACTTTGACATTGCTGCTGTATAGCCTAGTTTTACAAGCTTTATCTTTTATTAGAAGCTTGTTCAAGATAATTGCATTAGAGTCTGGTCCACTTTATTGTATATTATCTTTTCTTGTTACTTGTAGTAACCGGTTTGCTAATGTCTGACCAGCATTAGTTTACTTGGTTTATACAAGAGTTTATCTTCAGTGGATTGAGATATTTGTAGATTGCTTTAGGAAACCAGACATCTTCTACGTATTCGAGCTGGGCTGGGGTCCTCTCGATGCGTAGCTGGCATGTATACGTATCCTAGTCCTACGTATTTTGGGACTGGGGCGTTACATGTTTTTTTTTGGTAGCCCATGCAGGTCGAGTTAGCCGTTTCGATTACGTCACTGTACCGAGCGGGCCTGCGATATGATTAAACTCTTAGGAATCTCAATCCATAACTGCCTTGACAATTCTTTTAGAAATTTTTTACCGCCCTTGAACTTCATATTTGCTCTCAATTACTCTTCGTTTACTTTCTCGTACCATTGCTTCTCATCCCTTCCAATTTCGGAGTGACGAATAATCGTGCTATATAGGATTTAGCAAAAATTCTTAAGTTATAGTGTATGTTAGTTTGCTTATTGTATTGTGATTGCTTGATAGATAAGTAGGATTAGAGATGCCATATGCCATAGGGCATCATGTGTTTGATGAGGTAGTTTGACCAAAGGTGGGTAGACGTCCTCATTATAGGCATACATATATGATCATACTGGGTTACGCCTTTATGGTGGCCACTTGATCAAGAATAGAGTGGTAGTTTTAGTGTAGAGATCGACCCTCTAAGAGATGAAACTAGACATAGCCTAACCCAACCCATTTACTATTATATCATGTCAATTATAAAATTGGGATTTGACAGATTGATAGGTATCACTTAACTTGGTTAGGTGAAGGGAGACTTATATAATTGTCTTGATAAAATGGTTTGGAGGACAAGCCTTCAACATGATCATTGCAAGACCGCTAGTACCAAAAAGTGCGACTAGAGATAACCATATATAGCTTTACGAATGTTACAAATCAAAATTATTTAGGCTTGATTATTACTTGACTTATTAGGAGACACTGTAGTGACCTAGCATATCCCTTAAACTCTTCCTAGTTACTCTAGAACGGTTCTTTGTTAGTGAGCCTTATTTTAATTTCGAGGACGAAATTCTTTTAAGGTGGGTAGATTGTGAGGACCCTGATTTTTGGGAATTATTTTTTTAGTATTTCTAATTATTAGGTTATATTGTATATTTAATTATGATTATATATGTACTCTTTCGTGTCTTTGATTTTTTGAGCACAAGACATGCCCATCTCTTGAAACGTCCTTCATGAGTTTTGTAGTAGACATGATGTCCTTCAACTTGATATATTATATCCCATCCAAACTTGTCTCCTAGCATTCTTTTGACTTTGCGCAACTTCGGGTCAAATTTAGGCAATTAGATTATTTAACATAATTCCAGACCTAACTTTCCACGTGAGTTCGGGACTCGACATAAATCAAAACTATTCGACCCAATTATGGTTTTGACTCATTTTGAGCCTACGACGCACATTCTAAGAGCGTGCCACTAAATCGAGTCTCCATGTGCTATTTAATTGCGAATGGCACAAGAGACTTATTGGTTGACTCTTAGAGTTCGATTAAATTAGAAAATATATATTTGGACCCTAACCTAGCCAACCCCACCTGGTAGGGAGCCATGATAGGTTGTCATGACAGTATAATTATTATGGATTCATTTTAGGATGTTATACAGTCAATTAGATTTAGATACAATTTTGTGTATATGATTATATTTATAATAGTCTAATATTATATATATGGCCTTAGTTATGGTTAAGTTTGAGATACATATTGACTAGGAATTTTAGTACGAATAGTGTAGTCGTGTACTTTGACTAGTCTATTACCCATGGTAGGGAAGGCCGAGCCATAGGTGTGTTCTAACTAGGAGAAACAGGCCAAGTTGCGACTTAACCTCCACCGATGATTTATTTATTTAATTATTAGATTATTGACTTTCTAGGAGACCCGGTTGTACCAATTTAGCCCCGACTTGACCCGAACTAAATCTCAATCTAAATAGACAAGTAGTACTCTCAAATACCTTCATGTTGATATATATTTTGTATACATATTTTATTAATATTAATATGTTTTCAATTTTGGAAAGTTTCTATTTATAGAAAGAGTCTACGTGTAATCCTAGTTGGCATTAATTTATATTTGACCCAAAGTCCAACCCAAACCTGTGTAGGCATATTGGGCATTAATATATATTAATAAATATATATATATTTTATATTTAATTCTGATTTAGATTGTATTTATATTTAGAAATCTAAGTAGTTCCATATTAGGAAACCTTTTATTTAAATCCTCAATCAATCAATTAGCCAACTCATCAAATAACCAAACCAATCCATGTGGACCCCACATATGACCAACCAAAGATTATTTTTATATAATTTTCATCCAAAAGTAAACCCCTACATTGGCGGGCCATGCCATGCATGGAAACACCCTCCTACATATATAAACTCAACCCATAGGCCCATATATATATCAACCCTTATCAAAACCCTAACCCTAGCACCAAAAACTCTTATTTATCACTCAAGAGCAGCTCCTTTACCATTAATTTCGAAAATATCATCCCCTCCCCTCTACTACATCATCCCCTCTATCACATAACTCATCCTCCTCCAAAAAAGCTCCTTCTTTCATCCTTCTTCCATCCAAACTCCACCAAACCAACCCTAAAAAACTCTATCTTCTCCATCCAACCATCTAAAACTATTGTCAACTCCTCCAAACTCATCAAGAGAGGATTATCAAGCAAGGATAGCAATAAAGGTAGGAGCTTTAGCAAGGAGAAGCCTCCACAACCCAACTAGCAAGGACTTTTGGTAAGAAACCCTAATTTTTCCATCTCAAACCTATGCTATAAAACTATAGAAATTATGGTATTATTTCTATATAAATAGTGTTTTGATGTCTCTTGGGTAGTATTTTCACCTATAAAAGTTTCATTAATTATGATAGCTATTTTCATGTTTCGGTAGAGCCAAAACTTACCACGTTGTGAAGAAACTATAAGTTTCTGTAAGAATTTTTCAAAACTGAATTCTATGTAGGTTAATATATTTAAATTAGGATTTTTAAGAATTTCTTTATGAATTTATCAATTCAATTCTGGTCGGAAAAATTATAGGTCAAAACTAGTCATTTTCGGATGACTTGTTGACCTAGAAGATTCCAAACCATTAGTACCATAAAACCATTGCATCAAAATTTTATATTCTAATATTTAGGGCATTCTAATTCTGTTTAAATTGTATTTTTGAGAATTTTCATAATTTTAGATAATTAATGAAGTTCTAGACGAATTTTGGTTAGACTAGTCGACCTGATAGACAACTAGTAGTATAATTCTTTAGAAATATAAATTCTGAAAATTCTGAGATAAATTAATAAAAAATTAGTTTAAATAATATTCTTATTATTTGTATATGATTTTTAAGTATATGATTGAAGTAGCAACATAACTGACTAATTGGGAGTTGGAAACCCAAAAACTGTGTTCGGTGTCTTGTGGAACCTGTGTATGATTGTATGGGTCTAAAGGGTTCCACTAGAAATTGAATATAATCTTAAAACATTATCTTAACTAATTAAGTCATATTGTATGTTCATGAGTAGTGGGTTAATTTAGTTAATTAATTATCTAGGAGCGTTGTGTTCCGGCGGCGTTGACGCGGGAGCGACATTTTAGATTCACAGCGCGACACCAGGCAAGTACACCTTGCCAAACTTTACAGTATTTACATGCATATTCTATATTGTTATCTCTTTCCAGTTCTACTGCATATCTTTCATTCATATTTATGTTACTTCTACTTTCTTATTTTACGTGCACGTTCCTTATTGAGTCATCTAATGCCATTATTGTTCTATGCGAGTCTTGTGACAATTTTGACTAGTCTTCTACCTTCGCCCTTGAGCTTGACTTGACCTGTAGTAGTGATTGATTGATTCGACATTAGCCCTGATATCTCTAGGACTGGGAGCGTCCAATGGCGTTACGGTATTAGAGACTTTTTTTTATCGACCTGTTATTCCATCTCTAGACCGGGAGCGTCCAATGGCGTTACGGAATTAGAAACTTCTTATCGACCTGTTATCCCGTCTCTAGGACCGAGAGTGTCCCATGGCATTACGGTAGTAGAGACTTATCTTTTGTCTCGAGGTTGGGAGCGTCCCATGGCGTTACGATATTGAGACATCTTATTGATCTTTGTCTATTTTACATTTCTCTACTTCATTCTGCATGTTATTTACTGTACAGTAGGCATGTATATTATGTGTCTTGCTAGTCCTCTGAGGACCTGGTGATCTCTCCAGGTATTAGCTGAAGATATGATACATTGATGGATGACGTTGCTATACCAAGACTGCAGGTATATTTAGTTGATGTTTTATCGTTCTCTTCCATAATTAGATTTTGTCTTATATTATATTACTTTGACATTGCTGCTGTATAGCCTAGTTTTACAAGCTTTATCTTTTATTAGAAGCTTATTCAAGATAATTGCATTAGAGTCTGGTCCACTTTATTGTATATTATATTTTCTTGTTACTTGTAGTAACCGGTTTGTTAATGTCTGACCAGCATTAGTTTATTTGGTTTATACAAGAGTTTATCTTCAGTGGATTGAGATATTTATAGATTGCTTTAGGAAACCAGACAGCTTATACGTATTCGAGCTGGGTTGGGGTCCTCTCGATGTGTAGCTGGCATGTATACGTATCCTACTCCTACGTATTTTGGGACTGGGGCGTTACAGCTTTTGAATCTATGTCATGACGTGCCATGTCCGGATCCATGATACTATTCGGGGATGGGGGAATTATTAGGGGTTATGTGATCGAAGCCCATCTTGTACAATCTTGTGATACTAGCGCCACCCTCACCTCACGTAGGGTGTTGCAGATACCCCTTGCCGGGTTATCCAGGTTGGCCGGCATAACCCTTTCCAGAGATTTTCCTGTGATTGTCGGGCCAAGTGGATAACCCTACCATGACTCCCTAGCCGATCATATTTTGCTCTAATAATTCAAATCATATTTTACATTTATTGTTGTATCTTATATTCCAGTTCAGTTTTACTTTCTGTACTTCTCACCATGCTATGATTTCATTTACTCACATGTTCTACCTGCCTTTATACTGTACTATGATTTGAGACTAAGTCCTGTTTGAAAGAAGGGTTACAACTCCGGTCCTTATTTGGTTTAAGGGTTGTAACTCTGCTTTCGAATGGTTCCCAAGTTGTCCTATATCTTTGTCTTGTATTTCATTATACCGTCTCTTATAGTATTTGTCAATTCATATGGAACTGCTGTTGATGGTTCTACTTGCTCATTTTCCTGACATGATACTGTTGATAAATTTTACAGATGATTCAGAGGCTGATTGCCCGACCTATTATGGGGACGGGTTGATAGAGTAGACTTGGACCGTGGCTTGTTAGTAGAGCCACTAGACTTTGCTCCCCCTATGTAGTGTAGTTTAGTTAGGTTTTCCTGGCCTGCGAGCCAGCGAGTACTTTTCAGACTGTAGTATTATATTATATTTTGGGATGTCATGTCTAGTCTTGGACTTGTGTGGATCTCGAACTTATTTCTTGCTTCATCTATCATATTTCCTTTCCATGCTATCTACCTTAGTTTTATATTTGTGATTGAGACTGTATTGCTATATCACCTCCATTCGGAGTGTATATACTGTACAGGTACCTTTATCTGTTTAGTTGTAGTATTTCTAGATGACCTAGACAGCGTTCTACCGCCGATGTTGCTGCCTAGGCTGGACGTACCCACTTCTCGTGCCCCTAATCAGGGTGCGGGTCGTGACACGTTTTTGTGGCGGCCCATGCAGGTCAGTATCGCAATTAGTGCGATTTCGTAATGGTGCTCGACTTAGAGTGCTAATTACGAGCCTGCGATTAGGACATAGGATCTAGGGTATGATATGAGTTACTCAATCATATTTTAGGAAAATTCTGATCTTTTGATTACCATGACAACTCTTCTTGCATTTGAATTCAATTGTCCTCCTTTGATCATATCTTATCTTGTGCCATATTGATCTCTTGGGTTCAATTCGTCCTCAGGATGGCGATTACTCACAGTCAGGCAGTAGCAGGGCAGAGTACAGGTTCTAATCTCTCGATCTCATTTCCGCGTTTGTCTCCTTATAACTGTTTGACAATTCGGTTCCATCTGTACCTTGATTGGTTGATAAAATTTTGTTCTTGTGATATGATTTTCTTCTGAGATAAGTCGTATGGGCTAGGTCGTCTCGATTATGAGATTTTAGAATCCTCTAGGGTCATGCTAGCAGGCAGAGTGAGGACATATAATCGGATTACGGACATATTTCTCGGGTGTGAAAATTTAAGGTTTTCGCTGCCAAGCTAGCGGCAATGCAAAAATTTTAAATACCATAATTCTAGAGGTATGTACCTTAGTCAAGGACTCTGTGATTATCGTAGCCTTGCTCACTAGCATGACGGAGATTCTGAGTATCATGATTCTGGACAGACGCATAAGATTGTCGAACTGCATGATTTTTCTGTGTTTACTTTGTTTTAATTTTTGAGGATAATTCTTTTAAGGTGGATAGACTTATAGCACCCAGTTTCTATTTGAGAGTAATTTTAAATTTTATAGTTTAGTCATTTAATTATTATCATTTAAATTTATGCTTTGATTTTGGAGACTTTAATCATTTTAAATTTTTAAGCCATGATTTGTGATTTTAATGTTTTGCTAGTGAAACCTTAGAGACTGTTTGACCTAGAGCCTAACCATGTGATTAGGATATTTTCAGCATCATTTCTGGCCCAAAGGTATTTTGGTCATTGGACCTTTTTTAATTTATTTTGATATTTTGCAATGGTGATTGTTGATTTCGCTTTTGATAGGTGAGATTTTGTGATGGTTTCGTGTCCGTGTCAGACACGTAACAGTTTTATTTGCAAGTGTTGTTGTGTCTTAAGAGATTTTTATTTTGCTGAATTTTTTTTCTTTGGAAGTATTCGAGAGGGATTGTTTTCTGCATGTGTTTTTTTTCTATGATTGCTTTGTTTTAATTTCGAGGACGAAATTTTTTAGGGTGGATAGATTTGTCACCCCCAGTTTTTTGGAACAGGGATATTTTTGTCATTTTGTACTTTTAAATATTTTTGAAATTTATTTTATTATTTATGATATTGTTTTGGGGATATTAGAGTCAGGTTCGAATTTCAGCTCATTCCGACTTGTATCGGGGACCCAAGGTAGCTTAGACTCTGATCGGGACCCAACTGGAACCGACCACCTTGTCATGACCAAACCAGATATTTATATTTGACTAATCCCATTTGATTTTAGTAGGATTAGGGATTAGAATTTTGATTTAGAACTTGAAATTAGGAGTTTTCAAGTTACCATTTTGACCCCAACTCAAACCACTCATTTCTTGACTTGGAGGGCATTTTGGTAAATTGCCAAGTGCCCCTAACCCTCTAAGATGTGGCCGGCCATGTATGGAGCAGCACCCCTCTCTCTTTCTTCACTCCTAAGTAACTCCTTCTCTTCATTTCATTTTCTTTCCAAAAGCTTCTTCTCCTCTCTCAAGCTACAAATTAGGTATGCTTTTAAAACCTTCATTAATTCTCTTTTGCATTTATTTCCTTCACCATAATTGAGGAGGAGATCACCCTCTACATTTTGCCCATAGAATTTGTAGGTTTCCCTAGAAATCTAGTTTAAGGATTTGATTGGGAGTTTTCCTTTAGGAGGAGTATATATGTATATATATGTGTATATATATTTATATATATTTGAGTGTGTGTAGAGAGTGGTGGTGGTATTGGTGTCATGAGAATGGTATTGGTGTCATGAGAATGGTATTGGTGTCATGAGAGTGGTGGTGGTAGTGTGTGAGTGAGAAAGTGTACGTGTGAGAGTGTGTGTGTGAGTGTATTTGAGAGTGTGTGTGTCTATATATATATTTATATGTGTATGTATTTACATATAGACATGTGTGTGTGTGTATGTATTTATATATATATATATATATATATAGAGGGAGAAGGAAGTAGTGAAAGAAGTAGAAGAAGATGAAGAGAATAAGCCACAGGAGCAGCAATAGCACTAGCAGGAGCAGCAGTAGAATGAGAAGGTGGAGAATGAGGAGGAGAATAAGGAGGAGAATGAGGAGGAGAATGAGAAGGAGGAGAATGAGGAGGAGAATGAGAAGGAGGAGAATGAGGAGGAGAATGAGAAGGAGGAGAATGAGGAGGAGAATAAGGAGGAGAATGAGGAGGAGAATGAGAAGGAGGAGAATGAGGAGGAGAATGAGAAGGAGGAGAATGAGGAGGAGAATAAGAAGGAGGAGAATGAGGAGGAGAATAGGAAGGAAAATGAGGAGAAGAATGAGAAGGAGGAGAATAAGGAGGAGAATAAGGAGGAGAATGAGAAGGAGGAGAATGAGGAGGAGAATAAGGAGGAGAATGAGAAGGAGAATGAGAAGGTAAATGTAGGAAATAGGGTATTGATGAGATATTGAGTTTGACTTCTAAGATGGGGTTAGAAATAAGTTGTCTTGGTAGGTACTGACTATATGAGGGTAGTTTAGGCTTAGTCTTGACCTCCGTTGACCAAGAGTTGACTTTTTAACTAAAAGTCAACTTCAAGTCAACACTTGACTTAGAATTGACCAAAACCAAACCATAGTTGACCAGTTGACTGAAAATCAACTGTTAGTCAACATTTGACTTATTTGACCTAAGGTTGACTCAGTGTTGACCAGAGTTGACCAGAGTTGACTTTTTGACCAAAAGTCAACTGTAAGTCAACCTTGACCCAAATTGACCTAGTTTGACTTGGATTGACTTCCTGTGACCTTGTTTGACCTTGGCTGTCCTAGTGTGACCTAGTTTAACTTGGTGTAACTTAATTTGACCTAGTTTTGACTTAGACTTGCATATCATGATTAGATTAGCTTTCCTTTCATTATTAAACCATGTTTTGACTTGTAGTATCTCATCTTTAGGTCTGTGATTACTCTGAGCGTCTGTTCACCTTATCAGCTTAGGACCACAGGCGAGTACATTCATTGATAGTTTTCATTGTCTTAATATCTACTATATCCGATTTAGTTGTAGTGTCTTACTTGATTCTCGACACGATAGTTCACGGACTAGTATACGTCGGATCCTGTCATGAGATGTTATTCCCGGATTTTCCTTGGTATATTGGTGTGTGATATCCATGTTTCATGTACTTATATAGACATTGATTTGGGAGTGGGCTGATCACCTGCTTTTGAATCCATGTTATGACGTGCCATGTCCGGATCCATGATATTATTCGAGGATGGGGAAATTATTAGGGGTTATGTGATCAAAGCCCATCTTGTACAATCTTGTGATACTAGCGCCACCCTCACCTCACGTAGGGTGTAGCAGATACCCCTTGCCGGGTTATCCAGGTTGGCCGGCATGACCCTTTCCAGAGATTTTCCTGTGATTGTCGGGCCAAGTGGATAACCCTACCATGACTCCCTAGCCGATCACATTTTGCTCTAATAATTCAAATCATATTTTACATTTATTATCGTATCTTATATTCCAGTTCAGTTTTACTTTCTGTACTTCTCACCATGCTATGATTTTATTTACTCACATGTTCTACCTGCCTTTATACTGTACTATGATTTGAGACTAAGTCCTGTTTGAAAGAAGGGTTACAACCCCGGTCCTTGTTTGGTTTAAGGATTGTAACTCGGCTTTCGAATGGTTTCCAAGTCGCCCTATATCTTTGTCTTGTATTTTATTATACTGTCACTTATAGTATTTGTTAATTCATATGGAACTGCTGTTGGTGGTTGTACTTGCTCATTTTCCTGACAGGATACCGTTGATAAATTTTACAGATGATTCAGAGGCTGATTGCCCGACCTATTATGGGGACGGGTTAGATAGAGTAGACTTGGACCGTGGCTTGTTAGTAGAGCCACTAGACTTTGCTCCCCCTGTGTAGTGTAGTTTAGTTAGGTTTGCCTGGCCTGCGAGCCAGCTAGTACTTTTCAGACTGTAGTATTATATTATATTCTGTGATGTTATGTCTAGTCTTGGACTTGTGTGGATCTCGAACTTATTTCTTGCTTCATCTATCATATTTTCTTTCCATGCTATCTACCTTAGTTTTACATTTGTGATTGAGACTGTATTGCTATGTCACCTCCATTCGGAGTGTATATACTGTACAGGTACCTTTATCTGTTTAGTTGTAGTATTTCTAGATGAACTAGACAGCATTCTACCGCCGATGCTGCGGCGTAGGCTGGACGTACCCACTTCTCGTGCCCCTAATCAGGGTGCGGGTCGTGACACCATCGGGCTAGAAAGTCGGTAGATCTTCTAGAGCTGCTCCAAAATCTGGCCATACAAAACAGCTGGGTTAGATCCCAGAAAGAGCAAGTGCCACAAAGGAAGCTTCACTTAGGAACTAAAATCAGCAATTAGCACAAGAGTATAAATAAGGTAAGAACTGGAAATAAAAAAAATACATCAGGATGATAAACGACGAGATAACCACAGAACTATTCAGATAATCAGGTTACAACCCGTAAACCAAACAAGGACCGGGGTTGTAACCCTTCGTCTGAACAGAACTTGGAATTTTCATCATTTATCGGTAAAATAAATATAAGCATTCTGGTCAAGCAGTAACCCGGAACAAGATTAGGACAAGACTAGACAGGTTAGACTTCATCCAATCATTTCACGACCAAGCAAGAATTACGGCTTGATACTTTAACTAACTAGGGTTGTCACAAGCCTATTTACTAACAAGATACAGTGAGATTATTCCACAGCCACAAGCCCTGCAGACCATCCAGGTTACCCAGGACGAAAGATTATGGTTGAATTCAGGTGGGTACATCGTCCAGGAAATGCATGTACCCTTAGGTAGCTTGAAGGGTGCAACACATGACAGTGTGCTGGAAATGTGCCCTACTCGACGGCAGGATACAGATCCCAGGCGCGCCCAGGTAACGAGATTGCCTGTAGCTGGGAGATCTCTTTATGACTAATGTATTAATCTAGTTATTAGCCTTAGTCTATTTCAATAGGTACTCCTGACCGTGGTACTCAGGAGTCCCCTCCTAGACATGATGCAAGACAGGACTGGAGTATTTGTACAAGCACAATCGCCCACGGTGTCCGGTTCATTTATACATGTTATGTCATGTAAGGTAGCCGTCGCAACAGCTTATCAAGATATATTATGTCAAGTTATCATGTCAAGTTCACTTGTCAAGAGTGCGCCACGACGGGCCACTATCAGGTCATATCATATTTACTTGTCAGGAGTGCACCACGACGGGTCACTATCAGGTCATGTCATGTTTACTTGTTAGGAATGCACCACGACGGGTCACTTTCGTGTTCAGGGTACATGTGCAGGGCATCATAATGCTAGCATTCAATCGGAAGATCCAGGCTATGTTGAGGTTACAAGACACAAGTTATCAGTAAGATCAAATAATAATAGAGAAATAATAATAATAATAACAGGTCAAGGCACAGGAAGGGGCTCTACGGCTCAGGATTACTAGAACTTATACGGCCAGTAAGAAGAGCGCATACAACTGGGCATGCGGCTGGATGGACAAGGGCGCATGCGGTACCAAGGAGTGGGGTCTCATACAGCCAGCGGAAGAGTGGGCTTCATGCGGCTGGGGAAAAGGAGTCCATGCGGGTCGGAGGTTAAGAGCCCATGTGGCTCGAAACAAGAGCAGCTCATGCGGCTGGGGAAAAGCTGTGCATATGCGACAGGCTATCAACCAGGTATATGCGGCCAGGAAAGGGAAGGGGCGCATACGGCTGAGTCAGAGCATTTCATGCAACTGAGAAGTGGATTCTCATGCGACTAGGAATGGACTGAGTTCCATGCGGCTGAATGATCACGAGCATATGCGGCTGGGGAAAAATGAGCGCGCATGCGGCGGGAAAGGAATACGAGCCTATACGGCCACAGGTAGACAGAGTCCATGCGGCTCGGATTATGCCGAAGCCTATGCGGCTGGAAGACTCGCCGCATGAAGATTCATGCGGTCAAGTGCTGCCATGCGGCTAAGTGTGTTCATGCGGTCAGCACTGTTCTTCTTCTCCACTTGTCCGAGAAGAAGAATCAAGGAGTTCAGGGTTCCAAGGCTCATAATTTCTTCATCCCAAGTCCAAATCCAGACTTCCATAGGTCAAAACGGGGCAGAATAAAATTCTCAACAACATGGAACCATCAGAACTTAGAAACAATAAGATTAAGTAGATCAAATCCCAAGATTTTTGAAAATAAAGTAAACTTAGATCTACAAGAATCTAGCCATGGAAAGTAAAAATGCCAAGTACTAAAGTAAGTTAAAATGCTGTAAGGAAGAGAATAAAGCAATAAAATTGGAGTTCCTCCGTAAAGCAAGTTGCACTTGCCTAGACCTCTCTGTCTCTCTCTGGTAGGTAAAGAAGTAAATGGAAGAAGAAGAACAAGTTAATAAAGAGAGAGAAAGAAGAATGGGTTAATAAATGGGAATGGGGGTGGTAGGTAGGGGGTTCACCCATGGTTCATAATGAACCCAGCAAAACCGAGCCAAGCCGAACGAACCCAAGAATAAACCAAGCCATGAAGGAAACTAAGTAAGAGAATCATACAATACAAGATAAAATACGTACACATATTCTAAAATACGTAATACGAACCACAGGCATTACACTACTAGAATAAAAGAGAGGGTAGAGGGTAGCCTGCAGGAGGAGGACCGACAGATGAAAGACGCCAATGGTCTGGGTCTGAGTATCTCATCACAGCTGGAGCAGCCCAGTGGGATTATGGTTACTTTTACTGCCTAGAGGAGTATGGTCACCAGAGGCATGACGACATCGGAACGGGATCATCGAGGAGAAGGTAGGATGGCCGAGGAGAGAAGTTATAGCAGAAAGAGACATGCTGGCCCACTTCGGAAGGGGCACTCTCGGAAGGAAGGTCGTATGCCTGACCATAATGAGGCACTATGTGTGGACAACCTGGCTTGGGCCTTGATGCTCACATAAACAGCAAATTGGCATACTACCACTCCTGGCTTGGAGGAGGACATGGCGGCGACGGACGCGGTACCATCTACAAGTACTGGTCCAGAAGGATTTCAGGGGGCCCACCCTTTTAATAATTAATGGCGGTTATTACGTAGAACGTCCGAGGTGCATGTTCCTTAGGGCGATGGAGAAAGATTTTTGAGGTCTTACGTAGAGAAAAGTGTGACATATATGTGCTTCTAGAAACAAAGATCAAAAGGGAGAGGACGCTTTTGCACCGGACTTCCCCCAATTGGGTCCAGCTTCTCAACTTGGCGATTTGCGACATGGCTAGGATCTGGGTTAGATGGAGTAGCAACAACTGGAATGGGGATCTGGTCCTGATGTCAGAGCAGCTGATTGCTATTTCCTTCTCTAATAAGGGTGGTTTTTGATTCTGACTGGGGACGGTATATGGCCATAATGATAGGCGACGTCGGAAGAGCCTTTGGAGGGATATAGCCAGTGTAGCTACTTCTGCTGACTCTTTGCACCTCCCTCTACTCTTGATAGGTGACTTCAACATCCTCCTTCACAGAAGGGAGAAGGTTGGAGGCAGATCTGTTCCAGATCAGATCCTGTATGACTTCCAGAGGTGTCTTCTTCAGTCGGGCCTACAGGGCTTGGAGCGAACTGGGTACATCTAGACTTGGCATAACAAAGTTGTTCTTAACAGAGTTGCTTGTCAGCTGGACAGAGATCTGGGAAATAGGGAGTGGTTTCGTTGCTTCCCAAACTCTGTGGCAGAGGGCCTGGCTATTGGGACGAGCGATCATTCTCTTATCAGGTTCGACTTCACTGAATGGCCTGCTTGGAAGTCGCATCCTTTTCGCTACAACAGCAGCTGGTTTCTCTCTGGAGGTTACTTGGAGGCTGTTGTAGAGGGTTTTCTGCACCAGTAGGGGGGTACGGCACAATACTGCATAGTACACATCCTCAAGAGCACGGAGGAGGCTATTCGGAGTTGGGTGAAGAGTCAGCCCAGGCCTTCTCTGGAAGACAAGAAGGCGGAACTTAGGGCCATCTAGAACTCCATGCAAGCTGATATACTTGATGGGTCCTTAGCGGCACAGGAGAAGGAACTGATTGGAGAAGTGAACATCCTACGCCTATAGAAGGAGATTAGTGCGGCCCAGCGCGCTAAATAGTCCTGGCTAAAAGAAGGTGACCGTTGCTCTAAGTTTTTCTATGATATGATACAGACCCGACAGCATGGGAACAGTCTTTTCCACCTGCTTGATGGGGAGGGCAAACTGGTTGGAGAGCTGTCGAAGATCTAATAGGAGGCTATCAGGTACTACTCAGAGTAATATTTTCAGACTGACTATCTCTCTATGTTTCTGGATATCATTACAAAGAAGCTGGTGACGCCCTATGGGAATAGCCAGCTACTCGTGCCGGTCTCTCTGGAGGAGGTGGAGGCTATCATCATGAAGGCGGATCCTAACAAGGTCCTGGAGTCGAATGATTTTAGCAGTAGGTTCTACAAACGCCACTTGGATAACCTGAATATGCCGGTGCTCGAGGCGGTCCAGGAGTTCTTTTTTGAGGAGAAGTTGCTGAAGGAGCTTAATCATACTTTCCTGAACCTAGTGCCGAAGAAAGGAGGAGCGACCTCGCTGGCGGACTTTCGGCCGATAGCGTGCTGTAATTATCAAAATAATTATGCACCTTATGTGCCAGCGCATGGAGGAGATTATGCAGGAGTTGGTATCTCCGAACCAGGCGACTTTCATTAAGGGGAGATCGATTGTATAGTACAGTCTTCTAGTACATGAGGTGGTGAGAGGGTTCAATAAACCAGGTGGAGAGAAGGCGTGTGTGAAGCCGGACCTTAGGAAGGCCTATAACATGGTCAATAGGGACTTTCTGTGCCACCTGATGCTAGCTATGGGATTCGACGAGCGGTGGGTTGCAAGGATTATAGAGTGCATCTCGATTGCCTTCTCTGTACTCATCTGGGGTACTCCGTATGGGTTCTTCCGCAGGAATCGAGGACTCCGACAAGGCGACCTTCTATCTCCTTACCTGTTCATGCTTGTCATGGAGTACTTCACCTGCCTGATGGATATGGCGGTTCACAATGGTTGACTGGTTCCATTGTTCAAGAGGATCGAGCCCCCTGTTACTCACCTCATCTATGCTGACGACTTCCTGGTCTTCCTCTGACCTCTATGGAAGGAATATCCACGATCTCTGGGATTATGGGAGAATTGGAAACACTAACAGGGCTCCATCTGAACAGAGAGAAGAGTCGTGTCTACTTCAGCTCCTTCTGCTCTTTGAAGGAGGAACGTGCGGAAGCTTTGGGCGTTAATAGAAGCAATCTTCCGGTGAAATACCTAGGGGTGCCTCTGACAGTCAATTATGCGCAGGATCTGGATTGCTACAGTTTGGATGGAGTATGGTCAGATGAGGGTCGAAGGGTGGCAGGCTGTTGGTCTATCGTTTGGTGGGTGCATCGAGCTTTTTAGATCGGTCATCTCGGAACTGGCTCTTTTCTGGCTCCAGTCCATTCTAGTCCCTGTCGCCACCATCCGGAAAAAAAGCATTTGCGCCAACTTTATCTGGAGGGGGCATGCATGCGATCTCTTAGCAGTAGCTCTGCCGGCCTCGGAAGGAGGGTGGAGTGGGGCTTAGATCCATGCTGTCTGTTAGGGGCTGTCAGGGAGGCCTCTGGGCTGAAGCTGGCATAGAGGTTCATTAAAGGTGGGTCATTATGGGCTGATTGGATAAACAGTCGGTATGTGAAGCGGGGCAACTTCTAGACCTGCTCCCTCAACAACAATCAATCTGTCACATTCAAGCATATTCTACGCCATAGAGCTGTACTCAAATCATCCATCCGGAAAACTATAAGAGATGGAGCTAGGACTGACCTCTGGCGGGACCCATGGTTAAAGCGTCAATCTCTGACTGAGATATTGGACGAACGGTCTCATAGGGAGGCTGGTAGGGGGTTGACTTGCCAACATATTATCAGAAATGGAGAGTGGAGATCGGAGATCTACCGTCATACCATGGAGCTTGGAGAGGCTATAAGTGCGGTTGATATCGATCCGAGTCGGCCGACAAATAGCTGGACCTGGGATCCGCCGGAAGGCACTGAAAGCACTGGAGAGTTCCGGTTCAATAGCTGCTACAATCTTGTGCGTCGTACTTCCCCTACTAGTGCGGACTATGACTTCATCTGGTACAAGGGTCTGCCCCGTAAGATGCAGTTGTGTGTCTATCGGTTGCTGCTAGGTCGTTTGCTGACGAGGGACATACTCATCTCCTTTGGGATCCAAGTTCCCAACTCGAATTATGTACACTGTAAAGTGGACAATGAATCTATGAGACATTTTTTCTTTGAGTTTGAGGTGTCCTGGTATATCTGGACTGAGCAGTGCCGCAGTGCGCTGGGAGGATGTGACACAGGTAGAGAGATATAAGGCATCATCACTGGGATCCGATACCGCAGAGGGAGGGGGCAGGTTTGGTTCAAGACAGCTAGATTACGGCTTGCAGCCTCCGTCTGGCATGTCTGGAGGGAACGAAACTGACGTATTTTTGAGGGACTAACTACCCCTCCTATAGCCATTTTTCATAATATAGAATTTGATGTAACTGCTATGGCACCCTGAATGGTTGGGAGACTATCCTCGATTGTATGTTTGTTGAGTTGATTTTGGAATAATATTTACCCTTTTTCCTCTATATATATATATATATATATATGTGTGTGTGTGTGTGTGTGTGTGTGTGTGTGTGTGTGTGGTGAAAGAATGGTAATTTTATTACGAATAATCAAAGCAAAAATACAATTATAAAGCACCATATGGGCGCCCCAAAACACTCGTATCATAATCAATATTGTGCAAAATCACTATAGAACTGTATGAAGTCCCTTAAAGATCATGTTATTTCTCTCCTTCCAAACATGACACTGTTGGTATATTTAGTATAGGAATATGTTATATTTAGTATGAGAATATGTTATGTTTAGTATGGGAATATCCTGAGGACATATTTTGGATGCCAGAATATGCCACAGGATATTCTATTGGATATTCCATGATGTAAAGGCTATATAAAGCCTATGAGACTATCAATGAAATCATCTCATCAATCAATTACAACATGGTATCAGAGCCACCTTTCCACAAACCCTAGTCATCACCAAACCCTAACCTTTCCCCTCCTCTCTCTCCCTGCCACCAAAACTCTTAGCCCGAAGCAGCCCTCCCTTTCTGTCACGGCCCGCTCCCGAATAATCAGACACGAGTCGGACACGCCCAGCCTTCATCGTTGGACACGATGAAGTAAGTTGTACCAATCTCTAGGGAAACTACAAGTCCAGATAAGAATGAATATAAACCACAACATCTATAATATCGAATCCCAGAAATCCAAGTACAAGTCTAAAAGTTATTACATTCATCCAGCTAAAAGTAAAGTCGGTTAGTCTCAAATACAACAGAATATAAACTGCTAAGGATAAGATACTAGGCTTCCTCAGCCTCTAAGTCCAGAGCAACTCCAGCTGGCTCTACTGTATCTATAGACTCACGGCCATAGAAAGTGTCATACAGAGCCTTAACAGTAACATCTTCACTTGCTTTTCTCCACAGCAAAATCTTATAAACCTGGCTACTAAGCAAATTGAGCTAAAAGCCAAGGTTCAAATCTCAACATCAAAATAGTTACAGCTAAAATAATATACAAAACTCAATATCAACCTTATCTGATTTTAAAACAGAATACCCACACCATAAAATAGTTATACAACTATATTGCAAAAATAGCTACCAAAAAAATATATAACTCTATTGCAGTTCTAAACATCAGTCATGGAGTCGAAGAGCTATGACAAACTGGGCAATTGTCACACGAACACTACCACCCGGACACATGCTGCCAACGGACACAACCAACACTGAACAGGACACGAACAACACCGAACAGAACTCGAACAACACCGAACAGAACACGAACACGGTCAAGGTCTTGGTCACGATCTGAACATCATTCAGAAGTAAACTCGAACACGCATCCAGAACGAATATAAAGCATGCAAGAACAACCACTGGAATTAACCCAAGCATCCACGTAATTGAGCAACAGAATTTGAAAGGAGGAATTACCTGAAGGAATTCGAACTGTAGCAGGACACGAATCAGCAGTAGACACGTCCCAAGTGTCGGATACAATCGTCAACCCGCTGATGTCCAGAAATACAGATATGACCACAAAATCGAACAGCAAGAAGAACAGTGTTCAGAGACAAAAGTGTTCCTTCTCTAAGAACTCAACCAAACAATCGAAAGAAGAAGGGGGAACTTACAATCCGATCTGATCCCTAGACACACGTTAAATCCAACTGTCAATTCTTCTAGATCTGTTCAAACAAAATCAAACAAACCCCAGACACAGTCGATCGTTAACACGAGAACTTCTAATCCGCTAAAATAATAATAATTCTCGATCTAAAACTTACTAAGAGGTTTGATATGGAACGATCGATCATTACTCGGATAAAGAGCTGGATTGACTCGATCTGAGATCTCAAGCCAAGAATGAACAAATATTCAATTTAAAATGGATCGAATAGAGAAAATTTCGAGGAAAAATCAAGGACTCACCAAAATTTTGACTGGCCGGTCAGGAAACAAAGAGAATAGTCGTTGATCGTCGAGAACACTGCCGAACCTCGTTGATCAAATCAAAGACCTATTCCCGAATTTCCAACGAAGAGGAACTCAATTAATTGAATTTGAAAATAGATCAAACAATTTAGGAAAGAATTATTGAGATCGATCTACTCATGAGATCGAAGTCGAGTTCCCTATCGAACTCAAGGGAGCAACCGAGCTCTTCCCTTCGCCATCTCGAAGAACGTCGAAAAACCTCGTTCAGTCGTCGCCGCCGTCGCATCCCAGTAGTGGATCCACCTTCAGTCGTCTAAGAGGAGGGCCGGCATCATCATCATTGTCACTGTCGGAAAGTTAGGGTTAGGTTTTAATAAGAATTTGGGGGAGAACGAGAGCGTATGGAAAAAATGGTCTGAAGGAGAGAAATGGGCTCTCTCTTCTCTCAGCCGCAATTATAGAGATGCGATTTTTGTATCTTAGCCCCTCCGCAGGAACATTTGCAAATAGGCCTCTGTCCCTTCTCAGAAATAATTTCACAGAAGTCCTCCCCCTTTTCAGTATTTACAAAAACACGTATAATTTGTTAGAGAGTTGGTTATGGTGGTTACAAGTGGTTAGAAACTTGAGGTTAAACTTGGAAAACACCCCAGATTAGTTATTCCCAATTGATTAACTAAATAACCATACTAATCAATCCAACTTCTTAAAATAATAACTATGAAATTTAAATTAAGAAATAAAACTGCAATATAACATATTCTTGAAAATATTAAAAATTATTCTAAAATTTCATAAATCTGAGAAAGCGGAGTTACACTTTCCCCCACGGTCGCAGCAGTCCCCCCTTTTCGTGCGGCTGCTGCTGCGACTGCTGCTACCGCGGCTGCTACTGCTGCTACTATGGTTGCTGCTACCGCTGCCGCCACGGTGGCACGAGCGCCGACCGCTCCCCCACGTGCGCTGCCCCACCCCCTTGCCGCACACAACGGAGCCTTTGTTGCCATTGTTCGGATCATTCTGAAAGAGGACACCAATGCCTAGATCAGATAAAAACAGACATGTTCAGATCTAGGAACGGACGACGAGGACGAGCATGAGTCATAGAGCGGGCGTGACATGATCAAAGAGGAGG
This sequence comes from Iris pallida, assembly GCA_029216955.1. Taxonomy (NCBI): domain Eukaryota; kingdom Viridiplantae; phylum Streptophyta; class Magnoliopsida; order Asparagales; family Iridaceae; genus Iris; species Iris pallida. Next base: position 4,800,570 of record JANAVB010015398.1, on the reverse strand, counting down.
AGCATCGATGGAGGAGATTATCAAGAAGCTGGATTCTGCAGAGGTCGCGACGTTTATGAAGTTGATGAAGATGTCGGCTGGTGAGAGCACGACATGATCGTTACCGAAGTTGGAGCTTCCCTCCATCGATCTGAAGGTGGATGGACCAGCTACCTATTTGAGTTGGTCACAGCGGATGAGAAGAATCCTCGCAGGAAAGAACCTGAAGGGGTTCCTAACGGGCAAGAAGACAAAGCCGAACGAGGGCTCGACAGGACGCGAAGACTGGAAGTCCACTCATATGGTAATCTACATCTGGCTTCTCAACTCCTTAGTCCAGTCTATTGCCGCCACAGTAGATGGCATTGAGATGATGAAGGATGTATGGGAGAAGTTGAGGAGGACCTATGATGGTGTGGAAAACAACTTACGTATCTTCTAGATAAAGGGGGAGATCGACGACATCGTGCAGGAAGAAAAGATGGTGCAGAAGTATGCCACGGAGTTGGAGCGTCTGTGATTGGATTATGATCACTCCTCAAAATGGGCGAGCTGCGGGGACCTGCAGTGTAAAGAGAGACGTGTGTCTGCAGGAGAGGACGATGAAATTCCTCAAAGGGCTGACTGCAGCATTCGCACAGAGGATGGCCTTACTTCTCGCCCAACCAGAGATCCGTAGTCTTGAAGAGGCTATCTCGACGATGATCCAGGAAGAGACACGCATCAAACTGTATACGGGGAGAGGTGGTCCCTCCGAAGCAAAATTAGCACTAGCGATTACCAGCTCGGGCAACACAGGGTCCAAGGGAGAACCCTGGCAGCACAATCGACAGTGCTACAACTTGGGCCATCATCGGTATGCTTGTACCAAACCACCTAGGAAGGGAGAGTCAGGTGGTGGACGTGGACAGTTCGGTAGACGAGGATATATTGGAGGACATGGTCATGGTCGAGGGAGTCGATGAGACGGTCGAAGAAGTTATAGGGCAAATCTGCTGGTAGCAGAAGGGAATGGAGGAGCTGTTGGCACTTTTACTGAGGAGGATCAGGCACTGCTGGACCTGCTAGAGAGGAAGCAGAGAGCGTCAACGGAGGGAGACAGGAGGAGTGGAACAGAGGAGGCATCCACCCTATTCTTCATTGGAGGCAACGTCGCTATGTATGTCCAAACATCAGAAGGTACTGACGAGTCACTTGCTCTTACATCTATGTCTTCTTTTAAAACGTCAGACTAGATTATCGACTCGGGAGCATCCCGGCTCACCTAGCATCAGCATACAGCATTCAGACAGCAGATGGCACTTTCCAGCCAGTGGTTGGTAAGGGTATTGTTAATTATACAGGTTCAGTAAGATTATCTAATATTTTATATGCTACATCCTTTCCAGTCAGTCTTTTGTCTATTAGTTCTATAATTCTCCAACTTAAATGTATTGTTTCTTTTGATATTCCTAAGGTGATCTTCCAGGAGAAAGGGACGGGATGAAGACTTGGGACTGGCACTTGGCATGAGAGACTGTGGTACCTAGATCGAGAAGGACTGGACTCAGCACTGGTATCTATGGCAGAGAAGACTGGAATGGGAGGACTGCAATAGAGGACTGAGGAGACTATGATACTTCATCATAGGAGGAGGAAACATTTTTTTTGATACTTTAAGTAAGTTATATCTAGAGATTTATGCAAAAACAGATAAAAATAATTAGTATTTGATGCATGGGAGTGAGGAAAACTTACTAGAAACTCATATGTTGGTACGGGTCATAGAAGTTATATTGCTTTTGAGGTAGTACATTCCGATGTTTGGGGTCCATGTACTATTAATACTATGAATGTGTATAAGTATTTTATTTCCTTTATTGATTGTGCCTCTCATGTCACTTGACTGTATTTGATGAAAAATAAGAGTGATGTACCTGCTTGTTTTCAGAATTTTCATAAACATGTCCAGACTCAGTACAATGCAGTTGTGAAGATACTGAGGTCTGACAATTGAATGGAGTATATGAACAGGACACTTGCAGAATACTTGTCAGCATACGGGATCCAACATCAGACCACCTGCGCATACACACCAGCACAAAATAGAATAGTAGAAAGGAAGAACCGAAACCTTCTGGAGACCGCAAGAAGTATGATGATCGACATGAATGTCCCACAAAGTCTGTGGGGGCATGCGGTGTTAACAGCAGCTTAACTCATCAACAGGATGCCTTTGAATGTCCTGGGATGGAAGTCCCCATGTGAAGTATTACAAGGCAATAATAGTAGGATGCTTCTGCTGTAGGTGTTCGAGTGTGTGTTTTTTATGAAGGACAACAGACCATCAGTTGGAAAACTTGACCCCAGAGCGGTCAAGAGCATCTTCGTGGGCTACTCAGCAACTCAGAAGGGATATGTGTGCTGGAGTCCAGTAGAGAAGAAGAAGTTTGTCAGTATGGATGTTCACTTCCGGGAACATGAGCCATACTTTCGCAAGGAGAGAACTGTACACAACACGCCTAATACTACCGGTATAAGGCCAGATGGGGAGATGGAGATCCTGATGGTGACTGATTTGAAAGTTTAGCATGGAGGCATGGTTGAGGATGAACATGAAGGTGAAGCAAAACAGGGAAGATGAGAAGTGTTAGGCCTACGGCTCAGGGGGAGTTACTTACCTACAGCTGGAGGGAAAAACAAACTGCAGGACCAGTACCTACAATGCCAGTGCCAAGTCCCTTGCCTGCCTTCGTCCCAACTCCTAAGACACCTACACCACCATCCCCTTCAGGTGATATCATTCCTCCTACTCCTCCTACACCACTATCTGTACGAAGGACCACTCGCAGCAATGCGAGAAATCCTCCGGACAGATATGGTTGGGATCTTGCTCAGTTTGTTTCTTATGACCATATCTCCTCTCATGGAGCATTTATAGCATCTTTGGATAGTATTACTGCACCTAACAATTGGCAGGTTGCCAAAAATAATCCAAAGTAGAAAACGGCAATGCATAAGGAGTTAGGGGCTCTTGAGAACTTGGGAGCTGGTAAGCCTGCCGGATGGGAAGAGAGCAGTCGGATGCAAGTGGATCTTTACCATGAAGCAGAACCCAGATGGACAGGTTGAACGCTACAAAGCTCGACTAATGGCGAAAGGATACAGTCAGACATACGGCATCGACGATGATGAGACCTTTGTACCATTTGTAAAGATGAGCACTGTCAGGACCCTGATCTCTTTGGCAGCGAATGGTGGATGGAAGCTACACGAACTGGACGTAAAGAATGCATTTCTTCACGAAGATCTAGTGGAAGAGGTTTACACGAAGATACCACCAGGATTTGGCATAAATCAGACAGCAGACAAGGTCTGCAGACTAAAGAAGTCCCTCTATGGACTGAAGAAGTCTCCTCGAGCATGGTTTGACAGATTCAGGAGAGCGATAATAGGATGGAATATCAACAGATCAATGCTGATCATACTGTATTCTTCAGAAGGAGTGGAGGCCACATCACCATACTTGCAGTGTATGTTGACATAATTATCACGGAAGATGATGAACAGGAAATCGTCCGACTCAAAGGAAAGTTTGGCAAGGAATTTGAGGTGAAGGACCTTGGTCTTTTTTGCTACTTCCTTGGGATTGAGATCATTCGAGACGCAGAGTGGATTATTCCTTCTCAGAGAAAGTATGCACTGGACCTTCTCACAGAGACAGGAATATTGGGATGCAAACCTGTAGTGACGCCAATCGATCAGAGGTTCAAGCTAAACGATGAGGCTAGAGAACTAGTTGACCAGGACAGATACCAGAGACTGGTGGACAAGCTGATCTATTTGAGCCACACACGTCCAGATATATGCTTTACAGTTAGTGTGATGAGCCGCTACATGCATGACCCACGAAAGGGTCATATGGACGCAGTATACCAGATTCTGAGATACTTGAATGGTGCCCTCGGAAAGGGACTGATGTTCAGGAAGAATAATCATATGGACATCGAGGGATACTGCGATTCTGACTGGGCTAGTTGTTCTGATGACAGGAGGTCTACCTCGGGATACTGCATATTTTTAAGAGACAACTTGGTCTCTTGGAGGAGTAAGAAGCAATCAGTGGTAGGCAGATCGACATCTGAAGCAGAGTACAGAGCTATGGCCTTGGGAGTTGCAGAGCTGCTTTGGTTGAAGAATATGCTGGTGGAGCTGAAGCTGGATCAAGGAGCCAAGATGAAGCTGTGGTGTGACAACCAGTCAGCTATTAGTATTGCCAACAATCCAGTACAGCATGACAAGACCAAACACATCGAGATCCATAGGTTCTTCATCAATGAGAAGTTGGTTAGTGGACTACTGGAGCTAGGCCACGTTCCAACCAAGCATCAGGTAGCAGACGGACTGACCAAGGGACTTAGCTCTGTGAGCATGATTAGAGGATGTGACAAGATGGGCTTGGTGAATATCTTTCGCCCATCTTGAGGGGGAGTGTTGGTATATTTAGTATAGGAATATGTTATATTTAGTATGAGAATATGTTATGTTTAGTATAGGAATATCCTGAGGACATATTTGGGATGCCAGAATATGCCACAGGATATTCCATTGGATATTCCATGATGTAAAGGTGTAACATCCCTTCCCGAAATTTTTTAAAATTTTTATTATTATTATTATTGTTTTATTATCAATACTATTGAGATTATTATTATACAATATTATTTTATTATTATTGATTATACTTAAAATATTGTATTACCTGTATAGAATTTGTGGTATAGTTATATATATATAAATATGTATAAACATCAGGATATATATATATATATATATATATATATATATATATATATACACGTTATGTATAAATTATATATGTGTGTATGTATTTGGGATTTTAGGACACACTTGTTTGCAAAATGTGTCATTTTGTGTCATGTTATAAAACTATTACATAGGACTTAAACAAGCATGCCCTTTCTTATTGATTTGTTACCTGCAAAAAGATGATTTGTTCTCCACTAACTCAGGTACATGATTAGTTCTCATTACCCAAATATTCATAAATCTTATTTATGTGGTATGACTGACGCAGTTAACGACTTAACGTGTCAACTGAACAATCAGCTTATTTTCTCTTAAGATACAACTAAGCAGCCAAGCCAGGCCCAGCCATACTGAAGCTAGGCCCGAGCAACCAGCAACGCCAAGTCGGCCCAACAATTCCCCCATGCACCCGCAACTGTAACCAACAGAGCATATAAAGGAACTTCGAAACCCCTGTAAACCCTAGTCGATCATGCTAAGCCGTCCTCCTCTTCTTCTTTCTTAGATGCTCACCTGTCGAACTTCCCATGAGCCGCCTTCGCTCGTGGGGCCGAGAACCATCGACCACCATATAATAGGCCACCGCGTCGAGCCACCACACAACCGACCATCAGACGTTTGGCAGACTTCGACATGTTGGGCGAGCTCTCCCTCGCGTGAGCCTCTTTCCGGCCGTGTGCTGCCAACCATCTCTGGTGGTTTCGACAAGATCGTTCAGGGCTGCCATGCCGACCAGCTGTCCGAGCTCTCCTCGAAGGCTCCTTGTTGCTGGCCCCATTGTGTGCCACGCCACCACGATCGTGCAACTTGCATCGTTGTCGCTGGTGCCCCGACGTTTCCAATAAGTTGGACGACATCCTGATTAGACCAGGCCCTCGCCGAACCATCGCAAGAGCCTGCTCGACCAGGACCCACATAGGCATCTTGTCGCAACCGTTAGTCCGTCGAGAACCAGGCGCATCGTCGAACCGAAGGCTGTCAAGACTTATGAAAGGCAATTGAACCTTTCTTGCGAAGTCACGTGGAACGTTGACGCCGCCTCCTTCTTTCCACTCTTTTTTGACCGGTGGACTGCTGTACCGGAGGAGCCTCGCCGCCGCCTTCCCCTTGTCGTTGGATCCATTGTCGGGCGCCCCTTGCAGGAGTCGAGCTCCGTCAAAGACGAGATCTCTCATCGGCATTCCGAACCCGTCAATGTAAGCTCTTCTCTTCCCCCTAGCTTGAGCTTGCTGTGTAATGCCGCGTAAGTATTGAACCATGGGTTAAAGTAGACTGAGAGGTGTATTCGTGAACCATGAAGAACAAATAGGCAACTCTAGAGGGGGTGAATAGAGTTTATGACAATAATGTCCAATTAAAAATTAAACTCTTTCACAACAGAAAATAATCAGAGTAAATACGAAAATAGTTAAGAGCAAGAAAGCATACGCAAACACGGCCGATTTTAACCTGGTTTCCCTCGTGGAGGACTAGTCTAGGCCTGAGAACTCTAGCTCAGGATTAAATCCACTATTTATGAAATATTAGTTATACCCCGTGCCTTTTCTTCAGAAAAGCACGTCAACTTCTTACAGAGATCGCAGTGGCGATGCTTGGAATTTTCCAAGCGACTTCTTGAACTCTTGCACAAACTCCTAACTGAAAAGTACTAAGCACTTTGAGGCTTAGGGAGCTTGTGGCTAGTAGATGAGAAGGGTATGGCTTGTATAAGGCTTTAGAGAGAAGAGAAGAGAAGATTGGATAATTAAAAATGAAAGAATTTATGGCCTATTTATAGGATACCATACAGGCAAAATTCGGCCAGAATTCTAGTTGGAATATTCAAAATTTTGGCCGTTGGACAACTTGCATCCAGCCAACCCTAAAAATTAGGGTCCTGGAATTAGGAGGCAGAGTTCGGCCCGAACTCTGTGTGGAGGCAGAGTTCGGCCCGTACTCTGTCTCCAAAGCACGGAATAGGTCAAATGGGCCAATGGTCTATTTGGATATTTAGTGGGGCTTTTGGTTTGAGGTATAGGTATAGTCTAGGTCTCAAAATGCTCAGCACAGCTCAGTTTACATAAATCTAGACTCAAATAAAGTGTAAAATACAGACTCAAATTTATGAAGCTTTGCAGGTGCGAGCTGTCATCTGGCTTGTACCGAATTCAGTCTTCATGTGTCGTATTGAAATATTACAAGTATCATATTGTCAATTGTATCAATATATGGTTGACTGTGATTTTGTGTCAACAATCTCCCCCATATTGATAATTGACAAATGATATTTGTATATTCAATATTCATACCTGGACACATTTAAAAAATAGCGTAGCTCCCCCGTAATAGGTGCAGCTAGCAATAGCTCTCCCGTAAACATTGCATGTAGTCCTGATAACAATATTCTTTTCCCAAAGCACAGATACAAAAAAAAATATAATATGAATATATCAAAAAAATTCTCCCCCTTTTGTCAGTTATCAAACAACCAGAATAATGAATGGCAAGCATACCAAAAATAATAAAGATAAACTGCATAAAACTGAGAAACTGCAGAATAAAATGTCTCCAAGAGTCACATAATGAGTTCTAGTACAACCAAAGTGCAGAAACAAAAACAACTACATCAACTAAAAATACAGAAAATCATAAACTATGATCCTCAGCAGCAGCAGCAAAGAGAAATCCATATCCATCATCGAGCTCGTGAAGGCCCACCGTCGTCGGATGGATCAGTGAATGAATGACGAGGGTCCATGAAAGTCGAATCCGGATCCAGGTAGCGGATAACCCAAGGGTCATCGATACGGTATCCATCGCGAGCAGGATCCCGCTCCATAGAAATAGGCATAGAAGGATGTCGGGACATAGAGTACCGAATATCGTGCAGTGAGTTGCTAATGGCACTCATCTGTAAGGTAGTCCGGTAGTCAAGCTGAGTCCAGCGATCATCCTCTAAGGTGAATCGATCGTGGAGCATAGTCTGGAGTGACTCAAGAGTAGCAGGAGGAGGAGTAGGAGGATCCTGTCCAAGAGGAGGGGCGTCGGGCTCATCGTCAGAGTGCTCAGATACAACAGGTGAGCCAACTGCTTCCTGAAGCCACCGTGCCTTAGAGAGGAAGGTAGGGGCAGGTAGGAACTGGCACTCATCAAGAGGTACACGAAAAGCACGAAAGAGCATAGGAAGATAAAGAGCATAAACCAAGGACCTTGGTTTCTTCCTAGCATTAACCATCCAGTCCATCATGGTACGTGGAAGATTAAAAGGAACATAAAAATGGAGGTGATACAAAGCAGAGATTTCAAAGTATGTAACCTCATCGGTCGATCATGTTTTAGGCAGAATCGTGTTAAAGACGATCCGATGAAGTTCATAAAAGTAAGGATTGAGAAACTTGGCGAGAAGCTTACGAGAACGTGTGTTAGGGGTACACAAGTCATCCTTAAAGCTTTCTAGGGATGACCCATCGGGAAATAGAAACTTGCGAGCTTCAACAAGTTTTTCCCATGAGTTTGGCTCCGGGAGTTCAAGGTGTTCGGCCAAGTCGAAATCATCAAAAAAAATATCAATGTCCGCAACCCGTGAGAATATATGTGTATCATTGTGAGTAAGGTTGCAGTAAAACATTTGTATGGCATTGAGATATATAACCAAATTGGTAGTGACAAGTTCATCAAGGCAAAGATCATGAAAAAGTGAATCATATTGAGAAAATATAGTAAAATTTATAGAATGACCCGCATACACCGAACGTGATCGAAAATCACTAAACCATTCATTAGAAGCATCAAGTGATACAAATATCCTGTCATACGTGTTGGGGTCGAGTGGACGAGGTGGGTTGAACAACGGGTGAATGGGTTGTTGATTTGGTTGTTCAACGGGTGGTTCAACATGTGGAGGAGCATTCGAAGAGGACGCACCCTTGGTTCGAAGTCTCTTCCCCCATTGAACAACTTGGGAGCCATGAAATAATAAAGAAAATTGAGGAATTGTAGATGGAGAGAACTGTGGAAATATACCTCAATTTGATGATGAAAGATGAAGGATAATGGTGAGAGAATCCTTCTCCTTGAGTTTTGAGAAGAATTATTCTCTAGGAAGGAAGAACTAGGGTTAGGGTTTGGAGAAAAATAGTTTGGAAAAGTTAGGAAGGTGGCAATGGAGGAGAGAGAAGAGGGGAACCCAATTTTTAGTGTAGGGGTTCGATTGGTCAGAGCAAATGTTGACCATTGGATCATAATCTGATCAGCGGCTGAGGCTGCTTTCGGTTTTGGAACAGCCAGACCGAATTTGGCCCGAACTCTGGATAAGGCAGAGTTCGGCCCGAATTCTGGTTTATGGTATCAGAATAGAAATCAGGCTAGAGAAGAAATTTGATCAAGTAAGAAAGACAAAAATAATAAGTAGATGAAAAAATATAAAAAGTAGACCATGTAATATACAAAGATATATACACGGATGTAAGATATAAAAAGAGAAAACCAAGTAGCAAATAGCAAAAAAAATGCAACTCTGAATCAAAGTGAAGTTTGAAATTTTGAATTTTTTTTTGGCATGTGATAAATAAAAGTAGACCATGTAATAAACAAGAAAATATGCCCCAATTTAACAATTTGAAGCTGCCATGGGGTAGCTGCAGGGGCCGGATCCCAGCTAGCGGTAGTCCTGAGGACTAGTGCACCGTGTCACTTAGGCTTTTACGCCTTGTTGTCAGAAGGACCCTTTCGGCTTGTACCCATGGCAAGTTCATCATAAAGTATCAAGACATAATCGATATTTATGCAGGTTACTTTAATGAATAACAGCTTTATCCAAAATTTCTAGTTTACGACAAAGAAAGTTAAAACGCTCTTCGGATAGAGATTTGGTAAAGAAATCTGCTAGCTGATGATCGGTGTCAATAAATTCTAAGTTAATAGTGCCATTTTGCTGATGATCACACAAAAAGTGGTGACGTATTTCAATGTGCTTCGTGCGTGAGTGACAAATGGGGTTCTTAGTGAGATTTATAGTACTAGTGTTGTCATAAAATATAGGAATGTGCATAAACGATAAGTTATAGTCTTTAAGGATTTGCTTCATCCACAGAATTTGTGTACAACAACAACCAGCTGCAATATATTCATCTTCTATTGTGGATAGTACGACAGAATTCTGCTTCTTGCTAAACCAAGAGACTAGAGCCTTTCCTAATAAATGACACGTACCTCTCGTACTTTTACGGTTGACCTTGCATCTGACGAAATCAGCATTAGAGTAACCAATGAGGTCAAATGATGTTGACTTGGGATACCATAGGCCTACTGTAACCGTACCCTTAAGGTATCGAAAGATACGCTTAACAGCAGTCATGTGTGATTTCTTAGGATTAGCTTGATATCTAGTACACAGGCAAACGCTAAACATAATATCAGGGCGACTAGTAGTTAAATAAAGTAGACTGCCTATCATACCTCGATACTTACATTGATCTACAGGTTTGCCGCTTTCATCTGGTTCTAGTTTAGTTGTAGTAGCCATTGGAGTGCTGATTGGTTTGACATTGTCAAGCTCGAATTTCTTCAGCATGTCCTTTATATACTTTGACTGACAGATAAAAGTTCCATTTGACGTTTGTTTGACTTGCAGTCCAAGAAAGTAATTGAGCTCCCCCATTATGCTCATCTCAAACTCGGTCTGCATACACTTGGCAAAATCTTGACAGAGGGTTTCATCAGTAGAACCAAATATAATATCATCCACGTAAATTTGTACTAAGAGAATAGTATCTTTGAAAGATTTTATAAAAAGTGTAGTGTCAACTTTCTCTTTTGAAAAATCTTTTTTCAAGCAAGAAATTGCTTAGCCGTTCATACCAAGCTCTAGGGGCATGTTTGAGGCCATATAGCGCTTTCTTGAGCTTGAAAACATGGTCAAAAAATTTGTGATTCTTAAAACCAGGGGGTTGTTTTACAAAAACTTTCTCCTTAATAAATCCATTCAAGAAAGCACTTTTAACATCCATTTGAAACAATTTGAAATTTTGAAAGTTAGCAAATGCACAAAGCATCCGTATGGATTCTAATCTCGCAACAGGAGCATACATCTCATCGTAGTCGATACCTTCCTCTTGGTTGTATCCTTGAGCTACTAGACGAGCTTTGTTGCGTGTAACTGAACCATCTTTATTTACTTTGTTTCGAAAAACCTATTTAGTACCAATAATCGAGTGATTTATCGGCCTAAGAACAAGTTCCCAAACTTGGCTCCTCTCGAATTGGTTGAGTTCTTCTTGTATGGCAGAAATCCAAAATTTATCATTAAAAGCTTCTACAATATTTTTTGGCTCAATTTGTGAAATAAAGGCAGTACTAGCAATGGAGTCTCTTATTGATGATCTAGTACTTACTCCACGTGAAACATCGCCTATAACCAAATTTTCTCGATGTGACGGCTTGAAAGAAAATTTCTTTGGCAAGCCCTCCAGAGAATTGGTTTCATTGGTTATGTTCATTGGAGTAGAAGTTGATGGTTCAACATCATCATCAAGAGTAGCTGCTGCATTGTTATCCTCATCGAAAGTCACATTTGTTGACTCTTCCATAATTAATGAGCGTTTGTTGAACACTCTATATCCCTTGCTCTTGGCCGCATAGCCAAGGAATATACCATCGTCAGCTTTGGCATCAAATTTGCCTAAGTTGTCTTTGGTGTTAAGGATAAAATATCGACAACCAAAAACTAAAGAATATAAAACGTTTGGAGTTCTTCCAAACCTAAGCTGATAGGGTGTTTTCTTCGTAATAGGACGAATAAACACCCTATTTAAAATATGGCACGCTGTACTGACAGCTTCACCCCAAAAATATTTTGGAAGAGAGAATTTATTTAACATGACGCTAGCCATATCGCCAAGAGTCCTATTCTTCCGCTCCACAACACCATTTTGTTGAGGAGTTCTTGGACACGAAAACTCATGATTAAAACCATTTAAATCACAAAACTTTTCAAAATCACTATTTTTGAATTCGCCTCCATGATTACTTCGGATTCGAGTAATCATGTAGCCTTTTTCGTTTTGAACCTTTTTAGCAAATATTTTGAAAACTGAAATGGCATCACTTTTATTTGTAAGAAAGAAAACCTAAGTAAATATAGAAAAGTCATCAATTATAACAAAAGCGTAGAGTTTTCCACCAAGACTGGCTACTCTACTAGGGCGAAATAAATCTATATGAAGTAGTTGCAATGGTCTAGTAGTACTTACAGAGTTTATGGAATAAAATGAGGACTTGGTTGTCTTATTCAATTCATATTCGGCACACACCGTGTCCTTTTTGAATGTGATGTCGGGCAATCCTCTGACTAGCTTCTTGGTTGATAGCCTGGATATAGTGTCCACGTTGGCATGACCAAGACGCTGGTGCCACAGTAATCTTTCATCCTTGTGAGCATAGAGACATCTTCCTACACTGTTAGTATCTCTAGATAGATAGAAAATATAAATATTGTCCTCTCTTATCCCTTCAAAAATAATGTCTCCTGTTGACCTATCATAAATAAAGCATTTATTTTTTCCAAAGTTAATATCATACCCATGATCAGCAAGATGACTTATGCTGAGCAAGTTATGCTTTAACTCGGTCATTAGGTAGACATCCTTTATTACAGGAGAAGGAGGATGACCTATAGTACCATTACCAATGATATACCTTTTAAGGTTGTTGCCGAAGGATACATACCCTTCCCTCTTCATCGATAGTGATGCTAAAAGATTTGCGTCTCCCGTCATATGTCGCGAGCATCCACTATCGAGAATCCACTTACTCTTAGTTGAGGAGGGAAGGTCCACCTACATCAAGAGTAGATGTGACCTTTGGTACCCAAGTTCTTGAGGGTCCTGAAAAGTTAGTTTTCGGCAACCATGCATATATGTTTCTATCTACAAATCTCCTAACTCTACATTGTGGTAAAATGTGTCCATGTAATCCATAATAAGTACAAATAGCATTCCTATTTATGTTAGGAGCATGTTGATGATGTCTATATGTAGAGTGGTGTGGAGTAGCATGGTGATGATGTTAATATGTAGAGTGATGTGGAGTAGCATGGTGATGATGTCTATATGTAGAGTAATGTGGAGTAGCATGGTGATGATGTCTATATGTAGAGTGATGTGGAGTATGATGATGATGTCTATATCCATAAGCAGTATGATGGTGATTTTGTTTTCGTGCAACATAGTGATGATTGTATCTATGTATAGTATGGTGATTCTGTGTCATATGAGAATTATTTCTACGTGCATGTGGTTTGTGTGCTTTATGAAAGTGGGTGTACATATAAGCATGATTTCGTGCTGCAGGTGGATGACGTGGTTGACTAGAATAAGTAGTGTCATGCTTTGTGAGTGTCTCATGTGATTGGATTTGAGGTTGAGCAACCTGTTTTCCTAATCTAGTCTCAAATTTCTTAGAGACAGCCTGCAGTTCATTAATCTTATTGTTCAAACTATAAATCTTAGTGATAGAGATCTTGTGTCTATTTTTTTCTTCAACGATCTCAGTATTGAGTGTTGTAATCTCTTGTGTTTGCTTTTCTATACGTGCTTCGGCATCATGTAGGCTTAATTTAAGCTTAGACACCTCATTTGTGACTTCCGTGGGTGAAGTGTCTCTACTATTTTCAAGCAATGAAGAGAGTCTTTGAATCTCGACTTTATAACTTTTGATCTTTTCCTTGGCGTGTTTATATTTACCAATGACTTTCTTGTGGTCATTGAGTAAATCATTAAATGCATCGCCAAGTTCATCAAACGTGAAATCATCGAGAGTTTCGCTTGTTACCTTGTCGGATGTAGCCATTAGGCAAACATTGGCGGTGTCTTGAGGAGAGTCCTTTTCTTCCTCGGAGTCACTAGCTTCGCTTTCATGCCAAATGCTTGTGTTGGCATATTTTTTTGAGGAAGCTTTCTTGTATGGTTTCTCATATCGGTTGCTCTTCTTTGTGAATGGACAGTCTTTTCGGACGTGTCCAGTCTTCTTGTAACCGTAGTATGTTGGCTCTTCTTCGTCATCTTCTTGTGGTTCCTTCTTTCTTCGATTGAAGCGAAGGAATTTCTTGAAGTTGCGGACAAGGAGAGCTTGATCTTCACCTTCCGAGTTGTCGTTATCCGTCTCTTCAGGATCAGCCCTTCGTCGGTGAGCTTTAAGGGCAATCTCCTTTGCCTTAGGAGCAGGCTCTTCGAAGTCTTTGAGGTCAAGCTCATGAGTCATCAGCTTTCCCATCAAAGTCTCCATGGACATAGTCGTGAGATCATTTCCTTCTATGATGGCTGTCAGCTTAGGGTTCCAAATCTTTGGTAGCCCACTAAGTATCTTGCGGATCTTCTCAAGATTTGTATATTGTTTGCCGAGAGAAGACAAGGGGTTGATGATGTCGAGGAATCTTGTAATCATTTGTGTGATCGTCTTATTTGGCTTCATCTTGAAAGCCTCATATTCTTGAGTGAGACGACTTATTTTTGACTCTTCACTTGAGTGGTTCCTTCATGCGTCACTTCTAGAAGTCTCCATACTTCGTGAGAGGTGGTGCATGTTGAGACCCTGTTGACCTCATTCCTGTCTATAGGACATAATAAAGTATTAATAGCTCTTGCGTCTAGACTTGCCTGTTTCTTCTCCTCGTCAGAATAATTGTCATGGGTTTTCTCAACAAGATCACCATTGACAACTATCCTGACGGGCTTTTTGTAACCATCGGTGACAATGGTCCACAGGTCGAAGTTTAGCGACTTGAGATAAAAACTCATCCTTGTTTTCCAATAGGTGTAGTTAGTTCCATCAAAAAGGAGAGGTCTATGAGTGGACTGCCCTTCATCGTGATTGAAAATCATGGATTGTGTGGTTGCCATGGATCAGCTCTAGGATGTTAGTCCTTGTTGAGAGAACAGAGCTCTGATACCAATTGAAGAACAAATAGGCAACTCTAGAGGAGGGTGAATAGAGTTTATGACAATAATGTCCAATTAAAAATTAAACTCTTTTACAACAGAAAATAATCAGAGTAAATACGAAAATAGTAAAGAACAAGAAAGCATACGCAAACACAGCCAATTTTAACCTGGTTTCCCTCGTGGAGGACTAGTCCAAGCCTGAGAACTCTAGTTCAGGATTAAATCCACTATTTATGAAATAGTAGTTACACCCCGTGCCTTTTCTTCAGAAGAGGACGTCAACTTCTTACAGAGATCGCAGTGGCGATGCTTAGAATTTTCCAAGCGACTTTTTAAACTCTTGCACAAACTCCTAACTAAAAAGTACTGAGCACTTTGAGGCTTAGGGAGCTTGTGGCTAGTAGATGATAAGGGTATGGCTTGTATAAGGCTTTAGAGAGAAGAGAAGAGAAGATTGGATAATTGAAAATGAACGAATTCATGGCCTATTTATAAGATACCATACAGGCAGAATTCGGCCAGAATTCTGGTTAGAATATTCAAAAATTTGGCCGTTGGACAACTTGCATCCAGCCAACCCTAAAAATTAGGGTCCTAGAATTTAGGAGGCAGAGTTCGGCCCGAACTCTGTGTGGAGGCAGAGTTCGGCCCGAACTCTGTCTCCAGAGCACAAAATAGGTCAAATGGGCCAATGATCTATTTGGATGTTTAGTGGGGCTTTTGGTTTGAGGTATAGGTATAGTATAAGTCTCAAAATGCTCAGCACAGCTCAGTTTATATAAATCTAGACTCAAATAAAGTGTAAAATATAGACTCAAATTTATGAAGCTTTGTAGGTGCGAGCTGTCGTCTGGCTTGTACCGAATTCAGTCTTCATATGTCGTATTGAAATATTACAAGTATCATGTTGTCAATTGTATCAATATATCGTTGACTGTGATTTTGTGTCAACAAAGAAGACACTGTTCACGTAACCTTGTTTGACACCGTGCACATATAGAATAAGGGAAATGCTCACAGAAGAAAGAAGAAGAGACTAAAAACTAATAGTAGCTAAGTACTAAGAATAGAAAATATTATGCTCACAATTTTGTACTGCAGTTGTACTATTTTACAATGTCCTGTTGCTGGAATGGAAATATATTTATTTTACTTTTAGAAGTTGTTAGCTTTAGTTGCATGCAAGCTCTTCACGTGAAGAGGAAGAAGCATATAGTTGTAACATTCTTTTACAAATAAGTCTCTATCTTACCTCCACCAACTCACATTCATTTTTACAAACCCATTAATTTTCACATTAGACCCTTAAAAGAAATTACATATTACTTAATTAACTAGTTCAAAGTATAAAGGTAAATGTATATGGGTATATATATACACACTTTTGGAATATTGTTTTATAAATTTACATTAGCCAATTGCTTCATGTACGTTCGTCATCTCGAGACAAAACTTATGCCAATATGACCGTATTATTTTTTCGATCCTGTATACCAAGTTTGGTCCGATTCTGAGACAGTTGATCAGATCGCCGTTTTGTGGGCCCATGGTCCGACTCAGCGGGTGATTTTGTGCACGGCCCGCCAGAATCCAACTTTGGACATACGGTTGAGTTCGTATCAGAAAACTGGACCTGTTGTCATGTAGTTTGACGACTTTAGAGACCATTGACCCTGGCACATTTTTTGGTGCAAAGCGGGTCCAACGGCGGACACCGTTTTGGACCGAAATTATCGTTTGCCCCTATGTCCAGAATTGGACTTAAGGACATGCAATCCTAGCTAATTTGACTATTCTGAAAATGTTGGCAATGTCTGTTTCAGCTTTCGAAGACAGTTATGATGATTTGTACTTTACGGCTCACTAGTTGATTATATTTTGTGGGATCTGCGTGCAATCTCCAGGCAAGTATACCTTGCCTTCCTCTACAGTTTTATTTACATGTTTTGTATTTTATTTTCCAGTTTTGATTGTTTATGGACATGTGCCTTTCGTGTTATATTCTTTTGTGTTGTTTTTATTGCATATAGCCGTGTTCATGTTTGGTCTTGTGGTTCACCCTTGGAGTTTCTTGTCAGTACCTTGCTTGAGTCGTGTCATAGAACGAGTACGTGTAATTGAACTGCTAAATCTTTGATATTATTTTCTTGGCACCAGAGAGTCCACACTCGGGACGAGAGTATTTTTCTTGATCTGTTTACATCCGTGAGTCCATACTTAGGACAAGGATGTCGATTATTTGCACCAGAGAGTCCACACTCGAGACGAGGGTGTTGACTTGATTTGACTTGATTTACATCAGAGAGTCCACACTCGGGACGAGGATGTAGTACTTGCACCAGAGAGTCCACACTCGGGATGAGGGTGTCTTGCCGTGAGCTAACCAGAGAGCCCACACTCGGGACGAGGGTTAGTGCTTAGTTCAAACCAGAGAGTCCACACTCAGGATGAGGGTTTGGTTCTTCCATTGATCTCGTGTTTTGTTCATCCAGCAGTTCATTTATACGTCGTTGTTCTCGTATTCGTGTGTTCGTGTTCGTGTTCGTGTGTTCGTGTTCGTAGTTATTTGTTGTGTTCATGTTTCTTCTTGTTTATTTTTCTCACGCATAATAAAATTGTTAGATAGGCATGTATATTATGTGTCTTGCTATGTCCTCTGAGGACCTGATGATCTTCTCAGATTTAGCGGTTGCATGGAGTTAGCTATTAGTTCTGGGTGGCAGAGGATTTACGATTCTTGTGGGTTTTAGATGCGATGATCCGCTTGTGGGATTCACACTACCAAAATAAGTGGTTTTAGCGACGCCCAAAAACGTCGAAAAAACAACAAAATCCGTCGCTAATATGTATCACCGACGTATTTACCGACGTTTAGGTTTTGTCGCCGTTTCCTTAGTCGCTGATTACAAAAACGTCGTTGAACGTCGCAATTACCGACATTCAGCGACGTAACAGTACGTCGGTGAGTTATCGACGTTTATCGTCGTTCCGTCGGTATATTAGCGACGTATATGTAGTCGCTACACGTCGGTAAAGACCTGGAATAGTTACCGACGTCTACCATCGTTTCGTCGGTAATATAGCGACGTGAATGTTGTCGCTAGACGTCGGTAAAGGTCCTGTACATTTTTGCAGCTAGTGTCGGTAAACGTCGGTAAATACGTCGGAGAGCTGTACTTTTTTGCAGTTAGTCGTCGGTAAATGTCGGTAAAACGTCGGAAAAATATATTATTTGCAGCTTGTCGTCGGTAAACGTCGGAAAAAGACGTCGCTAAACGTCAGTAAGCGTCGCTAAACGTCGCTAAAGTTGTAAAAAAAATAAAAAAAATAAAACACAGATTCTATATTACCACTCACAATTCTATAAAACACATATAGGTACACATTCAAATCCCCACTCACAATTCCAAATCACAGCGCATTCAAACCCCCACTCACAATTCCAAATCGCATATAGCTTTAATCTAAGTTAATTAACATCCAATCCAAACACAATTAACATTTATCGACGAAGGAATTAACATCCAATCCAAACAAGTCACAAGTCAATTCGATACAAACACAACTAACATCCAATACAAACATCCAATCATAAGTCACAAACATAAGATGATACAAACACAAACAAAAGTCCTAACTAGGACTACTAGTGATCTGGTGCAGGAGGGGCACCGCCGCGATGAAGGCGTAAAAACTCCTCATACTCCGCAAGTGAAATCGATACAGATGGAGCGCCAGGCTGTGACGTCGGTGGAGTCGGTGTCGAAGAAGAAGGCGGTGGAGGCGGCGGAGTCGACGACGATGAAGGCGCACCCAGAGTACCAGCATGCTCCAACGCTGTAAGTCGCTGGTTGTATGAATCCATGATAGATAACATTCTACCACTGCTCTGGACCATCGAATCCTGCGCCAATCTCACCGTCTCGGCCATGGTCACCTGTCCTGTCTGCAACTCCGTCACCGTGCGCTCTAACCCTCCAACGGCGCGCTCTGTCCTCTCAGTCGTCTTCCTGAGGTCTATAATGCCGCGGTCGAGCGCATCCAATCGTGCTAGCAGCGCAGGATCGTCCGTAGGATGCTGAGACTGCTGCTCGATCCGTCGTAGCAGGTCGTCACGGAGAGACTCCATCATCTGGTGGACTCGGGCAGACTCCTGGGACGGATGTGGACCATGCACACTAGCAGGAGATGTCCTAGAGGACTGGGTCGCAACTAGGGCGCCATAGGATCCCGTACCGAAGTACGTACCCCTACGGAGGCCACCAGCGGCGGTCATCCACAGCTCGTCCGCCGACGGAGCTTGAGTGGGCTGCGAGGAAGTACCGGCCTCTCCTGCATCAGGTGCACTAGCAGCCGCCCGTTCCCGCAGCCTCGTATACTCGGCCTAGAAAGTATGGATAGTACTCTATGATTTCTAATTTCTAATTAATGTACTTATTTTTACTAACTTCATGAATATTTATTTGCATCATATTTACTAAGTTATATTAAAATGGACACGAAGTATTAAATTAAGATAACGTATTGTAATACTTACATAGGTCTGCTCGGCCCTCTCGTCAATAAGGACTCCGCCCTTCCGATGGGTGGCCAGGAAGACGGTCACCATGTCGGCGTTACCGACCTTCCTTACCTGTAATTAAATATATTATCTTAGTAATAATTTATCGGATTTGTATTAAAATAATATTTCTAAAAGAGAAAGACATACCAGACGACGGAAATGTTCCGTCATCGGAATCGACCCACCGCACCACTTCGAGGCATGTTGCCTAGCCGCCTTAGCCTTCTCCGACTTCTCCTTGTACCTTGGCTCGTTGAATCGAGCCTTCATCTCATTCCACTGATCAGGGGTGATCCAACCTTTGATCGGCTTTCCGGCACGATCACGTTCCTTCTGATCATTAATAGAGTCGCAGATCAGCTTAGCAGCGACGGAAGGAAACATCCCCTCGATCTGCTCGGCCCGGTGCGGCGGATAGTAAAACATATCCTAGAACAGTACGAAACCAAATATTTATCAGTTATATATAATATGCATAAATTAAATGATTCATGTTAAAAACAAATCTATTTTAACCTTGAAGTGCGTAAACCAGAAGTTCTTCCTTTCGTCTGGAGCATCAGAGTAGTTAATCCAGGGACCACCATAATTATGCCTCAGCATATCGCCTAGGCGTCTCTGTACCCCTGGAGGACGATATCTATACATACATATTATATTCATGAAAAAAATTAATTTATGATAAAAATAGAAGAAAAAAAAATCATAAACCAAAATACCTACTTTGTACTGTCGGCCCAGATCTCCGTCCTCCCCTCCTCCGGAGGTGCGCACGCATCATCTTCATGATGCTGGTCGGCCGTCGGCGCATCCTCCTCGGCCATCTGCTCATCCGTCTCCATCGTCGTATCAACATCAGGAACGCTAGACGGGGGAGCAATCTCAACAGGTCTGGAACTACTCGTCCCAGGAGATATGCCACGTGACGTCGTCCCAACCGGCCCAGCTACTGTCCGATATGGAGGAGTAATCTACGACGAGGATCCAGAGCCGGTACCAATAGGAGGTACCGAAGGCAAACTCCGTCCCCTAGCAGTACCCGTAGGAAGTACCGAAGGATCTCGACCTCCTCGTGGCCCTCGCAAATGTCCGCGACGACCTGCCATACCTGATAACAGCATATGATAGTACAAGATATAATAGAGACTAGAAATATGACAGTACAACAAATAATAGAGACTAGAAATATGACAGTACAACAAATATTAGAGACTAGAAATATGACAGTACAACAAATAATAGAGAATAGAAATATGACAGTACAACAAAGATAATAACCAAGGTAACATATGATGATACATTCTACAATAAACATCTAAGTCCAGATAATATATTCTAGAAGAAACATCTAAGTCCAGATAAGTATATCTCTCTCAATCATCTTCAGAATAATCATCTTGTTCGTCTTCCTCGACCTCATCTTCCTCTTCCTCCTCATCTTCACTTTCGTCTTCACCTTCGTCGGCTTCGTCTTCCTCTTCGAATAATTCTACATCTTCTACATTATGTGTCGTGTAATGCGTAACTTCCGTGGAGTCCACATCGACAATATTGGTTACAGGAGGTAGCTCGTCCTTCTGGTAAGTTTTTTCATCAACATCAAAAGTATCTCTAGCTTTAGTCTTGCATACTGCCCACCAGTCAGACTTCGTTGCTCCCCGTCTCGGATAAGCTGTGAAATACACGAGCTGAGCCTGAGTTGCTAGGACAAACGGTTCGTAGCCTTGATATCTACGCTTGTAGTTTATATCCACAAGACCATGCTTGTCAATTTTCCAGCCTTGATTTTCAATCGGATCGAACCATTCACACTTGAACAACACGATCTTTGCAGGTTCTCTACCATAATTATATGACAACTCCACAATCTCTCGCAAGATGCCAAAGAAATCATTTCCTGGATCGACGTCTTTGTAGTTCGAAGACTTGATACACAAACAACTGTTCTTCGTGGAATCAAGATCCAGGAAGCTGTCTCTGATCGGAGCATTTGTCGACTTGAACCGAAAGCCATTGACACAATAACTTGGCCATGTTTTAACAAAAGTAATTGGTCCCTTGGCAAGAGTTCTAATTAATTCAATCTCGGGTGAAATTAGACGATCGACCTGAATATCAAAGAAGAGATAATAAGTTATTTATTGCGCAGTTGCATTAGAAGAGGCCAGTAAATATTACCGAACTGCTTACATATTCGCTCAACCAAGAAGGAAAATGACGTCTCATTTCTTGTTCTAATGCTTCGTCTGTTAGGTAGGGTCTAACCAGCCTCAACTCATCATTATATGTGCTGGAAAACAACGAAGCATTAGAACGATTAGTACAATAATATTAGCTTATACTATTACATTGAGATGACGTAAACTCATCATTCCTTACTTACCCCTCTAGCTTCTCCACTTCATCCTCGTCGCAATTGAGTAATACATACAACTGAGCAGCCCTTAGCTCTTCGTCATTCAAATATCTCTTCTTCATTTTCCCCGAAGGCTTTCCGGACGTATTGAATACTTTCAGTATTCCATCATTAAATTCTTGATATCCGTCGTCGTTTCTCGAAGTCCTCGTTCTATTCGTAGCAACATGAGGTTTGAAATAGGAGGAGCAGAAATTTGTAATCTCCTCGAGAATATAGGCTTCACAAATAGAACCCTCGACCCGAGCCTTATTTTTTACCTTTCTTTTTAGGTGATTCAAATGTCGCTCGAACGGGTACATCCATCGATATTCGACGGGTCCACCAACACGTGCCTCGTAGGAAAGATGAATCGGCAAATGCTCTATAGAGTCGAAGAATCCAGGAGGAAACACCCTCTCTAGCTTGCACAGTGTTACCGCAATGTCCTTCTCTTGCTTTTCTAGACGATCAACGAGCAATTTCTTAGAATAAAGGTCCCTGAAGAATATGCTAAGCTCCGTCAATGGATCCCAAACTGCCTGCGGTAAGAATTCCCAAAATGCAATCGGAATTAACCGCTCCATGAATACGTGACAATCATGGCTCTTCATACCTGTCAGTTTGTTCTCCTTGAGGTCGACGCATCTTCTCAAGTTTGAAACATACCCATCTGGAAATTTCAGACCTTGAATCCACCTACAAAGCCTCACTTTATCCTCCTTCTCCAGTAAGAAAATTGCCTTAGGCTGCTTCAACTTCCCATTCCCGTCCTCTATCAAATGCAATGCAGGACGTCTACATATTTCTTTCAAGTCCAATCTAGCCTTAGGATTGTCTTTCGTCTTCCCCTTTACGTCTATTACAGTATTAATTATGTTGTCAAACACATTCTTCTCAATATGCATGACATCAAGGTTATGTCTAATCAGATTGGTGCTCCAGTATGGCAGATCCCAGAATATACTCCTCTTCGTCCAGTTATGAGTGCGACCAAATCCGTCACACTTGTAGCCCGTAGCAGGCTGCTCAATAGCACTTGGTAAATCTCTAACCTCCTCCCATATCGTGGCTCCGCACCACCTTGTCGGTGGATCACCCTTCTCCACAACGCCAGCACGAAAAGCATTCTTGTTCCTCCGGTACGGATGATCCTTCGGCAGGAATTGTCGATGACAATCGAAGAAGCACGGTTTGCCTCCGCATTTCAAACGGAAAGCCTTAGTGTCGTCCATGCAACACGGACATGAAAGACGACCATGCGTGCTCCATCCAGATAATATTCCATAGGCCGGAAAGTCGTTGATGGTCCACATAAGTGCTGCCCGCATCTGGAAATTTTGTTTTCTAGATACATCGTACGTGTTGGAACGTACTTCCCACAGCTGATTCAACTCATCAATCAATGGCTGTAAATAAACATCGATGTTCCTTTTCGGATTGTTCGGACCTGGGATAATAACGGTGAGGAACATATATGGAGTCTTCATGCACATCCAAGGCGGTAGATTATACGGGGTGACGATCACAGGCCAACACGAATACTGGGATCCCGAAAGTCCGAATGGGGTAAAACCGTCAGAGCAGAGACCCAATCTAACATTACGCGGATCAGAAGCAAAATCTGGATACTCTCGATCAAAGTGCTTCCATGCTTCTCCATCAGATGGGTGATCCAACACTCCTTCGGTATGTTCCCGCTTATGCCAACTCATGTTTTCTGCAGTTTCCTTCACCATAAACAACCGCTGCAAACGCGGGGTCAACGGCAAGTAGTGCATCGAAGAGGTAGGCTTCCTGGCACCGACAGACTTTCCTCTACCACAGGCCTTGTAGCGATCGACACCACAAAATCTGCAGGCGTCTTCATCCTTATCGTCTTTGTAGTACAACATGCACCCGTTGCGACAGGCATCGATTTTTTCATATCCCATCCAGAGTGATCTAACCATCCTCTTAGACCGGTAGAAGTCTTTAGGCAACTTCGCACCCTCAGGCAATATTTCTATAAGCAACTCCATAATACGGTTGTAGCAATCTTGCGACATGTTAAAATCGGACTTGATGCTCAACAATCTTGTAACCACCTCCAACGGTGAATGATCCTCACAACCAGGATATAATGGAGTCCTTGCATTCTCCAGCAACTCCATGAACTGTGCAGCATCGGGGTTCGGTGCCTCCTCAGGTGCATCATGATCATCCGGATCGAAACTAGGCCCGGCCGCGTCAAAAACTATGTTCACCAACCCATCGTCGTAAGGAGCGTTGTTGTGGACATCCACATAAGGCTCGTACTCCGATACTAAAGACACAAGTTCTCCGTGCTCGCTCCACTGATAGTAATTCGGCGTGAAACCCTTCGAGTACAAATGATACGTGACATCCACTTCTGGATGATATTTCAAGTTGCGACATCTCACACACGGACACTTAATTTTGGTACCGTCCATGTACTGAGGGAACGCCTTGGCAAACTGCAGGAACTGGTGTACACCCTCTATGAATTCATCCCGCACACCGCACATGTCATCAGGATGACGGTTGTACATCCAAGTACGATTCTGCAGATAGTAATTCAGCTCCATAATTCTGTAAGATAGATACATCAAGGTAGTGAATGATATGCAAGTGTCAAAGCTTTTCCGATGGATTGTATTTATCTTTTCATCCATTCATTCATGCATTGCATTTATCTTTTTAGTTTTGCATATCATTACCTACTATTATACATGCATACTTTATATATACATCAAGGTAGTAATACTAGTTGATGTTCTGAAAAGGAGAGTGCGATGTCTAGTAGAGGATTCTTTTTATTGAGGAGCTGTCATATCATGGAAGTCAATATAAAATAAAAGAAGTATACATGCAATTCTATATGATTTCTAGGCCAATCAAGGTCAAAGTCAACTATTGGTCAACTCGATCAACAATCTAGTAAAACAAGGCTAAACTAGGTCAATAAGACAACATCTTGGGTTACATTGGTCAACTGGATTACATTGGATGTGAAAATCTGTATCGTAAGACAAACTAAACATAATTAGTATATAATCATGTAACTGGTGGATCCGCTAGCTAGTAAGCCGGATGTACTTAATATCAGAGAGTATCAGATTAGTATCAGTATATAGGTTAGGTAGACCGTATCAAACGCATATCGGAATAGTAGGCCGAATAGGAGGCCGAGATAGTCGAATGAGAAAAAGGGAAGAAGGGAGGAGCAGATGGGTCCAGAGCCATGGTGGAGGAGGAGAAGTAACATGAGAGCAGTTTCCGCCGTAACATCTCCTGGCTCTGCTGGCAACTGAAGTCCAGATGCTACAAAGGACGATCCTTCGTTGAAATCGACTACAACACCCATCAGTTCAAGTTCATTCCTAGATGAGTATATTCCAATGCCATAGAGGAAGGTCAACAAACTGATGGCTTCTATGGCATTAGAATCTACTCATATAGGAATGAACTTGAACTGATGGGTGTTGTAGTCGATTTCAGCGAAGGATCGTCCTTTGTAGCATCTGGACTTCAGTTGCCAGCAGAGCCAGGAGATGTTACGGCGGAAACTGCTCTCATATTACTTCTCCTCCTCCACCATGGCTCTGGACCCATCTGCTCCTCCCTTCTTCCCTTCTTCTCATTCGACTATCTCGGCCTCCTATTCGGCCTACTATTCCGATACCGATACTTTAAACCTTGATCTTAACCCAAACCTATATACTGATCGATATTAATCCGCTACGCCCGATACTAAGTATATACGGTCGATACCGATAGCGATAGTCTGATACCGATAGCGATAGTCCGATACCGATAGTTCGATCGATACCGATAGTTCGATACCGATAGCGATAGTCCGATACCGATAGCGATAATTTAAAAGTTTATGGATTATGTGTTAATTAGTTCATGTTTTCATTTAGAGGTTATGCTCTAGTTTTCATCAAAGTCAATTCTTTTGTGTTTTGGATATGTTGTGTAGTTGTGATGGATGCTTCATATTTGTGATTCTGACTGACTTTATAGAATCTTTGACAATTGGGATATATTATATTATCTATGAAAGTTTTTATGGAAATGAATGTTATGTCTTGAACAAATGTGGAGAGTTGTGAATCTCCTACATTCTCCTACATTTTATAATTTAAAACCTATGGGTCTTACTATTCTACAAAATGAGCTCCTACATTTGAAATCTAGAATCTAGAAATTGGGATGAGCCTTACTAATGATGCTCTTAGGTAACATATTTAACAGATGAGATTTTCATGTTGCACTTACGCATTTTGTAGCTATAAACTGCTTAAGCAACAACATATTTAGAAGACCACCTATTCATGCAACTATCTCAAACTGACAATTATTTTGAGTAATCTCTTTCATTTCTATCGATACATGCCAAATATACTCTTTACCACATATAAAATAACACTAATACTCCGCTTTTCATCTCACACTAATAACTCACACACACATAATCATATACATACAAATACTAATCTAG
Organism: Iris pallida; assembly: GCA_029216955.1. Classification (NCBI taxonomy): domain Eukaryota; kingdom Viridiplantae; phylum Streptophyta; class Magnoliopsida; order Asparagales; family Iridaceae; genus Iris; species Iris pallida. Next base: position 4,774,399 of record JANAVB010015398.1, on the reverse strand, counting down.
TATTTCAAAACTCTCGACTTTGAAGAGTCATTTCTGTGTCAGTGTATACGACTCTCCTTGAAAGCTTTCATATTTGGTAGTAGACTACATTTTAAGTATTCTAGTATTTTTTTACCTTCGAAATAATTACTTAATTGACAATATTGTGTACGAATATTGTGTCGTGTCAGCCTGTCGTATCGTGTCTATGTCAGCACATCAGGAGGAGGGAGATAGGGTTAGGGTTTACCTTCCTTGGTCAGAATTGGGTCGGGGTCGGGGATGGAGCAGCGGCAGAGGGGACTAGTCGGGTCGACGTCGACGAGGAGACTTGACGGTGGAGGAGCGATGGAGGGTCGCCGGACGCCGCGGGAAAAGAGGTCACCGTGGGGAGGGGGTCGCCGCAGGGAGGGGGGTCGCCGTGTGGGGGGGTGGTCTCCGCGGAGGGGGGGTGGTCGCCGGAGGAAGGGGACGCAAGAGGGACGAGGACACCAGTGGGCGAGCGGGGTCGCCGAGGTAGGGAACGAGGGAGAGGGGTGTCTCCGGAGGGAGGGGTCGCCGGGGGGAGGGGCTCGCTGGTGGGAGGGGGTCGCTGGTGGGAGGGGGTCGCCGGAGACGAGAGGGGGAAAGGGAGAAAGATTTGGGGCTCGAGCGGGAGAATAAAATTTTGGGTAAAAAAATGAAATCGATCTGGCCAGCAGAACCCTATATGAAATATTTAGCGACGTCATACGAAGACGTCGGTAAACGTCGCTAATATCAGTGATTTTAGCGACGTTCACCGACATATCCACGACGTACGTTTTTATAATACAAAACTTAGTCGCAATACGTCGTTGAACGTCGCTAATAGTGACGTATTGCGACGTTATAAATTTACGTCGCTAAATTGCTAAAATATAGCGACGTCTTTCATAAACGTCGCTAATTACGTCGCTAATATGACTTATTTTGGTAGTGTCAGGTGTCATTATTACGTTGTTATCCTTTCGTGCTTTCTTACTTTATCATGTTTCCTGATTCAGTTTAGACTCTTGTTACTTTCTTTAGAGTCTTATCGGACATATATGCTAGTGGGCTGCAGACCACGACCCATAGTGTTCATTCATGTTTCATATTCTTATATTGGATTGAGATATAGATTTGTTTGAAATGATTTGGCAGTTTACCCTAGCCGTGACAACTTATACGTACTCAAGTCGGGCTGGAGTCCGCTTGATGCGTAGATGGCTTGTTCACGCTCTTGCGTCCGAAAAGTGGGTGCGGGTCGTGACAAGTTTTTTTGGTAGCCTATGCAGGTCAGAACATATCGTATCGGTTACGTAACTGTACTGATACGAGCCTGCGACTATGACTAAACCTTAGATATCTCAATCCACTCTGCCTTGAAAATTCTCTTAGAAATTTCTCTACCGTCTTTGAAACTTCGTATTTGTTCTTGACTATTTTTTCTTGCCCTATTGTACCATAGATTCTCGTCCCTTCCTATTCCGGGGTGACGAATGATTGTGCTGTCTAGAATTCATCAAAGATTCTTAAGTTATAGTATAATATTGCTTAATTTTGAATATTGGTTGTTTGATAGATATGTGGGAATTATAGTTGCCATATGCCTAGATATCTGTCGGTAGAATGGTCAGCAACTAGTTAGAAGATTATAAGATTTTAGTGACCATGTTTTTAGGAGTAGTGTGACCAAATGTGGGTAGAAGTCCTCAAGTACTCGAAGTTATAAAATGACTGGAGAAGGCCAGAATACATTTTTGAGAAATTAAAATTGAGGAGGTCAAAGTGATAGTAGATTTTGAATTTTTTTGAAATAGTTATGAATCAGAATTTTGCGGACGAAATTATTTTAAGGTGGGTAGATTTGTAGCCTCCCTTCCCAAAAAATTTTGAAATTATTATTATTATTATTATTGTTTTATTATCAATACTATTGAGATTATTATAATATAATATTATTTTATTATTATTGATTATACTTAAAAAAATATTGTATTGCCTGTATATAATTTGTGGTATAGTTATATATATAAATATGTATAAACACCAGGATATATATATATTTATTGATTTGTAACTATAGTTATAATTATTAATATATATATATATATATATATATATATATATATATATATATATATATATATATATATATATATATATATATATAAATTATATATGTGTGTATGTATTTGGGATTTTAGGACACACTTGTTTGCAAAATGTGTCATTCTGTGTCATGTTATAAAACTATTACATAGGACTTAAACAAGCATGCCCTTTCTTATTGATTTGTTACCTGTAAAAAGATGATTTGTTCTCCACTAACTCAGGTACATGATTAGTTCTCATTCCCCAAATATTCAAAAAATTTATTTATGTGGTATGACTGACACAGTTAACGACTTAACGTGTCAACTGAACAATCAGCTTATTTTCTATTAAGATACAACTAAGCAGGCAAGCCAGGCCCGGCCAAACGGAAGCTAGGCCCAAGCAACCAGCAACGCCAAGTCGTCCCAACAACACCTCCATGCACCCGCGACTGTAACCAACAAAGCATATAAAGGAACTTCGAAACCCCTCTAAACCCTAGCCGATCATGCTAAGCCGCCCTCCTCTTCTTCTTCCTTAGATACTGCATCCCCTCACCTGCCAAACTTCCCACGAGCCGCCTTCGCTCGTGGGGCCGAGAACCATCGACTACCATATAATAGGCCACCACGTCGAGCCACCACACAACCGACCATCAGACGTTTGGCAGACTTCGGTATGTTGGGCGAGCTCTCCCTCGCACGAGCCTCTTCCCGGCCGTGTGCTGCCAACTATCTCTGGTGGTTTTGACAAGATCGTTCAGGGCTGCCATGCCGACCAGCTGTCCGAGCTCTCCTCGAGGGCTCCTTATTGCCGGCCCCATTGTGTGCCATGCCACCACGATCGTGCAACTTGCATTGTCGCCGCTGGTGCCCCGGCGTTTCCGTTAAGTTGGACGACATCCTGATCAGACCAGGCCCTCGCTGAACCATCGCAAGAGCCTCCTCGATCAGAACCCACGTAGGCATCTCGTCACAACCATTAGTTCGTCGAGAACCAGGTGCATCGTCGAACCGAAAGCTGTCAAGACTTATGAAAGGTAATAGAACCTTTCTTGCGAAGTCACGTGGAACGTTGACGCCGCCTCCTTCTTTCTACTCTTTTTCGACCGGTGGACTGCTGTACCGGAGGAGCCTCGCCGCCGCCTCCCCCTTGTCGTTGGATCCATTGTCGGGCGCCCCTTGCAGGAGTCGAGCTCCGTCGAAGATGAGATCTCTCATCGGCATTCTGAACCCATCAATGTAAGCTCTTCTCTTCTCCCTAGCTTGAGCTTGCTGTGTAATGCCGCGTAAGTATTGAACCATGGGTTAAAGTAGACTGAGAGGTGTATTCGTGAACCATGCACCTTTGTGTGCTCAATGGTTGGGAAAGAAGACACTGTTCACATAACCTTGTTTGACACCGTGCACATATAGAATAAGGGAAATGCTCACAGAAGAAAGAAGAAGAGACTAAAAACTAACAGTAGCTAAGTACTAAGAATAGAAAATATTATGCTCACAATTTTTTAGTGCAGTTGTACTATTTTACAATGTCCTGTTGCTGGAATGGAAATATATTTATTTTACTTTTAGAAGTTGTTAGCTTTAGTTGCATGCAAGCACTTCGCGTGAAGAGGAATAATACTTTTAGGAGTTGTTAGCTTTAGTTGCATGCAAGCTCTTCACGTGAAGAGGAAGAAGCATATAGTTGTAACATTCTTTTAAAAATAAGTCCCTATCTTTCCTCCACCAACTCACATTCATTTTTACAAACCCATTAATTTGCACATAAGACCCTTAAAAGAAATTACATATTACTTAATTAACTAGTTCAAAGTATAAAGGTAAATGTATATGCATATATATATACACACTTTTGGAATATTGTTTTATAAATTTACATTAGCCAATTGCTTCATGTACGTTCGTCATCTCGAGACGAAACTTGCGCCAACAGGACCGTATCATTTTTTCGGTCATGTATGCCAAGTTTGGTCCGATTCTGAGACAGTTGATCGGATCGCCGTTTTGCAGGCCCACGGTCCGACTCAGCGGATGATTTTGTGCACTGCCCGCCGGAATCCAACTTAGGACATACGGTTGAGTTCGTATCAGAAAGTCAGACCTGTTGACATATAGTTTGATGACTTTAGAGACCATTGACCCTGGCACATTTTTCGGTGCAAAGCGGGTCCAACGGCGGACACCGTTTTGGCCCGAAATTACCGTTTGCCCCTGGGTCCAGAATTGGACTTAAGGACAGGCAATCCTGGCTAATTTGACTATTCTGAGAATGTTGGCAATGTCTGTTTCACCTTTCGGAGACAGTTATGATGATTTGGACTTTACGGCTCACCAGTTGATTATATTTTGTGGGATCTGCGTGCAATCACCAGGCAAGTATACCTTGCCTTCCTCTACAGTTTTATTTACATGCTTTGTATTTTATTTTTCAGTTTTGATTGTTTATGGACATGTGCCTTTCGTGTTATATTATTTTGTGTTGTTTTTATTGCATATAGCCGTATTCATGTTTGGTCTTGTGGTTCACCCTTGGAGTTTCTTGTCAGTACCTTGCTTGAGTCGTGTCATAGAACGAGTACGTGTAATTGAACTGCTAAATTCTTGATATTGTTTCCTTGGCACCAGAAAGTCCACACTCGGGACGAGGGTATTTTTTTATCTGTTTACATCCGTGAGTCCACACTCGGGACGAGGATGTCGATTATTTGTACCAGAGAGTACACACTCGGGACGAGGGTGTTGACTTGATTCGACTTGATTTACATCAGAGAGTCCACACTTGGGACGATGATGTAGTACTTGCACCAAAGAGTCCACACTCGGGACGAGGGTGTCTTGCCGTGAGCTAACCAGATAGTCCACATTCGAGAAGAGGGTTAGTGCTTAGTTCAAACCAGAGAGTCCACACTCGGGACGAGGGTTTGGTTCTTCCATTGATCTCGTGTTTCGTTCATCCAGCAGTTCATTTATACGTAGTTGTTCTCTTGTTCGTGTGTTCATGTTCGTGTTTGTGTTCGTGTGTTCGTGTTCGTGTTCGTGTTCGTGTTCGTGTGTTCGTGTTCGTAGTCATTTGTTGTGTTCATGTTTCTTCTTGTTTATTTTTCTCATGCATGATAAAACTGTTAGATAGGCATGTATATTATGTATCTTGCTATATCCTCTGAGGACCTGATGATCTTCTCAGGTTTAGCGGTTGCATGGAGTTAGCTATTAGTTCTGGGTGGCGGAGGATTTGCGATTCTTGTGGGTTTCAGATGCGATGATCCGCTTGTGGGATTCAGGTGTCATTATTACGTTGTTATCCTTTCGTGCTTTCTTACTTTATCATGTTTCCTGATTTAGTTTAGACTCTTGTTACTTTCTTTAGAGTCTTATCGGACATATATGCTAGTGGGCTGCAGACCACGACCCATAGTGTTCATTCATGTTTCATATTCTTATATTGGATTGAGATATAGATTTGTTTGCCATGATTTGGTAGTTTACCCTAGCCGTGACAACTTATACGTACTCGAGTCAGGCTGGAGTCCGCTTGATGCGTAGCTGGCTTGCTCACGCTTTCGCGTCCGAAAAGCGGGTGCGGGTCGTGACAAAAGGCTATATAAAGCCTATGAGACTATCAATGAAATCATCTCATCAATCAATTACGACAGACACACTGTTCAAGATAACCGCAGGCGAGCTTCCTGAAACCAATTGCTTCCCTTGTTCCGCATGCTGCCAATTCTATGGACGATATTAAGCAAGTCCATCTCATCTCATCTTCCCCCTCCAAGCTTGATCTATTGCTCCTGCCAGATAAAACTACTAACAGGGCACTGGAAGAATAAGTGCGCCATGCTTTCAAGTTGTACATTCCACAGTGCACATTCGTCATCCTGGACCTGGATGCCGAACCTCTTCATAATCTAATATAAGTAGTCGTCTAAGTAGCAGCATATGCATACAGTACGCCATCTTGCGCGTACCCTTTTGTAGCCAAATAAATTCTGTATGAAACACCTTATGATGATGTGGGCACACACGTTTATAACAGTCAGAAAAACTGAAGTCTCCACAGGCCGATCTACCGTCACCCCACGCCCACCGATCTCCTGATGCCGCCGGGTCCAGCGAAACCTGTAAGATATCCACAGCCAACCTAGCGGTGAATCGGTGCCCCCTTACCACCCAGGCCCCCTACTGTAAAAGCGCCTGGACCCGCTCCATCTAGTGGCCGCAGAATACATATATGAACCAATCAGGTCCAACAGACTACGTCCCTAGATCAAGGGGTCCATCCAAAGATCAGTGGTAGACCCGTCAGAAATAACTCTAGTAGTTATCCCTTTGATCGCGTGTCGATGAGATAATATGGACTTAAATTTTACAGAGTCATTGTAATTGTGGCGCCTACTCCAGAAGTATCCATTCGACAGATATCTCCCAATCATCCATTCTGCCCACAGCGAGTCCCCCTAAAGCAATTTCTAAGTTAGCTTTAAGCCCGCTACCTTCCGCATGAAAAAGAGCGATCTGAGGCCACCACCTTCATCCCGAGGCCTACACAACTGCTCCCACGCCATACCATGTAGGCTACCTCCCCAGATAAATTAGCACAAATCTTCTCAACTTGGCGAATGGTGGCCTTCAGTAGGAGAATCGATTGTAGCCAAAACATAGCAATAGCCGAAATTACTGACCGAACCAGCTCAATACGATCCAAATGACAAGCATTAAGCCTGCCACCCCTCGTCTCTCTGTTGCGTATATTCAACAGGCTTTGGCAATCCATATCACGTGCACAGTTGACAGACAAAGGGACACCCAAGTATCTAACCGGGAGTTCCCTTCTCTCAATTTCCAGAACCAGTGCCCTTTCCTCCTTAGCTGGACAAAGCTTACTGAAATCCATAGGTCTGAAGTCAGCCAACGAAGTGGCCCCTTCAACCTTCGAAACTAGCGTCACGAACGTATGATTGAGCTCCTTCAGTAGCCTTCCGTTGGTGAAGAGATCTTGTACCACCTCCAGCACTTCAACTTTGAGAGAATCCTAGTGTACCTTATCCCAGACCAACACATCATCTCCCCTGCTCTCGTCAATAGTAATCTCCCCGATGGCTTCCCGAAATTGACGTCGAATGGGATGATCTTCAAGATACCAGTGTCCCTCCTTTATCAAGCTGTTGACCGGTTCATTACGTCTGGTTAACTCGAACATCTGCCAACCTATATATATATATATTCAAAGTGGTAATTTTATTGATGAAATTATAGACAAATCATTACATCACTCAACTCATATAGCTGACATCCGACTCAATATTGTGCATGATGCCAACTGGAGTAGTACTCAAACCTTCGAATATGCATCGATTTTGCTCTCCATATATGCCAGACGCAAACTGACAACCTTACGTGGCGATTAAAACCACACCCCACCTCTACTTCGATTAGTAGAAATAATTTCCATATGATCGTTAAACTCCTTAGATACAGTCATGGGACGATTCAGCAATGGGCATTGGTTTCACCAAATAGCCCATGTGATATCAGACTCGAAAAAAATAGATGAATAGATATCTCCGACTCTTTTTGACAAAGAATATCTTTGCCCCTGTACTGTGACACCCAATCTTGTAAGCCTCTGCAATATTAGCAGCTTCCCTTTGATAGCTTTGTACATATTTAATTGCATCTTATTTGCTAGACACTTCACCCAAACAAATTCCAGATGACCAGGCGGTGTATGCATGATACGAATTTGGTTATAAACCGTACGAGGATAGAAGTTACCAGTTGGCGAGCTATCCCACACCCATGTGTCACATCCTCTGCTATGCTCGATCAGTATTTGGGAAATCTCAGTGGCAAACATGTGTCCTACATAGGATCTCCAAGTTGCCAAGTTCCCTTATGTAGAATATTAGTCAGAGTCTCATCTCGCCCTACCATAGTGTTCATTATAATTATATATATATATATATATATATATATATATATATATATATATATATATATATATATATATATATATATATATTGTTGTATATGTGTTACGTGTTATTGGGCTTTAGTCCCACATTGCCTAGAATGATAGGAGAGAAGGCTAGCCTCTCCTATATATATGTAGTCTCTATTCCAATAATAATCAATCACTTAAAATCTCAACATGGTATCAGAGACTAAACTTGCTTAGAATACCGTCAGAGCCATCTTTTCCATACAAACCCTACCCCTAACCTCGCCCTCCCTTTTTCCCCCCACGCCGCTGCCGCCGCTGCCGCTGCAGCTACTGCGCCGCTGCTCCCGTTGCCGATGCAGCCGCTGCGGCTGTTCTGCTGCCACTGTTGTGCCGCTGCGGCTGTGCCGCTGCTGCGGCTGCTACTGCCGTGGGTGCCTCCGTGCACACCACTTTTAGGGCTCCTACTGTGTAGGTAAGCCTAAACTTCAGATTTATCTCATCTATGGCACCTACGGTGCAGGTAAGCCTAAACTTGAGATTTATTTCATCTGTGGCACCTACAGTGTACGGAAGCCTAAAATCGTTCTTGAAGATTTATCTCATATGAGATTCTCAAGGAGATGTCGATGATGCCTAGATCTGATGAAACCAGACATATTTGGATTTAGGAGAGGACGACGAGGACAAGCGTGAGTCGTGGAGCAAGTGTGACGTGATCGAGAAGAAGCATCGATGGAGGCGATCCTCAAGAAGCTGGATGTTGATGATGTGGCGACATTGATGAAGCTGATAAAGGTGTCGGCTGGTGATAGCACGACACGAGCGCCGCCAAAGTTGGAACTACCCTCCATCGATCTGAAGTTGGATGGACCAGCCACCTATCTGAGTTGGTCACGGCGGGTGAGAAGAACCCTTGCAGGAAAGAACCTGGAGGGATTCTTGACGGGCGAGAAGACAGAGCCGAAAGAGGGCTCGGCAGGACGCGATGAGTAGAAATCCACTCATATGGTGATTTACATCTGGCTTCTCAATTCCTTAGTCCAGTCTATTGCTTCCATAGTAGATGGCATTGAGATGGTGAAAGACGTATGGAAGAAGTTGAGGAGAACCTATGATGGCGTGGGAAACAACCTGCGGATGAGATCGATGACACCGTACAAGGGGAGAAGACGATGCAGGAGTATGCTATGGAGTTGGAGCGTCTCTGGCTGGATTATGATCACTCCTCGAAACGGGCACGCTGCGGGGACCCGAAGTGCAAGGAGAGACATGTGTGTCTGTAGGAGAGGACGATGAAATTCCTGAAAGGGCTGACTGCCGCATTTGCACAGAGGACAGCCTTACTCCTCGCCCAACCAGAGATCCCTAGTCTTGAAGAGGCTATCTCAGCCATGATCCAGGAGGAGACGCAGATCAGACTACAGACAGGGACAGGTGGTCCCCCCGAAGCAAAGTAAGCACTAGCAGCTGCTAGCTCGGGCGACACAGGACCTAAGGGAGAGCACTGGCAACAATCGACAGTGCTACAACTGTGAGGAGATAGGCCATCATCGATATGCTTGTACCAAACCACCTAAGGAGGGAGACTCAGGTGGCGGACGAGGACGAGGATATATTGGACGTGGACGTGGTCGAGGAGGCCGACGAGGCGGCCGAGGAGGCTATCGGGCAAACTTACTGGTGGCAGAAGGGAATGGAGGAGCTGGTGGCACCTTTATTGAGGAGGATCAGGCACTGCTGGACCTGCTAGAGAGAAAGAAGAGAGCGTCGACCGAATAAGACAGGAGGAGCAGAGCAGAGGAGGCATCCACCCCATTCTTCGGAGGCAACGCCGCTATGTATGCTCACCTATCAGAAGGTACTGACGAGTCTCTCGTTCTTGCATCTATGTCTTCCCTTAAAACGTCAGACTGGATTATCGACTCAGGAGCATCTCGGCATGTGATCGGGAACGCTAGTGAGTTTTTTTCATACACTCACCTAGCACCAGCAGACACCATTCAGACTGTAGATGGCACTTTTCAACCAGTGGTCAGTAAGGGTACTATTAATTGTACAGGTTTAGTAAGATTATCCAATGTGTTACATGCTCCATCCTTTCCAGTCAATCTCTTGTCTATTAGTTCTATAATTCTCCAACTAAAATGTATTATTTTTTTTGATATTCCTAAGGTGATCTTCTAAGAGAAAGGGACGGGACGAAGACTTGGGACTGGCACCTGGCATGAGGGACTGTGGTACCTAGATCGGGAAGGACTGGACTCAGCATTGATATCTATGGCAGAAAAGGCTGGAATGGAAGAGCTGCAGCAGAGGACTGAAGATACTTTGATACTTCATCATATGAGGATGGAACATTCTTCTTTCGATACTCTAAGTAAGTTGTATCCAGAGATGTATGCAAAATCAAATAAACAGAAATTAGTATGTGATGCATACGAGTTAGGAAAGCTTACTAGAAGATCATATGTTGGTACTGGTCATAAGAGTTCTCTTATTTTTGAGATAGTACATTCTGATGTTTGGTGTCCAAGTGCTAATAACACTATGAATGGATATAAGTACTTTGTCTCCTTTATTGATTGTGCATCCCGTGTCTCCTGGCTGTATTTAATAAAAAATAAGAGTGAAGTATTTGCTTGCTTTCGGGACTTCCATAAACATGTCCAGACTCAGTACAATACAGTAGTGAAGGTACTGAGGTCTGACAATGGAACAGAGTACACCAACAGGACACTTGCAGAGTACTTGTCAGCACACGAAATACAGCACCATACCAGCTGTGCATACACACCAGCACAAAATGGAGTAGCAGAAAGGAAGAACCGACACCTTCTAGAGACCGCAAGAAGTATGATGATCGACATAAATTTCCTACAAAATCTATGGGGACATGCAGTATTGACAGCAGCTCAACTTATCAACAGGATGCCTTCAAAAGTCCTAGGATACAAGGCAATAATAGTGGGATACTCCCACTAAAGGTGTTCGGGTGTGTGTGCTTTGTGAAAGACAACAGACCATCAGTTGGAAAACTTGACCCCAGAGCAGTCCAGTGCATCTTCATGGGCCACTCAACGACTCAGAAGGGATATGTGTGCTGGAGTCCAGTAGAGAAGAAGTTCGTTAGTATAGATGTCCACTTTCGAGAGCATGAGCCATATTAACGCCAGGAGGGTACTTCGCACAACACATCTAATACTACCAGTATAAGGCGAGAGGGGGAGATGGAGAACTTGGTGGTAACCGATCTAGAAGTATAGCATAAAGGCGCGGTTGAGGAGAAACATGAAGGTGAAGCAGAACAGGGGCGGAGATAAGAAGTATCAGGCATACGACTCATGGGGGTTACTTACCTACAGTAGGAAAGAGAAGCACACTGCAGGACCAGTACCTACAGTGCCAGTGTTATGTCCCTTGCATGCGTCTGTCCCAACTCCTGAGACACCACCATCCTTCTCATCTACACCACCACCCTCCTCAGGTGATATCATCCCTCATACTTCTCCCATATCACTACCTACATGAAGGACTACTCGCAGTAATACGGGAAATCCTTCGGACAAATATGGTTGGGACCTTGCTAAGTTTGTTTCTTATGATCATATCTCTTCTTCTTATGGAGCATTTATAGCATCTTTGGATAGTATTACTGTACCTAACAATTGGCAGGTTGCCAAGAACGATCCAAAGTGGAAAGAGGCAATGCATGAGGAGTTGGGAGCTCTTGAGAAGAACCACACTTGGGAGCTGGTGAGACTGCCAGAAGAAAAAAGAGCAGTCTGATGCAAATGAGTTTTTACTGTGAAGCAGAACCCAGATGGACAGGTTGAGCACTATAAAGCTCGACTGGTGGCAAAAGGATATAGTCAGACGTACGGCATCGACTATGACGAGACCCTTGCACCAGTAGCAAAGATGAGCACTGTTAGGACCTTGATCTCCCTAGCAGCCAATGGAGGGGGGAAGCTACACCAACTGGATGTGAAGAATACATTTCTTCATGGGAATCTAGTGAAGGAGGTGCATATGGAGATACCACCAGGATTTAGCACCAAATAGACAGAAGGCAAGGTCTACAGACTGAAGAAGTCCCTCTATGGACTAATGCAGTCTCCTCGAGCATGGTTTGACAGGTTCAGGAGAGCAATAATAGGGATGGGATATCAGCAGATCGATGCTGATCACACTTTCTTCTTCAGATGAAGTGGAGGCCGTATCACCATGCTTGCGGTATATATAGATGATATGATTATCACAGGCGATGATGAGCAGGAGATCGCCCAACTCAAAGGAAAGCTTGGCAAGGAGTTCGAGGTGAAGGATCTTGGCCCTCTTCGATAATTTCTTGGGATTGAGATTGCTCGAGATAATGAGGGAATCGTTCTTTCTCAAAGGAAGTATGCACTGGACCTGCTTATGAAAACGAGGATGATGGGATGCAACCCAGCTATGACACCGATAGACCAGAAGTTCAAACTGGATACTGAAGCTGGAGAACCAGTTGACCGGGATAGATATCAGAGATTGGTGGACAAGTTGATCTACTTGAGCCACACTCGACCTGATATCAGCTTTGCGGTCAGTGTAGTGAGCCGCTACATACATGATCCCCGGAAAGGTCATATGGACGCAGTATACCAGATTCTGAGGTACTTGAAAGGAGCCCCCGGGAAGGGACTGATCTTCAGAAGAAATAATCATGTAAGCATCGAGGGCTATTGTGATTCTGACTGGACTATCTGTGCTGACGACAAGAGATCCACATCGGGCTACTACATATTTGTAGGAGGCAACTTGGTCTCTTGGAGGAGTAAGAAGCAGTCAGTGGTGGCCAGATCAACAGCTGAAGCAGAGTATAGAGCTATGGCCTTGGGAGTCACAAAACTATTGTGGTTGAAGAATATGCTGACGGAGCTAAAGCTGGACCAGGGAGCCAAGATGAAGCTATAGTGTGACAACCAGTCATCTATTAGTATTGCCAACAATCTAGTGCAGCATGATAGGACCAAGCATATCGAAATTGACAGATTCATCATTAAAAAAAAGCTGGAGAAAGGAGTACTAGAGCTGGGCTACGTTCCAACCAAAGATCAGGTAGCAGACGGACTGACAAAGGGGCTTAGTTCTATCAGCATGATGAGAGGATATGACAAGATGGGTTTAGTGAATATCTTTCGCCCATCTTGAGGGGGAGTGTTGATATATGTGTTAAGTGTTATTGGGCTTTAGTCCCGCATTGCCTAGAATGATAGGAGAGGAGGCTAGCCTCTCCTATATATATGTAGTCTCTATTCCAATAATAATCAATCACTTAAAATCTCAATATATATATATATTATTATTATTAATATTTTTTGGAAAAAGGGTAAATTTTATCCCAAATGCAACGCAATAATCTTACAACATACAATCATAGTGGGACTCCCACTCTTCAGTTTTCGGTAGTATTTACATCAAATTCAATATTATGGAGGATGCCTACAGGAGGGGTGATTAGCCCCTCGAAGATATGACAGTTTTGTTCCCTCCATATATGCCAAACAGCGGCAGCCAGTCGAACTCTGGCGGTCCAAAACTAGTCCTGCCCTCTTCCTCTGCTATCTCAGAGCACAGTCATGATGTCCCCAATCCGCTTTCTGGAGTCACATCCACCCAACACCCTACTTTGCTCAGACCAGATCTGCCATGACAGGGTACACTCAAAGAAAATGTGCCCTATAGATTCATTCTCCACACTGTATAGCACACACTTAGGGTCTGGAACCGGAACCCCAAAAGTACTAAGTCGGTCCATCATCAGTAGGCGGCCTAGAAGAAGCCTGTAAACACAAAGTTGTATCTTCTGGCGAGTCTCTTGCACCATACAAACTCATAGTCCGTACTCTGAGGATAAGTACGCCGAATGAGGTTATAGCAGCTCCGAAACTGGAACTGTCCAGTCCCTGTAGAATCTCCTGGTGGCTCCCAGATCCACCGATCAGCTGACAATTCGGGATCAATGGCGACGGTACTGATACTCTCACCCAGCTCCTCGGTATAGCGGTAGGATTCGGACCTCCACCCTCCATCACAGATAATACGTTGGCAAGTCAGCCCCCTACTGTCCTCCTGATGTGACGGGACTCCCATGATCTCTAATAGAGATTGCCGATCTATCCAAGGATCCCGCCAGAGGTCCGTGCCAGCCCCATCCTTTATGACCGTTCGGATTGCAGATTTAAGTACCCCCCTGTGCCTCAAAATAATCTTGAAAGAGACAGAATGATTGTTGTACGTGGCACAGTCCCAGAAGTTGTCATTTTTCACATATCTGCTATGCATCCAGTCAGTCTAGAGGGATCCCCTATTGATGAATCTTCATGCCAGCTTCAGCGCCGAGGCCTCCCTGATCTCCAACAATGGTCGTAACCTCACTCCTCCCTCCTTTCTAGGCCGACAAAGCTGCTTCCAGGATACTGCATGCATACCACTCCTCCATATAAAGTCTGCACAAAATTGCTCTACTTTCATGATAGTGGCAATAGGAAGAAGGATGGATTATAGCCAGAAATGGGCCACAGCTGATATCACCGATCTAACCAGCTCGATGCGTCCTCCAAAGAAAAGACCAGCGGCTTGCCATCCTTCAACCCTCCTCTGGACGAACTCCACCAGACTATGGCAGTCCCGATCCCGTGCATAGTTAACTGTAAGAGGAACCCCTAGATACTTTACTGGCAGATCACTCTCAACCCCCAGCGCGTCGGCCCGCTCCTCCTTCTGGGAACAGAGGAAGCTGAAATACACCCTGCTCTTCTCTCTGTTCATTTGGAGGCCTGAAAGGGATTCCAGTTCTCCCATAATCTCCGCAATCGTGTGTATGCCCTCCGTAGATGGCTGGATGAACACCAAAAGATCGTCTGCATAGATAAGGTGGGTAACTCGGGGGGTCAATCCTCCGGAACAATAGAACCAGTCTCTCGCGATGTACTGCCATGTCCATCAGGCATGTGAAGTATTCCATGACAAGCATGAATAGGTAAGAGGATAGAGGATCGCCTTGCCTAAGTCCGCCGTTGCTCTGGAAGTACCCAAATAGGGTGCCCTGAATGAGGACAGAGAAAGTGGGAGTCGTGGTGCATTCCCGGATCCTCGCAACCCAGCCATCATCGAAACCCATGGCAAACATCAGATGACAAAGGAAATCCCTATTGACCATGTCATAGGCCTTCTTCAGATCCAACTTTACGCATTCCTTCTTCCCTCCAGGTTTACTGAAGCCCCTCACAATCTTATGCGCCAGTAGGCTGTGCTCCGCGATCGACCTCCCATTGATGAATGCTGCCTGGTTCGGAGAGACTAAGTCCTGCATGATCCCCTCCATCCGTCGGCACATAAGGTGCGTAATTATCTTATAAAGATAATTATAACACACAATAGGCCTGAAATTTGCCAGCGATGTCGCTCCCTCCTTCTTTGGCACAAGTATCAGAAAAGTGTGGTTCAGCTCCTTCAGCAACTTTCCTTTGGTAAAGAACTCCTGTACCACCTCAAAGACCGGGAACTTCAGAGTATCCCAGTGACGTTTGTAGAACCCACTGCTAAAAGCATCCGATCCAGGTGCCTTGTTGGGATCCTCCGTCTTGATGATGGATTCTACCTCATCCATAGTAACAGGAGCAAGAAGAAGGCTATTCCCATAAGGAGTCACCAGTCTCTTTGAAACTACATCTGGGAACGTAGACAAGTAGTCAGACTGGAAATATAACTCAGAGTATTACCTGACAGCCTCGTCTTGGATCTTTGACGGCTCTCCTACGAGATGACCCTCCATGTCAAGAAGCTGAAAAATATGGTTCTGGTGCTATCGGGTCCGGATAACATCATAGAAAAACTTTGAATAACGGTCACCATCCTAAAGCCAGGAGCATTTAGCGCGCTGGGCCGTGCTAATCTCCTTCTGCAGACGCAAGATGTTGACTTCCCCGATCAGCTTCTCTCTCGCCGCCAGGTCTACGTTCAGTATGTCAGACTGTATGTCCTACTTGATGGTACGGAGCTCCGCCTCTTTATCTTCCAGGGCAGTCTTGGGCAAAACCTTCACCCAACACCATAACGCCTTCTTCGTAGCCTTGAGCCGATGTACCATGCGATACTGAGCCGTCCCCTCCTGTCTGATAGTGAGCCCCTGCGTAACAGCATCCAAGTATCCCTCTGAAAGATACCAGCTGTTGTTGTACCTGAAGGGACGAGACCTCACAGTAGGCCGAACAGTGAAGCCAACCCTGATGGGAGAATGGTCGCTCGTCCCAGCGGCCAGACCCTCAGCCAAAGTGTTGGGAAAACGGTAAAACCATTCTCCGTTGCCTAAGGCTCTATCCAATTGGCAGGCAACCCTATTACGGACTGCTTTGTTATGCCAAGTCCATAAGAATCCCGAGCGCGACAACTCCTGGAGCCCCGCTTGGAGGAGGCATCTTTGAAAATCATACAGAATCGGATCTGGAACCGAACGGCCGTCCACCTTTTCTTCTCTGTGTAAAAGGGCATTGAAGTCCTCTATCAGAAGCAGCGGTAGAGACGAGGAGTCCGCAGCGACGGCAACTCTGGATATGTCGCTCCACAGGGACTCCCGTCGCCACCTGTCGTTGTGGCCATATACCACACCCAGCAAGAACCGAAAGCCCTCCTTGTTCGTGAAAGAGATGACGATCAGCTGCTCCGTCATCAAGATCAAGTCCCCTTCCCAGCTCTTCGAGTTCCATCTGGCCCAGATCCTAGCCATGTCATATATAGCCAAGTTGTAGAGTTGGGCCCAATGAGATGGGGTCCGCCGAACGAGATTTTTCTTCCCTTTAATCTTAGTCTCTAACAGAACAGATATGCCTCACTTCTCTCTGTGGAGAACCCCATATATCTCTCTCTATCTCCCTAACGAACACGCACCCCTCACATTCCAGGCGATGATAGCCATTAATTATTGAGAGATAGGTTCCCCTGAATAACACCCGGACCGATACCTAGGGTTGGTACCACATCCGTCGCTAACAAATCCTCCTCCATCCCAGTCGGGTGGGGCTGCTGGGTTGCTGCCTGGGAGAGCACCAACGCCCAGGCCGGGTTGTCCACACAAAGCGCCTCCTCACTGGTAGTAGAATGCCCCCCCCCCCCCCCCACACCGGAGGGACCTTCCCTCAAAGGTCCAGCTCGTCACGTCCTACTATAGACGATCTCCGCAGAAGATCCGCCATCTCCCCGCTCCTTACTCCCCGAAGCCACCATGCCTCTGGTGACCATACTCCTTTGCGCCGAGAAGATGATCATAGTCCCACTCAGGGGATCTGGCTGGGGTGAAACAGTAAGGCTCAGTCCTCCATTCTCCTCTAGCAGTGGGTCCTCCTCCTACATGATATCCTCCCCTTTGTCGACCCCGGAACCCAATGTCCATGATGTGCCAGGTACCACACTAGTTGGTGGATGCGACCCTACCTAAGGACCTCCTGACGGACATACACTGTACAGATGCCCGAAGCAAGCACACTGCGAACAGGTTGTAGGGATCCATTCATACTCCACCTTCTGGGTTAGCACCTCTCCAGAAGGTACTTCATACTCCAACAAACTCGGTAACTCCCTTCCAGCCCGGATCTCGACGAATATCCTAGCATACATCAGCCTCGATCGGAAGGCTGTAGCATCATCAGCCTTGATCAGGGTGCCCACCAAGCTAGCAAGTCGCATCAGCAACGGAATACTCCAGAACCTGACGGGAAACTCAGGGAAGCGTATCCAAACAGGAATGGCATTTAGGACTTCCTTCTCACATCTTATGTCTGGGGTCCACTCCTTCAAAATGATAAGCCTGTCATCGAACGTCCAAGGACCACCGTGCAGGATCCTGGAGACATCCTCTGCTAGCCCAAACTTTACGTAGTAGAAACCATTTTCTCTAGCAAATATCTCAATACTACCCTTCGGCTGCCAGACCCACGTCGTATATTCTCGGATATGCCCATAAAATGGCTTGTTACCCAAGACGTACAGAACCAGAGTGTTCTTCCAGAAGGAAGTAACCTTCGCAATCTCCTCCGTAGGGAACGAGGCCCGGAAGCCAATCCCTACCTTTTTCGGGGGCACAAACTCCATAGATGTAGGATTTTTTGGTCCCACTGGTTTGCATATATCCGCCCAGGATCTACCCTCCACCCAGGGGGACGTTCCATGCGGCCTGGGGATAACCCCCGCGGGAGTTGACCCTGGACCCTGACCACCCAGGTCCACCACATTGCCCTTCCCTTTTTTCGTCGTAGACGTCTTGGGGCGCCAGCACACCGATCTTCCAGTAGACGCCACAGGACCTCGGGCCGATGACCGCAACCCCGAACCCTCGCCTTGTCTCCTGTCTGTAGAGTAGTGCACCTTTTGGTGGCTCTAAGATCCCCCCACCTTGCCCTCAGTCTTGGCCACACGACGTCGCATAACCGTCGTGTCACGACCCGATCCCAAATTATTGGGTCGAACCGGATCATGCCCAGCCTGCACCGTTGTGAGACGGCAGCAGTAAGCTGTTCTATATGCAGGTATTCACAATAATATCTATATATTTGTATAACTCAAATATACAGAAATTTTAAAACTTTTTTTCAACAATTGAAAAGTACAACTGGAAATGAAAGAACTGAAATAAAGTGCTGAATACAAACTCCAAAACAATAAAACTAGAAAAAATTAGAAACGACTAGCTAAGCGGTCGGCTCGTCGGCCTCAGGTCCTGCATCCTCCAAAGGGGACTCCGGCAACACCACAGGGTACAAAACTGGGAGCTATTGTACAATAGCTCAGCATCCTCAATGTCACCTAAAAATGTTGACTCCAGTCAGGAGGGAGCAAGTACGAATATGTATCTCATATTCAAGTAATAATGGAAAAGTGCAGTCTAAACAGTTGAAACAATATTTTCTAGCATTTTAACAATTGAAAACAATGTAATTTGAATGTGTAATCGTCTATGACCAGCTTGGGTTATACAATAGCGTCCTAGCGACGCGATACGGCTTATCCCCGTGTGTAAGAGGGGTAAGCTCGTACAATATACAATATGAGGGGTATCGGCCATAAATGTTACACTATTCCCCCAATCCCCACAATCAATATCAATCAATATCTGAACCCTAGGAGAGGGTTCCGTGTAGCAATATGGTTTAAACACGCAGCTAGACAATTACTAAATAAAATACAAGAAGACATAACCGTAACTTGCCTCTGTTAATTGACTGGAGCAGGAATATCGGTACCGAGGAGGAAGTCAAGTTCATCTCCGAGATCCTACAATTGAGAACCTTGACTTAGAACCATAATAAAACTATTCTAGGTGTGCTAGTTACAATTTATAGAATTAGATCCTAGTCAGGTTTTAAGTTTATTAATAATCTACCGAAAATCTAGCGTCGCAATCTACGTTCGTTATTATTTTAATTAAATAAGTCCGTTATTGATTAATTGGGAAAAATGGTAATTACCAGATAATTTGGCAAAACTTTGTATTTTAAATATATATATATAAAACTAGGCTTTTTTCTTTTAAATGTGAAAACATGTGATTTGCTTAAATTAGTAGATTATTTATTATGATAAAACTTTATTAATTTTCTATATTAAAATAAATACTTATTTTATTATTAACGCGTTTACCTATAAAACAACAATCTAGAAAAGAAAAGGAAAAACTAAACTACTTATTACAGGTCCACAGGAAAATAGAAAAGAAAACTTGGCCTTATGTCCTTACAATTTTTACATAAATTAATTTAATTTAAAGGTGAGCTCTGAATGCCGCGAACGGTCCAACAGTAGGCCGAAGTCCTGCACCAAAATACTAACAGCAGTAACCCATAATAAATTAAAGATAATTATTTAAAATGCGTCTCAGACTTGGTCATTCAAAAACTCATGTTTTAACTAATGCCTCAACGTCTGGGTTGGCCGATTTCGTTTGCATTTAGTTAGGGCCCATGGACCAATATGGTCGTCGCCCGAAAAGATACAAAATCCATTTTAAAACCAACACTCCAAAATGTAGTTTGTTTTGTAAAGGCCAAGATTTGAAAATAATTTTATTCAAAACTTTAAAATATATTCCCAAAAATTTGGGCAGCACCTCCTTTGTAATCGGGATAACCCAATCCTGGGAAAATGCCAATACCCAAATAATCCAAACCAGGAATAACAAACCACAAAATAATCTCACATCAAAGATACCAATTTCCAACCCAATGTAGATTTTTATTTCTAAAAATTAATAATCACAGAACCCTACCCGAAAAATCCGAAGGATCCAAAATGAAATTCGGAAACCGAAAACTATAGAACCATTTACGAGAAAATCCGAACTTAACTCGGAAATTTCCGAGAAACCACAGAACCTCTCTAAGGAAAATGGTCACAGAGCCATTTTCGAAAAATCCAAACTTCTCTCAGAACCACAAAACCACACAACAACAAATCTACATAAACATTCCAAAAAGGATGTTCGAAAAATCCGAATCGGCAAATTGATCCGATTCCTATAGTGGAATCGGGGACCATGTCATCATCGACACTAAATAGGAGGGACACAAGAACACTGAAGATACCTGGGGTGCTCGGCTAGAGCTCTCAGATGATAATGAAGAGAAGGAATAAAATCCATAGTCAGCGAAAGCTCTCGGAACAGCGTCCGAACAGCAGCAACCTCGCGGGTCAGGGAGCGACGGGGCCGCGGAAAGCCCGGACCACGGAATAGCAGGTCGGGAACCACGGAACAGCACTGGACAACGCTGTTGGAACAGCAGGGCGCGGCACGGGAGGCGCACGGAGGCCGGGATGGTCGCGAGGGAACGGGATCGCGGCGCTGGGTGCGCGCGGGCTGGGCGGTCGGCCTGGGGGCTGACATGAGCGGGGTCGGGGCACGGGAGAGCTAGAGGCGATCGAAGTCGGGGCTCTAGCCAAAGGAGGCCGACCGAGGGGTGGCCGGGGCGCTGGAGGCGACCGGGAGAGGATGGCGCCGGAGTTGGGCGTGGCCAGGTCGGAGGCGCTGGGGGTCGGCCGGAGTTGGCCGGGGGCGAGCGGCGGCGCCGGGTTGCTGGGAGGCTCGGGTGTGGGTGAGCTCTGGGGAGGAAGTTTGAGAGAAAGAGAAATGAGAATGGAAAGTGAGTGAGAAAGAGAGTTGGGAAAGAGAGTTGGTGGTGGTGAGATTACTTAAGGAGTGGGAGAGTGCTGGTTCGTGAGTGGTGGTGGTAGAGTGTTTTAATATGGAAGGAGGAGAAAAATGTGTGGAGGAGAGTGTTCTGATGTGGGACTTTTTAAGTAAAAGGAGGAGGAGTAGTAGAGAAAGGGAAGGAAACTAACTGGAGGAGAGAAAGTTGTGGAGGGGAATGAGGGGTACGGCCTGGTCGTTGGGACCAGGTCGTAGGAAGAAATAGTTTTAGTATATATATTTTTTTTTACATAAGAATATAATAATCAGAATTTAAAAGGAAAATAAGGGCGCGTTCGGAATCGAAAAATCAGGGTCTAGCATCGGGGCTCGGGGTCGGACCACGAACACGGAATCGGGGACTAGGCCACAATCAAAAATCCGATGATAATTTTAAAAATAATCTTTTTCCTAATTCAAACTAATAAATAATAATAATAATAATAATAATAATAATAATAATATATAATAATAATAATAATAATAATAATTAGACTAATATTACGCTACAAATCCAATAATTAAAGATTCCAAAATTCGGGTTTCACAACCTTCCCTCCTTAAAAAATTTCGTCCTCGAAATTAAAGGCAGGGTTAGGGGTTACCTCAAGTTTCAAACAGATACGGATACTGCTCCCGCATCTTGTCTTCTCGCTCCCAGGTAGACTCGCCTAGTGAGTTGTGCCGCCATATCACTCTGACTATCGACGTCACAGAGTTTCTGGTTCTCTTCTCTCCTTTGTCCAATATCGCCACTGGCTTCTCTGGCACTGTGAGGCTGGGTCCAATTTCCAGCTCCGAATGGTCTAAGATGTGGCTCGGGTCTGGGATGTAGCGTCTCAGCTGCGAAACGTGGAAGTCGTTGTGGACGCCTTCGAGACTTGGGAGTAGAGCCACCCGATAAGCCACTTCTCCAATCATGTTAAGTACTTTAAAAGGACCAATATACCTGGGGCTTAGTTTTCCTGCTCTGCCGAAACGAATGGTTCCTCTGGTAGGGGAGATCTTCACGAACACACTGTCACCTTCTTCAAACTCCAACGACCGTTGGCTGCTATCTGCCCAATGCTTCTGCCTGTCCTGGGAAATCCTGAGCTTGTCTCTGATCATCTTTACCTTCTCTGCTGCATCGGTCACCATCTCAGGTCCAAGCAATATCCTTTCTCCTACGTTATCCCAAGCAAGTGGAGTGCGGCAACGACGTCCATAAACTGCCTCGAACGGAGTCATACCGATGCTAGCTTTGTAGCTGTTGTTGTAGAAGAACTCTACCAAGTGCAAATGGTCTTCCCAAGACCCTCCAAATTCCAAGACGCAAGATCTTAGCATGTCTTCTAGCGTCTGGATTGTTCTCTCTGATTGTCCGTCAGTCTGGGGATGGTAGGCGGTGCTGAACTTCAGTTGCGTTCCCAAACTGTCGTGCAAGCTCTTCCAGAAGTGAAAGATGAACCTGGTATCCCTGTCAGACACGATACTTACCGGAACTCCATGAATCTGGTAGATGTGTCGCATGTACAGTGCCGCCAACTTCTCAGTAGATAGACCCACCTTGAAAGGAATAAAGTGGGCTGACTTCGTCAGTCGGTCCATGATAACCCAAATGGCATCCTTCCCTCCTTGGGATCGAGGCAGTCCCGACACAAAGTCTATTTTTATGTGCTCCCATTTCCACTCCGGGATGTCTAGCGGCTGCAATAGTCCTGCTGGTCTCTGTCTGCTAGCTTTCACTTGTTGACAAATTAAGCATCTAGCTACATACCTGGATACGTCCTTCTTTATTCTGTACCACCACACTATAGTACGCATATCCCGATACATTTTATTGGCTTCTGGATGTATGGAATACTGTAACTGGTGCGCTTCTTGCATCAGCTCGTTCCTCAGTTCGCCAGTTGGTATGCAAAGCCTCATACCATGCTTCAGTGCTCCGTCGTTGGCGATTGAGAATCCTTCAAGTGTTCCTGCTAGCACTTGATCTCTGAGTTTGCAAAGCGTCTTGTCTTGGAATTGTGCCTCCTTAACTCTGTCTATTAGACTTGAACGCACTTGCAACTGCATCATTGATGAATCAGCTCCTGGTACAATGGCTTCTCTTTCCAGTTTTTTCATTTCTTCTTCGGGCAGTACAATCTCCAGTCCAAGCTTTTTCATATCCTCCAGCAAATGACACTCCTTGGTTAAGAACATTGCCATCGGGTATCGACTAAGTGCATCTGTAACAACATTAGCCTTACTCGGATGATACTGCAGGTTGATGTCGAAATCCTTCATCAGCTCCAGCCATCGTCTCTGTCGCATGTTCATCTCCTTCTGAGTGAAAATATATTTAAGACTTTTGTGGTCTGTAAATATTTTCACTCTCTCTCCATAAAGATAGTGCTTCCACAGCTTCAATGCAATACAACCACTGCAAGCTCCAAATCATGTGTGGGATAGTTCTTCTCATGATTCCGTAATTGCCTAGATGCGTAAGCAATTACTTTCCCGTGTTGTTGAAGAACATAGCCCAATCCCTTACCGGAAGCATCACTATAAATTGAGAAACCGCCGGTACCTGAGGGTAGCGCAAGTATCGGTGCCGTTGCAAGCCTCTTCTTCAGTTCCTCAAATGCTGACTGGCAAGCTTCTGACCAAATAAATTCTTTGTTCTTCCTAGTCAGCTTCATCATTGGTTCAGCAATTCTGGAGAAATTCTTTACAAACTTCCGGTAGTAGCCAGCTAAATCCAAGAAACTTCTGATTTCTGCAACTGAACTTGGTGCAGTCCACTTCTCAATAGCAGCTATCTTCATTGGATCCACCAAAATTCCTTCTCCTATGACAACATGGCCAAGAAAATCCACTTTGTCTAAGAAGAATTCACATTTAGATAGCTTACCATAGAGCTTCTCCTTCCTTAAAGTTCCCAGAACTTTCCTCAGGTGCTCTTCATGCTCTTCTTCAGCCTTCGAGTAGATCAGAATGTCATCGATAAAGACAACAACAAACTGATCCAGATATTCATGAAAGACCTTGTTCATAAGGTTCAAGAATACTGCAGGGGCATTCGTCAGTCCAAACGGCATGACCAAAAATTCATACTGCCCATATTTGGTGTTGAACGCCGTCTTTGGAATATCCTCCTTCCTGACCTTGATTTGATGGTAGCCAGACCTGAGATCAATCTTCGAAAATACCTTAGCTCCACTCAGTTGATCAAACAGGTCATCGATCCGGGACATAGGGTACTTATTCTTTATGGTAGTGTTGTTCAGCGCCCGATAATCAATGCACATCTGCACGGTTCCATCCTTCTTGGGCACGAACAGAACTGGTGCTCCCCAGGGTGAAGCCCCGTCTCTGATAAATCCCTGGGACTTCAGTTCGTCGATCTGGTCCTTCATCTTATTTGCCTCCTTGGGGTTGACTCTGTAGCATCCCCGAAAAATAGGAAAAGAGCCGGGAACTAGGTCGATGGTGAATTCTACACCTCGATCTGGCGGTAATCCTGGAAGACTAGGAAAGACGTCCATGAATTCCGCTATGATAGGGTGAGGAGGCCCGGGTTCTTCGGTGATAGAGGAGTAGGTAACACTCTTCATATCTTCCGAAGCTCGAGAGATTTCAAACTCCAGTTCTCTTGGTGGGCTGAAGATTACACATCCTCTGTGACAATCTATCAGCGGATGTTGCTCACTTAACCAGTCTATCCCTAGGACTACATAATAGTTGGGCAAGGGCATCACAAGTAAGGTTGTTATGAATTTGTGGCCTGAGATAGTTATGGGACAGTTACAAGTCTCGGTGATGGGTATGGGTCCACCACCGGTCATAACTCTACTTATCATCTTGCTAAGTTCCGTATCTAGGTGGTATGCAAAAATAAACTTTGATGATATGAAACTGTGTGATGCACCCGAATCAAATAATGCTAAAGCAGGGTGTGAAAATACATAAATGGAACCTGTGATGACATCAGCGGTGGATTCCTGCTCTGGTTCTTGCTCGTCTGCTGCTATGGCAAAAGCTCGTCCGGTCTTCTGCTAATGTTGTCCAAACTATTGTTGCTGAATGGGTAGGGGAGTTCTTTGCTGAGTTGCTCCGGTCCGGTTGAATACTATGGGGCAGTCCCTCACTTGGTGGGTGGCAGACCCACAAACTAGGCAGTGTCCCAGTTTCTTCCTGCAGATGTTCGTCTGATGTCCTGGCCTCTTGCAGTAGTCGCAGACAGGGATCTGCTTCTGAGGCGTTATGTCACTGGTCCTTGCCTGATGATGCTGCTGCTGGTGGTACGAAGGCCTGTTGTGGTTGTTGTTGGGCCTCTTCTGGTTACCCTGGAAGTTGCTAGTTCCAGGATACTCCCTTTTTAAACGAGAAGGTTGGCTCTTCTCCACGTCCTGAGCTCTTATCAGAATCTTCTCGTATGTCTTGGCGCCGTCTGCGATTACAGGGGTGCGAATTTCTTTCCTTAATCCATACCTGAATCTTTGAGCACGATCCTTAGGGTCAGGAACCAAGTTCTTGGCAAAGCGGCTAAGTCGACCGAACTCTGCCGTATACTCTCCAACCGTCATGTTCCCTAGCTTCATGTCCTAGAACTGCCTTTCCATCTCCCGCAACTCTGATGTTGGAAAGAACTTCCTGCGGAACAACCTCTTAAAGGTGTCCCAATCAAGCTGCTTGTCCTGGAGTCGGGGTTTATTCTGATACCAGGTGCTTGCTACATCTCGCAGCTGGAGTCCTACTGCTTCAACATGGAGGTCGTCAGGTAGTCGAGCGACGCTGAGGAGACGCTCCATGCTGTCAAGCCATTCGTCGACATAGATGATTCCCTCAGTTCCTTTGAAGGGTCGAGGGTCCTGCTTCTTAAAGTTCTCAATAGTGCCGACCTTCACATAATAATGTCTCTTATCAAATTGAATAGCCTTAGTGATACATAAATTAACCCTTAGATTTATGCTTACCTTAGCAGGCCTTAGTTCCGATTGAGCTGTTCCTCCTCTTTCGAGGGCAGTCATAGCCACGTTGTGGGCATTCTCCATGCCTTCTCTCATGATCGTGGTCCGCTCACGATGGGCTTCAGCTTGGGCTGCAGTCTGTTCACGATGGGCTTCAGCTTGGGCTCTCTGGGCCTCCAGTACTCCTTGAAGCAGGCCTACGAGCTCGGTGGGGTCCACCGGTAATGGTGGGGCAACTGGTACGGGCACTACCGCAGGGGATTGCGGCTCAGTTTGTGGAAGTACAGGTTCTGCCGTTTGTGCTATAATAGCGTAAACGGGACGGGGTACTGGTACAGCATGGGGACGGTTAGTCAGCTGCAAGGGAGGAGGGTTCCGGCGTGCTTGAGGAGGTGGGGTGTGATTGGTAGATGACACCTCATCTTCAGCAGGACCGGAACGGGTGGTCTTTCCTTCGGCCATACTCTGGAAGGTTTAGGATGCAATACATAAGCAAGGTATCCTACCAGTCTATAATCAAACAAAAATATTTATATATATATATATATATATATATATATATATATATAAAATTTGGACCTATGTTGTGACAAATCAATGTTCTAGTGTTCTAATTGTTTCTAGATAAGTTTTCCTAAGTTGTTGTGTCCGACCTGTATGGGCCACCACTAAAAATATGTCACGACCCGATTCCAAATTTTTGGGTCGAACCGGATCATGTCCAGCCTGCACCGTTGTGAGACGGCGGCAGTAAGCTGTTCTATATGCAGGTATTCACAACAACATCTATATATTTGTCACAACTCGAATATACAAAAAATTTAAAACTTTTATTCAACAATTGAAAAGTACAACTGGAAATGAAAGAACTGAAATAAAGTGCTGAATACAAACTCCAAAATAATAAAACTAGAAAAAAAACTAGAAACGACTAGCTAAGCGGTCGGCTCGTCGGGCTCAGGTCCTGCGTCCTCTAAGGGGGGCTCCGGCAACACCACAGGGTACAAAATTGGGTCATAGTAGCTATTATACAATAGCTCAGCACCCTCAATGTCACCTAAAAATGTTGTCTCCAGTCAGGAGGGAGCAAGTACGAATATGTATCTCATATTTCAAGTAATAATGGAAAAGTACAGGCTAAACAGTTGAAACAATATTTTCCAGTATTTTAACAATTGAAAATAATGTGATTTGAATGTGTAATCGTCTATGACCGGCTTGGATTATACAATAGCGTCCTAGCGACGCGATACGGCTTATCTCCGTGTGTAAGAGGGGTAAGCTCGCACAATATGCAATATGAGGGGTATTGGCCATAAATATTACACTATTCTCCCAATCCCTACAATCAATGTCAATCAATATCTGAACCCTAGGAGAGGGTTCCGTGTAGAAATGTGGTTTAAACATGCAGCTAGACAATTACTAAATAAAATACAAGAAGACATAACCGTAACTTACCTCTGTTAATTGACTGGATCAGGAAAGTCGGTACCGAGGAGGAAGTCAAGTTCGTCTTCGAGATCCTACAGTTGAGAACCTTGACTTAGAACCATAATAAAACCATTCTAGGTGTGCTAGTTACAATCTCTAAAATTAGACCCTAGTCAGGTTTTAAGTTTATTAATAATCTACCGAAAATCTAGCGTCGCAATCTACGTTCGTTATTATTTTAATTAAATAAGTCGGTTATTGATTAATTGGGAAAAATGACAATTACCGGTTAATTTGGCAAAATTTTGTATTTTAAATAAATATATATATAACTAGGCTTTTTTCTTTTAAATGAGAAAATATGTGATTTGATTAAATTGCTAGATTATTTATCATGAGAAAACTTTATTAATTTTCTATATTAAAATAAATACTCATTTTATTATTAACGCGTTACCTATAAAACAACAATCCAGAAAAGAAAAGGAAAAACTAAACTACTTATTACAGGTCCACAGGAAAATAAAAAAGAAAACTTGGACTTATGTCCTTACAATTTTTACTTAAATTAATTTAATTTAAAGGTGAGGTCTGAATGGCGCGAGCGGTCCAACAGTATGCCGAAGTCCTGCACCAAAATACTAACAGCAGTAACCCATAATAAATTAAAGATAATTATTTAAAATGCGTCTCAGACTTGGTCATTCAAAAACTCATGTTTTAACTAATGCCTCAACGTCCGGGTTGGCCGGTTTCGTTTGCATTTAGTTAGGGCCTGTAACGCCCCAGTCCCAAAATACTTAGGAATAAATACGTATCCATGCCAGCTGCATACATACGAAATATACTCCAATATATGAAAACTCGTATGTATACATAAGTTGTATAATATAGTAATCCAAGACAAACTAAATCTCATCCACAATGAAAAGAATAATAGTATAAAATCAACTTGAATATTTATGGTACATTCATGGGGCGGAGACAAAGTCCACTACCAACTATCAAAATGAGATAAAGTATACAAGAAAATGATCCATGAAAATATCAAGACGAACCAAGAGCGTCCATCTTCGAAGGAATGGAAAAGACCACAATCTTGGCTAGAACACCTGCAGTAAACCATAAAAGCACACACCTGGAGAGATAATCAAGTCCTCGGAGGGACGTAACAAGATACAATAAACATGCCATATAAATACTGAATATAAATATGCCACAATCAAAGAAAGTGATAAGACATAAATAAGGTAAACTAACCGTACTAATGTAAACATGCAATTTGGGAAACAATCCTTCGACGCATGAGCCCTGGCTGTAAATGGGATCTGGTATAGTCCCCACTTGGGCACCAGTGACCTAAGCGCATGACGTTCAAAAACGACAGTGGCCAATCTGAGAGGCTCATACCCGTATCTCCAGCGGAGCTTCCGGGTTACAAGGGAAGTGCAATCGAAGCCCATACGTCAGGTATTGTTCTCCCCATTCGATGCTCTTATTTAAGTCGCATCTACGACCATATACCTCTACTAACTGCTAAGTCTCCTAACATGCCTCTATTAGCAGTGAGCCCTAACGCATGCACATGGGGGATCAGCCCACACGCAAGAACTTCTATATGCCACTCATCTCACATATCCATGTGGTACAACTGTGTCAAGGTATATGCAATACACTACAACCGGTAGTCTCTTAACTCTAAGTCCATATGCAATCAAAGGATAATAACAAAGTACAATTAATATCACTGGACAGGCAGTAAATCAAGAACTATAAGAACTGAAATTAAATGAACAGTGATATGTAATAAAATGTAGACAAAAAATAAACAGTATAATGGCAAGGTATCTTGCTTGAGGGTGGTACGAGAAACAGCAAAATCCAACAATCCGAATTGTCAACACGAAAGTCAAAATCCACAAGAAGCTCCGGATGCTGAAACAAACATCACGAACGAGTTTGGAATAAAAGATATGCCTAGAAAATGCCTGTCCAACAGTCAAATTCTAGAACAGGGGCAAATTCATAATTTTGAGTCAAAACAATGTCCACCGTTGGATCCGCTTTGCACCGAAATATGCGCCAGAACCTACTATCTCTAAAGTCGTCAAACTATATGTCTACCGATTTATTTTGATGAGAAGAACCCAACGGTATATCAAATTTTGGATTCCGGTGGGCCGTGCACAATCGCCCGTTGAGTGGATTGTGGGCCCACTAAAATGGCGTCCAGATCAACTGTCTCAGAATCAGACCAAACTTGGCTCACAGGACCAAAAAAATATTTTGAGTCCAATGGCGCAAGTTTCATCGTGATATGATGAGCGTGCACAAAGTTGTGACTTAATTTGCAAAGGGTCGATACGGGCGTATCTCGACGGATACGTACTGATTTCGTCGCACACATGCAACGAAATCGAGTTTCGTCAGTTTCCACACGTCGACAACATCCATATGCGCCTTTCGATGCATATAGTGTACGACCACGTCGCCCGGTTTGTCGGGACGGATGCCGTATCGGAATATTTTTCTACTTTTTGAAAACAGAATTTGACATATTTTTTAGAACTTTAACTACATGTAACTTTCTACATACTAGATAAAAAGTGAATCCAGAAGGTGCGTTACAATTTCGGTTATGTTGTCTTTGACTTCTTCAATTAGTTTCTACAAAATCCTATTGTACAAAAAGAAAAGTGGCCGACAAGTTGGTATTTTAAAACAGTTTTTAATATTCCAGAAAAGTAGTTTTTCTCCAACTTTGCCTCGATTTTTCGAGCAAGTTGGATGGCCATGTCGAAATCCACCTGGGGGATCTCGAAAAGGGTCATGTGGGCTTTCTACACGAATTTATGGATCTAAAAACGGAGTTAAAATGAGAGAGAGATCGATCGGAAAAGTTGAGTACCTTAAAGTGGGAAACTGTTGTGGGTGTTTGTTGTTGTTGTCACCGTGGCGACCGGGAGGCGGGACTGCTGTTGCTCCGGCGAGACTGGCACACACGCCGAGGCGAGGAAGAAGGAGGTAGGAGAGAGGAGAAAGAATGTGGAAGAAGATTAGGGTTTTTCATTAGAGAGTTAAATACATATATATATAAGTGTATATATACATATATATATATATATATATATATATATATATATATATATATATATATATATATATATATATATATATATATATATATATATATATATATATATGTAAAGGGGATGGGGGGTCGGCCTATGCTGCTACTAATGTTGCTGGTGTTGCTAAGTTGGTGGGGTCGGCCCCTCTTTGGCGCACAAGCAACGTGCTGCTGTTGCTTTCCTTTTCTTGCATGCGTATGGGTGGTCGGGTGGGGGCGACCACCCACTTCCTTACTCTTTTTTTCTTTTTTCTTTTTTTATCAAAACTTTTAAATATAAATATCTATATCTATATATGTATATATCCATAAATACCCAAAAAAATCTATTTAAAATCCAAATATCATTTAAAAGTCAGCTATACAATTATTTAATATATTTGAGCATATCTACATATATATATATATATATATATATATATATATATATATATATATATATATATATATATATATATATATATATATAAATTCAATCCTAAATAAATCAACTCAAAATAATAATAATATTTAAATAAAAAAACATGTTTATTAAA
The DNA here is from genome assembly GCA_029216955.1 of Iris pallida. Taxonomy (NCBI): domain Eukaryota; kingdom Viridiplantae; phylum Streptophyta; class Magnoliopsida; order Asparagales; family Iridaceae; genus Iris; species Iris pallida. The sequence goes on along the minus strand of JANAVB010015398.1, from coordinate 4,743,118 downwards.
TCTCCACAAAATAACTTTAATAATAATAAATTAATAAGATCGTCCCAATGAGTGCACTTACACTGCACACCCTTTCCCGGGTCCACATAATGTACTATTTTGTAAAATATTTAAATAATAAAATACCAATAATTGCACAAATAATTAAATAATTAGAAATTGTACATGAAATAAAAAAATAATTTTAAAAAAATAGGGGTTTTACAGGGCCCATGGACCAATATGGTCGTCGCCCGAAAAGATACAAAATCCATTTTAAAACAAACACTCCAAAATGTAGTTTGTTTTGCAAAGGCCGGAATTTGAAAATAATTTTGTTCAAAACTTTAAAATATATTCCCGAAAATTTGGACAGCACCTCCTTTATAATCGGGATAACCCAATCCTGGGAAAATGCCAATACCCAAATATTCCAAACCAGGAATAACAAGCCATAAAATAATCTCGCATCAAAGATACCAATTTCCAACCCAATGCAGATTTTTATTTCTAAAAATTAATAATCACAGAAGCCTTCCCGAAAAATCTGAAGGATCCAAAATAAAATTCGAAAACCGAAAACTACAGAACCATTTACGGGAAAATTCGAACTTAACTCAAAAATTTTCGAGAAACCACAGAATCTCTCTAAGGAAAATGGTCACAGAGCCATTTTCGAAAAATCCAAACTTCTTTCGGAACCACAAAACCAAAAAACCACACAACAACAAATCTACAGAAATATTCCAAAACGGGAGTTCGAAAAATTCAAATCCGCGAATCGATTCGATTTCCATGGCGGAATCGGGGACCATGTCATCATCGACACTAAATGGAAGGGACACAAGAACACTGAAGATACCTGGGGTGCTCGGCTAGAGCTCTCCGATGATAATGAAGAGAAAAAAATAAAATCCACGGTCAGCGGAAGCTCTCGGAACAGCATCCGAACAGCAGCAACCTCGCGGGTCAGGGAGCAATGGGGCCGCGGGAAGCACGGACCACATAATAGCAGGTCGGGAACCACGAAACAGAGCTGGACAGCGATGTTGGAACAGCGGGGCGCGGCGCAGGAGGCGCACGAAGACCGGGGAGGTCGCGTGGTAACGGGATCGCTGCTCTGGGCACGCGCGGGCTAGGCGGTCGGCCTGGAGGCTGACCGGAGCGGGGTCGGGGCACCGGGGAGCTGGAGGCGGTCGAAGTCGGGGCTCTAGCCAAGGGTAGTCGGGGCGCTGGAGGCGACCGGAAGAGGATGGCGCCTGTCACTACCATATTTCTAGTATGGGGGTATTTTGGTCATTTTTAAATTTTTGGGATTTATTTGGAATTATTGTGAATTATTGTGAATTATTAGAATTTATTGGAATTTACGTGATTTTAATATTAATTAATTTAATTGATAAGTGGTATGTTGATTTGGGACTGGTTTGGACCTTGTAGACTAGCCTAGAACCTAAACTTAGCTATGGTGACTTGGTTAGCATGATAGGGTCTTAGTCTAATTTAAGTTAAACTAATTTAAGTCTTTTAGAATCAAGTTGTAATAGGTGGAATAGTGATTTAGTCATAAGCCATGACTTATGGTTTTGAACCATTAATTTTTAACTAAGCCCAAAGCCCATTAGCTATTGCCAAACCCTAACCCTAACATTAGTTGGCCGGGCACTAGCCTAGGGATTCCCACCCTATAAATACTCTCCTCCATTTAGGGCTAGCCTCTTTTAGGAAAGAACAAGTTTAAGGAAGAGGTATTTCTCCAACTTCATTAATTCATAGAAATTCTATTTTATTTCATTTTTCCCTCAAATAAATTGCAATAGGTTCTAAATTAGGTACACTTGCTATTTGTGGTGTTTAATCTCAGTTTGTGGACAATTTGGGGCTATTTGCTAGCAAGGAGAAACCCTCCCTATTGAAGCTTTCTTGCATTTGGACACCAATAGGTAAAACTATTTAAACACCATTAAAATTCTAGTTTCTTTGCATATTTGGAAAGCCCTAGGTCTACCCTAACTGTAGGTATACCTAAACCTAGGTTTCGTGTCCATTTCATGTCCTAAATGGACACGTATCAGTCTCTACTTATAGGTGTTTGATGAAATGCCCCAAAGGGCATTTCGATTTGGTTTTCAAATTATTTTTGAATAGGAATTATTGATTTAGTGTGGTTTATGGATTTCTATGGGACTGAGCTGCATTTAGTATCGTGTTATGTCGGGTTTTGGACACGAACACACGCGTTCAGCCCGTGAGCAGTGTCCTGCTACTCGGGGTGAATTTTTCGTTGGACACGGCACGTGGACACGTGATTCTTTGAGGACACATTGGGGCAGTATCTGACACGACACTCTCCAAGTGGCATGACCCCTCGTGTCGTGTCGAGGGAGCACGAGCTCGTGCATCAATTTTGTACTGCACTGGCTCATGCGTTCAGTCGCCACTGATACGGGTTGATAACTCGGACACGGGGATACGTCGACCCAAATCAGGGTGACACGTAGGTAGCCTGACACCTGGCGAACCTAGGCTTGTGAACACGAGGCCTGGTTTGGCCTGTGTCGAGTGCACGACACGCATGCACTTGTGCACAAGAGCACTGTGTCTGTTTATGCTGTTTTTGTTTTATTCGTGTTGGACACGTCGTGTCACGTTGTGGTGGACACGATACACCCTCTGAGACATGAACACATTCTATATTTACATTACCAACCACTAATTACACATATTAGTTGTTTTTATGTGTCAATTTCCAATTTCCCTAAATTTTTGATACTAGGTTATTTCCTGTATTTTTTCAGTTTCTAATTCGAACTTTGGTAGCAAATTAAACCTATTTAACTGATGTTAATTATTGGTTTTATATCCTAAAATAGTTCTCCTACAAGTTTTCTAACTGTGAGTCAATTTTGGGTGATTTTCATTGAGTATTGGTGTATGTTTGGGATTGTTTTTGGTGGACTGAAAACTGGGACTGAAAATGAATGAATTTGTTTCCTTTCCTTCCTTTCACACTCACTGTTTTATTTCCTATTTCACACACACAAGTGACACCACTGATAACTCACTGTTTTCATATCATTACACCTATTAAACTGTCAAGTTGTATTTACTGTACACTGTTGTTTTTTCCCTGTTTTTCTGTTAGCACACACTGTTTTATGATTCACCCCTCACTGCTCACACATTCCCTAAACACCCACACACAAACACATGTAAAATCTGAGAACCATTGTACACACACACACACAGAGTTAACTATGACACACTCACTTGTATACATACACACACATTGCCTTTCCCTCTCTCTATAACCTTATGTAATGTAAATATATATAGTTATATATATAATGTAGGTAGCCTATATATATATATATATATATATATATATATATATATATATATATATATGTGTGTGTGTGTGTGTGTGTGTGATGATTCCTAATGTATATGTACTATGACCTATGTATAATGTATAGTGTATGTATATCTATATGTATATATGTATTAAGCCTATATATAGGTATATGTATATGAGTATTTATGTCTAATGTATAGGCCTATTAAGTATGTAAATGTATGCTAATATATATGTGGATATATATATATATATATGCTAAGTAATGTGTGCCTATGGGTAATGTGTAATGACTTGGAAAGTTTGTATAGGTTGTATGGACTTGATAGACTAGTATAGGCTAGATTAGCCTTGGTTAGACTAATGTAGACTAGTTAGACCAATTTAGACTTGTTAGACCTAGTTTGACCATAGTTGACCTAGTTTGACTTCTAGGATTGACCAGAGTTGACCTAGTTTGACTTCTAGGGTTGACCAGAGTTGACCAAGAGTTGATTTTGGCCTAGATTGACCTAGATTCATTTAGAATGCATTGAATTGCATCTTGTTATCATTTTAGACTTGTTGTGACTTGTGCTGTTCTGATTAGGAGCCAGACACCCCTCCTCGGATAGTACATTTCATTTGGACACTCAGATACCAGGCGAGTACATTCTCTGATCATTTCATATCCTGTTTAGAACTATTTTCCTGCTTTAAATTACTTTACTTGATACTGTCACGTTGGTCACACGGATTAGTACTATATAGATCCCTTCTTGAGATGTTATCCTTCAGGAGCATCGGATATTACATATTCTGTACGTTTCACTTACATTGTGTATCACTATGCTTCTTGGTTCATTGATCACTTGTGACATGTACTCTCATGATCACAGAGTCTCCTTGAATCTCCCATTTATAGGCATTCCTAGAATCACCCATTTATGGGCATACCATGTATCACCCCTTGTGGGCCATTGCATGGAATCATAACATAACCTGGCTGGATTCTTGTGTATTGATTGGGGGTACGGGGGAGTAGAAGTAGACATGTGAATAATATCCAAGTAGTATAGCATCAGAATCTTTCCGTAGTGTAGCATCAGAATCTCCTATGCCATTTACATGTCTATATTGTACTCTGACTCACTAGCCACTGTTAGTCTCTATTTATAGTAGATATTTCTATTACAGTTTTCTCTCTGTTTACATATTGTATTTCTTTAAGTTCATGTATCTTACTTTACTGCATGATTATATTTTCTAACCTGCTATGATCTGTTGAGATGTATTGTGCTCGCTTCTGTCCTGACTGGACCTGTTGAAAATATTACAGAGGACAAGGAGGAGGCCTGTGTGGATACCTTCTATGGGGCAGCCCTAGACGACACTTGTGAGTTGGACCCTCAGGATGACCCAGCTCTAGTTGATGACATTACCCATATTGCCTAGACTAGCTTAGTTAGGCTTTATCTTACTTATGTTGTCTTGAGACTAGTTTTAGTTAGACTTATTTCTGTCTTTGAGATCTGGGTTGTATATATTATTTCATATTCAGTAGCTGAGACCTTGTATTTCTGGATGTTTGCTGGGATGTTATCTTAGACTCTTCGGATCATCTATATTTCTTTGAGTTCTATATCATATCGTGCTTCTTCTTCCTTAGTTGTGATTGAGTTTACTTTCTGCTATGTCACCTCCATTCGGGGAGTATAAACTGCTTAGAATTATATTGTTAGATGTTGTGACCTAGGACAGCGTTCTACCGTCGACACTGCGGCGTAGGCTGGACGTACCCACGTCTCGTGCCCTTACTCTAGGGTACGGGTTGTGACAGCGCCGGAGTTGGGCGCGGCCAGGTTGGAGGCGCTGGGGGTCGGTCGGAGTTAGCCGGGGGCGAGCGGCGGCGCCGGGTTGCTGGGAGGCTTGGGCGCGGGTGAGCTCTGGGGAGGAAGTTTGAGAGAGAGAGAAATGAGAATGCAAAGTGAGTGAGAAAGAGAGTTGGGAAAGAGAGTTGGTGGTAGTGAGATTACTTAAGGAGTGGGAGAGTGCTGGTTCGTGAGTGGTGGTGGTGGAGTGTTTTAATAAGGAGGAGGAGAAAAATGTGTGGAGGAGAGTGTTCTAATGTGGAACTTTTTAAGTAAAAGGAGTAGGAGGAGTAGATAAAGGAAAGGAAACTAAGTGGAGGAGAGAAAGTTATGGAGGGGAATGAGGGGTACGGCCTGGTCGTGGGGACCAGGCCGTGGAAAGAAATAGTTTTAGTATATATATATATATATATATTTTACATAAGAATATAATAATCAGAATTTAAAAAGAAAATAAGGGCGGGTTCAGAATCGAAAAATCGGGGTCTGGTGTTCGGACTCGGGGTCGGACCCCGGACACGGAATCGGGGACAGGGCCACAATAAAAAACCCAATGATAATTTTAAAAATAATATTTTTCCTAATTTCGACGAATAAATAATAATAATAATAATAATAATAATGATAATAATAATAATAATAATAATAACAATTAGACTAATATTACGCTATAAATTCAATAATTAAAGATTCTAAAATTTGGGTTTCACGCGTCGTCCATCCGCCTCCCTCCATCTAGCCACCCTGTAACCCCTCTTTCCGGAATTCCTTTATAAACTATTTTTTTTATTTAATTAAATTAAATGGTGATTTTTAAAATTTATAATAATTATTTAGTTAATTATTACAGTAGTGGACTTTAGCCATGGTAGAGTTTTGGAGTGCATGGTGACTAGAAATCGTGGCACGGATAGTGCGATGGCATGTTTTGACTAGAGTACTAGCCCTGATAGGGAAGGCCGAGCCATATCGATGTCCTAATTAGGAAAGATCAGGCCAATATGCGACTTAACCATTATCGAAGACTTATTAATTTAATTATTTATATTATTGAGTTTTAGGGAAACCGACTGTACCGAATTAGTCCAGATAGGACCCAAGACAAGCCCAAGCCCATGTAGGTCATGCGGCACATCCAATGACATCCGTATGGATATAAATTGGTATGAGCGTGTCGTATTCCGTTCAATGGTTTAATAAATATTCCTAGATATTCATAATTTAAATATTATAAATATTATTATTAATATTCAGTGACTTTTTGTATAATGGGACCTTGTGCATTACGGGATTATTAGACTGTACAAATAATATATATGCATTATTGATTTATTGCATTTTGTTATTATTATTATTATTATTATAATTATTATTATTATTATCGACATTATTGAGGTGATTATATTATAATGGTATTATATTATTATTGGTGATATTATTAATATCAAATATAGATTATATATTATTATATATATGTTGATGAAGTATATACATATGAGGGTATAAATATATAAATGAGTGTGGGTGTATATATATAAAAATACATTGGTACTCATACATATAAGTGTATGTATATAGCTATATATATAACTATGTATATATTTGTTACTACTATAAATAATAGGAGTAGCAGCAGAGCCAAACCCCTGCCGAGCTTCTATTCCCCAAACGAGCTGCTCCCCAAGAGTGGTAGCCCGGCCCACAGAGACACAACTGAGCCCCTACGAGCTCAGCTAAACCCGAGCTCAGCCCACGGGACTTCCCAACACCGTATATACGCAGACGAGATAGGAAGAGAAGGAAGGAAAAACTCCACGAAACCCTAACCAAACCGACTCCAACCCACGCGCGCCGACCCTGCGCGCGACCACGCCACCGCCGTGGCACGCCCAACCACCGCTGCGCGCGGCCGAGGCCGCTGGAAGAGAGCGCGCGCGCGTGGAGATCGAAACCGAGCAGCAGCAGTTGCATCATGAGGCGACTTCGCGGTACGTTTTCTCCCCCGTCGCTTCATCATTTTATGAACTACGAAATCCTACATAGAGCCAATATAACCCTCTCGAGATCCCCACAATTGGATCGAGATATAGCCCGACGACCAGTCCATGGGATCGACACAAAGTCGTCGAAAAACCCACCGAAAACAAGGTATTGAAACAGTCGAAACACTCATGTTTCGAGATGGTTTCTGATCAACCAGTTAGGAATTTTAGAAAAACTATTTGAAGAGACTTTTAGACAACATGTAGGGCTTCGAATCCCTTCTTGCGGAATTTGAAATCATCGACTGAGCGTCGAGAAATCGAATTCCAAAGTTTCCCAAAAATCTGTTTTCAAAACGTTGAAATAGTTCCACACGACGTGCATCACGCCAATCGGGACGACGTGATCGCGAACCAAAAGCATCAAAAGCTGCGTAACGGCTTCGTGGTCGTGTGGGCTTTGACGGAATTCAAATTGGTCGCGTGTGTGCGACGAATTTGATGTGTATCCGTCGAAATTCCCCATATCGTGCACTTTACAAATTCTCCAATTACTTTGTGCACGATCGCCAGATCGAGACGAAACTTACGCCATCAGAACCGTATCATTTTTCTGGTCCTGTATGCCAAGTTTGGTCCGATTCTGAGACAGTTGATAAAATCACCGTTTTGCGGGCCCTACGGTCCCACTCAACGGGCGATTTTGTGCACGGCCCGCCGGAATCCAACTTTGGACATACGGTTGGGTTCGTATCGGAAAACTGGATCCGTAGACATGTAGTTTGACGACTTTAGAGACCGTTGACTCTGGCACGCTTTTCGGTACAAAGCCGGTGCAAAGCGGACATCATTTTGCCCGAAATTACCGTTTTGCCCTTGTGTCCAGAATTGGACTTAAGGACAGGCAATCCTAGCTAATTGGACTATTCTGAGATCATTGGTATTGTTTATTTCAGCTTTCGGGGACTGTTGTACGGGTTTTGACTATTGTGGCACATTGAGTAGTTCAGATTGTCGGTTTCACCAGCAGAGGACCACAGGCGAGTACAGTTTATTGTCTGTATTTCAATATTGATCTTTACTATGTTTCATTGATTAGTCATCGGTTATGTGATATTTTTATACTCTATTATAATTTATTGAGTCGGGAATGAGAAGTACCAAGGATGTGTGATCAGACCGTAGACCTTGTAGATCTCGTAGACATTGTAGATCTTGTAGACCTTGTTTACTTTCATGCAGTAGATCTTGTAGACCTTGTTTACTTTCATGCAGTAGATCTTGTAGACCTTGTTTACTTTCATGCAGTAGATCTTGTAGACCTTGTTTACTTTATGCAGTATATCTCGTAGACCTTGTTTACTTTATGCAGTAGATCTCGTAGACCGTACGGTGTAGTACCCCAGACCGGTCACATGTCAAAGGTACTTCTAACGGTGGAAAGTATATTGGTCTATTTTTACTATTAATTTTCTCACGGCTTTACTGTTATTTTTAAAACTCATGATTGATGTCTAACCTTTGTCTTATAGTCATTTTCTTTATTTGAAATTGCATTCAGTGAATTATGCTCGTTCCATTCCTGACTGGAAACCAACATTTTCAGGTTAGCCGTGGATTCACTTAGCTTGGGGAGTGACGGGGGATACTTGCAGACAAAAGCCTAGAGACTAGCTAGATAGTTGAGTTGTAGTCATTCCTTTATTTGTACAAGTTTATATTCTTCTACAAATGTAAAACTTGTAATCTTTGTAAGTTAAATTAATTATGTGAATGAGCATTGTTTGTGATTTTGATCTTCATGGCCGAGACAGCGTTCTACCGCCGACACTGCGGCGTAGGCTGGCTTGGACACGTCTCGTATCCGTTTAAAAAAAAACGGGTGCGGGTCGTGACAAGTTTTTGTGGTGGCCCATGCAGGTCTGTCTTCGCAAACCATGCGAACTCGTGATAGTACTTAAGTTAGCCGTACTATTGCGAGCCTGCGATCAGGAAATGCTCATTTCACGAATTAGAATTAATTTAATTTACAAGAATGACTAGGACTAGGAGTCCCTTATACAAATTTACCGATGGGTAGTCAAGGCCATGCAATTTAGATGAGAAGTTATTAATTGTCTAGTTTGCCAGAACCCCATAAGTACACTATTTCCTCTAGATAGGACGATATGATCCAATGTGGATATACTATTCGCTTGGTGAGACAGGGCTTCGTAGAGATAATGATCTAACCTTGATAAATGGTGCAATTCCTTCTCCTTGCCCTTTTGGATACCATCCCCATATTCTAGTCCCAATTGCCTATTTAGTTTCTATTTTGCCTAAGAATTATTGTTTTTATGTTATCCATATACGAACCTCGAGTTAGTTTCGATTCAAAGTTTTTCCTCAATAGGTTGAATACACATGAAATGGATACTAGAATTTTTGTATTCCTTTTGTCTTCAGTTATTTCCTCCATGTTCGATCTTTCACTCGAAGGATGGTGACTGATAGGACAAATACTTATGTTGTATTTCATAGTCAACATGTTTGAATCTCTAGAAGCTCATGAATTTTTTTAAGAATATAGTTAAGGGAATGTTAGTCAGCTCATAATGGCATGACAGTAGCGCGCTGTCGCCATTTATTTGAATTATGAAGACTCTGGATTCCCTGCAGCCAGCAGCGCACTGACAAGGCACAACCCCTAGAGGTGAAATTAGTTTAAGAAAATATATAGGTTATAGAACATTCCTGAAACTATGGCTAGTGGCTCACTCCTTATCGTAGTTACACTTGAGCCAATATTGGATAGAGTTAAGTAATGTTCGATTTGTGTCATATTTGAGTTACGAAACCAAGGGTTTACCACAGCTTGATTTTACGAGCGAGGCGTAATCCTCGGTGAAATAACTTCAGACGTGATTACAAATTAGGGATACCATAGAGGATAGGACAGTGCCCTGTATGTTCAATAAGATCCAAAGCCAATAGTAGTGGAAGTTGTAAGTTTGGTAGCATGTCTCCCGACCTAGCACTCCGTATGATCCTCGTGATCTATTGATGAGGAAATTGACTGACGCTAATAGGTTACCTAGAATATAGAATTCAGAAGTCCCTAAACCATTAGTCGACCAAGGCCTTAAGGGTAAGATGATAGTGGGATGTCTATAGAAGCAAGAATACCGGGTAAGGTTCGATTCTCACAAAACTCGAACTACTTGTGCCTTCTTTTAAAAATCTCGCGTAATTGTATTCGACTATCTTAACAAACGCTGCTGTTACAGCTTAGTTTTGCAAGCTCACTCTGTTCTCGAGCTTGATTTGAGGCATATGTTTAGTGGGGACGCCTGCTAACATATTGTCTAATCAGAATCAGTGTATTATAGTCTGATCAACCATGATGCATTTGGTTCGCACTTTATTTAATTACCCTACGTGGATTGAGATGTAGATGTCTCTAGGATCTCATCCACGACTGCTTGACAATTCCTCTTGAATTATACATTCGCCCTTGAATCACGTAATTGTATTCGATGACATCTTTCTTGAACTCTTTATTGTTTTTGTCTTTCACTGATTTGGGAAAGACAGAAGCTCGTAATTGGTAGAGAGATACCGCGTATCCCCATGGCTATGGTAGTTGTATACACAAGTATAGTTATCATCGGCTAGCCATGCGATTGAGTTACTCGTTCTCCTCTTGACCCCAAACTGCTATTGAGACCTTCTAGCCATTCGAATTTGAGAATGATTAGGGTTTTACCCTTAGTCAGAACACCAACCTAGGAGACTATCTATTCTCAAGAAACCAATTTTGAGAGTCTCTAATTATTTGCTGGTAGCTTGCCTTAACTAGCAACCCTTAAGCCTTGAACCAACCCTCCCTCGACCGAAGCCCACAGTTAGACACGAGATGAGTAGACAATAGGGTAATCAATTACCGTGACACTCATTCCGAGATTGGGTTCCAACAAATATTACTCTAGTTATGTAATTTTTATTAAGACCTAACTAGTGTTGGAACACCACAGTCACTTGCTTAGCTAATACCATAAAATAAATACCCTGTCAAATTATGATATACCAGTTGTCAACAGCAATACACGATTACTACAACTCTTGTGACGATAGTCTGGCAGGTTTGACCCCAATAGAAATTCATGACTCAATTCTTAGAAATCTTTTTATATGTTGTGCCTTAGAGTTGGTTACCCCGTCGACAACTCATGTATACTGTAGACGAGTAGGTCATTCTATTTTATCGACTATGTGTCCTTGCACACGCACTCATTTTCCATTTATTGAGGAATGACCCTTGACTTAACTTGTATCTACCGTATTCCGATACGGCGTGCCTTATTCTTTATTAACAAGAGTCGAGGTAAGTATCTGGACTTTGGGATCCTTCTAACCTCATTATTCCTAAGATCATGCCCTAACTTCTAAGGTGGGTAGACTGTAAGCCTTCAAAAATTTTGAGATATACAAGGATTACCGGTTGATTTGAATAATTTTCATTAGGATGATAATTGGTGCCTCTTGGACTCCCACTTTCCATGTAGATCTTTTGTGTCCCCGGCCGTGTCATTAATATTCGAAGCACAAGACCAGCTGTTACCTTCCCACAAATTTCATATATAAGATTTAGACGAGTCCACCTTCATCTAGGTATATCATGTCCCACTCAAATCCGTCCCCTTGTACTCTATTTTTATGGTACGACTTTCAGGTAGAAAGGACTAGCTATAATCCTTACCATGGTACCGGTAAACTTCTCGACTACAATTAGGGACTCAACTTCGACTCGAAGCTTTCAACCCGATATATATGGTTGTGTTCGACTCGAGCCCACTGCGCACATGTCACTAGTGTGCCACTCAATTGTGTCTTCTCGTGCCACTTGAACACAGAAGTCACAGAAGACGCATTTTGGACTTTAAGGACCTAGCTAACCAACCTGACTGACTACTAGCACCACCACTTGGGTGAAAAACTATTCTAGGTTACCCTAGCCTAGTAGAAATTTTTTCATTGGGACCTTGTCCAGTCAATATCGGTTGAAATCCAAGGTTTCTCCAACCAGCGATTGATGTCCAAATTAGAGAACCCTTTAGGACCCAGTAAAACTCCTCTATATATACCACCATATTTGGACTTTAAAACCGGGCTACTTGAAAAAGGTCCCTATACATATTATGTAGTCTTCCCCTCTTAGAATGAGAAGACATTCGTAACCCCTGTTCCATCTACCTGGAAGTCGCGATACGATTCTTGTAAATGCATTTATATCCCTTACTCGTGTGTTTAAATAACCACGGAAAAGATCACGATCTTGATTCCTCAAATTTTGTTCTATTGTGGAACCTGTTAAGGATTTCGATAATAGAATTTTTATATTGCATGGATTGCAAGACCCTCTGAGAAACAAAGGTTCGTTGACTTAGCAAGTGACTAGACTAGAGTAGCCCAATCTAGTGAATAAGACTAGAGGTTCATGAATACTCTTTCTATCTGTATTATTGTATATTCTCTACCGTTCTTGAAATTTCTTTTTGCTCTTAATTATTCTTCCTTATCTTTCATGTCCTTCCCATTTTAGATGACGAATGATCGTGCTGTTTAGAATTCATCAGAGATTCTTAGGTTATAAAGATTTTAGTGACATAGCTTTGAGGGAGTAGTGTGACCAAAGGTGGGTAGAAGTCCTCGAGATTTTTGTAGTTTGCCGAAATGGCTAAGAGGGATATAAACTATTTTTTTCTGAGGAATAAAAATTCGAGGAGATTACGGTAATAGTAGATTTCCTCTTTGAATTTAAGGAATAGTTGTGACTTAGAATTTCGAGGACGAAATTATTTTTAAGGTGGGTAGATTTGTAACCCCTCTTCCCGGAATTCCTTTATAAACTATTTTTTTTATTTAATTAAATTAAATGGTAATTTTTAAAATTTATAATAATTATTTAGTTAATTATTACAGTAGTGGACTTTAGCCATGGTAGAGTTTTGGAGTGCATGGTGACTAGAAATCGTGGCACGGATAGTGCGATGGCGTGTTTTGACTAGAGTACTAGCCCTGATAGGGAAGGCCGAGCCATATCGATGTCCTAATTAGGAAAGATTAGGCCAATATACGACTTAACCATTATCGAAGACTTATTAATTTAATTATTTATATTATTGAGTTTTAGGGAAACCGACTGTACCGAATTAGTCCAGATAGGACCCAAGACAAGCCCAAGCCCATGTAGGTCATGCGGTACATCCAATGACATCCGTATGGATATAAATTGGTATGAGCGTGTCGTATTCCGTTCAATGGTTTAATAAATATTCCTAGATATTCATAATTTAAATATTATAAATATTATTATTAATATTCAGTGACTTTTTGTATAATGGGACCTTGTGCATTACGGGATTATTAGACTGTGCAAATAATATATATGCATTATTGATTTATTGCATTTCGTTATTATTATTATTATTATTATTATTATTATTATTATTATTATTATCGACATTATTGAGGTTATTATATTATAATGGTATTATATTATTATTGGTGATATTATTAATATCAAATATAGATTATATATTATTATATATATGTTGATGAAGTATATACATATGAGGGTATAAATATATAAATGAGTGTGGGTGTATATATATAAAAATACATTGGTACTCATACATATAAGTGTATGTATATAGCTATATATATAACTATGTATATATTTGTTACTACTATAAATAATAGGAGTAGCAGCAGAGCCAAACCCCTGCCGAGCTTCTAATCCCCAAACGAGCTGCTCCCCAAGCGTGGTAGCCCGACCCACAGAGACACAACTGAGCCCCTACGAGCTCAGCTAAACCCGAGCTCAGCCCACAGGACTCCCTAACACCGTATATACGCAGACGAGATAGGAAGAGAAGGAAGGAAAAACTCCACGAAACCCTAACCAAACCGACTCCAACCCACGCGCGCCGACCCTGCGCGCGACCACGCCGCCGCCGTGGCACGCCCAACCACCGCTGCGCGCGGCCGAGGCCGCTGGAAGAGAGCGCGCGCGCGTGGAGATCGAAACCGAGCAGCAGCAGTTGCATCATGAGGCGACTTCGCGGTACGTTTTCTCCCCCGTCGCTTCATCATTTTACGAACTACGAAATCCTACATAGAGCCAATATAACCCTCTCGAGATCCCCACAATTGGATCGAGATATAGCCCGACGACCAGTCCATGGGATCGACACAAAGTCGTCGAAAAACCCACCGAAAACAGGGTATTGAAACAGTCGAAACACTCATGTTTCGAGATGGTTTCTGATCAACCAGTTAGGAATTTTAGAAAAACTATTTGAAGAGACTTTTAGACAACATGTAGGGCTTCGAATCCCTTCTTGCGGAATTTGAAATCATCGACTGAGCGTCGAGAAATCGAATTCTAAAGTTTCCCGAAAATCTGTTTTCAAAACGTTGAAATAGTTCCACACGACGTGCGTCACGCCAATCGGGACGACGTGATCGCGAACCAAAAGCATCGAAAGCTGCGTAACGGCTTCGTGGTCGTGTGGGCTTTGACGGAATTCAAATTGGTCGCGTGTGCGCGACGAATTTGATGCGTATCCGTCGAAATTCCCCGTATCGTGTAATTTACAAATTCTCCAATTACTTTGTGCACGATCGTCAGATCGAGACGAAACTTGCGCCATCAGAACCGTATCGTTTTTCTGGTCCTGTATGCTAAGTTTGGTCCGATTCTGAGACAGTTGATAAAATCACCGTTTTGTGGGCCCCACGGTCCCACTCAACGGGCGATTTTGTGCACGGCCCGCCGGAATCCAACTTTGGACATACGGTTGGGTTCGTATCGGAAAACTGGATTCGTAGACATGTAGTTTAACGACTTTAGAGACCGTTGACTCTGGCACGCTTTTCGGTGCAAAGTCGATGCAAAACGGACATCATTTTGCCCGAAATTACCGTTTTGCCCTTGTGTCCAGAATTGGACTTAAGGACAGGCAATCCTAGCTAATTGGACTATTCTGAGATCATTGGTATTGTTTATTTCAGCTTCCGGGGACTGTTGTACGGTTTTGACTATTGTGGCACATTGAGTAGTTCAGATTGTCGGTTTCACCAGCAGAGGACCACAGGCGAGTACAGTTTATTGTCTGCATTTCGATATTGATCTTTACTATATTTCATTGATTAGTCATTGGTTATGTGATATTTTTATACTCTATTATAATTTATTGAGTCGGGAATGAGAAGTACCAAGGATGTGTGATCAGACCGTAGACCTTGTAGATCTTGTAGACATTGTAGATCTTGTAGACCTTGTTTACTTTCATGCAGTAGATCTTGTAGACCTTGTTTACTTTTATGCAGTAGATCTTGTAGACCTTGTTTACTTTCATGCAGTAGATCTTGTAGACCTTGTTTACTTTCATGTAGTAGATCTTGTAGACCTTGTTTACTTTATGCAGTAGATCTCGTAGACCTTGTTTACTTTATGCAGTAGATCTCGTAGACCGTGCGGTGTAGTACCCCAGACCGGTCACATGTCAAAGGTACTTCTAACGGTGGAAAGTATATTGGTCTATTTTTACTATTGATTTTCTCACGGCTTTACTGTTATTTTTAAAACTCATGATTGATGTCTAACCTTTGTCTTATAGTCATTTTCTTTATTTGAAATTGCATTCAGTGAATTGTGCTCGTTCCATTTTTGACTGGAAACCAACATTTTCAGGTTAGCCATGGATTCACTTAGCTTGGGGAGTGACGGGGGATACTTGCAGACAAAAGCCTAGAGACTAGCTAGATAGTTGAGTTGTAGTCATTCCTTTATTTGTACAAGTTTATATTCTTCTACAAATGTAAAACTTGTAATCTTTGTAAGTTAAATTAATTATGTGAATGGGCATTGTTTGTGATTTTGATCTTCATGGCCGTGACAGCGTTCTACCGCCGACACTGCGGCGTAGGCTGGCTTGGACACGTCTCGTATCCGTTTAAAAAAAAATGGGTGCGGGTCGTGACACACCCTGAGCCCCAGATCCAGATCCGATTACAAACGTCGGGGCATTGGAGACGCCCGAGAGGATCTGATCCACATCCGACCCCGTTGTCAGGCCAACCGCCGTCAAGCTCACCGCCGCAGCAGCTGACTGGCCTGCCCGGCCATCCGTCTCCACCTCAAGGGGTACGTCCGACCCCCCCCGGAGTAGCCCTTATCCCCCTCCCAGCTTGGGGGGTCAACGCCGGCGCATGGGAGGGTTAGCCCGACCCCCCCTCCTTCTCTCCTACCCCCCCTCTAGGAGGGTCACCGCTGCCGCCTAGGAGGGTCCGTTCGACCCCCTTCCTTCCTGGCCTCCTCTCCACCCCAGCGAGCGGATCCGGAGGCCGAGTGGAGGTGTGAGCGTCGTCGCGGGCGAAGCCCTAGCGGTGCTCTCGTGCGCAGCCATCTATATATACACACACACACACACACACACACACACCAATGACCCCTAGCCTAATGGTAGTGGTGAGGCATGCGGGAGATCGATTCCTAGTGAGGACGTTCGACATAATTACTATTTCTAAACATTATATATATATATATATATATATATATATATATATATATAGAGGAAATAGTAATTTTATTAAGAAATAATAAATAGATAAAAAGTGTTAGGACTCAAGAAGCCCAACACTTAAGATATACATCACCAACACTACAGACTCAAAACCAACACAACTACTCAAGAGAGCCTGCTAGTCTGACCCTTGGTAGACCTTACACTGACCCTCAGCTTAGGGCTGGTTTCCAAGTCCTTCTACTCCATCTCGAAGTCCCCTTGTTTGAGTATTTGGAGCCATTTCTCATTCTCCGTGAACAGCTGGAGATCATTCCTTTGTGCCTTAGAAAGATTCCTCTTTGACTCGCTTACCTCATCCGCTGAAGTATTCATGCACCTACCCATCAGGTTCCAACCTTTGGAGGCAGGTTGTACTTCAACCCTTGAAGGAAGCTCCCTCATAGAAACTTCTACTTTACTTAGAGGTTGACCTGCTCCATGACCAGAATAGACCTCAAGATGGCCCTTAGCGGAGCAAGAAACTTTCCCTCGGTTGGACTTGCAGCCCAAGGACATGCTAGTCCTACCAAAGCCTTGTCATCGTCTCCCATCTCCCTACCAGCATTAGGCAAGTGGGTAGGATATGTATCCTCGGAGATGGTATTGATTCTGGTCTCAACTCGGCCCAGGTTATTTACACAAAGAGGGGAGCAGGGTTGAGTGAACAACCCGGGTGCCAAGCCCTTAGGCAAGTGAACATGATAAGGATCTAAGCTCTCACGACAAACTTCCATAAGCTCCTCCCTTAGCCCCTAACTTGACGGGTCCGGACACAGCTCCTCAATATGTCCAATGCACCGGCAAACGAAACACGTCGATGGCGGCCATTCAAAGGAGACTGGTTGCTCGAACCTTCAGCCATTTGGAAGACGGACAAAGACAGAGGATGGGAGCGTCCGACACGCAGTGATCTTGATCAGCACAAGAACAAATATCATATGCTTGCGGTGAGTTGTGCGGCGTCCATGCGGATCGGGACACCAACAACACTAGCAATCTTTCGAATGGAAGGCTCGTTCCATACCTGGAGTAAAGCTTCGACAGCTACACCTATACGATGATCAGCGGATCTTTTTTCAAAGAAATCGTCGGGGACCATTTCTTGAGGATAACAAGCCACTTATCGAGTATCCAAGGGCCTCCCTACAGTACCGTCTCTAGATCTAATTCCAAGGCAAATTACACAAAGAAGAAGCCATTCTCCCAAAAAAACTGAAACCTCTAACGTGTGCCAGACTCGACAGACGAAGGCTGCAATGCCATGATACAAAGGCCTTAGCCCAACTACATATGTCACTAGAGTGATCTTCTATTCCATCATCGAAATTTCGATGTCCTCGACGGCAATGTCAACAATCTGAACCATGTCCATCACTTGGGGTTCCACAAAATGGGATCTCAGATACACAGCCGCCACGGAAGGGAAGCAAATCTTAGCCCAAGAGATGGGATTGGCACTGGAGAAGACTTGAAAGACCAGCTAGGGGGCGGCGGCTACCTCCATGGTCTTCTCCTTGTATCCCGACAACACACGAGTCCTACCTATCCCTCCGCAGGATGGGTCAGCCTGCGAGCCCACCCCCAGGGGTGGCTTTCTCAATGTGAAGCAGAAGAGTGGGCGGCCATTAGACCCATCCTTCTCCTAGGGACTTTACCAACATGATCGCGGGACCCACCAACGTCCTTGGCAAGAGACTGACACGACTTATTCTTACACCGAAACACATAGACCTATCCGTCGTCGCCATCACGTTCGAAGGGGGGCGACAACTTGAGTTGAAGCTGAAGGAGCAGGGGGCATAGCCGGCAGCCAAAGGAGGTGGCGGCACGAGCCCTAGGCTGGGGAGCCACCAACAAGCGCTATCGGGTCTCCAGGATCAACCATCTTTTCAGGGTATTTATAATATAAATAACATGGTGAGAAACTCCGATATTTCTTTTTCAAGAGAGAAAGTAAAGTGAATGACATAAGGAATGTGATCCATGAAATTTTATAGCAACTGAATGAGTAAGATAAAAAGAAAAACGGGGTTTCTTGATAGGAATTATGTAATGGTTCTGAGCCATAAGCGTGAGGTAGCGTCTCACCGAGTTTTTGCTACATTGGTAGTTATGTGATTCAAACAAGGCATGTCCGCCCCCACATTTATTGGTTAAGGATATTATCATAAATTTATATACAAAGTCATCCTTCATAATAAAATTTATATATAACTCGATATCATAAGCATGAGAGAGCTTTTCTAGAAATTCAAAGAAGGTGATCTATGCTTCACATGCATCTGTTTTCTTCAAGAAGAACTAACCTACTTTATTATGAATCATGACTGTCTATGTAGAGCCATATTTTAAATAAATCCTTAGGAGTCAACAAAAGTATTTTATTGGACATATATGATGTGGTTCTTCAAAGAGAACACGTAAACGTCACTCAACATGCATAATTTAATGATTTCTTATATGCATATATTAGCAGTTCTTCAAAAAAACTGTATATGTGATGCTTGAACATTACCAGCTGAAATGATAGCATATGAAATAAAAACTCCAACTACTCCAAACAGCATTATGGTTAGGAAGTTGCAAAAGAACTGCTTTTTCTTGACCTGAAATCTTTATCGACAGATGAATTTAATCTTTGAAATAATATTTACAACAATAAAGCATAGTGAAAACAAAGGAAGTAAAGTAAAGAAGCATTGCTTTCTCAAATAAGCATAGTGAAATAATCTTTAATCTTTCATCAAATCTTAGGATGTGAGATTTTGTGCCTTTGCTCAAAACCAAGACTATTGCTCCAGTGCAAAATCCCTAGGGTAAATGTAAAGATAATTGTGAATCATTTTTACTCCCTTCTATTTAGGCAAGGATGAATTTACAAGAGCTCATTACACAATTACACGAAACAGAAAAAAGAAGCATTGCTATCTCAAATAAGCATGAAAGTATACAAATAAATCCAACACCTCCAACCACACCAACATGACCAATAAACACATCTATATTTTTTTTTTACATGATACAAGTACACATATATTGTTGCGCAAAGCTAATATACAGAGATACAACTCCTTTGGTCTAGCCGATGTGGGACTAAAATTTACTTTGAAAAAGACCAAAACCCAACAATCCCTCACATATCTCTATATATGGGTATAAGTGTTTCCCACAGTAACTGTCCATCATGCATTAGGAGAGATGTCGCTGACGACTTGAATCTTCTCGCTTGGGTCAAACAATAGACTATAATACAAGAATGGACTAAGCCTTGAATTCTGCATCATAGCTGAAATTCTTCCCATTCACATAATGTAGTTACATGTGCTTCTGGCTACACATTAAAGGCCTTGGGCCAGCTTGATTTCAGTGTATAATTTTGGGTATCTACAAGTTTACCCTCAAGACACGGCCTGATATCTCTTTGTCCATACACTATAGGTGAGTTCATTATAAAGAGACATGGCATGAAGCGCTTTGCGCTTCCCTTGCGGTGCTACGCCGCTATGACATGGCTTAAAGCCGAGGCCTTATTCCGTACCGGGAACCTCATCGTAGTGTCATACTACTGTAGCATGAGGCAACCGCCTCTTTGTAGTGCCAAACTACCCAGCATGAAGCCTTAGGCTCCCTTACGGTGTTACGCCGCAACGACATGACTTGCAAGGCCGAGGCTTTATCCCTAATCGGGTACCTCATCGTGGTGTCGTGCTACTGTAACATGAGGAATTCTCCCTCTTTGTAGTGCTGACTACACCCCTCTTTATTTTAACATACAGCATTAGGCTAACTGCCTATTTGCGGTGCTACGCCGCTGTGACTTGGCTAGCAAAGCCGAGGCATTACCCCATGCCTGGGAACCTCATGGTGGAGTCACCCCACAGTAGCATAGAGTTTCACTCCTTGTAGTGCTGTTCTACCGTGCTTCCTGTAAAGCACACCAGGCATTCACTCTGTCTGTGAACTCATTAAGGCATTTAAGTCAACCTTCCTACAGGATCCATTTTTCGCAGAAAACAATAGTAGACAACAGTGGTTGTAGGTCCGTAACCTCTCCATGTCCAATAGAACATGCCTGATATTCTTCCGATTAGTGGTCCTCCCTTGAACCAAAAGCTAGATGCCTAGTAGATTTCTATTTAAACTATTAGCATAAAACTTTATGGTAGAAATACAATAATACAATATCAGAATGCCTTCAAGTCCATTTTACAAGCTGTGTCATCGACCAGCTGGCGCTTGAGGTCCTTGGTGAACGGATCTGCCAGGTTTTTCTGACTCCGAACATCAATCACTGCAATAACACCTCTCTTGATAAGATCGTGTACTGCCCTGTGCTTCAACCGCACAGTCCTCTTCTTTCCGTTGAAGAGGTCATTTGATGCCACCGCCGCAGTCGCCTGGTTGTCGCAGTATATCGGTATCGCCGATATTTGTGCCCCAACCACTGAAAGATCATATATGAGCTCCCGAAGCCATTCTGCTTCCTCGGCTGCGGTATCAAGTACAAAGAACTCAGATTCCATGGATGACCGCGAGAGCATAGTCTGCTTCTTCGACTTCCACGATATAGCAGCTCCATCCATTGTGAAAATGAATCCACCTGTGGACCTCTCGCTCTCCACCTCTGAGCACCAGCTGGCATCACTGAAGCCTTCCACTACCGGCGGATCTCCGTTGTAGTACAGTGCTTATGTCTGAGTCTTCTTGAGATATCTCATAACCCGTTTCACAGCTTTTCCGTATCCAATACCTGGGTTGCTCGTGAAACGACTCAGCATTCCCACGGCGAAAGCTATGTCAGGCCTTGTGGCAGTAGTAGCATACATCAAACTCACGATTACGCTTGCATACTCCAGCTGCCTGACACTTTCTCCTGAATTAGGCTTCAGCTTCATATCACACCTGTACGGCGTATCGATTCGTGGAAGATCCCGATACCCATAACGATTGATCATTTTCTCAATATAATGAGACTGTGACAGTGCTAGTCCAGTGTCTGTCCGAATGGTCTTGATCCCTAAGATCACATCAGCTTCCCCCAAGTCCTTCATACTGAACTTGCTCGAGATGAATTTCTTTGTCTTCGTGACACAACCCATATCCGTACCTAGGATAAGCATGTCGTCCACGTATAAGCATGTCGTCCACATACAGACAAAGGATCATACCTCTTCCATCAGCGAACTTTGTGTAAACACACTTGTCCATCTCGCTGACCATGTAGCCATTTGACTTTATAACTTTATCAAATTTCTCATGCCACATCTTGGGAGCCTGTTTAAGACCGTATAAAGATTTCACCAACTTGCAGACTTTGTCTTCAAGACCCTTGACGACAAATCCCTCTGGCTGTTGCATGTAAATCTCTTCGGTCAGCTCGTCATTTAGGAAAGCCGTTTTCACATCCATCTGATGTATCACCATCTTATATATCGCTGCGAGAGCAATTAACATTCTGATGGTGGTCATCCGGGCAACTGGAGCATATGTGTCAAAGTAGTCAATTCCCTGCTTCTGAGAAAATCCCTTGGCTACCAACCTAGCCTTGAACTTGTCAATAGTTCCTCTGCTTTCATCTTCTTCTTGAAGATCTATTTGCATCCGATGGGTTTCGCTCCTTCAGGAAGATCAACCAACACCCAAGTGTTATTTGAGGTGATAAAATCAATTTTATTGTCAATCGCCTCCTTCCAGAAAACCGCATCTCTGGTCTTTATCGCCTCATCATAGTTAAGCGGATTAGCTTCCATATGATAGGTGACAAAGTCACTTCCGAAGTCCTTCGGCCTCCTCATACGCTTAGTTGATGGCTCATCTTGTTCTGGTTCAATCGTTGTTTCAACAACAACATCTTCTTGGACCATATCTTCATTGAAGACTTCAGTTTCCTGTGCACCCTCAATGTTCTCCGGTACATCCGCAAGAACAATATTCTTGTGCCTTACAAATTTGTCTTCAAAGTATTCTGCATCGCAAGATTTAATGATATGATTTGACTTAATATCAAAAAATTTCCGAGCATCACTCTTCTCGGCATACCCCAAGAAGATCGTCTTAGTAGTCCTTGTCCCAAGCTTCTGAATCTTCAGATCAGAAAGCTTGACATATGCCAGACACCCCCACACTCGAATGACATTCAAGTTAGGTCTGACCTTGAAACAGAGTTCATGAGGAGTAACGTCTGAAGTTGCATAAGGCACTCTATTAAGAATAAAAGTGACCGTCAATGTAGCTTCTTCCCAGTAGCACTTAGGAATGCCAGCAGTCAACAACATTGAGTTAATCATTTCTGTTAACGTTCTGTTCTTCCTCTCTGCTACTCCGTTTGATTGAGGAGAGTACGGAGCCGTAGTCTTATTGACAATTTTATGTTCTTTGTATAACAATACGAATTCATGAGACTTGTACTCCCCACCTCGATCACTTCCAGTCTGCTGCTCAGCTTCGGCTCTGAACTCCTTGAACTTTTCGAATGCTTCGTCTTTAGCCTTCAGCAAGTAGACGAATGCATACTTTGAGAAGTCATCGATGAAGGTTATAAAATACTTCATCCCGGCCTTTGTAGAGAACTGTTTGAAGTCACAGATATCGGAGTGTACTAACTCCAGAAGATCTGTACTTCGATTAACCCGATGAAAGGGTTTTCTTCTGATCTTTGTTTGAGCACAAACTTCACATTTCTCTACCTTACCTCCACACTTGGAGATAAGTCCAAGACTAGACATTCTGTTTATTCGTTTACAATGAACATGTCCTAGCCTATTATGCCACAACTCAAGAGTATAAGCAGAAGGAGTGACTTCATTAATTATATTGAACTGATTTACAAGCTGAATTTTGAACATTCCTTCGATATAAAAAGCTTTTCCGAAATATATTTCCTTGATAGACATCACCATCTGGCCAGCATTGATGTCCATTCTGAGGCCTGTGTTGCAGAGTAGACCTCCTGAGATCAGGTTCTTGGCGATAGCAGGTACATGCTTCACGCCTTGAAGCGTCAGAGACTTCCCCGAAGTCAGCTTCAACACCACCGTCCTGATCCCGAGCACTTCAGCTTGTGCCTAGTTCGCCATCATAACCACTTCATAAGTAGGTGTGTAGGTGGTGAACCACTCCTTACTGGAGCAGACATGGCAGGAGGCTCCAGTGTCTACCCACCAGTCAGAGTCAGTCCCTACTGCATCAACTTGTGCAATCATAGCAACAATTTCAGTGATGAGATACCTTACTAGGCTTTCCTTGCTCTGATTGCTTGGTCTTTGCTTTACATTCACTTTTGAAGTGACCCTTCTTGCCACACTTGAAACAAGGCATCTGAGACTTTGCTTTCTTTCGCTTGAAGGAAGTCCCCTTCACGTTCAGATTGTTAGGGTCCTTCTTCTTGCTGTGGAAAGCTGCCTGCTTTCCCCTTGGTTCCTTAGTATGAACCAGATTGGCGTTAGCCAATTGCTTGGACAGTGTGTCCACCTTCAGTTGAGCCCGCATCTGGTCCTCAACATAGATTTCCTGTAAGAGATCTTCAAGGCTGATCTCAAGCTTCTTCCTATGCATGTTTACATAGAACTTACTCCACCCAGCGGGGAGCTTTGAGATAATCCCTCCAACAACAAATTTGTCGGAGAGGAGCATCGCCTCGTCTTCCAACTTCTGTTGCAGCTTCAGAAATTCTTTTACCTGCGACAACATGGACTTCTCGTCCTCAAAGAGCCATTTGTGATATTTTTCAACCACAAATATCTTGCTCCTGTTCTTGTCTTCTTCGTACAGTTTCTCCAGAGACTCCCATATGGCTCTGGCAATAGTCTTCTTACTGTAGGATTCTGCTAGGGAATCCTCCATAGCATTCAGGATAAGCAGCCTGCAAATGCTATTCTCCCTTCTCCACTTGGCCTGAAGTTTAGTAGCCGCAGCGATTACAGCAGCAGATCCAGTATCTGAAACAGTAGGTTCCTCTTCAAGAAGCATGTGATCAACGTCTCTGAGTTGAAAAGTGAGATAAACATTCCTCTTCCAGACTTGATAATGCTCTCCATCAAACTTTTCTGACTTACAAAAGTCAGTATTGAGGAGTGAAGCATTAAAGTTTTCCATCGTAGCAATATAGCTTTGAGATTGTTAGTGCCGGGGCACAATTTTTCGATGAAAAACTGAGAATATGAAACAATTATAAGAATAATGTTCCAACGCAACACTTCTAGGAAGGTTGCGCAAGTATAAGGAAGATCTAAGAATATATTGTTATTATATTACGAGAATCTAAAAAGATTTCGTAGCCACAGCAGCAAAGAAGATGACAGGCAAAAAGATGGAAGATGGCCTGCTGGGGTGAATGATCATTGTTGCTCAAAGCTATATTTGTCCTACACGAATAGCTTCCAGGAACCAGCAAGTTCGTCGGAGAACTTTGGAACACTTCTGCTCTTCTGACTCCCCGGATCGTACACGGACTCCCGTGCAAAAGCAACGCTGATGCAAAGCTTCTCTTCTCTCTCACAGACTCTGTTTACTTGTGTTAAGAAACACTTGTAAACCTTCGTGACCCTCTGAATGTATTCTATATATTCTTACTGCCTGTGAGAGAGAGAAGACCTTATATAGGCCCGAGTAGCAACTGTCCGATTAGCACAACATTCGGGACATGGTAATAACCACTCCGAACATGCAGTAACCACTCAGATCATGCACAGGCACGATCTGAAGCAAGTTGCGCCACTCTGGCACCCTGCGCGCCTTGCATACTGCGCACTGAGCCACTTGCGCCACTGCGCGCACTGTGCACCTTGCGCTACTGCACAACCTGCGCGACCTGCGCCACCTTGCGTAACGTGCGCCACGCGCGCAACTTGCGCAACTTGCGCACCGTGCGCAACTTGCGCACCCTGCGCAACCTCAAGCGTGCTAAGTGCAAAGTGCGCCAACAAAATGCCACATTACGCCTCATGAGCCCATGAGCCCGAGTCCGAGTCCGAGTCGCTAAGCCCCTACGGAGCTTAGCTCCCATGGAAATAAATTTCCCAAGAGCAAAAAGCATTAATGCTTTCAATTGTTGATTTAGCCTTTTTTCATTAGAAAATTAACCCCACATGGCACACCCATGTGCACCTCCACACCACATGTGCATCTCTAAACTAGCAAAGCTAATATATAGAGATACAACTCCTTTGGTCTAGCTGATGTGGGACTAAAATTTACTTTGAAAAAGATCAAAACCCAACAGTACACATATATTGTTGTGCAAGAGACATCCAGGTAATGGTGTCATAAATGGTGTCAATTATAACATGGCCCTTAACGGAGCTGAATGGACCAAAGTGATTCAATGATAAAGCCTTGGGTTGAAGACAAAGTTGTAACTCGATCATTAACCTTTGAAGTTTGAACTAAATAACTCCAAAAATCTGATCTTCAGTGATTGCTGAAGACGTTTTCTTTTTATTTTAGAGGGGAGCCGAAGTCAGACCATTAGATCTTTTTGAAATGGATCTTTGCATTGCAAGGATAATGTTAATAAGATTTCCTTAAGAAAGATGAAATAGATGATTTTATTATTGCCAACCTGAACTTGGATTTCAACTGGATCCAAATATAGCTAAATTATATACCTTAAATTTGTACCAACTATTAATGAGTTTAGGTTTGCTAATTCAAAGCCAAGTATAAGTTTCTATTCTCTTTCAAGTGAGTACTTGAAGTCAAACCTGTCATTTTTTTAAGGAAAGCTGAATCAAGAACCTTTTATTTTCTTTTGGATGGGGCTGAAATCAACACTTATAAACAGCTCATTAGTGCTGGGTTTTAATGGAAGGTGCTTTTTACCGAGCTTGGGCTATAGAAAATGATGTGGTCCCTCCTTTGGCCCAGGATCAATAAGTTGGATCCAGGCCCATTGGCCGAGTAGGATCATCCCCAAAGATAGACAGGTGTACCACCCCACCAACCTTGGGACAACACGGGGGCAAAACTATCTTTTGTGCCCTGACCAGGTGTCATACAGTGTCAGGTTTGCAAGACCTGACTGCCCCTGCCACAGTACCGGGGTACCCAATGGTACAGATCGGGAGGGGGACCATTTCGCACCCTCCAGCGGAATGATACATGCAAAGTATGTTGCATGAATACACACACGGATATGGGTACATACACGATACACAATACGGATACGCCCAGGGCTACGGAATATGGACAAGTTTGTTGGGTTTGTAGCCTTTTGTTTTGGTTTTTAGTCCCACATCGGCTAGAAAGGAATGTGTATCTCCATATATATGAGTCTTTTCTCTTTATGGAGATGCACATGTAGTGCACATGGGTGTGTGCCATGTGGGATTAATTATTAATGGTATAAAGGCTTAATCAACAATTAATAAGCTGTAAGCTTTTTGCTCTTGGAAATTTATTTCCATGGAGCTAAGCTCCGTAGGAGCTTAGCGACTCGGACTCGGACTCGGGCTCGGGCTTGGCAACCGCTCCATGGGCTATATATGCAGGTTCTCTCCTCTCTCTGATAGCTGTAGTAATCAGAATTCTAGGGAGAAAAACTCTAAGTGTTCTTTAACACAACAGAGTAGTGAGTGTGTTCTTTAACACAAACACTAGTACTTTTTAGTACGCATGGGTTCTGTTACTTCAAACAGAGAGAGAAGAGTAGAGCCATTGCCAGAGGAGTTCGCCGTCTTCCGAGGAGTCAGAAGAGCAGGAGTGTTCCAAGGTTTTCCGTCAACCTTGCTGGTTCCTGAAAGCTGTTCGCAGAGGGCGAATAAAGTTTTGAGCAACGGTGATCATTCACCCCAGCATTTCCATCTCTCGCCTGTCATCCTTCTGTTGCCTTTAGCAGTTCTGTCAGTATCTTCTCTTTAGAAGGCACTACTGCCAGTTTGCTACGATCACGAAAATCTCTTTAGATTATTCGTGTATTACGATATCTTTTTAGATCTCGTAATTTGCAGAATCCTTCTGGATCTCTGTTGCAAAACCTTCTTTAAGGAATTGCATTTGAAACGTTGTCTTTACAACTGTTTCAGTTTCTGTATTTTCCATCGAAAAGCGTGTCCCGGCGTTCCCGACAATAACAATCTCAAAGCTTTATTGCTACGATGGAAAATATTAATGCTTCACTCCTAAACACTGACTTCTGTAAGTTAGAGAAGTTTGATGGAGAGCATTATCAAGTCTGGAAGAGGAAGGTTTATCTCACTCTTCAACTTAGAGACGTTGATCACGTACTGCTTGAAGAGGAACCTACTGTTCCAGATACTGGGTCTGCTGCCGCAATCACTGCGGCTACTAAACTTCAGGCCAAATGGAGAAGGAAGAATAGCATTTGCAGGTTGCTTATCCTGAATGCTATGGAGGATTCCCTAGCAGAATCCTATTCTAAGAAGAATATCGCTAGAGACATATGGGAGTCTCTAGAAAAACTCTACGAAGAAGACAGGAACAGGAGCAAGATATTTGTGGTTGAAAAATATCACAAATGGCTCTTTGAGGACGAGAAGTCCATGCTGCCACAGGTAAAAGAATTTCTGAAGCTGCGACAGAAGCTGGAAGACGAGGCGATGCCCCTCCCCGACAAGTTTGTTGCTGGAGGGATTGTCTCAAAGCTCTCCGCTGGGTGGAGCAAGTTCTATGCAAACATGCATAGGAAGAAGTTGGAGATCACCCTTGAAGATCTCCTACAGGAAATCTATGTTGAGGACCAGATGCGGGCTCAACTGAAGGTGGACACACTGTCCAAGCAATTGGCTAACGCCAATCTGGTTCAGACCAAGGAACCAAAGGGAAAGTAGACGGCTTTCCTTAGTGTCACTTCCCGTTCCCAGAATACGTATTTATTTAATAGTTACCATGTATTATTCTGTATTTAAATTTCTGTAAATTTCTGTTAGTTAATTAATCTGCTCTTTAAATTTTCATGTTAATTTATTTCCTGCAACTTTATTTCTGCACTTTATTTTCTGCTTTTATTCCTGCATTTATTTTCGGCTTTTACCTCTTTGCTTTGCTTGCGGGTTGGCCTTGGATGAACCCATTGGACCCGGCCCAATACCCCCACCTACCACCACCCCTTCATTTAAAGCCCAAAACTATTTCTCTCTCTTCATTACTTCTTCCCATTACACTTCTTCTTCCCCATAACTCTCCCACCAACCTAGAAGAGATAGGCAAGTGCCAACTTGCTTCTTGATGGATCTCCATTTTTATTGTTCCATCATCTTCCTCATTTGATTCTAAGTCTCTTTAGTACTTAGCATTTTCAATTTCCATGGCTTCTTTGTTGTAGATCTAAGTTTGATATATTTTCGAATTTCTTAGGTTTTGATCTAGTAAACTTTGTTATTTTCAAGTTTCGATGGTTCCATGTTGTAGAGAATTTCGTTCTACCCAATTTTGACCTATGGAAGTCCATATTTGGGCTTGGGATGAAGGATTTATGGAGCTTGGAAGCAATGGCTTCCATTGCTTCCATGGTTCTTTTCTCAGAAAATTTGGAGAACAAGAACAGTCCCAGCCGCATCAAATCTTCACTCCTCAAGCACATGGAAATCTTTACTTCCACAGCGCATTAAATCATCACTTCTCACAGCCAAGGCGCATGAGTTATTTATTTCCCATTCCTCAGGCGCATGAGTCATTTATTTCCCACAGATTCTCTCAGGCGCATGAGTTATTTATTTCCCAATCACTTCCCACAGCCAAGGCGCATGAGTTATTTATTTCCCATTCCTCAGGCGCATGAGTCATTTATTTCCCACAGATTCTCTCAGGCGCATGATTTATTTATTTCCCAATCACTTCCCACAGCCAAGGCGCATGAGTTTATTTATTTCTCAATCCTTTCCCTCAGGCGCATGAGTTTATTTATTTCCCACAGATTTCCTCAGGCGCATGAATTTATTTATTTCCCAATTATTTCCCACAGTGCGTGAGATTGTTTATTTCCCAATCATTTCCCACAGCGCACGAGATTTATTTCTCACAGCCGCATTCCCACAAGCGCATGAGTTTATTTATTTCCCAATCATTCCTCAGGCGCATGAGATTATTTATTTCCCAATCATTCCCTCAGGCGCATGATATTATTTATTTTCCAACCTTTCCCACAGCGCATGATATTATTTATTTCCCAATCATTCCCCAGGCGCATGAGATTATTTATTTCCCAATCATTTCCCACAGCGCACGAGATTTATTTCTCACAGCCGCATTCCCACAAGCGCATGAGTTTATTTATTTCCCAATCATTCCTCAGGCGCATGAGATTATTTATTTCCCAATCATTCCCTCAGGCATATGATATTATTTATTTTCCAACCTTTCCCACAGCGCATGATATTATTTATTTCCCAATCATTCCCCAGGCGCATGAGATTATTTATTTCCCAATCATTTCCCACAGCGCATGAGATTATTTATTTTCCAATCATTATTTATTTCCCAATGTTTATTTTCCGAATTTGGCATTAATTAACATTGATTGTTATCTTGATTAATTATTGATCATGCGTTCCTAGATGGAACTAAGAGACTGGCTAGTCGTCTTATTGAAATGAATGAATGAGACACGTTCATATTAAGTATGAACTACTATAATCGATTGGCCGATCCCGAATCTTGACATACAGGCATACATGCAGGCTTCAATTTATTTATTTATTTATTTTACAATAAAAGAAGCATGTGTACTTTATGGTCAAGGCATGATTGTTCCGTGGTTAGTTTGGATTGTTGCATTACGCTATGTAAGACCTACAACCTAACCGCACGGGTATCGTTGTAGAGCTGGGCATATCGTACTTTGTACGGAAGTACTCATTCTGAATGACCATGACCCACGGCATGGGATTTCACTTAACGTAGAGGCTACTAAGTTAAATAAAATAATGATTGCATGGAGAGAATGGATTTCCGAGTTCTTACATGGCAGCCCTCTTTGGGACTATTAGTGCCCAACAGGCCGGCTGGTTCCCACAGATACTGCAAATCTGCCACACGGACAGGGAGCGGTATCTGCTTATATTATTGTATATTGTATATTGATGACGGGCATCCCGCTGGGACTCGTCTAATTCATGATTGGCATAATTGATTGATTGGATAGACTAGCCTTGCTTGTCCATAGTAAGAACTGAGAAATCCTTATTGCATAATTCCAGGATAACTTGGGACTCACAGTAGTAAGCCGTAGGAGTTGGATGGCCGTTTAAGTTGATTTGTTTGTGTACTGTACCTACTCTGTTACCTAACTGAAATGATCAGAGCATCAGGACATGACGGGCCAACTTCTGTCCTTGTTTGGTTGGGAGGTTGGTTCGAAGTGTCGTAATGTTATGTGAATCCCAGTAGCAAGCAGAGCTCTATTATTATATTCTCTTAATTACTGGTTTAATGTCTCATATCGTGCTTCCTTGTGGTACTTGCTATTAGAGGTCTAACCTCTCTGGTTTTGCATGGCCAGATTTAGAGCCGGTTCCCGAGGACTCAACTTACTTCTACCTCCAAGATGGTCAACACTAGAGGGATGATCGCAGGAGGACTCGAGTGGGTTTCTTACTTCCCCGCTCGTTTTGTTATTTACCTTATACTTTGCCGTTTGGCACCGACATGTTAGTCGGATCGTCTTGTACTTACTTTTACATAATTGTAACTAAAGTCAGACTGCAGCTGATAACAATTGTGTATATTTTGCTACATCAGATCTGGCTATGTTTTGTAAAGCCATATATCAAGAACATTTTGACAGAGCGTTTGGGACGCCTTACTGCTTTATCTTACATGTTCTCTATTACTGTTTCTTGTTCGAATGATTGAGACAATAGATGTAAAGTGACCATAGTGAGACCTTTATGTAGTATGCACCCCCTCGTCTGGTTAGACAGCATTGATCATATTATACGGTATTCATCTACCCGTAATACGTAGCTGGCTGAGTCATTCCCCCGCTCTCCAGTATTCTGGTTCTGGGACGTGACGAGGTTTTAGTGGTGGCCCATACAGGTCTGATTTCAGACTTGTGGGGTACTTTAATTTATAGGATGTCTCAATCACACATGTTTCCCCTTGATCTCCTGATTCGTATTCTCGATTCTAGCTTGACATTCCGGTATCCTTTGACTTCATTGATCTTCCCTGTCCGACCGTTTGATTATTCTCTTGTCCCTTTTCTTAGGGGCACCTCGTCCGCATCTGTCAGGATTGGGCAACAACAACAAGGGCAGCATGGGCAACCTGACCAGGTTGGTCAGCAACAAGAGCCAGTACAACCTCAAGAGGCTATTCAAGAAGAGGTGATAGTGGAACCAGCAGTTGGACCGCAGTATCCGGAGGTTCCAACACCACCAATAGTTCCACCTATCCCAGTGGAAGTGGACACACCAGCCCTTCTGGAGATCATGAGAGGGATGATGGCTACTCAGCAACATCAGATGTTAGCCCAGCAGCGCATGCACGCTCAGTTACAAGAGCAGAATGTACTACTTAACCAAGGATTGCAGACAGCTTTGGAAAGAGGGGCAAGGCCAGATTCAGGAGCATCAGCCAGGTTTTGCAAGTACAACCCCCGCCGTTTCGAAGGCACGGAGGATGCCATCTCAGCAGATGCATGGCTTAAGGATATTGAGGCTATTTTGACAGCCGCTAAGGTGCCGGCAGAAGAACGTGTGGATCAGGTAAAGTTGTTACTTCAGGATCTCGCACGTGATTGGTGGGAATCAGAGGAGGTAGGCATCAGACGTCCTGTGGCTTGGGACGATTTTACAGCAAGATTCAAGACGAAGTACTATGGAGTTGTGGCGCAATTTGAGCTACAACAGAAGTTTATCAATCTTAGACAGGCTGGCAAGACTGTAGATGCTTATGCAGCAGAGTTCTGCAGATTGAGTAGGTTCGCCCCAGAGATGGTAGCAACAGAGAGCCAGAGGGCTATGAGGTTCCAGCAAGGGTTTCATCTTGAGCTCTTGCAATTGATAGAGGGGCACAATTACCAGACTTTTGATGAAGTATTGACGGCAACTCGAAGGCATGAGATAACCATTCAGAGGCTTGCGGCAAGGACTGGAGGTCAGAAGAGATCCCACAGTCAGATTGAAGGAGGAGGGGGAGCAGCGCCCCGAACAACAGCACCGTCCCTTGGCATCCGCATTCATGATGTGGCAATGCGAGGGCCAGCACCACCACCAAGGCAGCAGCAACAGCATCAGAGGAAGAACCAGCAACCCCCAGCGGGCTGCACTTATTGCGGGAAGATAGGGCACACTAGAGATGTGTGTCGGATATTGAACGGGCAGTGTTTGATATGTGGAAACCCAGATCATCGGGTTACCACATGTCCTATGAATTCGAGGTCAGGAGGACCAGTACAACAGTTTCCTGCTCTGCCAGCACCAGGGGCAGGACAGTATCGAGGACCAGCGGTAGCAGTGAGACCGTTGGCCCAGCGTCCGTTCATGACGCAGGCTCAGATATTTTGGCAGCAGGGACCGCCGATGCAACAACACCAGCATAGACCACCCCAGCATCACCAAGGCAGGGGCCAGCGGCAGCACCAGGCTAGGCCGAAGCATGGGAACCAGCAAGGAGGTCGAGGGCAGGCATTCACTCAGTCCTTGGAAGAGGCATTGGCATCGGAAGATGTTGTGGCAGGTAACATTCTCGTCGCCTCTTATCCCGCAGTAGCATTGTTTGATTTAGGAGCATCACACTCATTTATATCTGCACAATTTGCAACACGGCTAGGTATGGAGTTCGAGACATTGCCAGGGAGGTTGAATATACTCACTGGTAATGGGCTCGTAGGAGTTAGTAGAGTTATTCTAGCGTGTAGCGTTATAGTTTGCGGGCATTCCTTACCCGCCCGGTTGATAGAATTTTCTGTTGGAAATTTCGACGTTATCTTAGGCATGGACTGGCTGAAAGACAGTCATACGACAATAGATTGTCGTAGAGGAAGTGTATCCTTTGACATTCCAGGCATGAAGAGGTTCACCTTAGTCAGATCAGTGGCAACTCAACAAGAACAGGGAGTAGTAACGGCAATGGAAGAAGTTCAAGTCCCGAAGGTAGTTGAAGAGTTTTTAGACGTATTTCCTGAAGAGCTTCCAGGTCTACCACCGGTTAGAGATATTGAGTTCAGTATAGAATTGGCACCTGGAACTAAACCGATATCAGATCGGGTTTACAGAATGGCTGATTCAGAGCAGGCCAAGGTATATCAGCACATAGAGGAACTGAAGGAGAAGAAGTTCATCCAAGCTAGCGTGTCACCCTGGGCAGCACCAGTGGTACTTGTGGGGAAGAAGGATGGGTCATCCAGATTGTGCATCGATTACAGGAAGCTTAACGCAGCAACAGTGAAGAACAAGTACCCATTACCCAGGATCGATGACTTGTTTGATCAGTTGA
Source organism: Iris pallida (assembly GCA_029216955.1). NCBI lineage: Eukaryota > Viridiplantae > Streptophyta > Magnoliopsida > Asparagales > Iridaceae > Iris > Iris pallida. Next base: position 4,708,941 of record JANAVB010015398.1, on the reverse strand, counting down.
GCAAAGCTAGAGTTTTCTCCAAGATAGATCTTCGTTCAGGGTATCATCAAGTGAGGGTTCGAAAGGAGGACATTCCCAAGACAGCATTCAGGTCGAAGTATGGGCATTATGAATTCTTAGTAATGTCGTTTGGTTTGACCAATGCTCCAGTAATCTTTATGGATTTGATGAACCGCATCTTTATGCCATACTTAGATCAGTTTGTCGTTGTGTTTCTTGACGACATTCTCGTATACTCTGCTAGTGAAGAGGAGCATGAAGACCACCTCAGGAAAGTGTTACAGGTTCTGAGAGAGAACCAGTTGTATGCCAAGCTCAGCAAGTGTGAGTTCTGGACGAATCACATTTCATTTTTGGGTCATATCATATCAGGAGCTGGAGTAGCAGTAGATCCCAAGAAGGTAGAAGCAGTAGAGAGTTGGCCAGTACCCAAGACCGTAGCTGATGTACGGAGTTTCTTGGGATTGGCGGGTTATTACAGAAGGTTCGTGTCAGACTTTGTAAGGCTTTCAGCACCCATGACTCACTTGACACGGAAGGATGTACCATTCATCTGGTCGGCAGAATGCCAGACATCATTTGAGAATCTAAAGCAGAAGTTGATATCAGCGCCTATTCTTACATTGCCAGTTGGACCCGGAGGTTTTACTGTTTATTGTGATGCGTCAGGTAAAGGACTTGGATGTGTCCTCATGCAGCATGGGAAGGTGATAGCGTATGCATTTAGGCAGCTTCGAGACCACGAGAAGAATTACCCAACTCATGATTTGGAGTTGGCGGCAGTAGTATTCGCTTTGAAGCTATGGAGGCATTACTTATATGGTGACCGAGTGGAGATGTACACGGACCACAAAAGTCTGAAGTACATCTTTACTCAGAAGGAACTGAACATGAGGCAGAAAAGATGGTTGGAGTTGATCAAGGATTACGACGTAGAGCTTCAGTATCATCCAGGCAAGGCTAATGTGGTAGCAGATGCTCTCAGCAGGAGAGGCGGCGCATTTATGTTAACAACACAGAGGCATATCTTAGAAGACCTTCAAGAGATGGGCATCGAGGTTATACTTCCTAGTGATGTAGGAGTTCTGACGAGTCTACAAGTTCAATCCGACTTAGTAGACAGGATCAAGGCAGCTCAGGCACAGGACCCAAGGATTCAGAAGCTTAGGGCAGAAGTGAGTCAGGACTCAGGAAGGAGATGAGAATTCATGAAGATGGTACGCTTAGGTTTGGGTCACGTCTATGTGTGCCTAGTGGAGATATCAGACAGGAGGTTATGGCAGAAGCTCACAGCTCTCAGTATTCTATTCACCCTGGAGGGACCAAGATGTACCAAGATATCAAGCAGCACTTCTGGTGGAACGGGATGAAGAGGGAGATAGCTAGATTCGTTTCCCGTTGCTTGGTATGTCAGCAAGTGAAGGCAGAGCAGCAGAGGCCAGCTGGATTATTGCAACTGCTTTCTATCCCGGAATGGAAGTGGGAGCATATTACAATGGACTTTGTGACCGGTTTACCGAGATCCCCAAGTGGTAAGGATGCTATTTGGGTAATCGTAGATCGGCTTACGAAGGTGGCACATTTTCTTCCTTTTAGAGTAGGTCAATCTACGGAGAAGTTGGCAGAATTATATATGCAGCAGATAGTCAGACAGCATGGGGTCCCAGTCAGTATTGTGTCAGACAGAGATACCCGTTTTACATCACATTTTTGGAAGAGCTTACATCATAGCTTGGGTACCAAGTTAAGATTTAGCACGGCTTACCATCCACAGACGGATGGGCAATCAGAAAGAACAATTCAGACTTTAGAAGACATGTTGCGAGCTTGCACCCTAGATTTTGGAGGATTTTGGGAGAGCCACCTACACTTGGTCGAGTTCTCATATAACAACAGTTATCAAGCCAGTATCCAGATGGCGCCATTTGAAGCACTATATGGTAAGAAGTGTAGGTCGCCACTAGCGTGGGACGATATTGGAGAGAGAAAGATGTTAGGCCCGGAGATGATTGTTCAGACGGTTGAAGTGATTAAAGGAATTAGAGAGCGACTTCGAGTTGCGCAGGATCGGCATCGTCATTGGGCAGACCAGCATCGTAGGCCGCTAGAATTTTCTGTTGGGGACCACGTATTCTTGCGGATCTCACCTACCTGTGGGGTCATTAGATTTGGCATTCGCGGAAAGTTGAGTCCTCGATACGTGGGCCCGTTTGTTATCCTTGAGAGGGTAGGCGATGTTGCTTATCGTTTATCCCTTCCACCTTCGTTACGAGAGGTGCATGACGTATTTCATGTATCTCAGTTGCGAAGGTATGTATCGGACCCAAGCCATGTCCTTGATCATTCTGAGCTGGTTGTTGGTACCAACCTGTCTTACGAGGAACAGCCTGTGTCTATTTTGGACCGAAGAGAGAAGATACTCAAGAACCGAACAATTAACCTTGTCCGGGTCGCTTGGGGTCATCACTCTTTAGGGGAGTCAACGTGGGAACGTGAGGATGATATCCGATCACGGTATCCGCACCTGTTTGACTCACAAGGTATATTTTCTTCTGTATACCTTGATTGTCTTAACTCCTCATGCTTGTCACCTTATGAGTAGAATTACTTAATGTTGTAGATTGTTAGATGTAGATACATTACTTGTTATTATCATTATAGAATGATTGCTTACTCAATTGTTTATACTTAGATTAGTTTAGCTTCGATATTTCTATCATGCTTAGATCTGAAATTCCGAGGACGGAATTTTTCTAAGGAGGGTAGAGATGTCACTTCCCGTTCCCAGAATACGTATTTATTTAATAGTTACCATGTATTATTCTGTATTTAAATTTCTGTAAATTTCTGTTAGTTAATTAATCTGCTCTTTAAATTTTCATGTTAATTTATTTCCTGCAACTTTATTTCTGCACTTTATTTCCTGCTTTTATTCCTGCATTTATTTTCGGCTTTTACCTCTTTGCTTTGCTTGCGGGTTGGCCTTGGATGAACCCATTGGACCCGGCCCAATACCCCCACCTACCACCACCCCTTCATTTAAAGCCCAAAACTATTTCTCTCTCTTCATTACTTCTTCCCATTACACTTCTTCTTCCCCATAACTCTCCCACCAACCTAGAAGAGATAGGCAAGTGCCAACTTGCTTCTTGATGGATCTCCATTTTTATTGTTCCATCATCTTCCTCATTTGATTCTAAGTCTCTTTAGTACTTAGCATTTTCAATTTCCATGGCTTCTTTGTTGTAGATCTAAGTTTGATATATTTTCGAATTTCTTAGGTTTTGATCTAGTAAACTTTGTTATCTTCAAGTTTCGATGGTTCCATGTTGTAGAGAATTTCGTTCTACCCAATTTTGACCTATGGAAGTCCATATTTGGGCTTGGGATGAAGGATTTATGGAGCTTGGAAGCAATGGCTTCCATTGCTTCCATGGTTCTGTTCTCAGAAAATTTGGAGAACAAGAACAGTCCCAGCCGCATCAAATCTTCACTTCTCAAGCGCATGGAAATCTTTACTTCCACAGCGCATCAAATCATCACTTCTCACAGCCAAGGCGCATGAGTTATTTATTTCCCAATCACTTCTCGCAGCCAAGGCGCATGAGTTATTTATTTCCCATTCCTCAGGCGCATGAGTCATTTATTTCCCACAGATTCTCTCAGGCACATGAGTTATTTATTTCCCAATCACTTCCCACAGCCAAGGCGCATGAGTTATTTATTTCCCATTCCTCAGGCGCATGAGTCATTTATTTCCCACAGATTCTCTCAGGCGCATGATTTATTTATTTCCCAATCACTTCCCACAGCCAAGGCGCATGAGTTTATTTATTTCTCAATCCTTTCCCTCAAGCGCATGAGTTTATTTATTTCCCACAGATTTCCTCAGGCGCATGAATTTATTTATTTTCCATTATTTCCCACAGTGCGTGAGATTGTTTATTTCCCAATCATTTTCCACAGCGCACGAGATTTATTTCTCACAGCCGCATTCCCACAAGCGCATGAGTTTATTTATTTCCCAATCATTCCTCAGGCGCATAAGATTATTTATTTCCCAATCATTCCCTCAGGCGCATGATATTATTTATTTTCCAACATTTCCCACAGCGCATGATATTATTTATTTTCCAATCATTCCCCAGGCGCATGAGATTATTTATTTCCCAATCATTTCCCACAGCGCACGAGATTTATTTCTCACAGCCGCATTCCCACAAGCGCATGAGTTTATTTATTTCCCAATCATTCCTCAGGCGCATGAGATTATTTATTTCCCAATCATTCCCTCAGGCGCATGATATTATTTATTTTCCAACCTTTCCCACAGCGCATGATATTATTTATTTCTCAATCATTCCCCAGGCGCATGAGATTATTTATTTTCCAATCATTTCCCACAGCTCATGAGATTATTTATTTTCCAATCATTATTTATTTCCCAATGTTTATTTTCCGAATTTGGCATTAATTAACATTGATTGTTATCTTGATTAATTATTGATCATGCGTTCCTAGATGGAACTAAGAGACTGGCTAGTCGTCTTATTGAAATGAATGAATGAGACACGTTCATATTAAGTATGAACTACTATAATCGATTGGCCGATCCCGAATCTTGACATACAGGCATACATGCAGGCTTCAATTTATTTATTTATTTATTTTACTATAAAAGAAGCATGTGTACTTTATGGTCAAGGCATGATTGTTCCATGGTTAGTTTGGATTGTTGCATTACGCTATGTAAGACCTACAACCTAACCGCACGGGTATCGTTGTAGAGCTGGGCATATCGTACTTTGTACGGAAGTACTCATTCTGAATGACCATGACCCACGGCATGGGATTTCACTTAACGTAGAGGCTACTAAGTTAAATAAAATAATGATTGCATGGAGAGAATGGATTTCCGAGTTCTTACATGGCAGCCCTCTTTGGGACTATTAGTGCCCAACAGGCCGGCTGGTTCCCACAGATACTGCAAATCTGCCACACGGACAGGGAGCGGTATCTGCTTATATTATTGTATATTGTATATTGATGACGGGCGTCCCGCTGGGACTCGTCTAATTCATGATTGGCGCAATTGATTGATTGGATAGACTAGCCTTGCTTGTCCATAGTAAGAACTGAGAAATCCTTATTGCATAATTCCAGGATAACTTGGGACTCACAGTAGTAAGCCGTAGGAGTTGGATGGCCGTTTAAGTTGATTTGTTTGTGTACTGTACCTACTCTGTTACCTAACTGAAATGATCAGAGCATCAGGACATGACGGGCCAACTTCTGTCCTTGTTTGGTTGGGAGGTTGGTTCGAAGTGTCGTGATGTTATGTGAATCCCAGTAGCAAGCAGAGCTCTATTATTATATTCTCTTAATTACTGGTTTAATGTCTCATATCGTGCTTCCTTGCGGTACTTGCTATTAGAGGTCTAACCTCTCTGGTTTTGCATGGCCAGATTTAGAGCCGGTTCCCGAGGACTCAACTTACTTCTACCTCCAAGATGGTCAACACTAGAGGGATGATCGCAGGAGGACTCGAGTGGGTTTCTTACTTCCCCGCTCGTTTTGTTATTTACCTTATACTTTGCCGTTTGGCACCGACATGTTAGTCGGATCGTCTTGTACTTACTTTTACATAATTGTAACTAAAGTCAGACTGCAGCTGATAACAATTGTGTATATTTTGCTACATCAGATCTGGCTATGTTTTGTAAAGCCAGATATCAAAAACATTTTGACAGAGCGTTTGGGACGCCTTACTGCTTTATCTTACATGTTCTCTATTACTGTTTCTTGTTCGAATGATTGAGACAATAGATGTGAAGTGACCATAGTGAGACCTTTATGTAGTATGCACCCCCTCGTCTGGTTAGACAGCATTGATCGTATTATACGGTATTCATCTACCCGTAATACGTAGCTGGCTGAGTCATTCCCCCGCTCTCCAGTATTCTGGTTCTGGGGCGTGACACTTAGCAAGAAGAAGAACCCTGACAATCTAAAAGTCAAGGAAACTTCTATCAAGAAAAAGAAGCCAAAGTCAAAAATGCCTTGCTTCAAGTGTGGCAATAAGGGCCACTTTAAGAATGAGTGTAAAGCAAAGACCAAGCAATCAGAGCAAGGAGAGCCTAGTAAGGTATCTATGATCACTGACGTAATTGCTATGATTGTGCAGGTTGATGCAGTAAGGACTGACTCTGACTGGTGGGTAGACACTGGAGCCTCCTGCCATGTCTGCTCCAGTAAGGAGTGGTTCACCACCTATACACCTACTTCTGAAGTGGTTATGATGGCGAACCAAGCACAAGCTGAAGTGCTCGGGATCGGGACGGTGGTGTTGAAGCTGACTTCGGGGAAGTCTCTGACGCTTCAAGGCGTAAAGCACGTACCTGCTATCGCCAAGAACCTGGTCTCGGGAGGCCTACTCTGCAATGCAGGCCTCAGGATGGACATCAATGCTGGCCAGATGGTGATGTTTATCAAGGGAACATATTTCGGGAAAACTTTTTATACCGAAGGAATGTTCAAGATTCAGCTTGTAAATCAGTTCAATGTAATTAATGAAGTCACTCATTCTGCTTATACTCTTGAGTTGTGGCATAATAGGCTAGGACATGTTCATTGTAAACGAATAAACAGAATGTCTAGTCTAGGACTTATCTCCAAATGTGGAAGTAAGGTAGAGAAATGTGAAGTTTGTGCTCAAACGAAGATCACAAGGAAACCCTTTCCTCGGGTTAATCGAAGTACAGATCTTCTGGAGTTGGTTCACTCCGATATCTGTGACTTCAAACAGTTCTCTACAAAGGCCGGGATGAAGTATTTCATAACCTTCATCGATGACTTCTCAAAGTATGCGTTCGTCTACTTGCTGAAGGCTAAAGACGAAGCATTCGAGAAGTTCAAGGAGTTCAGAGCCGAAGCTGAGCGGCAAACTGGACAACAACTCAAAAGGATAAGAAGTGATCGAGGTGGGGAGTACAGGTCTCATAAATTCGCATCGTTCTGTAAGGAACATGGAATTATCAATGAGACTACGGCTCCGTAAACTCCTCAATCAAACGGAGTAGCTGAGAGGAAGAACAGGACGTTAACAGAAATGATTAACTCAATGTTGTTGACTGCTGGTCTTCCTAAGTGCTACTGGGGAGAAGCTGCATTGACGGCCACTTTTATTCTAAATAGAGTGCATCATGCAACTTCAGACGTTACTCCTCATGAACTCTGGTTCAAGGTCAGACCTAACTTGAATGTCATTCGAGTGTGGGGGTGTCTGGCGTATGTCAAGCTTCCAGATCTAAAGATTCAGAAGCTTGGGACAAGGACTACAAAGACGATCTTCTTGGGGTATGCCGAGAAGAGTGATGCTCGGAGATTTCTTGATATTGAGTCAAATCATATCATTGAATCTCGCGATGCAGAATATTTTGAAGATAAGTTTGCAAGGCACAAGAATATTGTTCTTTCGGATGTTCCGGAGAATAATGAGGGTGCACAAGAGACTGAAGTCTTCAATGAAGATGTGGTCCAAGAAGATATTGTTGTTGATACAACGGTTGAACCAGAAGAAGCTGAGCCGTCAGCTAAGCGTGTGAGGAGGCCGAAGGACTTCGGAAGTGACTTTGTCACCTATCATGTGGAAGCAGATCCGCTTACCAATGATGAGGCGATGAGGACCAGAGACGCAGTTTTCTGGAAGGAGGCGATTGACAATGAGATTGATTCCATCACCTCAAATAACACTTGGGTGTTGGTTGATCTTCCTGAATGAGCGAAATCCATCGGATGCAAATGGATCTTCAAGAAGAAGATGAAAGCAGACGGAACTATTGACAAGTTCAAGACTAGGTTGGTAGCCAAGGGATTTTCTCAGAAGCAGGGGATTGACTATTTTGACACGTATGCTCCAGTAGCCCGGATGACCACCATCAGAATATTGATTGCTCTCGCAGCAATACATAAGATGGTGATACATCAGATGGATGTGAATACGGCTTTTCTAAATGACGAGCTGAACGAAGAGATTTACATGCAACAGCCAGAGGGATTTGTCATCAGGGGTCTTGAAGACAAAGTCTGCAAGTTGGTGAAATTCTTGTACGGTCTTAAACAGGCTCCCAAGATGTGGCATGAGAAATTTGACAAAGTTATAAGGTCAAATGGCTACATGGTCAGCGATACGGACAAGTGTGTTTACATGAAGTTCGCTGATGGAAGAGGTGTGATCGTTTGTCTGTACGTGGACGACATGCTTATCCTAGGTACGAATATTAGCTATGTCACTGAGACAAAGAAGTTCATCTCTAGCAAGTTCAGTATGAAGGACTTGGGGGAAGCTGATGTGATCTTAGGGATCAAGATCATCCGGACAGACACTGGACTAGCGCTATCATAGTCTCATTATATTGAGAAAATGATCACTCGTTATGGGTATCGGGATCTTTCAGGGATCGATACGCCGTACAGGTGTGATCTGAAGCTGAAGCCTAATTCAGGGGAAAGCGTCAGGCAGCTGGAGTATGCAAGCGTAATCGGGAGTTTGATGTATGTTACTACTGCCACAAGGCCTGACATAGCTTTCGCCGTGGGAATGCTGAGTCGTTTCACGAGCAACCCAGGTGCTGAACACTGGAAAGCTGTGAAACGGGTTATGAGATATCTCAAGAAGACTCAGACATATGCACTGTACTACAGCGGAGATCCTCCGGTAGTGGAAGGCTTCAGTGATGCCAGTTGGTGCTCAGAGGTGGAGAGCGAGAGGTCCACAGGTGGATACATTTTCACAATGGGTGGAGCTGCTATATCGTAGAAGTCGAAGAAGCAGACTATGCTCTCACGGTCATCCATGGAATCTGAGTTCTTTGCACTAGATACGGCAGCCGAGGAAGCAGAATGGCTTCGGGAGCTCATGTATGATCTTCCATTGGTTGGGGCGCAAATACCGGCGATACTGATATACTGCGACAACCAGGCGACTGCGGCGGTGGCATCAAATGACCTCTTCAACGGGAAGAAGAGGACTGTGCGATTGAAGCACAGGACAGTACACGATCTTATCAAGAGAGGTGTTATTGCAGTGATTGATGTTCGGAGTCAGGAGAACCTGGCGGATCCGTTCACCAACGGCCTCAAGCGCCAGCTGGTCAATGACACAGCTTGTAAAATGGACTTGAAGGCATTCTGATATTGGATTATTGTATTCCTACCATAAAGTTTTATGCTAATAGTTCAAAGATTTATCTACTAGGCATCTAGCTTTTGGTTCAAGGGAGGACCACTAATCGAAAGAATATCAGGAACGGTGGGTACATGTTCTATTGGGCATGGAGAGGTTACGGACCTATAACCACTGTTGTCTACTATTATTTTCTGCGGAAAACGGTTCCTGTGGGAAGGTTGGCTTAATTGCCTTAATGAGTTCTCAGGCAGAGTGAATGCCTGGTATGCTTTACAGGAAGCATGGTAGAGCAGCACTACAAGGAGTGAAACTCCATGCTACAGTGGGGTGACTCCACAATGAGGTTCCTATATGTGGGGTGATGCCCAGAAATAGGATAAAGCCTCGGCTTTACAGGCCAAGTCACAGCGGCGTAGCACCGCAAATAAGCAGTTAGCCTAATGCTGTATGTTAAATATAAAGTGGGGTGTAGTCAGCACTACAAAGAGGAGGAGTTCCTCATGTTACAGTGGCACGACACCACCATGAGGTACCCGGTTAGGGATAAAGCCTCGGCCTTGCAAGCCATGTCGTTGCGGCGTAACACCGCAAAGGAGCCTAAGGCTTCATGCTGGGTAGTTTGGCACTACAAAGAGGTGGTTGCCTCATGCTACTGTAGTATGACACTACGATGAGGTTTCCGGTACGGGGTAAGGCCTCGGCTTTAAGCCATGTCATAGCGGCGTAGCACCGCAAGGGAAGTGCAAAGCGCTTCATGCCATGTCTCTTTACAATGAACTTACCTATAGTGTATGACAGAGATATCAGGCCGTCTCTTGAGGGTAAACTTGTAGACACCCAAAATTATACACTGAAACCAGGCTGGCACAGGACCTTTAATATGTAGCCAGAAGCACATGTAACTACATTATGTGAGTGGAAAGAATTTTAGCTATGATGCAGAATTCAAGACTTAGTCCATTCTTGTATTATAGTTTGATTTTTGACTCACGTGGGAAGATTCAAGTCTTAAGTGGCATCTATCCTAAAAGCATAATGGACAGTTACTGTGGAGAACACTCGTACTCATATATATAGAGATATGTGGGGGATTGTTGGGTTTGTAGCCTTTTGTTTTGGTTTTTAGTCCCACATCGGCTAGAAAGGAATGTGTATCTCCATATATATGAGTCTTTTCTCTTTATGGAAATGCACATGTAGTGCACATGGGTGTGTGCCATGTGGGATTAATTATTAATGGTATAAAGGCTTAATCAACAATTAATAAGCTGTAAGCTTTTTGCTCTTAGAAATTTATTTCCATGGAGCTAAGCTCCGTAGGAGCTTAGCGACTCGGACTCTCGGACTCGGACTCGGGCTCTCGGACTCGGGCTCGGACTCGGGCTCAAGGGCTCATGAGGCGTAATGTGGCGTTTTGTTGGCGCACTTTGCACTTAGCACGTCAGCATCGTCGCTAGGCGCATAGTGCGCTAAAGTTGCGCTCGTTGCGCGAGCCACTTGCGCAACCACGTTGCGCGGTCCATTACGCGAGCCCAGTTACGCTGGCCCAGTTACGCAGCCCAGTACGCAGCCCAGTACGCCCAGTGTGTGCAACGTACGCAGCGTGCGTCGAGTGCGCAGTGTGCGCAGCGTACGCAGTGTGCGTAGAGTGCGTAGTGTGCGTATGGCTGGCTGCATATTAGAGCGGGAACGGTTGCAGCAATTGATGCACGTTCAGGAGTGGTTCTGCCACTACCCTGAAGTTCAAGCAACTGCTTGGCAACCGCTCCGTGGGCTAGATATGCAGGTTCTCTCCTCTCTCTGATAGCTGTAGTAATCAGAATTCCAGGGAGAAAAACTCTAAGTGTTCTTTAACACAACAGAGTAGTGAGCGTGTTCTTTAACACAAACACTAGTACTTTTTAGTACGCGTGGGTTCTGTCACTTCAAACGGAGAAAGAAGAGTAGAGCCATTGCCAGAGGAGTTCGCCGTCTTCCGAGGAGTCAGAAGAGCAGGAGTGTTCCAAGGTTTTCCGTCAACCTTGCTGGTTCCTGGAAGCTGTTCGCAGAGGGCGAATAAAGCTTTGAGCAACGGTGATCATTCACCCCAGCATTTCCATCTCTCGCCTGTCATCCTTCTGTTGCCTTTAGCAGTTCTGTCAGTATCTTCTCTTTAGAAGGCACTACTGCCAGTTTGCTATGATCACAAAAATCTCTTTAGATTATTCGTGTATTACGATATCTTTTTAGATCTCGTAATTTGCAGAATCCTTCTGGATCTCTATTGCAAAACCTTCTTTAAGGAATTGTATTTGAAACGTTGTCTTTACAACTGTTTCAGTTTCTGTATTTTCCATCGAAAAGCGTGCCCCGACGTTCCCGGCAATAACAAAGTTCATATACAGACAATTTCAAATGGATACAAAAGTAGTTATCTATGTGACACGGGTACGGATACAGACCCAATTTTGCCGTGTCCATGCAACATAGGATGCAGGCCTGGTCCATTACAACTGTTTCCAGCTTACTCAAGGAGACAACAAGGGAAATTGATACCCAAAACTTCCGCTATAAATAGGGAATGCCCAAAGGGCCAAGTGTTCCCTACCATTTCCATGAAAAGTCTCATCTAAGTTAAGCTTCAGAGGGTGAGCACTGGGAACACCCACCCTGTGTGCTACCTTTGTATAGCATAGAGGGTTGGAGGAGAGAGAACGTCAGATGTTCCTTGGCGATGTCAGCTAGACCGACCTTCTTCCACCTCGCCCCGAAACTTCTCCTGCCATTCCAGTAGATATTGAGGTTGTACCAACACAAAGACTTCTTGTGTCGGCTCATGAAATGAATACAAATTTCCATGTACATATAGTCATTTCAAGTCATCATTGGATCGCGGTCAAGGTTGTGAAAATCGCTAGGCGCTAGTAGAGCGGACACCCACCGCCTAGCGCCTAATCCGCCTAGGCGGCCGCCTAGATCTAGGCGGTTAAAAAAAAATCCAAAAAACCTACTGAAAAATGTAGAAAAAGCCCATAAAACCAAACACATGCATAGTCGGGAATCGTGGGGACTAGGCGGACGCCTAGGGGCATCGGGCGGCACCAGGCGTCTAGCGCTTAGACGGCACGCCTAGACCGCCTTTTAGAACAATGATCTCGGTACAAATTTGCATTACATAAATGGTCCGCTAACACTAAATTACAGTTACTAGAAAAATTCATAACTAAATTCAATAGAGAGGGGTTAGCACCAATAAGACACACGGGTTTGATTTGAGTTTTAGTCCAAAATTTACCAACTTGAGGCATTGAGTTATTGGATTATTTTCTATCAGGTATATTTTTGCGTGCACCTACTTGGAGTTGGGTGCTTCAGATTATTTATATGTATGGACATGATTTATCAGGATTTGGTTTATTTTGGTATTTAGGATTATGATGGAGTTTTTTTGGAAGCCAAGTTTGTACAGCCTATATAAAGTATAAACATATGCCATATCTTGTTTTTAGTTAGTGAAGAGTTTAGAGAGTTTTATTTGTAATTGTGTGAGATGCCTATTCTTAGATGTGATTCTTCTTCATTACTATTCAAATCCTAATCCAAAACCCCTATCTTTCTCCTCCTTTTTGTAACCCTAAGGGGGCATTTGGTATGCGATATTTTTTTTCTCTGGAAAAATTTAGGGTGAGAATCTATCACAATGTTTGTTTGGGCTATAAAAAATTTATTTCCGAAAATTAGAAATATCCGGATAAATAATTTACCCATAAAACATGAGAATCCTATCCCTTAAGAATATGTGGGTATATTTTCTTTTTTCCGGACAAAAAAAATTGCTTAAATTTTCTTCTTCTTTTTTTGATCATTTTTAACGTTATTTTCGTGTTTTTATCATTTATCCTGTTTTTATCATTTTTTTTTAATCATTTTTATCGCCTTTTGGTCATTTATTGTCGTTTTTATTGTTTTTTGTCATTTTGTCGTTTTTTTATCCTTTTTGTCGTTTTTAGTAATTTTTGTCATTTTTGGACTTTTTGTTGTCTTTTGTCGTTTTTGGTCGTTTTTTTGTTCTTTTTGTCGTTTTTTGTCACTTTTTGGTAATTTTTTAATCATTTTTTGGTTGTTTATGTCGCTTTTTTTTTCTTTTTGTCGTTTTTGGTTTTTTTGTTCTTTTTGTCGTTTTTTGTTGTTTCTTTAATTTTGTCATTTCGTATTTTTTTGTATTTTTTGTCATTTTATCGTTTTTTTAGTTGTTTTTGTCTTTTTTTGCTTTTTGTTGCTTTTGTCGTTTTTTGGCCGCTTTTTGGTCGGTTTGGTTTTTTTGGTCATTTTTGTCCTTTTCTTGGGATTTTTTTGGTCGTTTTATTTGATTTTCTTTTTTTTTTGTTTTTTATTTTTTTTGTTTTTGTCGTTTTTTTCTTTTGATTGTTTTTTGTCGTTTTTTTTACTTTCTTTTTTCCTTTTTGACGTTATTTTGTTTTGGGGTTATTTTAAATTTTTTTATCATTTTTGTTTCCGGAAATATTTATATAGTCACCAACCAAATATGGGAATATAATTTTCTAGGAAATTTAATTACTTGAAATTTGATTTCCGAAAATATAGAATTTTCGGCTATATAGTATTACGTATACAAAACACCCCCAGAAAGTCCTATAACTCATCTACAGAATATGTCGCAGCTTATATCTAAAAGTTCTGAATATGCCTTGCACAGATCTAGGAAATTGACCATATCTTCCGCTACAGCGTCCGATTTGGCCGTGCTCAAATTCTATATTTTTTTTTGTGTTTGAAAAATCTTCTAATTCAGACGTTCAGCCCTTTGAAAATGCTATTAGATTCAGAAAGAAATCCGTGATCTAGGAAATCAAACTTTAGGTATAAACACTTGGATGATGGTTCTTTGGAGAGAAAGCTTGGTCGCATAGGTTCATCATTTTCGAGCGAGAGTTCATATTGTTTGGACCGTGTTGGTAAACTCGAACTAATATTTTAATTTTTAGTTGTTCATTATGAATACCTATTAGAAATTTTCGTCAGTAGATTATTGCTTTAGTACTAGGATACTGCAAGCTATATGAATTGAGTAATCGACCCATATAGATTGCCCTCTAGATCTAAGTGTGTCAAGGAGTATCATAAATTAAAATAGTTTCTATATAACAAAATAGACATAACTTAATTGATACGTAAATCATTGCCAGATCTCTAAGAGAAATGTGTCCTTATAGAATATACATTTATGGACCTCTAAGCAGTAATCCGTTTCATTGTCCGTTTCATTGTACGCGGGTGGACAAGGATCGATCGGCCGACACAACAGGCATCGGGCATGTGGAGTTGATAGACGTTGTGGCCCAAGGCGGATTTGCGGGTGGTTCGATGGTGGTGTTCCAGGCGTCGCAGCCTACACTTGGTGGTCCAAGGGGAGCAGGTGCTACGGGTTATAGTGGAGGGGGACGTCCTCCAATAGGTCGCAATAAAATGGCCAAGACAGCGATCCCCAGAGAGGGGCACTTCCAGTCGTAAGCGACGCGTTGTGCCCACAAAGGCGGATGAGACTCGAGAGTTCCCTGGGCAGCAAGGTAGAGAGGGGATTCTATGCATCGACAATCCGGAGTGGGATAATCTGATGCGAGCTAACGTGGTCCAAGAGATATTGGAGGATGAACAGAATGAGCCTGCCACTTCCCCTACTTGCATGCTGACATGGAGGGGGGTTCTTCGGTTATTTAATGTCTGTGTTAGCCTGGAAGGTGCGCAGGGTGTGCTCGTTAGGGCGATGGAAGGAGGTTAGTGAGGTACTCAAGAGAGAGCAATGTTCTATTGTTGCTCTTCTGGAGACCAAGATCAAATCGGAAAGGGTGCTGATAAGGAGGACCCCTCCTCATTGGCAACACACGCATAATCTCGATTTATGCAATATGGCGAGAATATGGATTCGATGGGGCATGCATTTGGGATGGGCAGGTGGTTCA
The DNA here is from genome assembly GCA_029216955.1 of Iris pallida. Taxonomy (NCBI): domain Eukaryota; kingdom Viridiplantae; phylum Streptophyta; class Magnoliopsida; order Asparagales; family Iridaceae; genus Iris; species Iris pallida. The sequence goes on along the minus strand of JANAVB010015398.1, from coordinate 4,693,794 downwards.
TTTGTCTGACCAATTGATTGCTCTGAAATTGGTGAATAAAGGTGGCCTCAAATTCATCTTTGGGGCCGTACATGGACAAAATAATCGACGTAGGCGGGAGGTTCTATGGCAAGAAATTACTCGATTGTGTGCAGATGTAGAAGTTCAGTATAAATTGCCACTTGTACTCATGGGGGATTATAATGCGCTAATGTTCCGACATGAGAAAATTGGGGGTCAAGTGGTCCCTGATGTCATCCTACAAGAATTCTAGAACTACGGTTTAAGGGCGGGGTTGCAGACTTTGTCGCGGGCAGGACACATCTGGAAGTGGAATAATAAGTCGGTTTGGATGCGGGTGGTTTGTCAACTTGATCGGGCGCTGGAAAACCGGGAGTAGTTTTACAGGTTCCCGAATATGTGCGCAGAGGGTTTGGCGGCTGGTACTAGTGACCATTCCCCGATTTGTGTGTGGTTTATGCTTGCGGATAGACCCAAAGCTCGGCCATTCCGATATAATAATAAATGGTCGTTACTGGATGGGTATGAGGTGGTTGTGGTCCGGGAGTTGCAACATGATGTCAGGGGTAATCCACAATTCCGTCTTGTTTAACGTCTCAAGACATTAAAGGCGGACTTAAGGCTTGGAACCGACGAAAACCTAGACGACGTCTGGAGAAAGAGGAATCTAAGTTGCGGGCGGTGCAGGCGGCAGTCCAAGGTGATCCCCTAAACCAAGATCTGGCGGACAGTGAAAAGAATCTTATCATGGTGGTGGGACAACTGCGACTACGGGAGGAGATAGAGTTGGCTCAGAGAGCGAAATGCACCTGGCTTAAGAAGGGAGATCAATGCACTAAATTCTTCTATGATGTGGTTTGTACGAGGCAGCACCGTAATCACATTAGCAAACTTATAGGTCCGGATGGTAAGGAGGCTACTTCATAGGAGGAGCTACATGCAGAGGTTGTCAGGTACTATACTGACATATAATCATCATAATTATATAAATACTTTTCCTCATATATTGTGTGCAAGAAGTTGGTCACACTTGCTGAGAATGGGGACCTATTGACACCTGTGCGATTAGAGGAGTTGGAAGCCATCGTGCTCAATGCGGACCCTAATAAAGCTCCTAGACCATACGGCTTCGGCAACAAATTTTTTAAACTGCATTTGGGAATGGTTAAGGAGCATGTTCTAGAATTGGTACAAGACTTCTTTGTACATGGTCGGCTGCTAGGGGAATCGAATCATACGTTCCTGACTCTTCTGCCGAAGAAGGGTGCTATGTGTCACGGACTTAGTATTTTTGCCTACATTTCGTCGCGTGCGGCGCACTATCTTCCTTTTCGAAGACTCGTGCAAGCCTTCCCGAACCCGATTAGCTAGAATGCTAAGGAAATTAAGAAGAGTGGAGCAAAATTGGACTCGTAAGAACTTCTTCTATTACTTGGAGAATGCTTACAAGTTTTAGTAGTGAGGAACAAATGAGGTCTCCCCCTTATTTATAGTGCCCATAGGGCTTACATGAAAACTTCTGGAATCGACATATTCTAGGGATTATTCTCTAAGAGAGAAGAACAAAGGAAGCTTCTAGTACATCCAGAAAGATCATGATACATCTGGAAGGGTCTGGAGTCTTCTAGAAGATTCTCGGATCCTCTGGAAAATTATGGGATCTTCTGGAAAGTTCTACCATCTTCTAGAACATTCTGGAAGCTACCCGCATAACCTTGGTCCGTGGAAGGCTATGAAACTTTGCCTCGGACAGGACGCAACTTTACAGACGTTACATTCTCCCTAACCTAAGATGTTGACGTCCTCGTCAACCATGCTCGCTGAGAAACGCCTGGAACTCGGCCTCGAACTGATGCAGCGTATCAATACGTTCCAAGCTAGACTCGCCGTGTAGCATGCCCTTCCATTAGATGAGGTTACGGTAACACGCCTCGCCGACGAATGGTACACTTGTCCAGCACGGCTTCCACTTCTTTGTCGAAGGACGTAGTCATGATCGCCATAGGTCGCTTCAGAACTCCTCGCTGGGAATCCTCCAAGTTTTCCTGATAAGGCTTCAGGCAACTCGCATGGAAGACTGGATGAATCTTCATCTTGGCGGGGAGCTCGAGCTTGTAGGCCACCTTGCCTACTTTCTTGAGCACGGGGAAGGGGCATTCGTACTTTCGAATCAGTCCTTTGTGCACTTTCTGAAACACCTTGAACTATTGCGGCTGAAGCTTAACTATCACCATGTCCCCCTCCTTGTATTCAACCGGCCTTCGCCTCGCGTCGGCCCATTTCATCTTTCTCGCAGCCTTCTCCAGAAATGCTTTGACAATGTCCACCTTTGCCTTGAAGTTTGAAGTGAACTGGTTGGCCGCGGGCTTCTACTCGAGGACCCCGTAATCAGCGTGTACGGGGCAAGTGGTTGTCGACCCGTCATCAACTCGAATGGACTGCTATGCGATGACTCACTCTATTGAATATTATAGCAGAACTGAGCAACGTCAAGGTGGTGCACCCAATCCTGCTGGTTTGCAAACACAAAGTGCCGCAAGTACACCTCGAGCAAAGAATTGACCCGCTTCGTCTATCCGTCCGTCTGCGGGTGGAAGCTGGTCGAGAAGTGCAAGTCCGTCTCACGGATTTTGAACATTTCCATCCAGAACTTCCCTGTAAAGCGGGGATCCCGATCGCTGACTATGTTCTCCGGGATGCCCCAAAACTTCACCACATGGCTGATGAACAGTCGTGCGGCCTCCTCTGTTGTGTAGTGTCACGCCCCGCTCCCGTAGGAGCGATCGTCCTCGCTAAGGCGTGATGCCGCACGAGGCTAGATTGCGCTCGTACAAGACAGTTGCGAGGACGATCGCTCCTACGGGAGCGGGGCATGACATGTAGTCCATTGAAGCCGCAATGAAGGTCGTGTGCTTTGAGAACCGGTCCACCACCATGAGAATGGACCCAAGAACCTCCACTTTTGGTAGGACGGAGATGAAGTCCATCGATATGCTCTCCCATGGACGATTTGGCACCGGGAGAGGCTCTAGCAGGCTCCTGGGTCTCTGATGGTCCGTCTTGTCTTGTTGGCACACAAGACAGGTGCGCACAAAGTCCTCCACAGCCTCGCGCATGCGAGGCCAGTAGTACGCGTCCTTTAGCCGTGTTAAGGTCCGCTTCCGTCCAAGGTGTCTGGCCCACTTTGTATCATGGTACTCCTTGAGCAGCTCTCCGTAAGCCACTCCACTTAGGCACGACCACCTTGTCGCCCTTAGTACAGAGAATCCCGTCCTTCAGCCAGAACCTTCTCGTTTTGCCCTCCTGAACGAGCTTCACAATGGCCTGTGTTAGTGGGTCCTCTATGATACCCACTCGGACACGGTCCAGAATATCCCCCTTGAGCAAGCACACCGTTGAGAGCTCGGTCTTCCTGCTAAGTGCATCAGTCACTTGGTTCTCCTTGTCGGGCTTGTACCACATCTCCATGTCAAACTCGGCTAAAAAGTTCTGCCATCTTGCCTGCTTCGGGGACAGCTTCTTCTGGGAATGGAAGTAGCTCATGGCAATATTGTCCGTCAAGACCATGAACTTGGTGCCAAAAAGGTAGTGCCGCCATGTTCTCAAGCAGTGTACGACCGCGGTCATTTCCTTCTCTTGTACCGTGTAGCACCGCTCGGTATCATTCAACTTGTGGCTCTCGAATGCGATGGGGTGCCCTTCTTGTATCAATACCCCATCGATGGCGAAGTCGGATGCATCCGTATGCACCTCAAACGCCTTGGAGCCGTCCGGTAGAGATAAGACCGGCTCCTCTGTCACAGCCCGTTTTAGTGCCTCGAATGCCTCCTCGTATCGGGGCGGCCAACTCCATGTCCAATCCTTCCGCAACATATCGGTCCATGGTGCTGCGATGGAGGAATATCCTCGGATGAACTGCCGGTAGTAGTTCGCTAGGCCAAGGAACGATCGCAGTTCCGTCGGCCTGGTGGAAGCCTCCCACTCCCGAATGGACTGGACCTTCGTGCCGTACATCCATATCTTGCTATGTGAAATCCAGTGTCCCAGGAATGAAACCTCTTCTTGTGCAAATGAACACTTCTTCCGCTTGACGAAGAGTTCGTTCTCCCTCAGCACATGGAAGACGGCCTTCAAATGCTCAATGTGATCCACCATCGTGTTTGAGTACACGACGATGTCGTCGAGATAGACCACGACAAACCGATCAGGTAGGGATGAAAGAGCTTGTTCATTAAAGTGTAAAAAGTTACAGGAGCATTTGTTAGACCAAAAAACATAACTAGAAATTCATATACGCCATACCTCGTGACGCATGTCGTCTTTGCCTCGTCGCCCTCCGCAATCCGGACTTGATAGTATCCCGAGCACAAATCGAGTTTGAAGAAGTATCTTGCGCCTCCGAATTAATCGAACAAGTCCGTCACCAATGGGATGGGATATTTGTTCTTGATGATCACCTTATTTAGTGCACGATAGTCGATGCATAACCGAATGCTTCCATCCTTCTTCTTCTGGAATAGCACCGGTGCGCCGTACGGGACCTTCGACGGTCTGATGAAACCCGCGTCCAGCAGCTCTTTGAGTTGCATCTTTAACTCATCTACCTTGGACGGGGCCATGCGGTATGGAGACATGGCGGGCGGCTTCATGCCCGACTCCAACTCAATGGCATGGTCTACCTCCCTCCACGAAGGTAGCCTCTTTGGCAACTCCTTCGACATGACATCCCCGAACTCCACAAGGACGTCATCGATCTCAGGCGGAAGATCCCCCTGCACGGGCGCCTCCTCCATCTTAAGCACCGCTAGGTAGGTCATCTCTCCGTGTCGCATTCCTTTCTTGAGTCGTAAGACGGAAAGAGCTTTCCCCTTCGTAAGCTCGTCTCATGCAACTGTCACCATGCACTGGGAGCTCTCCTCCATGATCCCGACGACTCCTAGATACGGTATTGGGATCGCCTTTGCCGAAGTGAGGAAGTCCATCCCGAGGATCATGTTAAAGTTTTCCAGTGGTGCGGCCGTGAGACTGCTGACACCCGTCCAGTCTCCTACTTAGATCTTTACCCCTTTTGCTACCCCTTGCACCGGGCGGGCCTCCGAGTTGACCGCCTTCATCTTGCTTGAGTCTTTTCCAAGCACCAGAACCAAGCGTTGGACCTCCGCGTCCGAGATAAAGTTGTGGGTTGCCCCTATGTCGACCATCGCCCTCGTGTTGTGGCCGTTAATCTTCATGTCCACGTACATCAGCTCTCGACACGGGGCTTTGGCCACGACCGTCTTGCTCTTCAAAGCATTGAGTAGGCGCATGGCACCCATGTAAGCCCCCATCCTAGGTTCCTCGTCCTCGGCCTCTCTGCCTTGGACTGCATTCACCCTCTTGCCCTTGTTGGTGCAGTCGCGTGCGAAGTGATTCCCACCGCACACGAAGCACTCGATCTTTCGCTCCGTCGAAGGCTTCGCAGGCTGCTTGTCCTTTGGCGAGATTCCCTTTTCGTTGTTCTTCTTGTCTCCCCTACCATTGAACTTGGTGGTGGTCTTTGCCTTAGGCTTGGGGGTATCGCTCCTCCGATACTTTATCAGCTTCTCGGCCGCTGCAACGGCCGTGTTCAGATCTGACATGCGTTGCCTCTGCAACTCTTGCGCCGCCCACGGTTGTAGACTGTCCAGGAAGAAGAACGGGCGATCTTCTTCGCCCATACTGTAAATGGCAAGCATCAGGCAGGTGAACTCCGCCACATATTCTTTGATGGACGCGGTGTGCTTGAGTTGTCGCAAGCTCCACCTCGCAACATACTCTACGTTCTCCGGGTAGAATTGAGACTTGATCTCCTTCTTGAGATCCTCCCAAGTCTCGATCGAGAAGAGTCCCTTCTCTTTCTCGATGCACCTGCGTCGCCACCACAGCATAGCATCATCAGAAAAATATAGGGCGTCATGTTTACCTTATCGGTCTCATCCTCGATACGAACCGCCTTCAGGTACCGCTCGATGTTCCAAATGAGGTTATCTACCTCCTTAGCGTCTTGTACGCCATTGAAGGACTTGGGTTCTGGATACTTCACTTTTTGGGTCACCTTCCTCCTCGGAGTCACACCACCAGCAATGGCCTTCTCGAGGATCGTCGCCTTGGTTTTTAGCTCCTCGCACAGTTCGGCAATCTCCGCCATGGTAGCCTTTCATTCCTCATCGAACTCGGCTTACATCTCGCGGAGATGCTCCCGAAACAGCGCCATAGCATGGGCGATGTCAGTCTCCAACCCATGGGCGAACTCCTCGTGAGTCGTCCGGTTTTTCTCCACTTGAAGCTCGACGTCCGTCACGCCTTTCTCCAGCATATCCATCCGCGACACCAACTCGCTAAGAGCCCGTTCCATTGATGGTTCCATGCCCATGCCCTTCCTCGCGGGCTTCACCTTCTCTTTAGGCGATGCGTGTTGCTCGTCATGGATAACGTCGGACGAAGACATGGAGATGATCAACCTGGCTCTGATACCACTTGTCACGGACTTAGTATTTTTGCCTACACTTTGTCACGTGCGGTGCACTATCTTCCTTCTCAAAGACTCGTACAAGCCTTCCCGAACCCGCTTAGCTAAAATGCTAAGGAAATTAAGAAGAGTGGAACAAAATTGGACTCGTAAGAACTTCTTATATTACTTGGAGAATGCTTACAAGTTTTGGTAGTGAGGAACAAATAAGGCCTCCCCCTTATTTATAGTTCCCATAGGGGTTACATGGAAACTTCTGGAATCGGCATATTCCAGGGATTATTCTCTATAAGATGAGAACAAAGGAAGCTTCTAATACATCTAGAAAGATCATGATATATCTGAAAGGGTATGGAGTCTTCTAGAAGATTCTCGGGTCCTCTGGAAGATTTTGGAACCTTCTGAAAAGTTCTACCATCTTCTATAATATTCTGGAAGCTTTTCGCATAACCTTGGTCCGTGGAAGACTATGCAACTTTACCTCGGGCGAGACACAACTTTTCAAACATTACATACGGCTCTATATGATTTTTGTCCTATTTCATGCTACAATTATCTTTATAAATTGATCACTCATCTTATGTTTCGCCAGAAGGAGTGTATTATACAGGAACTGGTCTCCTGTAATCAAGCTTCAGTTATCAAGGGGAGGGTGATTGTGGATAAAAGCTTATTGGCATATGAACTGATTAGAGGATTCAATAAAGCTGGTGCAATGAAGTCTTGTGTCAAACTGGATCTGAGGAAGGTATACGACAAGGTGAATAAGGAGTTTGTGTTACATCATGCTCTCCATGGGTTTTAATCAGCGATGGGTGGCTATGGTGAGGCAGTTTATCACGACCCTTACTTTTTTTATCTTGATCAAAGGTCAGTATCACGACCCGCACCCACCGTGAGGGTACGAGTACGTAACATTGTCCAGCCTACGTCGCAGTATCGGCGGTAGAACGTTGTCCTAGGTCAATCATCTAACAATATATAAGGTACCTGTGCAGTATATATACTCCGAATGGAGGTGACATAGTAATACAGTCTCAATCACATCTAAGGTGGAATACGGTAAAGCTAGATAGATATGAACAGAAGGAATCCACAGAGGTACAATCCAGATAAAAACTAAGTGTCTATGATACATCTCCACAAACATCCAAAGGAAACAACTCCCAATATATACAATAATGTATCAATGAGAAAGACAAGTACGAGTCTAAGCTATCTATACTAAACAAGGGGGTAACAACCTCAGCAGCTGCCTGAACCTCCCCAGAGGTCCAGGTCGCGAGTGTCACCTAGGCAAGCTCCAAAGTAAGGGGTGCAGGGTTCCTCATCATCCTCTGTAAAATTTTCAATAGGTACAGTCAGGACGGGAGAGAGCACAAAACATCTCACGCAGTTCATATCAAGTTAGGAAATATAAAGCATGCAATAGAGTAAGGTATATGAAACGCTGAAAGAAGAATGTATATGAAAAATAGTATAGATTTGATAACAGGAAATATCTATATATGATAAGTAAGAACTGTAAGCCAACTGTGATTTAGAGTACAATATGGTTATGTAAACGGTCTAGGACAATGCAATGGTAACTCCATTGTACGTGGGTGTACAAAAGACATATACAATAGTTATACAATGTTGTACAATAGGATTTGAGTACATAACCAATTCTACTCCCCCTCCCCAATCAATAAACAAGGATCCACTCCAGTTACGTTATCTTGCACAATAGTGTACAATGTTATACAATGGATGTACAATATTATACAATAGATGTACAATGTTATACAATAGTTGTACAATGTTATACAATAGTGTACAATGGTCTATCCCTGGAACTCATGTGATAATGAGAGTACAATATGCATAATGAGTATACAAGGATATGGGTATTCAATAAATATAATATGTAAGTGAAACGCACATCACAATATGTATTTAGTGAATACAAGGGGATACCATCTCAAAAGAAGATCCATATAGTACCAATCTGTGATAACAATCGTTTCAGCATCAAGTACAGTAATTTAGAGAAAGAATGTAAATCCAGACAAGTATGAAACGGTCAGAGAATGTACTCGTCTGATCTCCTGAATGTCCGGAAGAAAACTACTGCCTGAGGAGTGGTGTCTGCCTCCTATCAGAACAGTACAAGTCACTACATATCTAAAAATGATAATAAGATGCATTACAATGCATTCTATATGAATCTAGGTCAATCTAGGTTAAACTGAGTCATACTAGGTCATTGGGAATCAATCCAAGTCAAACTAGGTCAAACGGGGTCAAATGTTGACTTACAGTTGACTTTTGGTCAAAAAGTCAACTCTGGTCAACTCTGATCAACACTGAGTCAACCATAGGTCAAACAAGTCAAATGTTGACTAACAATTGATTTTCAGTCAACTAGTCAACTCTGGTTTGGTTTTGGTCAATTCTAAGTCAAGTGTTGACTTGAAGTTGACTTTCGGTCAAAAAGTCAACTCTTGGTCAACGGGGGTCAAGACTAGCCTAAACTACCCTCATCTAGTCATTACCTACCAAGATAACCTATTTCTAATCCCATCTTAACAATCAAAACCCTTTCTTAGACTTTATCCCAAAATTCCTACTTTTACCCTCTAAGTACTGATTTGTATCTTAGGATACTCACTCATCTATATCCTAACTTATACCTCTAATATAAGATACTAACCAACTCTAACATATAACTTCTAACCATCTATTCTAACTTATAAACCTAACACAACTAACATCCACTAACTAATATCTAACCATAACATATATGTATATATATCCGTCTCTAACTCTAACCAACTAATATATGTCATCTCTAACTAACAATAACATAGACTAACACAACTAATTATCTAACTTCTAAGATATCTCTAACCTCTACATAGATTCTAACATAACCACTAACATACTAACATATCCATACATACAACATTTAAATTTCTCTCCACTCCAATACTAACACACACCAAACACATATACCAAATCCACCACCCTTCTCTTCTAACACACCTACACACATCTATATACAAACACACTACAACTCAACCAAAACACAAATCACTCAACAAACTACACTAGCCTCAAGTCAAATAGGATGGCATGATCCTTCCAACTCTCTCACCTTCACAACCCACACACACTACACTACCATATATACAACATAAAACACACACTAGCACATATCCTCTATCAATCTCACTTCTCTCCACTAACCACACACATCCTTATCTCATTCAAACACACACACTATACTAACATATATTACATAATAATAATATATATATATATACATATATGTACTATATCATACATATTCTTGACAATCTATGATACCTACATTCACATGATATCTATACTAGGCTCATAGGTTACACAAAATGCCTACGTCGCATAGTCACTCTTCTACTTAAAACCAATATTGTACCAATTGGGCCTTCACTAAATTCTAGGATTAAACTATGTTTTAGCTCTTCGTGTTAGCTTTCCGAAACTTTAAACGGATCGTATATTCGTGTCCGGAAGCTCCCGGAATCGCAAAAACACCGAAACACGTTCTTCTTTCGTACAGCTGACACTCAAACAATTCTACAGAAAGTTTTAGAACGAATTTGGCTTATTAAAATATATATTTGGAAAGCTAACTTCGATACGCTTCTTTTAAAAAAATGGGAGGTTAATTAAAATTATGAGCTAAAAGTTATGGCATTTCTAAGTTGTTCTAGCTACTAAAAATACGGATAAAAATTATGACGAATTTGGGTTGTTTGGACAAAAAAACACATGTAGGCCAAAATACTTGGATACTAACATAGCTATCTAAATAAAACTTATTCTAACCATCCTAAATAAGATCAATCCACTCTCTAACCATCTAACCACACATACAAATATATATATATATATATATATATATATATATATATATATGCACACAAGTGTCCAAAATAGGGGGTTTTTTCCACTAGAACACAATCACAACACAAAGGACACTCCTATGACCTCCAAATGGACACAAAACAGACACAAATGGAGATACAACCATGGGGGTCATTCCTACGGGTTCAAAATAGACCTATATGCATGAGGAAATAAAAAGGAGAAGGGATTTATACCTCCCGGTAGTTCAAATCGAAGAAAAGCCTTCCCGGAGCGACACCGACACGTAGAGATTCCAAAAGGACACGAACGAGCTCCGAATCCCTCCAAACTTGGGTAGCTTCCTCCTTGGCTAGAATGGAGAAGGAAAGAAGAAGATTTGGTAGCAAAATGGAAGGATTTGGTGGAGAAATTACTAGGGATTGCTCTCTAGAAATTTGGAAAAGAACAAGAGAGAGAGTGTGGATGAGAATAATGAAATGAACTTGAGCCTATCCTCTCCCAAAGTGGCTGGCCATATGGGGCTATTTTTTCTATTATGGTAAGGTCCAAAATGCCCCCACTAACCTATTCTATTAGTATTAGGAAAGGGCTAATTGGTTGGGGCTAAATTAGTCATTCTAAAGTCTCTAATCACACTAACCTTATCCATAATAATTAGTCTAATATCTAACTAAAATATTTCTATCATGTGGGCCATGGCTAAATAATGTGTGGGTCCACTAAAGTCAACACTACCCCCGGGTCCCCGTTTTAAGTCGGATTGAGCTGAAATTCGAACCCGACTCAAATAACCCCAAAACAATATCATAAATAATAAAATAAATTTCAAAAATATTTCAAAAATACAAAATAACAAAAATACCCCTGTTCCTGAAAACTGGGGGTGACAAATTCCTCGAAATTAAAACCAAACAATAGTAAAATGTCAAAATCACAAGTTATAATTTTAAATAGTTTAAAAATGATTAAAAATCACCAAAAATCATAATATGAAATAATTATCAATAAATAATAATTATAATTACAAAATTTTAAAATTACCCTCATCTGGAAAACTGGGTGTTACAATCCTACCCACCTTATAAAAATTTCGTCCTCGAAATTAAGATGATCGCACCCCCTTCTAGGTCAAACATAGTCAAGGGTCAATCACTAGTCAATTTCTCAACATCCAAGTACTTTGTCATCAACTGGTCAACTTCTTAGGGTTTTACCTATGCTAGCTATCTAGGTGTTGGCAACTAGAATTTAGCAAAAGAGAAACTCTATAATAGACTAGCTCTTAACTTCTCAATCCTATCAAGTCACCTATAACTAAATACCTACAAGCTAAGCACATGAATACCAAATACCACATATATATATATATATATATATATATATATATATATATATATATATATATATGCTCAAGAACAACAACCCATCACATATATCCTAAGTATATCATCTATATATATATACATGACTGATCAACCAAGGGTTAAGGCAGACTAAACTTATAAGGGTCTGAAACAATGCTTAGAACTAGGCTAAGGATGAATGGTCTGAATCAAGGGGACATGGTATCTATTGAAGGGTCTGCACACTGCCTATAAAGGTGATCAACACAAAGGAACTCAACACGAAGAGAACTTAACTAAAATAGAAAACTGAACCAAGTATAGGCTAAACAACATGTTTATAACCCTATACAACAATGGCCTATAGATACCAACTAACCTATATTCCATATGCCAATGTCATCTGCAATCTATCTATGCAAATAGACCTCTCGGTCTTAGGTGAAACTACAACTATACTCAAAGGCAGGCTCTGGTCATGGGTGCCTCACTGGAAAAGGTAAGGGAAAGTAGTAATAATCATCAAGGCTGTAAGGCATACTAACATCCTATGTGTAACTGGTTGGTATTATAGATAACAAGAGAATTATCTGCAATGGGTTACTATTCTAACACCAATGCTAACTATCACCTCTAGGGTACAGACACTCTACAAGTCATCATACCATTATACTATGAAGGAACTACCTATGAATAAGCTCTACAAAACTAAATATCCCTACTCCTAAGTCATTTGTAACAATCAAAAGGGTATGATGTTTAAACCTTCTCAAGATACAATCTGTTAATCATATGCGTCTGTCCAAAATTATGTTATCCAGAGTCTTCATCATGCTAGTGAGCAAAGCTACGATAATCACAGAATCCTTGACTAAGGTACGTACCTCTAGGTTCATGGTATTTAAAATTTTTGTACTGCCGCATGCGACGGCGAAAACCTTAAATTCCCATACCCGAGAATACATCCAAAATCTGACTACATGTCCTCACTATGCCAACTAACACGACTATCGAGAATTCTAGATCCCATGATTTAGGCGACCTAGCCCATATAATTTTCTCAGAAGAAAAACAAACACAACAAAAGAGTAACATGACAAAATTAATCAATCAACAAGGAACAGATGGAATCGGATTTCAAGGTAATTATAAAAGACAATTGCGGGAATGGAATTGAGAAGAACGAAACTTGCAGTAAGATCTCCAACGGTCTGTGCATCCTCGACTGTCCTAACGATAGCTCGTCCTACTGGTTTCCTCCAGCCTGATGCTGATACTGCACAAATCTCTGCTGCTGATGCTGCATGAATCACTGCTACTGAGAGAAACAGAAAATGAAGGGAAAAGTCTCTGTACAGACGGAGGTGCACCTCCAATGTAGCAGAAACGCTAACCTGAGTCGGCACAAAAGAAGCTGCGGTCTCGAGGCCCTGATGAACAGGATGAGAGGTGGTCAGCCTCTCGATAGTATCCCCCGAACCGAAGCGATGAGATCGTGTCTTCATAACCATCATGAAGACAGATCAAAACAAGAAACAATTTTTGAGAATGAAGCGAAAATTCAAAAGAGAATAGTTTATATTCAAGGGAAGTCAATAAGCAACAATTTTAGACAAAAGGAATCGGATTAAGAGTTTTTCCTAATGTGATTGAGTACCTCCAAAAATATCCTAATCCTACTGCAGGCTTTAGTGATACTCTAGTTCGAATACCACTACATAAACTCGGCCTGCATGGGCTACCACTAAAAACGTGTCACAACCCGCACCCACCATGAGGGTACGAGTACGTAACAGCGCCCAGCCTACGCCACAGTGTCGGCGGGTAGAACGTTGTCCTAGGTCAATCATCTAACAATATATAAGGTACTTATACAGTATATACACTCCGAATGGAGGTGACATAGTAATACAGTCTCAATCACATCTAAGGTGAAATACGGTAAAGATAGATAGATATGAACAGAAGGAATCCACAGAGGTACAATCCAGATAAAAACTAAGTGTCTATGATATATCTCCACAAACATCCAAAAGAAACAACTCCTAATATGTACAATAATGTATCAATGAGAAAGACAAGTAAGAGTCTAAGCTATCTATACTAAGCAAGGGGGTAACATCCTCAGCAGCTGCCTGAACCTCCCCAGAGGTCCAGGTCGCGAGTGTCACCTAGGCAAGCTCCAAAGTAAGGGGTACAGGATTTCTCATCATCCTCTGTAAAATTTTCAACAGGTCCAGTCAGGACGGGAGCGAGCACAAAACATCTCACGCAGTTCATATCAAGTTAGGAAATATAAAATATGCAATAGAGTAAGGTACATGAAACGCTGAAAGAAGAATGTATATAAAAACAGTATAGATTTGATAACAGAAAATATCTATATGATAAGTAAGAACTGTAAGCCAACTGTGATTTAGAGTACAATATGGTTATGTAAACGGTCTAGGACAATGCAATGGTAACTCCATTGTACGTGGGTGTACAATAGACATATACAATAGTTATACAATGTTGTACAATAGGATTTGAGTACATAACCAATTCTACTCCCCCTTCCCAATCAATAAACAAGGATCCACTCCAGTTACGTTATCTTGCACAATAGTGTACAATGTTATACAATAGTTGTACAATGTTATACAATAGTGTACAATGGTCTATCCCTGGAACTCATGTAATAATGAGAGTACAATATGCACAATGAGTATACAAGGATATGGGTATTCAATAAATACAATATGTAAGTGAAACGCACATCACAATATGTATTTAGTGAATACAAGGGGATAACATCTCAAAAGAAGATCCATATAGTACCAATCCGTGATAACAATCGTGTCAGCATCAAGTACAGTAATCTAGAGCAAGAATATAAATCCAGACAAGTATGAAACGGTCAAAGAATGTACTCGCCTGATCTTCTGAATGTCCGAAAGAAAACTACTGCCTGAGGAGTGGTGTCTGCCTCCTATCAGAACAGTACAAGTCACTACATGTCTAAAAATGATAATAAAATGTATTACAATACATTCTATATGAATCTAGGTCAATCTAGGTCAAACTGAGTCATACTAGGTCATTGGGAGTCAATCCAAGTCAAACTAGGTCAAACGGGGTCAAATGTTGACTTACAGTTGACTTTTGGTCAAAAAGTCAACTCTGGTCAACTCTGGTCAACACTGAGTCAACCATAGGTCAAAAAGTCAAATGTTGACTAACAGTTGATTTTCAGTCAACTAGTCAACTCTTGTTTGGTTTTGGTCAATTCTAAGTCAAGTGTTGACTTGAAGTTGACTTTCGGTCAAAAAGTCAACTCTTGGTCAACGGGGGTCAAGACTAGCCTAAACTACCCTCATCTAGTCATTACCTACCAAGACAACCTATTTCTAATCCCATCTTAACAATCAAAATCCTTTCTTAGACTTTATCCCAAAAATCCTATTTTTACCCTCTAAGATACTGATTTGTATCTTAGGATACTCACTCATCTATATCCTAACTTATACCTCTAATATACGATACTAACCAACTCTAACATATAACTTCTAACCATCTATTCTAACTTATAAACCTAACACAACTAACATCCACTAACTAATATCTAACCATAACATATATGTATATATATCCGTCTCTAACTCTAACCAACTAATATATGTCATCTCTAACTAACAATAACATAGACTAACACAACTAATTATCTAACTTCTAAGATATCTCTAACCTCTACATAGATTCTAACATAACCACTAACATACTAACATATCCATACATACAACATTTAAATTTCTCTCCACTCCAATACTAACACACACCAAACACATATACCAAATCCACCACCCTTCTCTTCTAACACACCTACACACATCTATATACAAACACACTACCACTCAACCAAAACACAAATCACTCAACAAACTACACTAGCCTCAAGTCAAATAGGATGGCATGATCCTTCCAACTTTCTCACCTTCATAACCCACACATACTACACTACCATCTATACAACATCAAACACACACTAGCACATATCCTCTATCAACTCACTTCTCTCCACTAACCACACACATCCTTATCTCATTCAAACACACACACACTATACTAACATATATTACATAAAATAATATATATATATACATATATGTACTATATCATACATATTCTTGATAATCTATGATACCTACATTCACATGATATCTATACTAGGCTCATAGGTTACACAAAATGCCTACGTCGCATAGTCACTCTTCCACTTAAAACCAATATTGTACCAATTGGGCCTTCACTAAATTCTAGGATTAAAGTATGTTATAGCTCTTCGTGTTAGCTTTCCGAAACTTTAAACGGATCGCATTTTCGTGTCCGGAAGCTCCCGAAATCGCGAAAATACCGAAACGCGTTCGTCTTTCGTACAGCTGACACTCAAACAATTCTACAGAAAGTTTTAGAACGAATTTGGCTTATTAAAATATATATTTGGAAAGCTAACTTCGATACGCTTTTTTTAAAAAACGGAAGGTTAATTGAAATTATGAGCTAAAAGTTATGGTATTTCTAAGTTGCTATAGCTACTAAAACGCGGATAAAAATTATGACGAATTTGGGTTGTTTGGACAAAAAAAACACATGTAGGCCAAAATACTTGGATACCAATATAGCTATCTAAATAAAACTTATTCTAACCATCCTAAATAAGATCAATCCACTCTCTAACCATCTAACCACACACACAAATAAATATATATATGCACACAAGTGTCCAAAATAGGGGTTTTTTTTCACTAGGACACAATCACAACACAAAGGACACTCCTATGACCTCCAAATGGACATAAAATGGACACAAATGGAGATACAACCATGGGAATCATTCCTATGGGTTCAAAATAGACCTATATGCATGAGGAAATAAAAGAAGAAGGGATTTATACCTCCGGTAGATCGAATCGAAGAAAAGCCTTCCCGGAGCGACACCGACACGTAGAGATTCCAAAAGGACACGAACGAGCTCCGAATCCTCCCAAACTTGGGTAGCTTCCTCCTTGGCTAGAATGGAGAAGGAAAGAAGAGATTTGGTGGCGAAATGGAAGGATTTGGTGGAGAAATTACTAGGGATTGCTCTCTAGAAATTTGGAGAAGAACAAGAGAAAGAGTGTGGATGAGAATAATGAAATGAACTTGAGCCTATCCTCTCCCAAAGTGGCTGGCCATATGGGGCTATTTGTCCTATTATGGTAAGGTCCAAAATGCCCCACTAACCTATTCTATTAGTATTAGGAAAGGGCTAATTGGTTGGGGCTAAATTAGTCATTCTAAAGTCTCTAATCACACTAACCTTATCCATAATAATTAGTCTAATCTCTAACTAAAATATTTCTATCATGTTGGGCCATGGCTAACTAATGTGTAGGTCCACTAAAGTCAACACTACCCTCGGGTCCCCGTTTCAAGTCGGATTGAGCTGAAATTCGAACCCGACTCAAATAACCCCAAAACAATATCATAAATAATAAAATAAATTTCAAAATATTTCAAAAATACAAATGACAAAAATACCCATGTTCCTGAAAACTGGGGTTGACAAATTCCTCGAAATTAAACCAAACAATAGTAAAATGTCAAAATCACAAGTCATAATTTTAAATAGTTTAAAAATGATTAAAAATCACCAAAAATTATAATATGAAATAATTATCAATAAATAATAATATAATTACAAAATTTCAAAATTACCCTCATCTGGAAAACTGGGTGTTACAGTCAGCCACACGGGTTCTTCGTAGCAGTTGTGGACTTCGCCAAGGGGATCCTTTCTCTCCGTATCTTTTTACACTGGTGATGGAGCACTTCACATGTCTTATGGACTTGGCCATGCATTGACGGCAGATAGCCCCAATTTACAGGAGGATCCTCTCTCATCTCTCTCATCTGATTTATGTGGACGACCTGCTGGTTTTTTATCCCCGACTTTTGCTGGCCTCAATTCTCTGACATATATCTTGAAGAAGTTTGCGGAGGTACTCGGGTTACATTTAAACAGAGACAAAAGTACAGCTTACTTTGATGTGCACAGCCCCGTTAAAGAGAGCAGGCGAGGGTACGGGGACTGGAAAAAGACGAGCTACCAGTGAAGTATTTGGGGATCCCACTCTCTGTCAATTACACGAGAGAGAGAGCAATTGTCAGAACCTGATTGAATATGCACAAAGACGGGTAGAGGGATGGCAGGCACAGAGTTTGTCATTTGGCGGTTGCATTGAGCTAGTCATATCTGTCATTTCAGCTATTGTTTTCTTTTGGCTGCAGACGATTTTGTTGCTAACTATGACGATTATGAGGATTGAACGGATTTGTGCTGACTTCATATGGCAAGGGGCTTCCACGCTATCAAATGGGAGGATCTATGCCGACCGAAGCAGGAAGGAGAAGGTGGCTTATAGTCATTAAGGGATCTTCGTACTATAGCAGGTATGAAATTGACATGAAAATTTATTTGCAAAGATCTCTTTAGGCAACATTGGATGTCGAGAAGGTATCTGAAGGGTAAGAATTTGTGGGTGCATCGCATCAACAGTAATGACTTGACTTTCAAGACAATACTGCTCTGTAGGACGGAGGTGAAAAAGGAAACCTCGAGAAGGTTCAAGGATGGGGAGACTACCAACTTATGGTATGACCTATGGATCCGGCACAAAAGCCTGTTGGAGGTGTACGACGACAGGATGAGTCCACAAGCTATGGCGATGTAGCAAGTTAGCTGCATATTGCAACAAGGGGTGTGGCAGACGCAATTACACCATTGGGCTAGGCTTGCCGAGTAATCGATCTTGGAGCAAATGGTGGATGTCAACTTAGAGGCGAACACGTGCGTTTGGGACTTTTCTCCTATCGGGGCCTTTGAGCATAGTCGGGTTTATTCTACCATTCGTGGACAGCATCCGATTATGGCGGACTCGAATTTTATATGGGTAAAGGGTGCAGCACGAAAAATGCAACTTTGTATGTACCATGCTCGGATGGGTCGTCTCCTGACACTGGACAGATTAACAAGGTTCGGGGTCCAAATTGACAATCAGGGGTGCATGCTTTGCCGACGAAGTAATGAATCTCTCAGTCATTTGTACTTCATTTGTGCGTACACGGAGCAGATTCTACTAGAACAGAAAAGGAGGCTGGGTCTGCCAATGGGAATGACCAGGGACTTGGACAGGCTATTCACTCGTATTCGAAGTGCTCGGAGGCGAGGACCGGAGTGGTTCGGAGAAGCCCGTATTCGCCTATCAGCAGCAGTCTGGCATATCTGGAAGGAATGCAACAAGCATATCTTCGAAGGCCTTGATACTCCTCCTCTAGGGATTAGTAACAATATTGAGTTTGATGTAAGTTGTATGTTGGCAAAACGAAACCCTCATTAAGTGGTCTGGGATGTACTTGTTCTCGCTTTTTTACTAATATAATTACCTTCTTCCATATATATATATATATATTATATATATATATATATTATATATATATGAAAATTCTTCAATAAAATATCTAAAAATTTGTATCGATACATCCCAAATCTGAATCATTGATTGTTGATCCAATGGTTCTTATTAAATGAGCTTCTTAGACTATTAGTAGAGTAGGGAACATCATTTAATGCAGTTTTTGACTTTTGACCTCTTGGTAACTTGCTAGTGTAGGTCATTCTTCACTTCAATTTTTTCAATAAACACCTAAATTAACTCATATTACTTTTTTTAAGAAATATTTTGGTGCGTCCTGCATATTGCATGTTATATTAAACTGGAAGAAATATGCTTCTTAGAATTTTGATATAAATAAGATAAATTTTCTCCAAAGTATCAAAGTTTATAGACATTGGACTCAAGGAACGAAGTTCGTGAAATTTGTATATAGAGAAACGAAGCGTGTCTCTCTTTACGTTCTCAAATCTTCTATTATATAAAGAGGTTTCAAAATGTTCAAAAATGAGTCGTCTAAACTGTATGAATATCATGGACCATTTTATTTTAAAAAAATTACCGAAGATAAAAAGTTAAGGGTCCGTTTAGATAAGTTTTCTGAAAAAAAAAACATTTCTGAAAATAATTTTCTAAGAAGAAATTATAAAATTGCTTTCTAGATATACAGATTCTTATTTTGCGTTTGGTTACTTCCATCTAAAAAATAATTTTAAGAACAAATGTTAAAAATTTCTGTTTGGTAAAAAAAATTGTAGAAAATAATTTTGATAAAATAATTCTTAAAATCTCTGTATCCTGTCCTCCACCATATCTAACACGTATTGTTCAAGCCATTCAGATCCAACTGGTTTCATGTCTGTGCAAGAATAGATCCATATGGACGAAGCCAATTGGTAATTCCTATGTTAACAAAATGAAAAATAGATGATTTCTTACAAAATGCAGACTAAGTAGTTAAAGCTAAAACTTTTAAACCAAGAAAATAAAGCCAATGACACCCATTCACAAATTACAGCCATTGTTTTTAGAGAACCCAACAATTACATCCTAAAAATTTCAGAAGAAGCCAATTGGACAGACAAATTAACCAAAGCAATCACTAACCAGTTACAAACCGAAACCAATTACCAAAAAAACTGCTTGACCAAAGACCTAAAATTCGCTTTCCACGAACTTTAACCTAAGCAATCACTAGCCCGTAACAAACGAGACGTCACTACAGAGCTTGTAGTCGGCTTCGAAGAGGTGCTTTGACAGCGAACTCGAAGTGGCGGTCCCAGCGGTCGATGTAGGGCTCGATGCTCTGGACGTCGTCGAAGTCGGAGGGGAGGGGAAGGCGAGGTAGTCGGGGTCGAGGGCGCGGAAGCTGGCGCGGACGTTGGAGCCCACATCGAAGGAGGAGGCAACGGAGGATGAAGCTTCCGGTAGATGCCGGGGATCACGGAGGCATCGTAGTCGCCGGTGTTGTCTCGATGTAGGCGCCGGAGAGAGGAAGGAGGTGGGGAAGCAAAATAAGGAACATGGGAGAGAGAAGAAGAATAAGAAAAGGAGGAGAGAGAATGGTTTTGGAAATGAATGCTTGCTGAGAGAGGAGGATTTTTTTTTTTTGGAAAAGCACTCTGAAAACCACTTTTTTCCTCCCCAAAAACAACGTTTAAACGTTGATTTAAAAAAAAAAAATGGGAAAACCCAAAAGTAAGTGGCAGCCGCCAAACGCAGTTTAGTGAGTTTTTGAGTTTAAACTCAAAACATAGGAAGATAGAGGATATCCAAACACCTCCTAACTTTCTCATCCACGATTTCTTAAAAAAATTACGAATAAAACTCTCATTTAGTCCGTACAAATATATATTTAAAAATTAAATTTAAAATTGTTTAAAAACTAAATTTAAAGAGAAAGAAATATAAGAAAATATTTAAATTGTTTAACAAATTTTAGTTCAAATATATTTAAATATTTGAACTATTTCAATAATATCATAAATATTTATCCATAACAAATTATAAGTAAAATTTAACTAATTTTCTACAAAATTGATTTAAAATATAAATATATACAACAAATTTTAAATTTAGTTTAAATATTAAATTGTTTTGTGATAAGATTAGAAAGAAAGAAAAAATAATTTAACATGCAACGCACGCGCATTTCTAGTTATGCATAAAATATCCAACCTAAGGGCATCTAAGCGTAGACAGTTGGGAGAGAACAATTTGGTAAAAAAAAAATTGCACATTATTAAATATTTTTCGTACATTTTTAATTATCTTTATTTTGGTGTCATAATTTTCTATGATAGGTTAAAAAAATATCTTTACATTGGATGCTATTCTTACAATTTCTTTTTTAGTTTATTCACATACAATGTTATATATAGTATATGTATATATATTTATATGTGAAAATATAGTTTAGATCTTAAAATATTCAAAAAAAAAAATGAGTAGTTAAGATTTGAACCCTAATCTTCCTAAATCAACCCACCTCAATCAAAGTTTGGATCCGTCTTTGTGCTAATGTATTTTGGAGTTGTCGTACATAGAATAAATGATTGTTGAGTCATTTGAGGTTATGTCACCAAGCTTTTCATGTTCAATGAGTCACTTTGCGTCATTTACATGCTATCATTTAGGGCTTGTTAACGTATTTGAAGCTGGATTTTATGATTTTATATGTTTGGAACCAAATCCATGGAATCCTATGTATGATTGGAGATGGATTTGGATATAGAAAGTATGACCAAATCCAAATTTTGGTTTTGGAAGAAAGAAAGTTGAATTTGGGATGAATAAGTTAGTTATTTTTTAATAGTTTCGTTGTTCTAAAAATAATTTAATTAATAATATCGTGTAATAATTATTTTTAAATATTTAATTTATAGTTAATTAAAAATTAACTAATACTTGATTAAAAACTAGTCATTATTATTTTAAAAATTAACTTTTTTAGAATTAATAGTTAGTTATTATTTTTATAAAAAATTAACTAATAGTTAGTTATCATAATTATAATCTAAATTAATAATTAACATTTTAATATTTAATATTTTATAATAATCTTAATTAACAATTAATAACTTCATAATTACAATCATAATTATAATAATTTATTAATTATAACTATAATCTTAATTAATAATTTATGAATTAATATCCAATTATAATCATAATTAATAATTTATTAGTCTTATTATAATCTTAATTAATAATTTGTAAATTATAATTTTATTATAATCTTAATTAATAATATTTTAATCACAATTATAATCATAGTTAATAATTTATAATTTAAAATAATTTAAATTAATATTTTATTAATCGTCATTATAGTCTTAATTAAAAATTTATTAATCATAGCTATTATCATAATTATTTATTAATTAATTCTAACTATAATTATAATTCTAGTTTAATTAATAATTATTTTATTAGTTTTTAATTAATATCCAATTAAAATTATAATTAATAAATTATTAGTCTTATTATAATTTTAATTAATAATTTGTTACTTACAATTTTATTTTTCATTTTTCATTTTTTTTATTTTTTAAAGTTACATGTTAGTACAAATAAATTTTCAGATTAAAATTTAATTTAAATTGAAAAATAAATGTTAATTATAACTTTCCAAATTTAATTTAATTTTAATTTTAATTTTATTTTTAAAATTTGTTATGTGATCAATAGGAATTAGGGGTACTAAAAGAAATCATGATAATATTAATATTCATTTTTTTTTTTTACAAGGGAATTTTGCATATTTGGGTCAAACCGACCGGCACCGAATCGAACCATATCAATCCGAACCGATCGGTTATTATTCGAACCGATGGTCTGGTAACATTAATGATAATTCTAATGTTGATTTTAATATTAGTTTCAATATTAATGTAATTTTTTATTTAAATTTTAACTAGGTTTTAGTTGTAAATTTAAATTTAATTTTAAATCAAAATAAAAATTTTATTTTAAATTTAAATTTAAATTTGCCATGTGATCAATTGGATTTAGGGGTGTGCACATATGGGTCAAACCAACCGCATCGAACCGAACCAAACTTGTACACAATTAAATGAGACTTTGGCTCGAGCTCGATTAGTGTTCGTCTATACTCGTACGCTAAAACTAGTCGAGCTCGATCATTTCGCATATGTAATCAAACCGAGTTCAAACACCATTTTGAGTACGTACTAGTATGTAACAATGATACATGTTAATGGTAGTTAAATAAAAGAAACTATTGAAATAAAAACTTGTTGATTCGATCAATTGAATTAGGGGTTTTGCAGACTTGGGTCAAGCCAGCCGCATCGAACTATATCAATCCGAACCGATGGGCTATCAATCGAACAGATGGTATCGTAACATTAATGTTAATATTAATATTAGTTTCAATATTAATGTAAAAGAAATGATGATAATATTAATATTCACTTTTTATTATTTACAAGAGATTTTTTATTTAAATTTAACTACTTTTAGTTGTAAATTTAAATATAAATTTAATTTTAATTTTAAATCAAAATTTAATTTTAATTTTAATTTTAATTTAATTTTAATTTTAAATTTTGCCACGTGATCAATTAGATTTAGGGTTGTGCACATATGGGTCAAACCAACCGTATCGAACCGAACCAAACTTGAACCATAAATTAAATGGGACTTTGGCTCGGGCTCGGTTAGTGTTCGTCTAAAACTAGTCGAGCTCGATCATTTCGCGTGTTTAATCGAACCGAATTCAAACACCATTTTTGAGTACATACTATCATGTAATAATGATACGTGTTAATGGTAGTTATTAATAAAAGAAATTATTAAAATAGAAACTTGTTGATTTGATCATTTGAAATAGAAAATTTTGCAGATATGGGTCAAACCGGCCGCATCGAACTATATCAATCCGAACCGATAGGCTATCAATCGAACAGATGGTCTCGTAACATTAATGTTAATTATATTAGTTTCAATATTAAAAAAAAAATAAATCATGATAATATTAATATTCACTTTTTTATTTTTACAAGAAATTTTTCTATTTAAATTTTAACTATTTTTAATTGTAAATTTAAATTTACAATTTAATATTAAATGAATAAATGATATTGATATTAGATTGACCATGCTTTAATATTTTTCTCAATAAGATAGTGGGTTCATGATATTTACTAAAAGTCAAAATTATGATATTTGCTTAAATTTTCAATAAATGATATTAAAATTAACGTAAAATTTGAATATACTTTAGAAAATGATATTAAAAATACTGTAAATATTAGAAAGATGGTTAATATGACAAAATGTCACAATAAAAAAAATCCATTCTCTTAGAAAATATTATCATTGAAAAAGTAAAAATATTATCGTTAAAGAAACCAAAACAGATTTTTTTTAAATAAGTGAGCAGTAGGCGTTCAATACAACTTAAAACCAAAAAATATATATTCTAATGAGTGAAATATGCGTTAAAAAAATAAATAAATAAGTGAGCAACATGCATTAAAAACCAAAAATTAATTAATTAATTAGTAAGCAACGTGCGTTTAAAATCCAAAAAAATTCAATTACTGAACAGCAACATACGTTAGCAGCAGCCATTAAAAAAAATAAATAATAATGAATGAGCATCATGCGTTAAAAAAGAAAAAAAAAGTATTTGAAATCGTTGTCTTCTATAATACATGGATCCTCTGTTGTTGATATTAACATTAGAATTATTAAAGTAAACGGATTACTTAATGGCATGTCGTTGCCAGCAGGAAAAAAAAAATAATTGGAGTTGAAAAAAAAATAATGAGTGCAGAATCATTTTACTCTCTATTTTCATTTTTTTAGTAATATTTTTTTTTTAATTTCTTTAACATTCAAATAAAAAAAAATTCTTTTCCAATATCATAATTACGCAAACGCCTGAAAAGCAAATCCGAAATATGCCATGGTGTGGACTTACGACACATGGAAAAACAGGCATACCAACGAAGAAGATAAAATGATGGTTATTTCATTGATCAAGTCATTACATGGGGATTTGGTTTTAGGAAATATTTGAAACCCAATAAAATTCAATAATCAAAATGAATAAACCTAAATAATACTCTATCTGATTCAAACCTTGATGGATCTCCCAACAAAAAATCTCTAAGTAATTTATTATCTTCAATTAAGTAATCGGTTTATTTTAAGTGTGCTATTCAAAAAAAGATTGTAAACCATAGAATAAGGATAAATTGTAATTTTTTTCGAATCCGAAGTTGTTAATGTAGCACCCAATTTTTCAAATGAGGGTAATTTTAAAATTTTGTGTTTATAATTATTTTAATAATGATATTTAATTCCTGATATAATTTTTGGTGATTTTAAATCATTTTAAAATTATTTAAATCAATGACTTGTGGTTTTGACGTTTTGCTAGTGAAACCCTAGAGACTGTTTGACCTAGAGCCTAACCATGTGATTATGATATTTTAATATCATTTTTGGCCTAAGAATATTTTGCATTGACCTCTTTGAATTATTTGATATTATTTTATTATTTATGATATTTTTGGGGTTATTTGAGTCGGGTTCGAATTTCAACTCAATCCGACTTGAAACGGGGACCCGAGGGTAGTTTGACTCTAGTGGGACCCACACACTAGTTAGGCATGGCCCACATGATATTAATTTTAGTCCACATGATAAATATTTTAGTTAGAGGTTAGACTAATTATTATGGATAAGGTTAGTGTGATTAGAGACTTTAGAATGACTAATTTAGCCCCAACTAATTAGCCCTTTCCTAATACTCATAGAATATGTTAGTAGGAGAATTTTGGACCTTACCATAATAGGACAAATAGTCCCATATGGCCAGCCACTTTGGGAGAGGATAG